>OX243816.1:22015250-22567750 GCA_945859605.1 Lumbricus rubellus | reverse complement strand
TGGGAGGGTTTGGCTCCCGTGTGGCGGCGTCGGTGTCGTGTCAAGGCTGGTTGAGGGAGTGCGTCAGCCTTGGTCGTCGTCGATCGGTGATCGGTTGGCCTCGGTGGGTGGTGAGCAGACGACCTCGGTCCGTCGTCGGTCGGTTGGAGGAGGAGACGGGAGTGGGCGGATGAGGAGGGTGGGCGGATGATGAGGCGTCGTAGTCGTTGTTGCCGCCTTCTTAACCAGCCACCGACGACCGTTTTCCGCCCCCTCCCCCCTCCCGCTCTCCTCCTCCTCCCCGCTCTCCTCTGACCCAGAAGTCTGCCTTTGATGTTAGACAGTCGTTCACCTGCAGCAACCGTTTCATCCCAACACCAGCATCCTGCTGCTGCTGCTGCTGCTGCTGTCTCTTCTGAAACAACAACCAATGTGAGGCAGATGCGCCTCTGTCTTGGTCCATTTGTGTGTGTGTGTGTGTGTGTGTGTGTGTGTCAGTCTCTGACTCTGTTTCTATTTGTCTGTCTCTCTCTGCTTTTCTGTAGCTTTGTCTCCGTTTCTTCCTTATCTATATTTCTATCTTAGTCTGTTTGTTAATATTTTTTTTGGCCCCGAGGTATTTAGGATCTCTCAGCGACTTTATTACTAACTACTTGTTTAAAACCAGCAGAATGGCCCTAATCATTATTATTATTATTATTATTATTATTATTATTATTATTATTATTATTATAATAAATAACCTAATAATTAAAACAACTTGTTGCTAAACAATATCCGGAGATATAAATAATGTTGCTCTGGAACGGCTCACTCGGTAGTGAGTAATAGTAGTAATATTATTATTATTATTATTATTATTATTATTATTATTATTATTATTATTATTATTATTATTATTATTATTATTATTATTATTGCCTTAGTTTCTCAGGTAACTGGAGCAAATGCAGTTGCCATCATCACCTCACAGCTGATTGCTTTAATTACGGTTTTCAATAATTGTCAAAGTTTACATTTCCTCACTTCCTTTGTCCTTTTTTGAGCATAGATTCAGCAAATTGACTCAAGTTAACATTGCGATGATGATGAGCTGTATTGTTCCAAAACAGCTGTTATAATATCTCATTGTCATTTAATAAGGGATTAAGCATTTTCCATATGCCCAATGACACAATAATAATGATTATTTTTTATGGCTTGGATGATTTTTCATTGCTGTATATTATTATTTCACATTGGCAAACTTCACAATTATTGATTTAATTTCAGCAACAGGTTACAGTTTTTTTCTGCAAAATATTTATAATAATAATAATAATAATAATAGTAATAATAATAATAATAGGACCTTTCCAGACTGTGATTTTATACTAGACGGTAGTGAAGTCCCTGAGGGATCCTGTATACCTTGGGGCAAAAAATAATAATAAGAGAGATCTGAGCTTCCTCGGATAATTTTTTTTTATTACTACTACTACTACTGCTGCTGCTGCTGCTGCTGCTGCTACTACTACTACTACTATTACTAAATTTTGACACAATTGACAGCAGTAAAGAAGTAACTGATGGAGCTGTATATTGCTGTATAAAAATTTTGGTCTCTACATGTACGTTAAATTATATTGCATTTAAGAAATACCATGATATGTGTCCTGATACTTTGCCAATGTCTGATGGTTGTCAGTATTAGTGCCCACATACTGGAAGTAGAACGTGAATGTGTGTGTGCACATGTACGTTTCTATGTGTGTATATTTGTGTGCATGCATGCGTGTGTGCATAACATAATGTGTGTCAATGAACATCTGTATCATGTGGCTGATGTGAATGCAACACCTTGAAACCCTTATCAACCGAGAGAACATTGGTGAGTCTGACCTCTGGCCGACCCATCACCGTCATAAGTGTAGCAAAAACAATTTTAGAAACTAGAAGGAGAAAGAAAATGCCATGAAGAAGGAAGAGGAAGAGAAGAAATAGGAAAAGGAGGAGAAGGAGGAGGAAGGAAGGAGGAATTGCAGTGCAAGAAGTTTACATGAGGATGTTACATTTTGTCCTCTTAAGTGTTACAACCTGTGACCTTGGATTTTGTTCTTAGAACAGACACACTTGGCCTTCCTCAGAAAATACTCAGAAAATACTCAATACTCGAGAGCACCTGTTCGTGTGTCCAACAAGCAGGCAGACCTGACGGTGATTAATATGACTCTCAGTGAAGAGTAATGGTTCAATGGTTCATGAAGTATATCATATAAGTTCACTGCGGACTGTAATAGTACGGTAAATATTATGTATTGTAACTGTTGATGTACGCGCTTCTTTTATAACGAGTAGCAACATGATAGAAAGACTTTTTGACAACAGCTATGTTTGCCTATTGGTTGAAATAGTATAATGATAAATTAATAATGATAATAATAGTATAATGAACGGCTATTTTGAGGCAGTGCACAAAGATTCGAACGTTAAAAGACAGTTAAAAGTTTGTACAGAAAATGTGTACAGGTGACATTGTCAAGTTCTATGACTACAAAGATAATAACAACGATGTAATAGTGGTTTGTTTGAGTTAGTCTGATGACTTGATGAGTTGAGTCTATTTGGAAATAAAATGATTACAAAGAACTGTCTCCAGTGTAAGTCAGTAAGTCATTCGGTCATTGTCATGAATGTCACTAGTCATCATCAACATAATCATAATTATCATTATCATCGTCATCATCATAGTTATTATTATCATTATAATGATATTCTTGTTATCGTCATTATCATGGGGTGGGGGCGGTTGAGTAATGGTTAACATGCTGGCCAAGAGTGCGAGAGGTAGCAGGTTCGACGGATATGCTTTGTAGGCTGCTATTAGCGCCCTGTATTGCAGGCTGCCTGTTCAGTTGGTATAGTGAAGTTTGATGTTAATTTTAAGATTACCACATAACTTGTACATGTATGTAAAGCGCAGTGCGTTTGCAGGCGCTCAATTAAAGGGAATTATTTTAAATCATCATCATTGTTTTTCACATTTCTGTGCAACTTTGTTGTTCTTTGCATGCTGCCTTCTTTCTTCCTGTTTGCATTCTTCTTCACCTTATTCTTCACATTCTCTTTCATAATTTTTTCTTTGCAATATGGATCTTTGAAGACAAATTGGGGACAAGGAGTGACATTTTATGTGTTTGCCTTCTTCATCCTTGTTATTTGTATTATCTCCATTTTCCTTCTAAGTTGCTTTCTTTTTTGCATTCTTGCAATCACTCTTCTTTGCATTCCTGTTAACATTTTTGCAGCAAATCATAGTGGATAATTATATTTCTAATGGTTTGAATTGTTACATTTTTCTTCAGAACCAACTGCTGAGAATGCATGATGTAGCAACACATTTTACAGCGAAAACAGCGACACTAAGAAGAAGGCAACGGCGTTCAGCAGACAGGAGCCAGCTGCGTTCTTTCAATTCTCAACACAGATGGGTGAATTCAGAACTTTTGGCCAGTAATGGGAAGGAATTCTCAGCTTATGGAGGCGTGTCTACTTTATTCTAGGACTGCTAAACGAGTGACTGACATGCAGGACTTTTCTCCGAAGAATGCTCAAATAGCAATGGTTCACTGTCTACAGAATGATTTGCCAATGGAAGGCATTCAACAGAAGAATGCAGACATGCAATGCAAGACGACGACGACTTCTTCTTCTTCTTCTTCAGTAAATCACAAATGTGCAAGGCATGCGGCAGTTGATGGTGTGGCCAGATTTAAATCTAAAGTTAGCGATGTTGCTTTTGACGACTCCTCTGTTCCACATTCTCAGACTTCTTCTTCTCAGTACGATAGGAGCCATCATCTGCCTGGCGAGTTTTTCCGGTCGCAGGTCAACTCAGCCAACGCTGTGCAGAGTAGTCAATGTGCGAAACGATGTACACAGAATTCCACAACGAGCATTCCTTTAGTCCCCGATATCATCATTGAACATGCGCCATCCAGTGCTGCTCTTGGCCACTGTCATGCATCAACATTTTCCACTGCACTCCATAGCAGTCTTGCGATTGGTCCATCGTCTCAGGGCCAGAAGAAATGTCGCACGCATTCAGACAGCTCGATATATGAAGCAGACAAAAAGATATCATGCGCGCGAAGTTCACTGAGTAGCTTGCAGAGTTTATTTCTTGAGCCTTCAGATGTCCTCATGCACAGCAGGACCACAGCAAACACAGATCCAAGCAACACAGGCACCCACGATGAAGTTTCACCCACTGTTCGTAAGGATGACTGCGATACTTTTGTCGAACCAGAATCGCCGAACTGCCACCGTCGTCGGTGTCGAAAGCCAGCGCTGCCGTTCCCGTTGAACTTCAGTGGAATCGACCATTTCACAGCGACTCAGGAAAAGTCACCGAAGACATACTGGCTGAGAAGACACTCTGACTCAAATGTTGCCGATGAACATGAGAAGGGACTGCATGCGGAGTCTCACACGCTGAGGTCACACAGTGCAAGTGATACGATTCCCGAGATAAAAAGCGACATGGAGGGCATGGAGGCGGAGCAGCACATTGGCGAAGAAGTGACGGCGGCAGATAAGTGCTTCCTGTTGGAAAACAGTCAGACGCAGATGAGTGCTTCTTCTTCAGATAGGCAGAAGTGTCAGAAAGTGAAGAAGTATCTGCAGACGCGATATCAGAATCAGTCGCTTGACATGGACGATGTTTTTATGGATTGTTCCACAGAAACTGACATCTCACTGCCGCGTGGACAGTGGTCAGTGGCTGACAATGATGATGATGCTCCAGCGACTCAGATTGTGTATTTGCCACAGCCTCTCTCAATGAATAGCGACGACACAGTATCTTGTAGAGCTAATAAAAGTAGGACCACCACAGGACCTCCATCTGACAAGGTTCTTAGGACCACCACAGGACCTCCGTCTGACAAGGTCCTTAGCACCACCGCAGGGTCCACATCTGACAAAATGCAGCCGAAAAAGCTTCTGTGTATAAATAATGACAGTGCCAACATTTTTGAAAATAGTTCTCCAAGTTATTCTCTGTCAAGTCCTAGACAGTCGGTCTTTGAATTCCCTTTTTCCAGCCGATATTCTGTCCTTGGTGACCTTCCTGTCAATTCAGGCAACATTTTCTTCAGTCTTTTTCCGCAGGGATGCCTGCCAGGTCCATATCTGCCGAGCCCACTGACTCTTGAAAGCTTCACGTTGGAAAGCCCGTCATCGAATGGACTTCTCGCTTCACCTTTGCTCGTATCACAGGACCGTGTCACATCGAGTCCAGGCGAATCATCCAAGTGTTGGCCGTCAACCGCTGTCTGGAGTACGGCAACCTCTCCTAAGAAAGTTCCGAAAGAGGCAGACAACGAACTGAAAGCACGACAAGCTGGTGGTTCAGATCATGAATTGAATAGACGAGGATTTTTTAAAACACAGGAATCTCTGTGTTCAGCAACCAGTGCTTCCTTGGAATCTTCTTCCAACAAGAATCAAACGAGCGGCGTTAAAACTGTAGACAGCAATGATAAACCGCAATCACTTGTAGTTAGTCACGATTATCCGCCAGACAGCAGCGCTGCTTCTTCACCATCTGCGATCATCTGTCCGTCGTCGAAACCGTTGCAGCTCTCTCTGAGTTCGCCTTTGCCTTCGTCGCCAGTCGTGAGCACACCGACAAGAGCGAGCCCTCCACAGGTCGTCTTCAACTACCAGTTCTCCGAGAGAATCCACGAGCAGAGACAGACGGGCGACAACTTTGTGTGTCCTGTCTGTGGCAGTCTCTTTCTCTCGTACAACTCGCTGGCCAATCACGTCGTCAGTCACCTTCCGTCGGAGGTCATCACGCAGGAGGGAAGTGGTGACAGCTCCAAGGTGCACCTCTGCAAGGTCTGCAATCGGTCGTTCTCGCGCAGTGACATGCTTTCGCGTCACATGCGCCTGCACACCGGATTGCGCCCGTACGAGTGCCACCTGTGTCGACAGGTGTTCAGCAGGAGCGATCACCTGCACACCCATCTACGCACCCACACCGGCGAGAAGCCGTACAGATGTTCGCACTGTATGTATGCTGCACCACGACGCGATATGGTCACCAGGCACATGCGGATCCACATGAGAGGCAGCACAAGGAGGGGTCGTCGCAGTTCATCCACCAGTTCGCTGGCCAGTGATAGCTACCAGACATCCCACGTTGCCACCGATGACCAATCTGCTGCTGGTGGCCAGACGCCAAAGACGAAGGCACCGCGGCCAGAGCGCCGTAAGCCAGGCTCGTTCCATAAGCAGAGGAACTGGTCGGTGACGAGCAGCGAGAATAACGAAGGACCAGATGGATTCGATGATAAGGACGTCGCGAAAATGACACGCACGGAATCGACGACCAGTGTTGACAGCGGCGTTTCCTATCTGACTCCGAGGAGCCTTGCACCATCACTGTGGTCTCCGGGAATCGACAGCCCAGATGTGTTTTCGAGGCAACCGGGAGGACACTTCCTCTGGCCGAGTCCTGACCTAAAGCACGAACTGGAAAAAGGCAGTTTAGCCTATACGACGACGACGAAAGACATGGATTTCGAAATGCATGCATCCTTCCAGAAGTGCAAGGTGACATCACCAGCGGCACAGACCTCTTCACAACCAACCGATGAACTGGTCGAAGGTCAGTAGGGGTCAAAGGAATCCCTTTGATCAATTGACCTGCGAAATGTAACGTCTGTAAGTGCAGTAAACACAGGGTACGAGCTTGAATTTATTTTGTGCTTGACGGTTGGGATTGGCTTAGCATTTCTTGGTTAAAAGCACAATTGCTATGTGTGAATAATTTGCCAGCTCAGCCCAGCTGTAAGAGATGACATGCCTTGGATTATTTCAGCATTGGTTTTGTACACACTTAAATACTGACTTCAAGGTTTAGTAACAAGTTGCTGTGGAGTTAGGTACTAAAACTTTTCACTGTCTAACTGGCTTAACGTTCGCAGTTTCTGCAGTTTGGACCATTTGTAACTTCTTCAGTTACCAGTTAATGCTTGCTGCACAGAGGAATATTGGTAAATATATTATATATACAATTATACATGTACTGATTATGCTTAGGTAAATCATGCATACACTATGTGTAAATGTGTAGCATTGTAAAATCGTTGTGAGTTATTGGTCTCTCATTCATTTCTAAAAACCAATTGGACTGTTACCGGTAATTGCTGCCTTAGCATAAGTCAGTTTATACTTAATTTTTGGTTCAAGACTGTACTCTTCAATGAGTAATTATGTTAACACATTCCAGTTTCAGTTTGAGGTGATCATGGGTTGTTGCCCATTGTGATAACAGTGTTACCAGGGGCGCAGAGAGCCCATAGAAAGTGGGGTGGTTATGAACAATTGTAATGACCTGTAGGAGTCCAAGTTACTATAACAAATTCCCCCCCACCCCAATATATCTGAATGAAAACTCAATGGATTTGAACAAATTGTGTAGGTCATAGTTTTCTGATCAATGTGGTTCAAACCACTTCAAACCACTCTGTTGCAATGCCACTGACTGTTACAGAAATCTTCAGATTGAACTTCATTAGAAGATACTGTCTTTTAAAATTAGTCTAATCCAAAATCATGTAACCACACACACAAGATAGCAATGATGATGTATTAGCAGGTATTGCGTCATCAACACCATATCTAGCAGCATCCAGCATAATGTCAGTTCGGTCCGTATTGCACCATAGCAGCTCTTTTCGTGAATTAATCTATTAATCCCAGACTAACTTGGGCTTTCACCGACCAGCGAATAACATAGATAATTGGATATACATGCATGACACGCACTGTCATGTATGGACTGACGACAGTCGACATTGCAGCCAGACATAGATTGTCTTGTTCTCTTGATGACAGTGTGAAGATAAAACCAAAATGGCAGCTCTGTTATAATTCAGCGATTTGACAAAGTCTTTGACATCAACAAGTGTTTAGTGTCTTTGACATCAACAAGTGTTTAGTGTTCGTCAGAATCCACTCTTGACTGGTTCTCAACAATTCTAGTAGCAGTAAAATTAAAAACTTAGATTCTTCCTTAATTATAGTAAAAATTCTGTAAATAAGCATTTAAAACTAATCCATTTGAACAAGAGCATAAATATATTCATTTTGTGTAGAAAAACAGAACCACGTTGATGTTGGAAAAGCACTTTTTAAAAATTACCTCGTTTGCGTGAATCCATGAATACTTTTCTGTTTGTCTTGGCCAGCGTTGTGTGGATTCGATTCGTTGAAAGGTGCTAGTCAGAAATTAACTAGTCTGCTGGACATGGGTGTATGTCATCAACTAACTCAAACTTCTTTCTGTTACACGTAGACCTTGTCGTATGAATTTGCTTTCTATGATTCCGCTGTCAGACAGAGGGGAAATCTGAACAAAATGGTGAATGCTTTATGCAAAGTTTTGGATGATGTTGCAATGATGTTGCAACACCAGTCCTTGATCTAATTTGAAATTAACTCTTTTGTTATAAATTTACTTTTCTGTGTGGCCTTTCAGTGCTGAGATGATGGTTTTAAAAAAGAAGTCTGAGCGAAATGGTAAAGGCCTGGGCTGTAAAGTCTTGAGTGACACATGAAATTTCATTTCTGGATTGAAACAACAGTCATAACCCACTTGTCGGTGATGCAAGGTGTGGTGGAAATGTCCTACAAACATCTTAGATAAAATAAGGGCGTGATGGATCTGAGCACTTCTGTTTTATTTTCTGAATTTAGGAGCTGCAGATTTTACAAGTAAAGGTATTTGTAAATTCATGTTACTAACGCGTTCGGTACAAATGATAAAGAAAAAATAATTCATATGTTCACCATTGATCAGAATGTGCCAAAAACTTAAATTGAGCTCTTTTCGTGTTATACCTTTAGCTGATGGGATGAAGGAAGCTCTCTGATCGAGAAATGAAATTTGTAAAGAATTTTGAGTTGGAAAACAAATTTCTGGTCAGTTTATTGCTGTCTATATATACCATATTATATAGGCAATTAGGCATGCATATGTGTATATATATTATATATAATATATACACATATGTATATGTATGTGTATAAAACAGTACTTTATCATTTGATAAAAGTGACTGGGAAACAATGCAGCTCATTGTTAATGTGTTAACTTAGTGTGTTTTAAATACCTAACTGGACTCTGCAAATGTTATATGCTGATGATGGATATTTTTTGGCCATATAACATGGGTTTTGGTGGGTTAAGTACTGTATGATGGCTGATATGGTAAGAATTAATCTAGTTTATTACTTGTGTTTTGTCTTTAATTCAACGTGGTGTGTTCTGGTAAGCCGCTTGAAGGTGGGGATCTTAGAAAGGGCAACACCAAGTGACATGTTAGTTATGGTGCAGACATGGGCGGAGACCTAGGGGGGGACAGGGAAGGACGGTCCCCCCCAAAAAATGTGGTGGGGGGACGGTCCATGTATTTGTCCCCCCCCCCCAAACTTTAAGAGTCAGGACATGGACACTTGATGAACATACTGCAGGCGACTGACGACGTTACAATGTTAGAAGGAGATTTTCGAACAATTAACTAAAAAGCCTATTCAACACAATTAGAGCGATGCCACAACAGAACCGGGATGCATCAACGACTCTTTTTGAAAACACATTACTTGAACACCCGTATATATTTTCTTCATGAAATTATATAAAATTAGTAAACTAACAGAATTCAAACAATTATTAGAAAAAATTGAACAAATCTTCGAAAAAACTTCTCGATCTAATCATGAATCGAGATTAATTTCAACTTAACTAGTGTATATTCGAATATATGATCGGTTTAATTGAGATCTATAATTCAATCACAACCAATTAATATTATGATCATTGAAACCATCTAATTTTGGATTCATCCATTTCCATCAAATTCTTCCCATCTTGTTCGTCCACCACAAGGCCGTAGCCAGGATTTGATTTGGGGGAGGGGGGTTTATTCGGCGTAGAATTTCTGACGATCATTTTGTAGTCGTCCAATTTTCTGAAAACACCTTTTTTAGTAGTTACAATTTCTTAGAAATACATTTTAAACTTTTTTAGTCGTCAAAATTTCTGAAAACACCTTTTTTAGTTGTCACAATTTATCGAGACACCTTTTCTGAAGACACCTTTTTTTAGTCGTCAAAATTCCTATACATCTTGTTTTATTTGTCCAAAGTTCTGAAAACACCTTTTTCAATGGTCAAAATTCCTATACATCTTGTTTTATTCGTCCAAAGTTCTGAAAACACCTTTTTTAGTCGTAAAAATTTCTATACACCATGTTTTAGTCGTCAAAATTTCTGAACATTTCTTTAACTATCAGCATTTCTAAAGACACCTTTTTAGTCATCAATATTTTTGAATAAACCTTTTTTACGTCTGTCAATATTTCTGAAGACACCTTTTTTAGTCGTCAAAATTTTTTTTTAGTTGTCACTATTTCTAGAGACACCTTTTCACATTTTCTTAGTCGTCCACATTTCTATACACCTTGTTTTATTCGTCCAAATTAATTTTCTGTAGACACCTTTTTTAGTCGTCAAAATTTCTATACACGTTGTTTTAGACATCAAAATTTCTGGAATTTTTTAACTATCAACATTTCTAAAGACACCCTTTTAGTCATAAAAAGTTCTGAATAAATCTTTTTAGGTATGTCAATATTTCTAAAGATGCCTTTTTTAGTCGTAAAAATTCCTTTATTTTGTTGTCACAATGTTTTCGGCCGCTCGTCCGTCCCCCCCAAAGTTCGGACCAGGTCTCCGCCTATGGGTGCAGATTGGTACTTTGTGCCTTTGCTTTAGAAACCATTACAAGGCAGCTGAAGGTTTCTTTATAAATAGTTTCTGTTTCAAATTGGTACAGTTGTCTTGGTTCCTGTCCAACCCAGCAAAGAAATTCATGCTAATACAATGTATATCAGTATATATTAAAAGGGCAATGGCATTGTTGCTTTTGAAATGCTAAGTTGGCTAAGATCAGGATTGCGATGATATTTTTATGTACTTTCTGCTTGGTCTACATTATATTTCCAAGCAAAGTGTTACAAGTATCTTTCTGGGGCAGCTGCTGTTTTGGTTTTCTTTTAAGGAAAACAGAAAAATCTGTATGTTTTGCAACTCTTTTTAGTTTCACAAGTAGCTGCCAAGTACACCCTTAAAGAGATGGATGCATCCTAGTAAATTTTGTTATATTATGTGAATGTGCATCTTTTTTGTGGTACGTCAAAGATGACACTAAACACATCATCTTCCTATGGTTCTGCATGCATATATACATATATATATTATATATATATATATATATATATATATATATATACATACCGGCACATATATATGTGTGTGTATATATATAGTTTGTATGCATCTACATGATGAGAAGCATAATATTATTTACACATGATATGCATTGAGATCATATTGAACTTTGGAAGACCTTGCAGCCCTAGAAACATATTGAACATAAACCCACCATTTAATTGCATGATGCACCTGTGCAATGTGTGCATCATTGTATACATGCTTGTATTGTGTATGCATGCATATACTTTGTGTGTACTGGACTTTGTGTGTACTGGTACATCATGTAGGCTATACGGCATGAAGAAGACAATTACGTATTAATCCTGCAGAACTGTTCAGAACGAATGTTTAAATATGAAGCCTTGCATTTGTTAGTTTGTGCTGAAGTGTGACTCGCAAAACGATTGAAGAGGGTGTTTAAGAGTCATTTGGTGTGACTCTGTAATGGTCAGATCATATTTGGAGTCGTTTAACAATATGTCACAAAAGTTTAAAGCACATCTGACCCAGTCACATTTCTCAAACACATCTGTAAATTTTTTGCTCTGTTCTGATTCTGAAATCTGTCAATTAACTTTGTTTCTGATGTTTTTAAATATCTTTGTGGATGCGAAACAAAGATATGTGTCAAGAGCTTGTAAAACGACAATGTTCTTCCATTTCAGACAATGCTAGAGCATCATCTTCATTGTACTTTGCTGAAGTGTATAATAATATTATTATGTAGTGTTTTGTTATACATTTGCATCATAAATTCAGCTAATTTTAATACTAATCTCTGTGTTAAAATTCTTAAGAAGCTAAAGGGTGTCAGTTAACCTTAAGTTAAGAGATTTAAGGTAAAAGCCTATGAATGGCAAAAAATTCATGTTAACTTTTACCATCTGAATTTTAAAAATTGGTCATAATTGTAAATTCTTTAAATTTAAGAATAGTATAATAAATAAATGATGTGCTTTTGATTTTTGATTATCAAAGCCATAACAGGATGATTGTTAGATGTTTTAACCCTTTTTCCTAGTGCAATATTAAATTAAACCCTGAGCTCCCAACAATTTTCGTACATTTTTGACATTTTTCTGTAGTTTGATTATCAAGAAAAGAGAAACTAAAATTTTCAGTTTTAATAATGTAGACAATTGTCTGTTCATTTCTACTACTGTTTTGGAGTGGTAGTCCAACCGGCAGTTTCTGCTTTTCGAATGCAAAAGTACATCGTACACGAAATAACAACATGGAATGGTAACCGGGCGTATCGAACAGAAGTCATGATTCTTACCGAAATACAACTCATACGATCACTTATTACAGACGCCTTCAACTCCATTGTTACGCACAATGATCCTTTGGCTTAGTATCTGTCACTTGTTCTCCGCAGATTTTTCATTTCGGTTGTTTTGAATAAAGATGTCTGGTGATACAAACAGTGACAAGAAATCCAACGCATTAAATCTTTCACTCAAATCTGGTGGCAAATTACGCACAACTCGTTGATGAATGGGTTGATGATGATGATGATTGAGGCGTAACTAACTTACATCTGGATTCAGCATCAGCACTGAACCCAATGATATTATTATGCTGTTGCTTATTATATCAGATGATTCACTTTCACAGTCAGAGAACTCATTGCCTATGGTTTTCAAACTCATGCCATCACTGCTGTCCATGATCATAGCACAGCATCCGCTAATAAATGTCATGTTTAAGACGCACAGTTTTGACAGATAATTACTTTTAAGCGACTTTTCGTTTTGATATTTTAGGCATTTAACTGCAAACAAATGTATCGATATGCAACCCAAACAATACTGAGCTGTTTAGCTGTCATGTAGTATTTCCTATAAGGTAGAGAATATTATTACATCATAAAATCAAAACCGAAATATAGGACTCTCAGGGAGTCATCAATGGGTTAAAACAATACATGAGTTTCTCAGGATCAGAGTGTTAATTATGCGAGTTTATAGGACATTACATCTGCAATTTAAATGTTTCTCAGACTAAGTGGCTCTATAAATTACCTATGGGACCACTTTAATGTATGCACTCTTATGATAATTATAGTCTTCTTTACAACTTATTGCCAGTCTGCATGTTTTGACTAGTGACAGTGAAAAATCTGGTTATTTCAATGTTTCAGTCTTGCTTTTGATTATCACTAATTTCATTGAAGAAATTGTTTCTTTGTCATGGCTACTCTGACTGTTGAATGCAATATGCAGGCTTGTTGATTCAGGTTCATCGTAATTCATGTTATAGAGTACGTACATGTCATTAGCACTTTAACGATGAATTGTGTTGTGTAAAAGTTACTGGAAAACCTTTGCAGATTGTTGTTAAACTTTATGTTGTATCTGTGCATGGTTCTCCCATTGACACTGAGAATCCTGCAAATAGAGCTTATTTACTCACACTACTGCTACTCTGTTTACTTTGGAGCATGCCCTATTAAAGATTTATCCTGAGCATATAACATACACAGTTGCAACTTGGAGTACAGTTAGAAAATTGCCAGCCTTTATTGACTGAATGGCATGGTCTGATTGGAAAGTTATTTAAGCAGGCTGGATGTATTATGATGGCATCTATAGATGGTGCCTTTAATATTGTTGAAATGAAGCACTTTAGGTAATTAAACGAATTTGTGTTTAGACTTCTGCTCAGTGTTCTTGTTTTTCTCTCTCTCCAAAATATGGTTGAGTAATTATAGTTAGGCAAATTAGATAGTTCACTAAGAGTGATCAAACAATTGCAGAATTAAAAACTAATGGTCAGCTGAGTATGGGTAACTTTTGGCACCAAACATTTATATGAGTGATGCATGTACATCTTTTTGTTATCTAACGTCACTCAAAGTTGACAACTTTGAAGTAGGCATGTTTTACTGTCTCTGGAAATCTTGAAATGTGGTTTACGGTATATAGATTTCTGACCAGCGAAGCGACAGTTATAGTCAAAATATATATGGATGGTCAAAAATCCCGAAAAGAGGTGATCTTCGACTTTCTTCGTATTACTGTAATATCATTTTAAGGTTAATTTTAACATTTTATACTACTTCCAAAGCTATGTGCAATACACCAACGAAACATTGCGCAGAGAATTGTCATTGAGTTGCATCACTTGTCTTAAAATATCTTAAAATTTACAACACTTGCATTAGAAATTATGCAACTTCTTAATTATAGGAATGTGCAATGTGCATAGACAATAGACGTGTTAGGATTTCATTTTTGTACACTTTTTTGCCAAAGGACCAGTGCTCAAGTTTTTGCAAGAATCTCAAAATAGGTAATATTAGACTTTCAAGCTAAGCCAATTACATTTTGTTTTTGGCTGATGCTGACTAACTTTAGGCACATAGTTAAATGTGTTCTTGGAGTTTTAGAAGTTTTGACACGGCATGGTTTTCTTTTAAATAATTGCATGTATTGAAAGAATAATAATTTGGCAAACCACAACTTTATTACATTAGAATGATTAGAGGAACGAAAGAAAAAATGACTTTGACTTTTTTGCTGTCAATTACCACCAGACCGTCGAGAGACCATATAAATTGAGTATTTTGTTGGGTAAAGGACTAGCTCGCTCTTGGGTACAGTCCTGAAGAGTACGTGAGAGGTGAAGTTTCGTGCACTTCAGTTGAACAGGATGTTGTGCATGTGTAATTATTGATTCAATACAATGGAAAGTCCAGACAGCATGTAAGAATGAATTTTGTTGAGAACCTTTTGATTTGCAACTTTGTATGTATGCATGGGTGTTATATCTGACTATTTTTGGCAGCACCTTTTACCAATTCACAATAGTTTTTCAATTTCTGTTTGTGTGTTTTTGTTTAATTTTCTTGTTCATTGAAAATTAATCTGTGCTTACTTTACATGATGATTGGACACCATCCGCTTAGGAGGTGCACTGTTGTCAAGGTATGCACTGTTGTCAAGGTATGCAGTTGCCTTTCTTCTCAGCATTTTGTTGATGAATGTGCACAGAAACACGCTGTTACCTACTTCGGTTGGGTCCTATATTTATTAACATCTCATTTTGTCAGTAATGTTTAGCTATTAAAACTAACTTAGCTTAAGCTCATGAATTTCTTCAGTATATGCTGCTATAACAAGCTGCTGGTTTCATTGTCACAGCGATTTTATAACAGCTTTTATTTCGTCAGAGTCATGTGCAGTTTTTGATCATCGTAGACATATTCAGAAGAACAATTTGAGTGACTGCGTCGAAAGAAAATGTGAAATTAATGTGATCAATAATCATCATCTGTTCCATTTATGCAACAACCACCGTCGCCTGATTAGACTGATAATTACCGGTTTCTATCAATTGTAGTTTTAGTGTAAAGATAACGTGTGTGTGTGTTTGTGTGAATATTGACTGCGTAAACCATGTTACAGTCCGGTGATTTCTTGCAGTGTTTCTTTTTTTGGAAATTGTATTCCAGTGCATTTGCTGCATTTGATTGCAATAGATTATTTAGGTAAATCTGTTTTGACTCTTTCTTCACGCATTTGTAGCAGTCTTGAACTTGTCGTCAAAACAATATATAAGTGCTTTGAAACATAGTCTTAAAAAAACTCTTGTGGGTATGCTTTCTTGTAGCTATGTATCTATAAAATGGCAGCTTAGAAGACTTCTTTCTGCTTTAGCAAACCTTACTGTAGGTATCATTGGGTTACAGTCAGAGATGGGCAATTTATTGATTAGATTCTAAATAATTAAGTAATCAATTAAAGAATTAATTCTAATAAATTAGGTGTCACCTTATATTAAATGTAATTGATTAGCAGTTTTTACTATTTTTGATCTTAAAACGATTAGCTATTGGATTAGATTACCTTTTCTCTACATGCTTCTCACAACAGACGTGCAGGCAGCTAATGATAGAAATTATCCTGAATTTGCTTAAATGTTATTTAATTATACTGAGACAAAAACTGGTATTGGAAGGAATAGCAGCTGAAATGATGAAGAAGATATTTGTCTATAAAGTACTGTTGTTTTATTTTTGATTACTTTCCCAATTTACCCATTAAAAGTTTTGATTAATTTCCCAGATTACTTTTTTAATTTTGCAATCAATTATTTTTTAATTCAGGGGTATAACATGGCCAAGCCCATGGGCCATCTCTGGCCCACTGACAATGCTTTTGACAATTTTAGAATTAAAGTTGAAATTTGTCATTTTCAAGGCTTAGTGAGTTTTATGCAGTGTTATTTAAGTTAACTAAAACTGAAAGTGACTTTGTCGTTGACTAAAAGTTCTATTTCAGCTCATTATACCTAAAACTGAAACTGAACAGTTCTGAAAACTGTAATAAAATCTAAACTGAAAAGTACAAAACTAAAACGAAGCTTAAGAATTGAAAACTGAATTAATTTTTCTTTATTTTCTGTAAACTAAGTGGCGGTCATGTTTGCAACTGTTAGCGGCAAGAGCTTCAAACTGAAGTCCATTAGCATTAAAGCATGAATTTTATAGATCTGTTTTTTGCTAATAGAACCGAGTGTGATTAATAAAAAAAGATGTAGGCCTAATGAAAAAATTATGTGTAATTGCTTTTGTTGAAATGATTGAATTCTTATTTACCGGTAACTAACTTGTAAATGAAATGTTCTGAAAATTGAAATTAAAACTGAAAATATTTGAAAACTATAACTAAAACTAAACTGGAGGGTTAAAACTAAGACTAAGACAGAAAAGTAAACGGAAACTTAAGTAACTGGTCTAATGTGGTGTTTATGTCCAATAATCAATATCAACATTGACCTGTAAGTTCAACTAAGTTGTGATCATGGGTGCGGCCATGCTGGCCAGGGTAGTCACTCCCTTTGCTCTGCTGAGGGGAGGAATTATGGTGGTTTCATTTGTCCACACAGCAGCTATGCAAACGGTGCATTCTGTGTGGTATAGGCTCTAACCAATCAGCCACCACTGTGCCATGCCATGCCATTCTTTTAAGTTGATGCCTAATTCTGTGTACATCCTGGTCTAAATGATGCCACTGCATATGCTATAAAGAGAGTGTGCATGCACAAATGACATGGATCCTGATAACACGACCTCAGCTGATTTGGCGATTCCATGGGCGGAGACCTAGGGGGGGACAGGGGGGGACGGTCCCCCCCAAAAAATGTGGTGGGGGGACGGTCCATGTATTTGTCCCCCCCAAACTTTAAGAGTCAGGACATGGACACTTGATGAACATACTGCAGGCGACTGACGACGTTACAATGTTAGAAGGAGATTTTCGAACAATTAACTAAAAAGCCTATTCAACACAATTAGAGCGATGCCACAACAGAACCGGGATGCATCAACGACTCTTTTTGAAAACACATTACTTGAACACCCGTATATATTTTCTTCATGAAATTATATAAAATTAGTAAACTAACAGAATTCAAACAATTATTAGAAAAGATTGAACAAATCTTCGAAAAAACTTCTCGATCTAATCATGAATCGAGATTAATTTCAACTTAACTAGTGTAGATTCGAATATATGATCGGTTTAATTGAGATCTATAATTCAATCACAA
This sequence comes from Lumbricus rubellus, assembly GCA_945859605.1. Classification (NCBI taxonomy): domain Eukaryota; kingdom Metazoa; phylum Annelida; class Clitellata; order Crassiclitellata; family Lumbricidae; genus Lumbricus; species Lumbricus rubellus. Next base: position 22,549,888 of record OX243816.1, on the reverse strand, counting down.
CCAATTAATATTATGATCATTGAAACCATCTAATTTTGGATTCATCCATTTCCATCAAATTCTTCCCATCTTGTTCGTCCACCACAAGGCCGTAGCCAGGATTTGATTTGGGGGAGGGGGGTTTATTCGGCGTAGAATTTCTGACGATCATTTTGTAGTCGTCCAATTTTCTGAAAACACCTTTTTTAGTAGTTACAATTTCTTAGAAATACATTTTAAACTTTTTTAGTCGTCAAAATTTCTGAAAACACCTTTTTTAGTTGTCACAATTTATCGAGACACCTTTTCTGAAGACACCTTTTTTTAGTCGTCAAAATTCCTATACATCTTGTTTTATTTGTTCAAAGTTCTGAAAACACCTTTTTCAATGGTCAAAATTCCTATACATCTTGTTTTATTCGTCCAAAGTTCTGAAAACACCTTTTTTAGTCGTAAAAATTTCTATACACCATGTTTTAGTCGTCAAAATTTCTGAACATTTCTTTAACTATCAGCATTTCTAAAGACACCTTTTTAGTCATCAATATTTTTGAATAAACCTTTTTTGCGTCTGTCAATATTTCTGAAGACACCTTTTTTAGTCGTCAAAATTTTTTTTTAGTTGTCACTATTTCTAGAGATACCTTTTCACATTTTCTTAGTCGTCCACATTTCTATACACCTTGTTTTATTCGTCCAAATTAATTTTCTGTAGACACCTTTTTAGTCGTCAAAATTTCTATACACGTTGTTTTAGACATCAAAATTTCTGGAATTTTTTAACTATCAACATTTCTAAAGACACCCTTTTAGTCATAAAAAGTTCTGAATAAATCTTTTTAGGTATGTCAATATTTCTAAAGATGCCTTTTTTAGTCGTAAAAATTCCTTTATTTTGTTGTCACAATGTTTTCGGCCGCTCGTCCGTCCCCCCCAAAGTTCGGACCAGGTCTCCGCCTATGGGCGATTCCTATTAGCTCCTACAGTGTATTGAACTCAATAGCTGCCTCCTTGTAATACTACCTCCATCTTCTACTGTTCAGAACGTTCCTGGAGTCATCTTCAAGTCAGAACTATGGCACTGGCTTGTGAAGTAGCCATAACACTGATAACAGGTCAAAATTATATAAACTTTCAACATTTCAATCTATGGTGGTGATGAGTGAAGAATACAGTAATTCAGCAAATTTAACTAATTAATTCTGTCCAAAGCGGAATCCGTCGCTACGATTTACCAGCAGCGACAGCTCCACATTTGAGCGACGCCACAGTAACTGTAGGCCTAGGCCTAGCCTATAAAATGTATGCAGTGGTGACCGTGACGCGACAACAGGGTGCGATGCAGATTCGATTCTGACTCGTTGAATGATTTGGTGCGATGTCCTGGACTTCAAGAATAGTAGTAGACCTATATTAGTACAGGAACAAAGTGTCCAAACATCCGCAGTCTCCACGACTCCACCAGCTCCGAGATAGGAATTAGTCCTGTCCGCCTGTAGATTTCCGCATTAGAAGCGTGCGCAGTGTAGAAGACTTTAGAAGTTCCGAGTTTACGATTGCGATTAGCCCTACTGTAGGTCTACTATACTATGGCCATTTCTAGATTGCGATGACCAAATTTACCTTTAAAATGGATTTAAACACAATTTAAAATCGATCTTTGGCCGCAGTAGCAGTGGCGGCGCTACGGGAGGTCGCGGCAGGTCATTTGACCTGCCTATTTTGCTCTCGACCTGCCAAATGACCTGCCTAAAAAATTCTGGAATTTTTAATAATTTTATATTTTACATTAATTTATTTAAGAGTTCTAAATGAAAAATCAACATAAATTTTTCCTCGCCAAAAAGATCATTAGTGTTGTGATGCAATTATTATAGGCTACCCAACTGACTTTTACGTCTGATCTGGGAAGTATGATAACAACAACAGAGTGAGGTACTGTATATGAGTCGGAGACGTACTGGACCATTAGGAAAGAGGATATCAAAAATTCAAAAGATTCGAAACCTTTTAGATGTGAATATTGAGATATAATATTAGGCCTATATGAGAGATGATGTGAGCTGGACGGAGCAAGTGATGAGTGAAGGGGCGCCGCAAAGAGTAGAAGAAAAAATAGATAGGTAACTGCAGATGACAACTGACAAGTTAGATTGGAGGGACAAAGAAAGAGATGAAGATCGAGACAGATGATGCTGGAGTGAATGGTGACTGTCGGACTCGGATAGGCTACAACCATGGGCGAAGACCTTGGCAGAGATTTGGGGGAGGAAGAACGAGCGGCCGAAGGAAAGACGTGAGATTTTGTGACGGGCGATAAATTTCTGACGACCTTTAGGCCTATCCGAGGAAAAATTTTCTACTTTGACCGCCCAAAAAGTTGATGACCTTTTTTTAGTCATCCGGCAAAAAAATCTAAAAAAGTTATATTTTCACCGCCTTTTTAGTCATCCGCCCCGAAAATTGTGAAAGTTGGGGACCTTTTTAAGTCTTCTAACCAAAAAGTCTAGAAAAATGTATATTTTCTCCGCCAAAACAATTTCAATTACTTTTTTTAGTCTTGACGCTCAACGCTTGGGGGGACCAATGCATGGGCCGTCCCCCAACACTTTTCTGACCCCTAGCCCATGGCTACAACGAAGTGAAGAGAAAAGCACGGCTAAAAGAAGAATGGCGTCATTGGAAGTTGAAACCTGCCGAGGGGCAGAGAACTTAAAGAGAAGAAGGCCTATGTGCTTCAAATTCAATCATCAATTTTTTTCGAACTGCCAAATAGTTCCCATGACCCCGACGCGACCTGCCGAAATTTTAGAGCTGGGGCCGCCACTGCACAGTAGAAGCCTTGAGATTGCAATTATGCGCCAGCAGCTTGAATTTTTAAATTACGGCGCTATAGAAATACAGGTACTTTGAATAGTAAAATTGATTTGCCGTTGAATGTTCCTGAGCTATTCCTGATCTATTTTTACCTCAACCAATTACACCATGGGGTCGGACCTGGCGAAGAATACAGTTTAACCAATAACAGCTGACGAAACAACAACCAATGGACTGCCTCGTTGAAGCCGCTGTCTGAATGACCATCCTTTCCATCCATTATTTATTTTGTTAACCACGCGTGTCAGCAGGGTTCAACGATTTTCGACGAATTGCAATATAAAACGTTCTGGTTTGTTATTAAAATTTATCACAATTGACCACATATGGACGAACGCTATCGCACTTTAACGTTCTTTATTTGGAACATGGAGACCTAGGTGTTAAGGTTTTGGCGTCGTGAGGGTCGGTTAGGGTTAGTGTTAGGGTTAGTGTCGTCATTAGATTCTTAAGGTTTGGCGTCGTGAGGGTCGGTTAGGGTTAGTGTTAGGGCTAGTGTCGTCATTAGATTCTTAAGGTTTGGCGTCGTGAGGGTCGGTTAGGGTTAGTGTTAGGGCTAGTGTCGTCATTAGATTCTTAAGGTTTGGCGACGTGAGGGTCGGTTATGGTTAGGTTTAGGGTTTGTTTAGGTATTATATACTTTCCAACCATAAACATATTTTTCCGCTCTCCGATACTCTACTTTTGCCATAGTAAATAAATGTTATGAGTACTTACTTACTCTTAAATGCACCTTTCTTTGCTATATCTTTTCTTCGCTCTCCAGCGCGTAAGTCGATTGCATGAGGTGTGATTGGTTGACTAAAAATAGATAACGAGCGACCTCAGGAACGATTATATTAACAGTAAGTGTAAAATTGACCACTTTTCTGCAGATTAGCAGCTTACCTTGTGAGATAAAGTTTATCGTGTAGAAATTTTTTAATGTTCTTGTAATAAAATTCCAGAATATAGCCTAATAGCCGTAATAATTAAATGTCAGGTGAAGCTTGTATTGTTTTTACTATCATGGATCTACTATTGTCTGTAGCCGTGGATTACAATGGCAATTTACGAGTGTTGCGAACATATGTTCGACTGTTGTCATTTTCATGTACATAGTGTGTCGCCATCTGACGATTGTTTTTTTTGGTTTTTTGTTGTCAGCAGCGGAGACTGAGATTGGTAATCGTAATCTCAAAGCTTCTAAAGTGCCACCCGAAAGCCAAGTGCAGGCACCAGTTTATTCACGAGCGCTGCGTTGAGTCAAATGGCCTTTTTTTGTCTTGGTGTGCGTTGGGTAGGGCCATTGCGCTTGAAATATCCAACCCCCACAAAGTTGGTTTGAATCCTTGTGATGTACAGTGGGTAAAATAGATTCGGCTAAATCATTTTAGCCGAATAATTATACCAAATATTTGGGCTGACTCAGCATCATTATTTTTCAGCAATCCAGCGTCTACTTTGGCATGAATCATTCTCATCACTCGGGGTTCCATTAATACCATAATAAATATTCTGCAAAATTTTCATTTAAATCCAAGATGATCGAGCAGGAACTTTCTGAAAATTTGTTGAATTGGGATGTAAGTCATGTTTAACCATAGTTAAAAGACTAGAGATGAATGTTCATACTTGCTTTTTATCATGATTCCTTTGAACTTAGTGTTTTGTTTATTTGGCACTTCAAAATTTGGTTTCCCGGACAATTTTCAGCTGGACAATTCGGAGTGGACAATTCGGAGTGGCAATTCAGAGCGGCCAAGAATTATTCGTATAAATCCATCTTCCATTGAAGTAAAAATTATTTTCATCATTCCAAATTCAATTTGAGCAACAATTGTTTTCATAAAATCAACTTTCATTTAAGCAGAAAATTTTGTCGATCCGCTCCGAATTGTCTGCTCCAAATTCTCCACTCTGAATTGTCCGGACAACTAAATTTTTAGTGAAATAATTGGGAAGTGTTTATTAATGACTGTTCTCTGTATTTTTCAGGTGATGGTTATAAATTCAGTAAGATATGGTATCAGTGAATGCAGCTCTGCACTCGCTATTGACATGTTTGGTGAAGGTTCAGGAGGTTGTATTTGTGTGGTCATATGGCAGGTGAAACTTTAACTGCATCTTTTTGTGGTTTGCGGAGTCGAAGATTTACTCGATGCCATGAAGTTGCACAAGATATATTTTGTGTATGGTTCTCTGCTGACGTCCGTGGTATGGCTGTTACTGCTTGTGCTGTACTGGAATATTCAGGAACCAGTTGCAGAGATGAAGAGCCAAGTAAAGCGAAGTGAGCTGACGACGTCTAGCAAGAAGACTTGGATGCAGCATGCTAGACCAAAATTTGGAAGTGTTGGCAAGACAAAGCCATCCCAGCCCCACAGCATTATCACGCCACAGAATAATTCTCAACTTCCAGATTTGGTGAAAATGGCATTGATCAACAACCCTGAAGAACAGAAGCATCGAAATGATGGTACAATTTTTTAATCACTTTGATATTATGCAGCACTCCAATGTCAATCATTTGTTCATTTTTCTGAACACTTTGCTCGTTGAACTTTGATGTTTTTGATCAATAATTATCACAATAATACAAACAAGTTGATTTTCTGGCTGATCTAGTAAGCGACAAGTGGTCCGTCATATGTGTACAACTGTAAATAATAGGACTTAATTATTTTGTGTGTACGACTGTACGTGTAAGATTTCCTTCATTAATTGTTGATGTTTTATATATATGATAAGATATTATATTGATGCATATATTATATAATATATATTATATATATATACATGCACATTTGTGTATATAATATTAGGTAAGATTCCTTGATTGTCTGATTTTGCTATTTTAGGTTACAGCTTATATGGGTTTAATCTACTGATCAGTGATCGTCTGGGCTTTGAGAGAAATGTTCCAGATGTTCGGCATGAACTGTTAAGTATTTCTTTCATTTTTATGCACAGCTGTTGTTGGCTGAGCTAATGTTATGGAACCAGTCTCATGACCGTCAGCTCCCCATGTTTCACAACCCTGACACAGAAATGCTCCTTGTCTGGATGCTGTGCAAATGAACAAGGTTTTTCTAGATATGACTATTTTAGCTCTTCATTTTCCTTTCTTTGGCTAGCCCTAACCCTTCTTGCCATATGTGTTCTTGATATACAATAGGTTCTCTCATTCAATTCTAGTATATGGAAAGTTTCTTGCTTGTTTAGTTGAATGTATTAGGCTTGTATGTTGCTGTGTTCCCTACTGCTTTTCATTAAAGAATAAACTTACTAACCTACTTACTTGTCGTAGTCATTAAGTACTTAAGTTAGGGCCCCCAGAAATTTGCGCCAAGAAACTGAAAAAATTGCGCACCAAAAACCATAAATTTGCGCCAATTTTGCGCAAGTTAAAAAATGATAATGTTCGTTATTTTTTCATTGAATCCGTGTACCAAAGTATCTAACAGTGTTTCTGCCATTTAGTGCAAAGCATTGGCGTTCTAGAAATTAGAAAATCAAGCAAAAAATGCAGTTATAAATTTCCTATAACCATGAGATTAATGTATTCAGAGGATTGCAAAGAATTTTAATTTTGCAAAATTTTTGCCCACCAAAATCTACGCTCATTGCAAATAGGCCTATAACTTCAAGATGGTATTAATTATATATCACAGGCCTATATTATAATGAATCACCAAGTTACACAACGTGTTGAATAGTAGCCTTCCGTCTTCGTGTGCACGCCTGATGCCTGTAGATTAAATGCATTCGTTCTCCCATAAGCTGAGACAGAACGCGACGCTGCCATTTGACCGCTTTGAGAAACTTCATCTAACATATTTTATTGTGTGGCCGTGAAGTTCTGGCATTTTTTATACTTTAAGTTTTGTGCATTACTACTAAAAATAACGATCTTTAACTAAAAATTCCGATATATTTTCGTCCCATTCGGCGGCCGCCATTTTGATTATTGCCCATCGGTTTTGTTGCTATGTTGAACTGCAGCACGGCGAAGTGATTTTTAAGTCAATCAAGGCCAAATTTAGATAAATTAGCCAGATTTTTCCAAAATTGCGCTAAAATTGCGCGGATTTACAATTTTTGCGCTCTTGCGCGAAACCTGGAAATTTGCGCAAAATTTGCGCTGCGCAAGATCGCGAATTTCTGGGGGCCCTATTAAGTACCTGTAAACACTAAGCAGTTTTGCCTGCATGCTTGTGTTAGAAGTGCTATATACGGTAATCTGATGTGAATATATTGCGTTGCCCAACTTTGGCCACGTTTGTCATGCACCTTCTGCTTTGCACCACCTATTGTTACTTTGTGTTTTTAAAAATAAAAAGTCTGAAATTTTTTAAAAATTGGTTACAAGCGAGGACTGCAGTGGAACACAAGTTTCTCTTGTGCCCTTCTTTTGACAGTACACACTTGAGTAGATCCACATTGAGTGAGGAATGAAGATATAGGTATTTGAGTGAGGAATGAAGATATAGGAATTTGAGTGAGGAATGAAGATATAGGTTTTTGAGTGAGGAATGAAGATATAGGAATTTGAGTGTGCTAGATTTGAATTTGGTTAAACATTATCTTGTGCTTAGCATAATTTCATAAAAACAACATTGTACATGAATATAGATGAAACTTATTATTAACATCTCGCTTTGCTCTCTGTGTGTTATTTTATGTGGCAGATTGTTTTTCTCAGGTGTACCTTATAAATGGCAGTAATAATATTAATAATAATAACGTTATCATGTAATTCAGATGTCAACTTCAACATTATCCGAAAAGTCTTCCTCGCGCTAGTGTTGTCATCTGCTTCTACAATGAGGCTTGGTCTGTTCTCTTGCGAACTGTCTACATGGTTATCAGACGAACACCCAAACACTTGCTCCACGAAATTATACTAGTCGACGACTTCAGCAACTACAGTAACTACCTAATTTTATCAATGTATATCTTTTTCACGCATATTATATCAGGACTTTCTCCCTCACAGTTCCAAAGATGTCTGTTATGTTGGCTAATTGAATAATTATTATGATTATTTTGTGATTGCACACTCTTTGACTTGTTTGTTTGTATGTGCACTTGTTATAGCGCCCCTTCAAGCTCTCTCTACTCAGAGGCACTCCCGAATGCAGAGCGGACACTGCATCGGAGTTTCACGCCGAAGCGCTGAGCAATTGTGAGTGAAGGACTTGCCTAAGGTCTTTATGCGGCGAGGTGGATTCGAACCTCGAACCTTCCGGCTCCAAGGCAACGACGCCACCACTACACCACCGCGCTCCACAAGATAAACTGATAAGAGCGTGAATCATTGGTGCCAACAGTGCCACTGGAGAGGTACATCCTGCTCGTTCTTCGATGTCTTATTATTTGATGTTCCTTTTAACATTGCAATGTGTTTGCAGGAAATTCAATTTGCTTGCTTGCGTTATAATTTATTTTATCTGGTTATCTAATGAAATGTTGATTTTTTAAAAATTATCTTAGTTAAATCAGCATCTCTTGTCTATCAGCTAATTTAATTTTAACAGGATGACTTTTGATGTAAGTTGATTAAGGAGAAATTGTCAGGATTGATGATGCTGATGAAATTCTGACATTACAATTGACTTATAAAATTTTAACTTAATGAACTCATAATTAACTTACTATCTTTCTCCTACCTCCTGCTTTTCTTTCTAGGACTTCTCTTCCTTCATATGCAGTGTGGGTGCATTGCTGCAGAATGATCTTCCATGTATCTAGATAAAAAATTGTTTTCTCTTGTATTTAAATAAGAATCTAGTTTTGACTTCAAGTTGTTTCTTGAATCAGCATGCTTCTTTCAGAGAATCTCGGCAGTGAGCTTGATGAGTTTCTGTCAAGTAATCTGCCGCAAGTACGAATTGTGCATGCAGAAAAGCGCCAGGGACTGATAAGAGCGCGAATCATTGGTGCCGACAGTGCCACTGGAGAGGTACATCGTGCTTGTTCTTCATTGTCGTCTTCATTCTTATTTTACTGATTGTTCTTTCTTTATTGTTATTGCTATTTTACATATTATTCCAGGAAGGCTCATTAGACATACATAAATACGAACTGCATGTATGGAACCTTCCTTGCAGTTTGTTGAATCCTCAGCAGAGCAGCCTACTGGTGCGGATATGGGGGTGTTCAGTGTCTCCAAGTTAGCAGAGATGATGTAAGCTTATGTATTGCGAACATCTGTTGTGGTGGTTTTGGAACTTTTTGGTGTTCTTGCTCTCCTCTGTTAGAATAGTGCACTCTGGCTCTTCTCCCAGATGCCTCACAGTCTGCCGTGTGGGCGTCCTGAGCAGACAGCAACAGCAAGGTTGTTTTTCTCTTGATTGTAATCAAAGTCCTTCATTCAGATGTAATGCTTGTGTTGTGGTTATCAGCGACAGCAGTAGCAGGTCAATCACTTGAATTGCGTACAGCAGGTTATCTCACCCATACAAACTTCCTGGAAACTTTATTCGTGCCTGCTTTGGCATCATCCTCATACACCTGAACAAAAAATTTAATCAGCTGGTTAGACGTTTGCAAGTGGCACAGCGGGTGACCACCTAACACTCGATCATCCATGACCCAACTTTTATTAAAATTTTTATTTTACTTGCCTTTTTGATTTCTGTGTTGGTTAGAAAGCACTGTATGTGACGTTTAGCAGCAGTTTTTAATGGCATTCTCAGCACACATTGTCAGGCCTGGCCTGTCATTTTCATAAAATGTTAGCAAATCTCACGTGTCAGTATCATGGTGTCGGGAGCCATGGTGGCCATGTATGTGTACTGGACTCGTTTATTGTTGGTGCACACGTTAACTGTGTTTCACTTGTTATTATTAACCTACCCTTTTTATAATCTGCAATGGCATCATGTGAGTATGAACTGGCTGCTTGCAAACAGGCTGATTGATGTCAATGATTGACAGGTTCTCGTGTTCTTGGACAGTCACTGTGAAGTGAGCGAAGGATGGTTGGAACCGCTGTTGGCGCACATTAAAGTCGACCGACGTAATGTCGCGATTCCAATCATCGACATCATCAACCAGGATACGTTTGAGTACGAGCCATCGCCTCTCGTCAGAGGAGGGTTTAACTGGGGACTTTTCTTCCGCTGGGATACGATCCCGCAGTCAATGTTTCAAAAGAAAGAAGACTTTGTGAAACCAATTAAGTAAGAATTGCAAATGACATCTTGCTAGATCATCATTTTAAATCCCTTGTTATATATTATGTTTCTTTGTGTTGTTGTACTTCTGCCTTTGAGTGATTGTCGACACTTCTTTTATTCCACTCTGATATGATCCCAGAGGTATTTAAATGAGGCTGTATATAGTGTATAAGTGTCTGTATGCATGCATGTACAGTTCCATACACAGTCAGTCCATGGGAAATCACCAAGGCCTGTAAGCAACATATCTCAGCTTTGGCTGTAATTTTTGCTGTTTGTAGTTTGATATGTTTGTACATCATATTGAAATTTTCAGAAGCCTGTCACCATTCACCATGTATCTGTATTTTATGCCTGACATATGTAGAGGAGGGTACGAAGAAGCACTTGTGACAATGCTTAAACGTGGTGATTTGTTCGGTATCTCAGAAACACGTGGAGTTACAAACTTCTGTGATTTTGTATATAAAGTCAATGGGCTGATGTGCTACTAATGACCAGACGTAGCTGTGAATACTGTATAATATTGTATATATGGACAGTTTATGAAATGTTTCATGTTTGCTATGGCTGTGCTGCAGATGCTTCTCGGTAAATACATTTCAGAGGTGCCATTCAATCAGTCATTCACAAAATGCTTGAGTTTGCATTGCTCTTTATTAAGCAAATTCAATGCTGCTAGATGTGAACGTGCAGTTGCATAACTCTATGTTTATGTTCCTGTTTCCTGTAGGACGCCCACAATGGCTGGAGGATTGTTTGCGATTGATCGGTTGTATTTCAGTGAAATGGGAAAATATGACCCTGGACTGGAAATCTGGGGAGGAGAGAATCTAGAAATATCATTCCGGGTTGGTACTTCTTTTTCAGTGTATCATTGGAAGGAAGGATGTACGAGTATGTGCATGCGTGCTTTCAGAAGTGTATTTGTCTTTATTTGGTCATTTGTTCATTCAGAACTTGATTAATTTATGTAGCACCTCTTGACTGTAAGTGCTCAAAACGCATCCTATGTAGGTAAAGTGCGGTTTCAAGCTTTCATCAAAATTTGCATTTGGTTCACATGTAGCTGGGAGAAGGTGCAAGTGGATGGTAATTTGACCCATCCATAATTGATTCTGCCACAGAGTAGGCAAAATTTTACATTGTCAAAGTGAATGAAAATTTAAAAGAAATTCATGTAATGGAAGTAAGGGATCTATAGTTATCAGAAGCAAGACAGCACAGTGCCTGCAAGTAGGTAGGCTCATTACTCTGCTGGTCAGCCAGACCCAAAGCTAGTCTTAAAAACTTTGTAGTTTCAGATAAACAGCCACTGGTGCACATCAGATATGTGATCAGACACATGCTCATCGGCAGCTGCCATCATTAAGTACATATCGTGGCTGTCATATCTGCAAAAATGGGAGACATTCACAGTGGCACTACAGTTGCTGATCTTTCTATTTATACAGACTAAAAAAAAAATCGCTTTTGGCTGTATGCGTGCAATGCTCTGTGTAAACTGTGTGTATCTGTTTGTGAAGTGTGATGATGTGTTTGAGTCTTTTAGATATGGCAGTGCGGTGGACGCTTAGACATTCTTCCGTGCTCTCGTGTTGGTCATGTGTTTCGTAAGCGTCGGCCATACGGTTCTCCAGGTGGAGTTGATAGCATCATTCAGAATTCATTGCGAGTTGTTCACGTGTGGATGGACGAGTACAAGGTATTGCTCAATGCTCATCATTGTCAGCTTTTACACAGCTAACTAAAAGTAACTCATCAAGAATGCTTAGTGATTATACGATCCCTCTTTTTCCTTTTAAATTCAAACAGAGGGCAGCTCATCCTCCCCAAGGAGTCCATCCTTATATAGACGTATTAGACCCATCCTGAAATGCATGTTGTAGGTATCACTGACACTGCTCTTCAGTTTATCGTGGGCAATGTGCGTTGGCAATTCGAACTGAAATCATTGGCGCTCTTGATTGGCATGCATCAATTGGCATTGTAGTCTGCTAATATTAGATTACACATTGGCATTCAGATCTTAACTCAGTTCGCTTTTACATTGTATTGTATCATGTTGTGTAAATTTTGTTGTTTCAAATTGACTTAATTCTCTTTTCAGGAGTATTATTTCATGATTCGTCCAGACGCGCGTAACACGTCGTACGGTGACATCAGCGAACGTGTCGCGCTGCGTCAGAAGTTTAACTGTAAATCGTTTAAATGGTACTTGGACAATGTCTATCCAGAGCAGACACTTCCTTCCAAAGACAATCTAGCGGCTTTTCCAAAGGGTTTCTTGGCAGACATTAAAAAGTTCAAACAACCTCGAGTACTTCGCAAGGGATTAGTAAGAAATTGATTCTGCTTTCTCAATGTATGCATTAAGAGACTTGAGATAGCATGTTTTAAGTAGCAGGCAAAGGCACTGAAATCCATTTGTAGTTTTTTTCTGACCTTATCAAGATTTACAAGTTAGAGTGTGCATCAATTACCGGTAGAATACTTTTGATTGCTCGACCATTTCACTTATTTGTGCAAATATTATTGAGTTTAGGCAGTTCTTGACTTTGCTGTTTAGGATGACTTGGCTTTTAACTCGGCTTTTAACTCCATCAATCTGTCTTTCTAGAATAGGTTGCATAGAAACCTGCTGTGGTTGTGTTTGAAAATTTAACATAGTTTACGAGTTGAATGACAAACCAATCAGGTACACTCTATTTATTGAGAACTGCGATGTCATCAGTGAGCAAAATAGAAAATGAGAAGAGTTGCCAGCAGGGGGTTCATACATTCAATGTGGAGCCAGCAGCTATTGTTTTCTTAACTGGTTGGGTGGGTGCATGTGTGGGTGGATGGATGGATGGATGGGTGGATGGATGGATGGGTGGGTATGTGGGAAAAGAAAGTGATGTTAATGAATGATGTTAACCTTAACAGTCAGGCAGTCAAAAACTTAAAAAATTATGATCAGTTGAAGAAATTTCTTACTTTTTCAGGCATTGCTTTCATTTTCTGCGCCATGGTGTATTTAATAAAACAATTATGACTATTTTATTTATGAAAATATATTCTTTTGTGTTCTCTGACTTGTTCACTTAGTTGCTATTTATTAAAAGTAATCTTTAATGCTTACCAGTGCGTGTTTGAGATATTAATTTGCATTGTAAGGTCCATTTTTCAAGCTTTACTTTGACAATAATGATCAGTCACAAATCTGTACATGTGAAGAATGTGTTTAAAAACAGCTAACAGACGGTAGTTTGACATGGTTGTAGCTGATGCACAAGAATTCTCAGCTATGTGTTGTTTCTGATGGGAAAGTGTATGACAAAATGTCTCTGCTGAAACTGAATCCTTGTTCCGAAGTTAACCAAGATCAGGTCAGCATCATCTGCCGTTCTCAAGCCACACTAGATGACAGTTCTTAGATAATACTGTAGTTTAAATATTCAGTGATGATGATGCCTTACATGCTCTGATTCTTCTGGTCATGGAAAGCGATCACATTACGCCCCACAATACAGGGGCGTGGGGGAAGTTCTGTGCCTTGGAGCTGGAAGGTTGCGGGTTCGAATCCAAGTTTAACAGATGTTGAATTTAATTGTATGGCAGCTTGCAAGGTTTCCAGTGGTCCTACTGCTCATCTTAAGAGAAAGAAGAAGCAGCATTGAAAGGCTGTCGAACTATTGAGTTACAGAGATCACTTATTTAATTTAATGATGACGAACGGTGTTTGTATCGTATGTCTAGATGTGGTATGAACTGGAGCATTCGTATCTGCAGCTGGCTGGCCTGCTCTGCCTTGACTTTGAGGATGTGCGCGAGGGTCGGTCCTATCCAAAGCTCAAGAAATGTCACTTCTCTGGAGGCACCCAGGAATGGAAGTGGACCAATGTGTCAACGGTAGGTACCCCCACCCCACAGGAAGAAGAAGAAGTCATGTGTAGATCAGGGACAGAAAAATATCACAACGCTGGAATATTGTGTACAGAAGTGAGGAATTGCAAAACTTTGCTATGTAATACACACATTGAAAAATTGCTTTTTCATTTGTCCTCAGAATTATGGTCCTAAGATTGATGGACATTTATTTGTTTGCACTGAAGCGCAAATACGACAAAGGAAATCCCAAAACTGGATAACTATTCCCTGCAAGTTACGCAGCAGGGTGTTTCTTCAGATTCATCTGAATAATTCTGTGATCATTATCCATTCAGAGTTCGTAAAGTAAGTGTTCTGTCTGGATAAAATTAATTTGTGTAGCAATGATTCAATGGCAGGTTCGTCTGAATAATCTGTTTCAATGTTCCATGAGGCAGGTAATGTCAAAAGCAACAACCAGTCTCAGTTCTCAAAGCTGAACATTGTTAGCCTTTCCAATATTTAAAATTTTTCTATCTAATGAACAGCTTAGTGAAGGGCAGTACTGTCATTTGATGTGAGCAGGATAAAGGTTCTATGCTGCTGAATCCTGCATCTGGCAAATGTCTTTCTGCAAATTCGAATTCACCCGGAACCTACTTGTCACTGGAGTTCTGCAACACAATTACCAACCTGCTATTTGCAATTGTGAGTAGCATCGTATTTAGTAGTTGCTAAATTTAGGGGCATTTCGAACGGAAGCACTTCTCCAAGCTAATTCTGACAGTATACTATAAACAGAAATTATTACTAGTAAATTATAACTGCCATCCATATGACCAACAATCTTTCATGTGTTTTAAATGATATTTTTATGTAATCAGTTTTATTATAATGGAACTACTTTATATTAAATCCATGGATGCAGAGACCGGCTAAGCATCGTTTTTGTGAACTGGTAGTTTGTGTTAAATTTTTTACATCAAGTATTTTCCACTAGAGTTGATCGATATGTGTCCCGACATATGAAAAGGTACCATAAGTCGGCGTACGGTTTCACGAGAAATCGCGCATAATGACGTCGGGGGAATATATTATCAAATTTGAGCTCTTGGTATGAAAATCAGTCTTATGGATTTGGGTTCAATTGTGACACATAGACCAGCTATATTGGCTGAACCTGAGTTATATTTGATTGCCATCATTACGAGGTACTCATAAATTGTGCCCATTGAATAACAGTTAAGGATTTCTGTGCGAATTGTCTAGACAAAATGTGTCGTATTTTAAAAACAAATTTTTCGAAAATGTCCAGTTCTCGTGTTAAGCCATGTTTTATCTTATAAGTCGGTCATTTATCATCCAATTTTTATCTGGTTTTCAGCAAAATGTTCAGCTCACTTAGCTGGTTTGTGAAGGCATAATAACTCCAAACCCGACTTATGATACCTTTTCATATGTCGGGACACATATTTTGAATGGCATTGATGTTTAGATCATAGCACTTAGCAAATATAGTACTGCGCTGCCTTTACACAATGTGATAGTTGTAATCACACATTTATGCAGAACCCCTTCAACAGAAAATCTTCAAAGCACGTTGTGTTACTAAGAAAAAATATTTGAGGCCTTTGTCTTTGGTTTAAAACACATTAACAATGCATTGGTTTTAGATTTGTTTTTAGTGCACTATTCTCATCTGACATGAAAGTGTTTAAACCAATAGTACATAGTTAATTATCAATCTGCTTGGTGATAATAGTCATTATGTTTAGCAGAAGTAAATAATTATGTATAAATTGTAGATTTAAATTGTAGTTTATATCATCATAGTAGCAGCTGATTGGTTTGGTATTGAATAGGTTTAGTTTATATCATGATTGTTTTGATATGTGCTGTACTCGATATGTGTCCTCATTGAATGATTGTCAATGCTTTGTAATAATGGCTATTCTGATGTAAGCACACTTGTTTATTTATATCCAGATTTTATTTCCACTTTGCTTTGAATTCATTATGCATCCTTGTTATAGCAGGATATGATATGGCATGGCATTTTAAGGTAGGCACAGTTTTATGTATCCAGCATGTTTTCAGTTGCTATAACATTCTTTTCTGAAATTTGTCATTTATGCAGATTTCCTAATCCGCAGTTAGCTGTGTCATCTGAAATTTGCCGTTATCTGAATTACATCAACAGACATTCACAGTTCAAACTCATCTGTTCAAAGATCGAAGTTCATCCGGAAATTCACCATTTATTTTGTTACAAGTTGCACTGATAATAGCAATGCTGAGAAAAAGAGAAGCATTGCTTAGCAAGAATACTCGTGGACAAACTGTGATTGTATGGTAATTGTGCACAGTTACTGGCCGTTCAATAATTCCTCTAGTGCCTTGCTGTCATACGTTAACACAAGAACACCCTGTATTGTATTCATCCCTTTGGCAAGATCAGCTCATTGACATTCCAGCTGACCATTTAAAATCTGCTCAAATTACTTTAAATTATTATGATGTTAAGACGCATCTGTTTAGATGCCTCAGATGTTCAGAGTGAGGAATTTCTTCAATTTTATTTACAGGTCAACTCCTGATACATGCACTAAGATGGAATTGTCTGGCATGGGGGGGGGGGGAGATAGTGAATGTGCATGGACTCCAGTTATGTCACTGAGCATATCTAATAATAATTTTGTGGTAGTTGTTGCTACTT
The DNA here is from genome assembly GCA_945859605.1 of Lumbricus rubellus. NCBI lineage: Eukaryota > Metazoa > Annelida > Clitellata > Crassiclitellata > Lumbricidae > Lumbricus > Lumbricus rubellus. The sequence continues at coordinate 22,533,301 of OX243816.1, read as the reverse complement.
TAGCTTTGGCTGAAGGTGGTGCGCGTAGCAGTTACTTTAATAATAAACAATTTCAATTTAGTATGTTTTAGTGAAAATGTTGCCATGGGCATTTCTTGGCATTACCCGGTTCCATCAACAGTTGAATATCATCCTCTTCAACCGTGATGTTACGTTAAAAGTCAGAAGTTCCTTTGAAAAATCCCTGATAAGAGAGGCACTGTACTCTGTGCACAGATATACGGTTGCAAAAATTGAGTTTGACATATTGCTGTAAAAGTAACGAGTTCAGTAGAAGTCATTATTGAAATACATGTTTGTATTCAGCTTCTGCTTCACCGATCCATAGATCTGTACTTGTTGTACTGATATGACTGAGATTTTTATAATTGCTCACAACAGATCAACAGCACTGAGTTGATTAGTGCACTATTATACGTGAAAGGTCTTCATCAAGGTTTGTCATATTCAGTTTCCAACTTGCTAGTTGTCTTAACCCACATACTGCTGCAGAAGGCACTCAACCAAGCAGTTATTATGCCACATCTGTGAGCTCAGTTGAAAACTTCTTATGTAATAAGTATACCTGAAATTTATTAAAACTGACTTCAGTATAATATAAATTATCACACAACACAGTTGGAGATATTGATCCAAACATTAGTTTTGCAACAGGATGTAAACATTTTTTTAAATGATCTTTTGATGTGACTACAATTTACTGAGTTATTACAAGTTTCTGGTGTAATAATGTTGATCTGATATTATTTGATTCCTTTTTTGATAATGTTGACATTATATTTTTATTCCCATCTCACGATATATTGTGTTGGTGGTTATTTTTGTTACTGGAATGTTTATGTAAATACTTTTCCAAAGCATACAACTGTTCTCATAATGAAAAGATTACATGATCTGTTTCCAATGTGATGGATGCTTTACTGAAGCATGCATGATTGGGACTTTAACCCAAGTGTTGTAAGTAGGGCTTTTCATATTTGAGTTTCATGATCGAACAATGTGGTAGGACTAAGCCCTGTTACACAGAGAAGACTTCGTGGACGCACTGAGCCTCCTCCCATGCATGCAACCTAAGTAATTAAGTAATCTGTGTTTGTGTTACGCAAATGCCCCACTTTACAAGAAGAATGCATACAATAATGAAAAGTGGCGCTGTATCGGCATTATCACAATTTTTTATTTGTACTGTGAGCAAATGGGTTTGTGTGCTGGTCACATGTAGTGCACTGTCATAATCCACTAGACATCTCCAGAATTCAGGCACTAGGAAAGCCTCTATGTAGGTGTAATCTAAGTCCCCAACGTTTGCTAGTCACTGTACTGCAATCACATTATCAGATTGCTTATGTGTGCTGTTTTTATGTCTAGACAGCTCAACGTTTATCAGGGTCTAGCAGTTTGCATTCAATGATTGACTCAATACCAGTCCATTTTTTTTGTTTTTGCTAACTGTTTGAACTTAATTCAATCATTATATTTTATAAAATTATATCTTGGCCTATTCAGTACTTCAATCTGTTTTCCTTTTTAAATTTAGAAATACTGTTTTTTTTATTTTTTATTTTCGATATGCTGCTTATACAAAGTCTCATATTTTATTGCTTCTAAAGAATCTGAGGAAGGTGAGGAATGAAAAAAACTGTCTTCAATTGTTATATACAATCAGGAAGAAGAGGTTTGTGCAGAGAATATAAACCAGAAACATGGATAGATAGTTTTAAAATTTTGGTAAAGTGCTGAATACTCACTCTTCATATCAACCACAATTAATTTTTTAAATTAAAACTTGCATCTAACGAGTGCCTGTAGTTATGTTGTGTTCATTGATTGCCTCTGCATAAGCTGGTTCTCAAACTCAATTCTTGATTGCTGCAGATGTAGTTAGAATACAGTTCAAGTAAAAAATTTATAATGTGATGCAATTAGGTACCGTTTGATGAAGGATTTTGTGGGTTTGCTTTACATATACTTATTCTAAAGTTTGTAATGTATGTTATACTTGCAAAGAACATATACTGTGGTGCCATTGCTCTGAATACTTTTAAAAAATACTATGTGATTGCATTTGAGTCATATAAAGTGCCAAATTGTGGTTATTACTAGTATCTAGACACTTGTATTGATGTAATTTTATTAATTCACCTTTAAAATGTGGTGAGCAAGAATATAGTGAAGTTTCGTTTGAAAAAATGAGAAAGACAAGAGAATCCAACAATCCTCCAATGAATTAAATCATTATGAATTGCAAAGATGAGGACCAGTATGTGAATAGGCATCAACAAACCTGGAAGCTGATCTTCAGTTTTGTCATTTTGGGATGAAGTGCAGTTGGAATGCTCAAGTTCGAAGGGTTGTTCAGTGCTAGACACAAAGTACTCTGTATACACGGACAACTGTAATTGAAGTGGAAGTGATATCAGGTAAGTTGGAAGACTTCATTGGAGATCATGGAGGAAACCGAATAGTGAGACGAGCAGCTGCACGTTCCATTGACTGAACATTAGGAGTTGTAAAGCAACGAGGAAATAGAACCAAGCATTGAATTGCAATAGTCCAGCCATGATAAAGCAAGTGACTTGACAAGAGTGTGAAGAGTATTTTGATAAGATATTGATGAATAGGTTTAAGTTGCCTCGTGATAGGTTGCTAGTTTGTATACGATTGGTAATGTGATTCTAATATTATTATCGACATTGAATCTTCATTAGTCAGATCCCAAACTTGCAGCACTGGTAGAACCTGCTTGTCATCTAGCAATATAGAAAAACTAACTCTGAGAGGACTATTGTTTCGTCTTAAGACATTGTCCATTTTATCTTAAGACATGGCCAGTTTTGAGATATGCTGCTATCTCATACTCCAGGTATGCATTCAGACATTTTACACTATAATCATGAGCTCCATTGGTTCCCAGTAACATTTTGTACGTACTCGCTGTCAAGTTGCAAAAGACCGGAGTGTTGTTGAGTGAACTAGATAAGATGAAAATATTTGAAAGTTGTCAGTATATTTGTGATTATAGTTACATTTCATTGTAATTTTGTGTTACATTCTGGTGCTAATTAATAATTTCGGAAGTGTTCCACTGTCCATGTTGTACCCAAATGATTTCTGTACATTATGTGAACAGTTAAAACTGGTTGAATATAGGTATAATGCAGTACTGTTATAATAATAAGTAGTACAGTAATAAGATACAAGCGGTATACAGATGATACCAAGTGGTAAACACCAAGTTGTAAATACTGGGAACAGTGCTGATGTCATCTGCTTACATGTTATTATATTAAAACAAAGTCTTTCGAGTGCAGGCTCTGCAAAGAATTCTGTAATAACATTTTTTGTGATGATTTGAGTTGAAACAATCGTTATAACCTAAGCTGGGATATTACTTAACATGTTCACCGCCCAGTTCTCATACTGGATCGTCATTTAACATGGCGTGTCGGTGGTGAACGTGTTAATAGAATAATATACATTGCATATCGTGAATAGTTCTTGTTGGTATGTGCACTTGGAAAAACTGTGCTTACTATGTAACTTTTAGCATTTGTGCCAACAGTTGACATTGTGTTTGAAGCATCCTAGAAGCTTGCAACTGATGATGCTAGATGAATTGTCATAATTACTTTCAGAAATTGTAGTTTAAAATAACAATAATCATGATAATATGGGTAAATGGTAGACTAGAAACATGTTGGAAATATTGTAATGAATTTTTTGGTAAATTAATACATACTTGGAGTGAAAGACAACTTTTATTTGAAGGTGTTGACTGTTGAAATCTCAAAAACTCTATAGATATTGAATAATAACCATTCATATGAATTCTTGAAGGTTCTGATTTTAATAGCTGTAATATATTTCTCTGTCTGATCGTGATGAAGTGTTTTATTTTATATTAATTATGCAACATTAAAACACCATTAACAAACGACCAATGGGAGACACGCCTTCAGAACCACTTGTTACATGTGTGCACAGTTTAACGAGTTTACCAGGCTACCAGCTGGGTGTACTGTGTAGCAGTAATTTACATGTATTGCTAGCCTTTGCATAAATGTATAGTCGGCATATCTCAAATCTTATTATTAGCTCAAGAAATTGCCCTTTACGTACAAATAAACATGCATTTATGATAAGACTGACGGAGGACAGGAAGCGTTGGAGGAACATTGTACATGATGCAGCTGACCCTCGGATCGAGGATGGCTGAGAACAGAATAAAACATGCATTTTTGTATACGAAAACAGAAAAGAAACAATAATTTTACAAAATGCATTTACCCGTAGCAAAGTTATCAGTGGGTCTGAACTTGCATTTTATGGTTGCCATGGACGATGATAGAAAATGGTGCAGATTCAAGTGTTGAGGCAGTGCATCAAAGACTCTAACGTCCCTTCGAAGGTAGAAGAACAGCATGACTGGATTTTGTGATCATATCGTCGAATAATAAGCCAGTCACGAACTTATGGCTATGCAAGTTGGCATGCGATTTGTTTTTCTTCATCTTCGCAAAACTGGAACAAAATTTCACGAGCTTAGGCGGGCCACTTAAAAATAGCTCGCAGGCCGCATGCGGCCCGCAGGTTGCACAGCACTGCCCCACCCTGTCTTACATAATACCTATGTGGATTCAGGACGTTTTCTTGTTTTGTATGTTTTCGCAAACATTATCTACCGGTACATGCTAATCAGATGGACCCTGTATAGGAGATGGGGTCATTCAACCAATCAAATGAATGAATCTATATATAGTTGTATAGCATCATTTAATAACCTCTGAGACGTACCACACAACGGTTCAGTATTTGTGCAAACCTTCTGTAATGAACAACTGGATAATCCAAGCTTGACCAGAACTTCCATTACTAACCATTCTACACAATTGCAATCAGATTTGTATCTGTGCATAGGAGAATCTTTAAGGCAAAGGCAAATCAGTAGCTCTGGACAAACTCTGAACCTATCATGACATTGTCCATCCTCACAACAAATGCATATAGTGGATAATTTCAGTATACACTGTCAGATGATCTTCATATTAACATTACTTAACTGAAGTTTTGAAGTAAAAAACACATACACAAACACAAAGTCCAGTTATGTTTTGTGATAATAAGTCAGTCCCAGCACTGGAATCATAATTAACGGAAGTTCTAGAGACTTTGTTCATCTTAGTTTCCTCTGAGAAATATGTTTGCAGATGAGTATGAAGTGAGACATTGATTGTAAAGTTGAAGTGAGACATTGATTGTAAAGTTTCACTCTTCACTTCTGCAGCTGCTTCAGTCTTCGTCCCAGCTTCAGCTTTTCCACATGATCAAGTTCAACAGCAACTTGGATAGCTACACTTCTCGGATCAAATGAACATCCTCAGCTCTATCTTATGAAAGGATCGTTTTGAATTCCACGTTTGTGTTGCGTGTTTACTTTTGTTGCAGACGACGAATAAAAGTCACTTCACTTCTGTTGGTTACACCATAGCTACAAAAGATTGATATTTTGTAGGAATTTATCAAGTATCACGTTACTATATGCATGCATATAATATAGCTCACATTATAATAATTATGTAATATATATTCTATATATATAGTAATGCACAAATATTAATGTTCCACTGTCAGTTCATTGCAAATCAAGTGCTAAAATGTAGCATATGAAGGGCTATGTATTGAAATAATCAACCATATTCACTGTTTTTACTATCCAAATCAGTTTAAATCAATCTCCCAATTCCGTGAATTTGCAAGTGGCATGCTCAAAGTTATTAGAAGCTGGTAGACGTCAATAAATAACATTTCATTACCTGACTCAAGAAATATCTATTTTCTAAGGCGTACCTCGGACTGATCTAGGCGCCCTTGTAACGGCATGTGCTGTGTTACGGCGCCATAGAAATTGTCATCATCATTATTATTATTATTATTATTATTATTATTATTATTGAAGGCAAAGGATCAAAGGAATAACAGCCTTGCAGAAAAGGACTTGACTTTGATATTTATTTTGTATTAAAAAGTATAGTACCAGTGAGGACAAAATATTAGGGCTGTTGTTCGATTAAAAATTTTAATCGAAATTAATCGCACGATTAATTTTTTTAATCGCAATTAACGGCAAATTAATCGCAATACAATTCCGTCAAATATAACAATCTTACTATTTTCTAATGACTGCTGAAGCATATAATTTTAATTACTGAATGCATTCTTTCTATTGCAAACATATACAATAGTGTGGCCCAAACTTACATGGGGAAAATATTTTCCCCAAAATGTGCTGCTCCACAAGGCTGCTCTTGTTCCACTTGACTAGAAGACTGTGTGTTGAAAAAATTGAAGAGATCTGAGCATGTTTAGAGGTACCAATTTTCGAGAGCTTTTATATAGGACTCACGTAAAATGTGCATATCAAATTTTAACAGGTATACATTAGTGTAACATTATAAATTGACAGTAGCACCCATGAATTCCAAGGACCATCTATCTAAATCACTATCAAGATGTCAAGTGTATTTAAATAAATAGATAACTGTAAGATTATATACAAACAGAAGCTTATTTTAAGCTCTTTATGTTAGAAAACTGTTGCTGAATTGGAGGTAATTTCAAAATTTTGCCTGCCAACTTATAAACTAAAGTTTTTCGCTTGCAATTTGCTTTTAATACAATTGGATTGTTTTCTTATAATTGCTCTTCATACTGCTAATTTAGGTTATTCCAGTATTTTTTACAGTAATTTGTTAAGCACTTCTTGAATATGATATGAGATTAATGTTGGTCTTTTGACTTTGTGTAATAATGGCTCATTTGACAAAAACCGCAGCTATCATGACATCATCCAGAAGCTTCCAACATTGTTGGCTCTTATGGATGCCAAGAACATTCTTTCTATACACAAAATTTAATGGAGAAATCCTGAAGAATTTCATATTTCATTCAGAAAATGAATTAACAGTTGGTGATGTCACGAAAGTGGTAATGGTTGCTACCTTGGCAATCAGTTTTTAATCTAGGCATCTCCAAATGACATTCCCCCTACAGAAAATCCAGAGCTTTTTTTACATGAACATATGTAACACAATTTTAAAGTGTAAACTGTAAAGTCTCTGCTTTAAAATGACAAACTTCATTGCACTATCATTTTCCTGTCTATAGGTTGAGTCAAAATATGATTAAACTGTCCAAATTTGGCTATGAGAAAAATGCAAAGTTTGCATAATTTTTTTAATGCAAAATTCCTTAGTAGGCTAACCATGTTAAGAATTGAGTGAAATTTGAAAAAGATAAACAGGCTTCATAATAATCTAGATGGAAGTCTGGTTTGTTTAAATCATACGTCACTGCTATGCTAAGCCTTATGACAAGTTTGGCTATTCATGGCGAGGAAAATGGCAAATTTTATATTAGGAAAGTCATTGAATTATTAAAACAACAGCCAATAAAAAATTATCTAAATATCATTAAAAATTGTTCACAAATTATTGTTTAAATGTCATTAAACAATAATTATTTATAATTTCATCAAACAATAAAAATGAGCCTTTTCACATGTTGGTCATTAGATATCATATAGGCTATCTAGGAAGCATGTGTTGCGACATAGGCCTAGTTTGGGGCTATCATGGAATGCCTGGACAAGAAATCTCTAATGGATATAGGTGTATGTCACAAAAAGATCTCTTTAAAAACTGTTTGACCTTCTTACTACTCAGGGTCAAGAATTAGCCAAAGCCGGCCTATCGAGCTTAAATCCAAAATTTTAAGAATGATTAAGAAATGTATCCAAAATGTTTCATGTTATATTTCATATTCAATTTTTGTGAGACTCATTGATTCTACATTAGCTTAATAGCTTTAATAGAGTGGTTTAAAAGACACATTTTTGACGACAATGTTTGTTTAAAGCTGACAAATGCACGCCTCTTTGGAGTATCATGGTCGAAAAGCGATTTTTTTGAAATTTTTGATGCTTAATTAAAATCTTGCAGAAAATTGGTACCAGTAAACGTTGCTCAATTTTGTTGAAACTTGGCAAATAAATCACTAATAGCATATGGAACAAGGGAAGCCTTGTGGAAAATTGAATTTCCAACTTTTATATTTCTGGGCCACCCTAATATACAACAACCTTTGGCTTATTCCTATTTAATTTCTGCGTTTAGTTTATTGAACAGTTTTGTATGACAGACAGAATTGAAACACTGTTCAAATCAGTCAACTGTTGCATGCTCAAAATCCGTTAATTTTTTTCATTTAATTAAAATGGCCTAAATTGAAATTATAGACAACCGTTTCTGACTGTCAAAATTAATTATTTGTTCAGCCAATTGTATATACAGACCATAGGCGCAACCACCCTATGGGACCCACGGGACGCGTCCCCTTCAACTTTTGAGTGGTCCCCTAACTTTATTATTATGGTCCCCCAACTTTTAGGACGTGATTCATTATGGTCCCCCCCAGCTTTTAGGACGTGATTGCACCTATGATACAGACCAGTTTAATGACATTGGTCGATTCAAGGGATGCTCTTATTAATTAACATTAGTAGGTCTCCTATTGAACCTCATTATTCAGTCAAACATTTTCACAAGAGGTTGCGGTTCTTGCCAAACCTCGTCTCAGTTGTCCTTCTGTAAACATTTATCATTTGAAACCTGGATCCATTGGTCTTGCCATCTCATGGAGTTCAACTAACGTAGTCTGATGTACGGGGGTGAGGAAACAACCTTAGTGGACGATGCGATGCGGCTGATGTCGACGGCTCATCGTTAGCGTTTAACGCATGTTTTGGTTCGCATGCAGGCGATAATTGAGCAAAGAATTCCTACGATAATACTCAAATTCTTTCTTTGGAATATTTGCCAAAGAATGCATCACTAGTTTTAAGAATGAACCTTCCGTTTAAAACGAGTTTTTCTGCTTCTGATTCGATTTTAATTAGATTTAATTAACGCGAACGATTAATGCGTTAAAATTTTTAATCGCACAATTTTTTAACGCGTTAATCGCACGCGTTAACGCGATTAAGTCAACAGCCCTACAAAATATCATTCAAGACAATGTTCAATGATACGACATTCTAGAAACATTTGGCTATTATTACGGTAGCTCATGTAGTCATCTGGAGAAAAGCAACACTGAAAAAATTATGAGAAACTCACTCTTTTAACAACTTGGCATCTTCTGTCAGCTTCTGACCATCAAAATACAACCAGTATTTCTTCCATATGTAACGCCTGAAATAGAATTGGTCATGAAATTTATGATGAGTAGACAAGCCATGCAGTAAGTCATGATGTAACTCGCAAGTCACCATTAGGATATAATTGTCAGCAAAAGGCTATTTTTAGACGGTACTTCATGTCATGATAATCTCAGATTTCTACAGCATCCAAATAAGTCAGGTCACCACTTCGGTCACAGGTGCTCACTCGGTCAAAACAAACTCAACAGGCAGGCACCGAGAAGGCTAAAGAGGGTGGTATTTTAAAAAGTGGTGCTGCAAGAAAGGTAGGGTAAGAAAGAGGAGGAATCAGGATATAATTTGTGGAATTGGAACATTTTAAGGAAGATAGCATACATTTGCAAAGGTGATGCATCGACCTCAAGGGAGAGCATGAAGCGGTTAAATGCATTTTTGGTGTTGGAATCGTTGAAGAGAAGCATGCAAGTCTCAGGTGTGATTTAAGATAGAGAAGGGTGGATGACATATAAGATATCAATGGTGGTATAGATGATTGCAGCCAAGTTTAAGTGAGAGCAGGAATATCATCTACCTGATCATCAAAGATAATGTGAATAAATATTAGGAGATGTTATAGTTTTAAGACCAGAAGATCCCAGGTTTAGCTCAATCTCACCAAACAAGCAGCAGAAAGCAAACTAACAAGAAATTATTGGTTTTTTTAACCTTGGGTGTAAAAAACTTTCAATGAATATTTTAGATCAACAGTTCTCAACCTTTGTAGTGCTGTGACCCTTGTTAATATTTAGAAAGTTGTTGCGACCCCAGCAATAAAACTCATTGAGCTACACCCCTTTACTGCATTTCTGCTAACATTATGATGCATTTCACTTCTCATCCGATGATAATCCATACCCATAATGCGTAGTAGCATAATCAATCATTAGTCAACAAAGCAACTTGCAATGTTTCTTGGTTAAAAAAAACTATAACAAATAAAATTAGCTGCTGCTATCTATCGAATGACTAGTAAAAATCAGTAAAAATTCACTTTAAGCTGTTCCAGTGTAGCATAGCAATCATAATTACGTAAAATTAAATATTAAGAACTACGCCAGTTGACAAACTTTTCTACAAATTTCTTAAGGTTCCAGCCGAAACCTTGCAAATCGCTGGGGTGGGTTGTATTAAACCCAGAGACAGAGAATCACTGTTGCAGATGAATCAGAGTTCAAATAGTGTTACCAGCTGATGTGTTGAGTAAGATTTTCTCTGGCATGGCGCAAAATTATGTGACGTCGAATTGCTTTCTTCAGTTCCAAAACATTTGCATTCTGAGTGACAACAACAGCTAAAAACAGCCAATACAGTAAACTAAAACATCAGCCAATACAGTAAACTAAAACATCAGCCAATACAGTAAACTAAAACATCAGCCAATACTTACACTAAATCATCAGCCAATACTGTACACTAAATCATCAGCCAATACTGTACACTAAATCATCAGCCAATACTGTACACTAAATCATCAGCCAATACAGTAAACTAAAACATCAGCCAATACTGTACACTAAAACATCAGCCAATACTGTACACTAAAACATCAGCCAATACTGTACACTAAAACATCAGCCAATACTGTACACTAAAACATCAGCCAATACTGTACACTAAAACATCAGCCAATACTGTACACTAAAACATCAGCATGAAAATAGCTTTCAAGTCTTGCATTATAGACTTTCTTGAATATAATTAGGTAATTCTCATATTATAAATTTTAAACATTAACATAACTTTTAGGAAAATAGGTAGTAAAAGCAATGCCCGATTTAGACTTGCCAGATCCTTGACAGGTCCTCGCCTCAATATGTAAAATTACAGTGGGTATAACTTCTAGCTGCTTGTCGCATTTTTTGGCCAATACTGTAGTTTGGTTTATGTGCATTCACACCCATGTGCTACCAGAATTTTAGTATAACGAATAGAAGGTTCTGGTATCTATTTTACAATAATATACAACATAATATATATATGTATATCATATATGTGCATTGTGTATATAAATGTATATACATATACAGGTTCTAACTTTCTAAAATCTAAATCAAACAATGACAAAATAATAAACTACACACATTGAGCCAAAGAAATTCTTACAGAACTAATTCAAAAGATAACAAAAAGAAGTAGCAATTTCATCATATCAGTAGCAGATGCTTACGTAGAATCACATCATCAGCTCGCCTAACATTGACCGTCATTGCCTGTCCGTGTTCAAGAGCAATGTAAGAGTTCACCTCTTCTAACGTAACAGCGGTGTGTAGGTCACAGAGGAACGGATCACCCTGCACAAAAGGTGAAACACGACAAACCAATAAAGCAAAAAACTAAGGTCACATTTATTAATTACTGGTATTTGAAAGACTGAAAGTCATTGTGCCATTGCACATTATATATTGTTTAAGATGGTGTCATCACTTATATTCTGAAGTATAACAAATAAGCTGGCAGTTAAATTCCACTACATGGGACACTGGTGTACAGTGTTACTTGATAATAACAAAAAACATAAAGATGCTGCTCAAAGATATCAAGAAGAGTGTTCAGTAATTTGTGCAAAACCTGAGAAAAAGTTCAAGATGTGAAGTGTTGGAAACTTCCTTTTAGTAGACTTGGAATAGGAGGCTGGCAGCCATTTTGTATTCTGTACAGTGTACCCTTCCCATCAACAGCGTGGATTCATTCCAAAGTTGGGTTCACTAGGAAGCACAAGAACAGTTAGACATTTTAAAGCATCTATGATCTTTCTACCCTGGCTTGAAGTTCCAGCAAGCCAACTACAAGACTCAAGATTGCATACACTACATGTTCAGTACTTACAGTTCAATACATTGCAATTTAAATCTAAAGTTGCATTTTTGTGAAGGTATTCAATTTAGTTTCACAACCCTTAGAGCCCTACTTTCAAAGAAATACCCTTAAGTAAATGGCATTCATAATGTCAAGGACTTTGTAAGTCAGTTCATGGTCTACCTACATGTTACTTACAACGATGATTTCAGCCAAAGCATCCTTGAACTGTTCCATTGCCTCCTGATGCGACATTCCTTGGCCATCCTCCTCCTCCTCCTCGTCTGATTCCTTGCTGCAGCTACTGTCTGCTTTACCCTGACCATCTGCCTCATTATGTGGTCGCATAACAACCGACTCCAAGTTACCGTCTCTGTCCATCTACTTAACCAAAAATTAAATCAATAATTTAAGAAGCATTATACAATGACAAAATGTACATGGCTTACAGTATCACTTGCATCAAAAGACTACAAGCTACAATGAGAAACTGGACTAATCGGAAAATCTCCGGAATAGCTTATTAGCAAAGGATAAATTGGAAAGGATACTTATTTGGTCATGTATGCCAAGCCTTGCCAAATTTTCCCTCATGACATCTAAGACCACACTACTTCCCTTCTCATGCTGACGTTTCTCAGATTTTATATATTAAAAAAATCTGTAGAAAAATTTAATGATGGTGGCCATATTGTTTGGAGTACGGTGACTCAGTCTTCGTGTTTACCAAGAGCTGGTTTCGAGAAATCAGGATTTCGTGTATTTATAGGTGCTTCGGGGGCACACAAACTACACAATGTCATGTATTTTAGCGTCGTAAATTATTCCACAATACAATGTGGGCTTCAGCGTTGGTCGAAAACAAATTGGATTGCCGCAGAGTTAATAATAATAATTTGTAGAGATTTAAGTGCCATGAGTTCGTAAGCAATAGATTAAAAAACCGTAGCAACGATTCAGATGCACTCGGAACAGGGAAAAATCAGTCAAGATATGCCTGTGTAAAAATTTCAGTTTTCAGATGCTTCTTGAAAGTTGTCAGCGATTTTTTGATGTCAGAGGGAAGATTGCTCCATATTCGACGTGCGTGAGGTGAAGGATCTAGATGCGGTGCGGCAGCGATGAACCGAGAATTGCTACCTAAATAGCATTGGAATTTATTAAACGAATTATTCCGAAGTTAGAAACCAGAAATAATTTTGGTTTCACTTACAAATAGACTGAAAATAATAGAGTCCGAAGATGTTCACTCCAAAAGCAAGGACTCTTTATTCTAATATAGAATCCTTGCTCCAAAAGGTATAAAGATTTGCTCCATGCATAGATATAATATATCTATGGCTCCATGTACTTACTAACCATAGAGATGCATTATATATTGCTTATATAACCATAGATACATTAAACATTACACCTCAATGGTACGTGAACGATAAAATAGGAGTTTTAGCACGGAAGTTTACAACAGTAAGCCGTATCATCAGTCCAGCTTCTATTTAGGCAAGAATTCGTTTTATCGATCCAGCTTCTAGGACTTACATCCGCAACAATTTTTTGAATGAATGGAATGAACACTTGATAGGCCCGCTAAGCCTGTTAAGTAGGGTTGGTTCGTCAGTGTTTTACAGGCTCCTTAAAACTTTTTTGTATCACCGTTGTTGGACTGGGAATGCCTCTGAGTGGACTTCTTGAAGGGGCGCTACATAAATTCTTGAAATGATTAAATGAACACTTTGATAGGTTCATTAAATCGGTATACATGTACAATCAGGGGGCGAAAATTTCTTACTTATTTCTGCAGTGCCGTCAGCGTTGTCATTGCACGTCTTTTTCGTGAGGGTCGGTTAGGGCTCAGGTTAGGCATCGTGAGGGTCGGTTAGGGTTAGTGTTAGGGTTAGTTTAGCCATTAGAAACTCTGGTGGATTGATGGCAAAAGACACTGTGTATTTTTCGCCCCCTGATAGTACATGATCGCCATTAAATCATACGTGTATTCAATTTAACTGGGAATATTTTTTGGAATTTCGGTATTACATTCAACAGTGATGTAATTCTAATGCAGCTGCTGTTTTATTGCTGTGGGCAGATCTTCATAATGCTTGTGTATCCTCGTATGCAGGGCCCAATCTGGGTATGACCCTGGACGAGGGGTTGACTGCAGTGATTCCGTTAGTGTGCGTCCGGGACGCACAAATTTTGACGCCGGGCGCACAAAAATAAAGGTCGTGCGTCCCTGGACGCACCGTAGTTATTGATGGACGCACAAATAAATTAACGATGCGTCCATGGGACACCAATAAAAATACCGTGGGGTTATGCTGACTAGTGAGTGACGTACATAGCTTATACAGTATACATATATATGGCTTTATATGCTATATATATATGCCTAATTATACCATCAATAACATAGAACTAGAGCGTCCTATGAGCGTTCCTGTCTTAAAACTTAATGACAGTCGTCGGATAGATCTTAAAAATCAAGAAAATTTAAAGAAAAAGAAAAATGCTAAAATGGTGAAAAGTAAGAATTATCGTCCGGAAAATTGCATGGTCATATGCTATAGTCTCCAAAAATTTTTGAAATGGTGTCTGTTAGCGGCAGGGGCGGATCCAGAGAGCCGACCCGGCTATGCCCCCCTCATGAAAATATTGCATGGGACGTGGCCCCCTTTTGGTTTCAAGAACAATAAAATCAATGCGACTATAGAGTGACTAAAAAGGTCATCAAACCTTTTGGCAGGGAAAATGGTAAATTTTTCACACATTAGAAAAAGGTCATCAGAATTTTTCCGGCAAAGATCACCGAAAATTTTGACCCCTCCTTCAATTTTTTTTATCCGACACTGTATTGTATACCGGTACGTAATAATAAGGTTCGGCCCTTTCGCCTACAAAGCCTAACATAAGAATTTTGGAATTTTTTGCATTTAGCCTACGGTGACCCGATGGGACTCCAAAAATTGATGGGTGTGGAGTCCATGACTCTCATCCATTTGGCGTGGACTCCAATTTTCTTGATGTGATGCGTCCATGACTCCAAGAATTCAGACCTTAACGGGATCACTGGTTGACTGCTAAAAAAATGTGATGATTGTGTGTTGACCATGCTTTTACCATCTGCATCAGATTTGCATTAATAGGCCTATGCCATTCGCATTCAACTCAAATCATGCAATCGCATGCTTCGACATTGACTATATAGTAATGCAGGAATATCTGCATCGTTTGGTTTGGGTGTATAGCCAAGTTTATGTGAGGAATTATGGCCCAGTATGAGAGTTGTAGAAAATAACTTTGATCCACATGGAGTTGGGGTGTGAGAAGAAGACTTTACTATGGGGTCCTAAGAAAGACTGGTGGTTGAACCCCCTCAGCTCTTGGCAATTCTCAACCTGATGTGACTTTGTTACCTATATTTCTACCAGAATGGACTTCATAAATTATGGTTAAGCTTTGCATTTTTTCTAGGGTTGACAGTGGTCGTGGATTGAGTTGCCTAGCAACCTGCATTATGAATTCCTCAGCCTATGTTTACCTGTTCTTCTCAAGTCCATGAAGATTTTTCTGTTGTAGTTTCATTGTGTTGTTTCAGAAGAGCCTCTGATGACCATGTCTTTGAGTGGCGCTATAATATTATAAACTAACAAAAAATTTACAATTTAGTACTGATATAATTGGAAAATTAAATTGGAGGTCTTAGCTGCACTGGCCTTCCGCTGGACATGCTCTTGGGTAATAGTTTATTTGGTATCGTAAATGCAATTTGATTTCTTTTCTGTGTTGAAGATCTGACGATTGAATTGATTTGATATCATCGCATCGGCAATGAGTTCCCGCTTTAGTATCGATGGAGGAAAGCCATACATGTGTAACCTCTGTGAGAAAGCATTTGCAAAGAAAATCACTCTAGATTGTCATATAAGAACCCATACCAGAGAAAGGCCATACAAGTGCAATGTTTGTCTGAAATCATTCTCACAGAAAAGCAGTCTGGATCGCCATGCAAGAATTCATACTGGAGAAAAGCCATACGAGTGCAATATTTGTCAGAAAGTATTTACAAACAAAGGCTGTCTGAATAATCATGCATTTGCCCACACTGGAGAAAAGCCATACAAGTGCGATCGTTGTCACAAATCATTCACAGAAAAGTGCAAGTTGGAATTCCATGTAAGAACCCACACTGGAGAAAAGCCATACAGGTGCAATCTCTGTCAGAAAACATTTTCCTCGAAAATCGGTCTAGAATGCCATATGAGAATCCATACTGGAGAAAAGCCATACAAATGCAATTTTTTTTACAAAGCGTTTACAAACAGGGGCGGTCTGCAAAATCATGCAGAATCCCACACTGGAGAAAAGCCGTTCAAGTGCCCTATATGCGACAAGGCATTTACACAGAAGCTCAAGTTTGAATGCCATATAAGAAGACACACTGGCCAGAAGCCATATAAGTGCAGTGTATGCAACAAAGCATTTACAAAGAACTGGCTGTTGGAAAGCCATATAAGAACTCACACTGGGGAGAAGCCATACAAGTGCAATCTTTGTCACAAAGCATTTCCAGAGAAAAGCGGTCTGCGATATCATGTAAAATTGCACAGTGGAGAAAAGCCATACAAGTGCAATACATGTGACAAGGCATTTAGGCTAAAGAGCATTTTGGAATGCCATCTTAGAACACACACTGGAGAAAAACCATACATATGTTGCCTCTGTGATAAAGCATTTGCAAGGAAATATCATCTGGAATGTCATCTAAAAACTCATACTGGAGACAAGCCGTACAAGTGCAATCTGTGTGAAAAAGCATTTTGGAAGAAATTTGGTCTTGAACGCCATACAAAAACTCACACTGTGGAAAAATCATACACTTGCAATCATTGTCACGAAGTATTTGCAAACAAAAGCAGTTTGGAATTCCATGCAACAATACATGACATAGTTAAGCCTTACAAGTGCAATGTCTGCCTGAAGCTATTTGCACGCAAGGGGAATCTGCAATGCCATTCAAAAATCCACACTGGACAAATGCCATACAAATGTGATCTATGTGACAAAGCGTTTTTACAGAAGAATGGATTGGAATCCCATTGTAGAACCCACATTGGAGAAAATCCGTACCAGTGCAATGTCTGTCAGAAGACATTTTTAACAGCAACCAATCTGGATTGCCATTCAAGAACCCACACTGAAGAGAAGCTATACAAGTGCAGTGTATGTAACAAAGCATTTACAAAGAACTGCCAGTTGGAAAGCCATACAAGAACTCACACTGGGGAGAAGCCATACAAGTGCAATCGTTGTCACAAAGCATTTACAGAAAAAAGCGGTCTGCGATACCATGTAAAAGTGCACAGTGGACAATACAAGTGCAATATATGTGACAAGGCATTTAGGATGAAGAGCATTTTGGAATGCCATCTTAGGACACACACTGGAGAAAAACCATACAAATGTTGCTTTTGTGATAAAGCATTTGCATGGAAATCAAATCTGGAATTCCATTTAAGAATTCATACTGGAGACAAGCCGTACAAGTGCAGTCTGTGTGAGAAAGCATTTTGGAAGAAATTTGGTCTTGAATGCCATTCAAAAACTCACACTGAAGAAAAATCATACGCTTGCAATCATTGTCACAAAGTATTTGCAAACAAGAGCAGTTTGGAATTTCATGCAACAATACATGACATAGTTAAGCCTTACAAGTGCAATGTCTGCCTGAAGTTATTTGCACGCAAGGGGAATTTGCAATCCCATTCAAAAATCCACACTGGACAAATGCCATACAAGTGTGATCTATGTGACAAAGCATTTTTACAGAAGAATGGATTGGAATCCCATTGTAGAACTCACATTGAAGAAAAGCCGTACCAGTGCAATGTCTGTCAGAAGACATTTTTAACAGCCACCAATCTGGATTGTCATTCAAGAACTCACACTGGGGACAAGCCATACAAGTGCAATCTGTGCCAGAAATTATTTACACACAAGACCACTTTTGGAGATCATTTAAGAACCCACAGTGTGGAAAGGCCGCACCAGTGCTACCTCTGTGGGAAAGCATTTGCAAAGAAAGCTACTCTGGAATGTCATGCAAGAACCCATACTGGAGAAAAGCCATATAAATGCCACATCTGTGATAAAGCATTTGCAAAGGAATTCAATCTGGTATGCCATCGAAGAATCCACACTGGAGAAAAGCCATACGAGTGCAATCAATGTCACAGATTATTTGCACACAAGTGCAGCCTGAAATGTCATGTAAGAACTCACACTGGAGAAATGCCATACAAGTGCGATCTATGTGACAAAGCGTTTTTACAGAAGAATGGATTGGAATCCCATTGTAGAACCCACATTGAAGAAAAGCCGTACCAGTGCAATGTCTGTCAGAAGACATTTTTAACAGCCACCAATCTGGATTGTCATTCAAGAACTCACACTGGGGACAAGCCATACAAGTGCAATCTGTGCCAGAAATTATTTACACACAAGACCACTTTTGGAGATCATTTAAGAACCCACAGTGTGGAAAGGCCGCACCAGTGCTACCTCTGTGGGAAAGCATTTGCAAAGAAAGCTACTCTGGAATGTCATGCAAGAACCCATACTGGAGAAAAGCCATATAAATGCCACATCTGTGATAAAGCATTTGCAAAGGAATTCAATCTGGTGTGCCATCGAAGAATCCACACTGGAGAAAAGCCATACGAGTGCAATCAATGTCACAGATTATTTGCACACAAGTGCAGCCTGAAATGTCATGTAAGAACTCACACTGGAGAAATGCCATACAAGTGCGATCTATGTGACAAAGCGTTTTTACAGAAGAATGGATTGGAATCCCATTGTAGAACCCACATTGGAGAAAAGCCGTACCAGTGCAATGTCTGTCAGAAGACATTTTTAACAGCAACCAATCTGGATTGCCATTCAAGAACCCACACTGAAGAGAAGCCATATAAGTGCAGTGTATGTAAAAAAGCATTTACAAAGAACTGCCAGTTGGAAAGCCATTCAAGAACTCACACTGGGGACAAGCCATACAAGTGCAAGCTATGCCATAAATTATTTACACACAAGAGCACTTTTGGAGATCATTTAAGAACCCACAGTGTGGAAAGGCCGCACCAGTGCTACCTCTGTGGGAAAGCATTTGCAAAGAAAGCCATTTTGGAATGTCATGCAAGAACCCATACTGGAGAAAAGCCATATAAATGCCACATCTGTGAGAAAGCATTTGCAAAGGAATTCACTCTGGTATGCCATCGAAGAACCCACACTGGAGAAAAGCCTTACAAGTGCAATCAATGTAACAGATTATTTGCACACAGGTGCAGCCTGAAATGTCATGTAAGAACCCACACTGGAGAAATGCCATACAAATGCAACGTGTGTCAGAAAGGATTTCCAAAGAAATCCAATCTGGATTGCCATACAAGAACTCATATAGAAGAAGAGCCAGACAAGTGCAATCTATCCCTGAGATTATTTACAAGCAAGGGCAGCCTGCAATCTCATTTTTAAATCCCATAGTAGAGATAAATTGCGCAGGGGCAAAGTGTGTTCTGACATGAATGACTATTGCCATTTAGGTACTTCAGCTAAAGTAGTGAATGCGTGCAGTAAAGACGATAACTGTGTGGATGGAAAGGTGGAAGAATAAAATTTGCATCACATCATTAGGGCAATGTTTAAACCCAAATGTATGTGAAATGCTGTGTTTTAAAATCATTCGATGTATAATTTGTGCTGAGAATATGTATTTTTACCTTATGGAGCCTGTGGATTGTGCGAAAAAGTGTGTACCGGTAATTTCTCATCAGAAGGCTAAACCAGATGAAAATGACTAAGTTTGCATGACACAATCTCAGTGGCTGACAGGAACGTTGGAATCTT
Source organism: Lumbricus rubellus (assembly GCA_945859605.1). Lineage (NCBI taxonomy): Eukaryota > Metazoa > Annelida > Clitellata > Crassiclitellata > Lumbricidae > Lumbricus > Lumbricus rubellus. The sequence goes on along the minus strand of OX243816.1, from coordinate 22,513,344 downwards.
GCTTGTTTGTCGAGATAGTCGTGATGCCAATAGTTTTGTCATAATTTATATAGCATTTTGCTAGAGCATCAAGGGTCATAATTCTGAAATTTCATTAAAATTAATGGTCATCGACATAAGTTATTTGTAACTTATGTATGTATATATGTGCACTTGTTATAGCACCCCCTAAAGAAGGACTCCCGACTACAGCGCAGACACTGAATCGGGGTTTCACACCGAAGTGCTGAGCAATTGTGAGTGAAGGACTTACCCAAGGTCCATACGTGGCGGCTTGAAGTGGATTCGAGCCTGCAACCCTTCGGCTGCAAGGCAATGAATATACCCACTACACCACTCCACCCCACGTTACCCTCCTTATGTAGGGTAGCATTTTTAATGAATCATCGTGTATAGTAAAATCCTTCAGAGTTATTTTTATGTTTATCAGCTTACGCATAGGCCTAATGTTGACAATTCCATCAACAGTGGCCTCTGCAGAGATATTATATAGCAAACTCAAGATGATATAGAACTAATTTTTTCAATAATGTCTCATTGACATGTTGTGGATTTGACTGGGTTGGGCTTTGAGTCCAATATTGCTACAATTGATTTTTAAACTGTGGTCAGAAATTTTTCAGAGAAAGAACCAGGAATGCTCCTTTGTTGAGCAAATAGGTACATTAATTTTTTATTAAAGAAGCATGATCATACTCTTATTTGTGAAAATTGTGTAGTGGTTTCCTAGTTTTTTCTTTTAATTGAGTCTTCATAATTCCATTTGAGTCTCTGATTGAAGTGAAGGCACATCTGCAGCAGGGTGAAAATTGCCGGGGATTTTGAGGTTCGACGGAACTTCGACCCCAAAACCTCTGGAAAAAACGACACCATAGGAAAATCCTCAATGCACACATAAAGTCCACATATAAATCAACGACTGACCCCCCAGTTATTTTTCTATAATTGACAAAAGTTGCATTATAACATAAAAATTTACAAATATTGCTTGGTAGACTGTTTATGTGTGTGTATTATATATATATATATATATAATATGCTTATGGATGTATCACTAAATTTGATCATGTATCCAGCTATATGCTGGAGAGACATCACACTGGCTTCATACTTGGCAGCGCATTGAATTTAGGATCGCTGCTCTAGTTAGGCAATGCCAGCTTGCAATTACCCCAGACTGCTTGTGAGAGCTTTGTTGCTCCATGCCATGGGTACCCAAGGCCACCGTCCCTTCCTTTCTGCACAGAAGAGATTGCTCTTGTCCCATTCACACGAACTGCGAAGCAACTATGCAGAACAGAGCCTTTTCTGTGATCGGACCAAGGGCGGATACAGAAACTTAGGACGGGGGCCAAAAAGTCTTGGTCTTGGGTCCGGGAAAAATTTTAGGCCTTGGGTCTGGAAAATTTTTCTTTCGTATCCGCCAAAAAAGTTGATGACCTTTTTTTAATACCATTTTGTCCGCCAAAAAAGTTGACGACCTTTTTTTTTAGTCATCCGGACAAATTTTCGGGAAAATAATACCATTTTGTCCGCCAAAAAAGTTGACGACCTTTTTTTCTTTTTTTAGTCCTTGGATTCGTTCTCACTTCTAGAAAACATGCAATTTCCAATAGGGGGGGGGGGCTGCAATGCGTGGGTATTTCTTAATAGAGGGGGGCCATATTGTACAATATATACATTGTTCCACTGCATGTTCAATCCAAATGGGGGGGGGGCACGATACATGGGAATTCTAAATGGGGGGCCATGGCCGGATAAGCCCCCCTGGATCGGGCCAGTTGTCTCGAATGGGTCCCACAGGAGCTAGGCCTACGTCTACTTCCTATAGAGTTCTTACTGAAACATTTTATTTATTAAACTCAAATCTGTCCTTTTTGCCATGCTAGAGTTGAGAGCACTTCTGAGTAGTCATCTTGAAGAAGTGCTATATAAATTCTTGAATGAATTATGAATGAATGTACATTGTTATGTCTGGCCTGGCCAGGATTTGGCCCTCGGGAGGGGACCATAACCAGAGGTTTCCCATAAATAATATAAATTGATAATAGCCAACTAATAATTAGTACAGGCCTATTTAGCTGTTATTAATGGCAAATAAAAGTGTTTTAAAAAGTATTTTAGTATTTATAATATAGAGTAGAATCTACACAATAATCAAAAAAGAATAATTGAAGTAAAAATGGGCCCAATTGGCTACTATGATACTATCATTCTATTTTTATAAATAGGCTACAAGACTAGTGTAAAATACTTTGATTGTATTTTAAACTTGCCTGACTATGACTGGCCCCATTAAAAAATCCTGTGGACGCCTATGTGTGACTGCAATGTAAATGAATTTCCAGATTCCAAAATATTATTAATAAATTTTCCATTTGTTCAACAATCCGATTGACCTGTTACAGCAAAGTAGACTATAATATCTTTGGTTACAGTATGTATAGCGGTACCATAGATATATTATATTACTAGAAGGGGTACCCGGCGTTGCCCGGGAAATTTACGATACGACCCGCTCCGGCCCCAACCCAACCACACCACACCCCCACCTTCACCCCACCCTGTACACCCCCACTCCTTCACCTACCCCGCCCCCACCACACCTCCACCCCAAACCCCCACCCCGTCCACCCGCCTCCACCCTACCCCTCCACCTTACCTCTACCCCCACCTCAAGCCCCACCCCCACGCCGTACACCCCCTCCACCCGGCAACATCCCAACCACACCACACACCCCAGCTCCTCCCCCACCTCCACCCCAAAGCCCCACCCCACCCCATACACCTCCACCCGCCACACCCCACCCCTCCACTCCACCTACACCCCCACCTTCACCACACCTTCAACCTTCATCCCAAACACCCACCCCGTCCACCCACCCAGTTCACCCGCCCTCACCTTACTCCCTCCATGCTCCACACCGCCACCCACAAAGCCACACCCCACCCGTACACCCCACTCCCTCCACCCGCCCCCACCACGTCTACCCCTCCACCCGCCCCATCCCACCCTCTACCACACCTCTCAACACACCCCACCTCCACCCCAAACCCCCACCCCGTTCAACCGCCCCACCTTATCCCCTCCACCCCACCCTCACACCTACCCTCCACCCCACCACCCCCACCCCAATCCCGTCCATCCCTACCCACCCCATACACCAACCCAGTGGACCCACACCCCATCCTCGCCCCCACCCCACCCCACTTCGACCTTCAACGGTACACCATCGGTGAAATTTGGGTTTTCGGAAAAAATTTCCCTCCCACCCCAGCCCCAAACCCAAACCCACCCCCAAACCCACCCACCCGACTGACAACACCCCCACCGCATTTCGACCTATCCACCGGTACACAACCCGTGAAATTTGGGTTTTCGTGAAAATTTTCCCCCACAACACGCCAGCCCTAACTCGGACCTCCACCGGTAGGCCTGGGCGTAAATTTACTATAATTATAGTAGAACTTGACAGCAAAGCAGATTGGAAGTTGCATGATATCCTTTCGCCAATTATATAATGACCAGGCAAGCGTTTAAAAAGGTGTTTAATAAACTGCCGTGTTCGCCTCCCCCACCGTGACCCCAATATTGGGGAAGATTCGCCAACCACTCCACTTGGTGGTTTCGATGGCCCTCTATCTAGGTGCAAAGTTTGTGATCAATACCTGCATTTTATGGAAAAAAATTTGGGGGGTTTTGCCCACCATTTTGGCCCCCATGGTGGGGGAGATTCTCAAACCCCCAACTTTGCGTCTCATGCCCAGACGGACACAGTAGTGAAGGTTTGGAGTGAAAAGCTCGAAAACTGTGGAAATGCATTCCGGTCAAACAGACACATGGACAGACAGACAGACACACATAGTTTCTTCTTTATTAATATAGATTATATCTATGAGCGGTACAGGCTACAGTAATTAACACAAATCTTAAATAGGCCTAGCCTACCTGTATGCTAACAGATCAGAGCCTGCCATGGGCGCCGACTCTGCGAGGCCCGTGAGTGCTCAGCACCACCAGAAATTGGCCATGCGAGGCCCTCCTATGCATGGGCACCACCTGAAATCAGCCGGCAAGATGTGCTTTTAAGATATTTTTTCTCTGTTGGGATTGCTTATCTATAAAAATCATTCCATCTTTAGTATACTTTTTAAAATCTCAGTTAGTTTACCTTACATTTACTCCAGTTTTATCCCATCTAGTAGTCTGAACTCCATTAGTATTCAGCCGATTAGCGAACACAAAGAAATCCTGCTTATTCGATCCGCTTTCGTCATTTTTTTATTACGGACGAAGGCGACGATTTGAATGACATTGTTTCTTCAGGCCTATATTGTATACATGCTCAATAGTGTTCTTCAGTGCTCGAGAGTCACCTCCCAGCATCATAAAAGCGGGATATTGTTTTGTCTTTAAAAACCACTTGAAATACTATTTGAAAAACTATTCCACAGTGCTAATATTGGCTCAGTAAACAGTGGCTTATTGTCTGATTTCTTGTGCAAAATTTGAGTATGCTGACCTAATTGAGGGAGAGTGCTCCAAGACGCCCATGAAAACCAAGATTGTGCTTTTCTTCTGTGTGGATTCCAAGAGAAATAGGCTACATCAAACACAAAGAATGATCCAAAAAAATTAAATTGGGAAGAACATTATTTTATTGAAGTTTTAAATCATGTCTTTATGCAATGAGATAACAGGAAATTTTGACAAGGATGTCATGACGTCAAAATGATAGCCTAAGGATCTACCATCGCAGTGTGACAATAAAAAAAAATCGAAAATGGGGAGGAGCACATCCCGTTCCCAAACCCCATCCCTGCTCGGTGCTGTGCTTCGCGGCGTTCATACTTTGGCCGCGAGTTCGTCCCTTCAAACCAAGACCAAGTCTCCGCTATATGAACAGTACCGGTAGTGATTTCAATAAGTCTCCTGTAAAAAAGGGTCAAAACATTTTCGCGCGCTCACGCGCGCATATTTTCACATTCTTTTGGGCACTCCCACTCTTCGGGTCAACTCGGCGCCTATGGAGCCTGCAATACAACGTCTCTAATATCAGCCTACAATCCCCCACCGGCGTGTTGGACAAGAGTTTGGAGATGATCGAAATAGGACAGGTAGGCCTACATTAAGGTAACACAAACACACTAACGGGTATATAGGCCTAGCGGAGTGAGCGAACCCGAGTTCGAGCCCCGTAGGATAGACACGCGTTGCAGGCTGCTATTAGCACCGTGTAGGGCCAATTGTAATAATTAATAATATCACATTATAAATAACTGATATTATTATTATTGTAGGTTGTACATGTATGTTCTGTTATAGTTAAGATTTATGTCTTCTGTCATTTGCGTTCTTGTGAATTGTTTCATAACTGTACTGTAGTCAGTGTGTAGTGGTTAGTGGTTACCTGCAGCCGCCTTCGTTCGTCAGTTCTGCCTCTTATCTGGCGAGGTGTTGAATGACGGCCGTGGTCGAATCAGGAAGTCTATTTATAGGTTTTTTCAACTTATTTGCATAGAATATTATTATTATTATGTAGGCATGTTTATAATGGAATAATCTAACAACTTCTGATAATTATATCGTATTATTAGATTTTTAACTGAAACTTACCGAAGTTGGACAGGTGAATTTGTACTCTGATTGGTTTAAAATGACAAGTAGATTGCTTTTGTAATATTGCAGATAAAGGTTGTACCCATCGTAGGCCTAGACTATTATGAATGGGGTCAACCCGAATCCCCGAAATCCGATTCCCCGAAAACGCTGAAAATCCAAAAAAACGGTTTATCGAAAGCTAATTGGAATAATGGCCCTGGTAGTGGGCAATCCGGGACACGGGACGCACAGGGCCAATTCCGGTACTGTCCCGGCGAATCTGGGACGGTTGGTAGCCCTAGCTGTGTTGTATTTGAATATTTAGCACTTTGCTTCTCACAGCAAGAGCCTTTCAGAAGCGCTCCCAGTGTGTGCAACCTCAAGCAAAAAGGCAGATTTAGAGGCAAGAGAAAGATGAGGAAAGACTGCTAGAGAGGATGACAGAGCAGACTGATAGTGGAAGTCCATTCCATAGGCACCTACGCAGATAAATGGGCTTAGTTATAGTAAGCGGGTCCCTATGTGTTGGTTAGGGTCTGGTTAGGCATCATACGTGAGGGTCGGTTAGGGTCTGGTTAGGCATCGTGAGGGTCGGTTAGGTTCAGGTTAGGCATCGTGATGGTCGGTTAGGGTCAGGTTAGGCATCGTGAGGGTCGGCTAGGGTTAGGGATAGGGTTAGTGCAGTCATTCATTAACATAGGGACCCGCTTACTATAACTATGCCGATAAATGATCTGGATTGAGCCGTAGTGGTCCTGATGTGGGGGGGGGGAGCAAAAGGGTCAAGTCAATCAGAGGACCTTAGAGTATACAGTGAATTGGCAGAGAAGTGGCAAATTATAATATCACAAAGATCATTTGAAGCAAGACCCAACTGAGACTTGAGGACAAAATAAGAACTAAGTGGAATTGTGTACGGGCAGATTGAGGAAGCCAGTGATGTTGTTCAGCCATGGATACAGAAATGCGGGAGAATTAAGGATGACGGGCAATAAGTCTAGCAGCAGCATCGAGTAAGACTGTAGGGAGAGCTATCCAAACCTAAGGGAGATTCTGTTCTGTTATGGCTTTACAGAATACCGGTAGCTTCATTCTAGTAATTTCATTTGTATCACATTCTATGCATCTAGATATTATAATGAGCTAAACTTTTCCATATGTATTGAATAGGTAAGGCTTTGGTAGCGTTGCATAATGCATATACACAGTTACAATATTATTCTAGTAACAAGTAGTATATAACTATATGTGGCACACAAGGCTTGTCATATTTTATCTGTTGCTGTTTTGCTAGTGATTTTACTAACAGATTTCGAGTTTGGCAAATAATTAATTTGTTGTTTATTTCATGTATTTAAGAATTGCCAAGCCTGTCACCAGATGGTGCCCGTTCTAGGTGACACTTGCAAAGTCAGAAGTGCCACTGGACGCCTTGATGATCACGTGCCCGAAGATTTCTTCAATCCAACATTGTTCAATGATGAGCCATTCGTGGAAGAGGTTTTCCAATATGGAGAAATTGCCATCACTCTGTATGGATATTCATGGAATGCTGTCCAGTGCAGTGCAGGCACCAGTCATATTGGACACACGCTCTGGGCTGCTGGGCACTACCTTGCCGATTATCTCTACCACCATCCAGAGACTGTCAGAGGGAAGCGTATCTTAGAAGTAGGTAAGACTGAGCTTGAAAATGACATGTATAAAGTTGCGATTAAGGTGCATTTCAGTTCGAACAAGCTTTGATGGATGAATTTTATATTTAAGTGTTTATTAATTGAATAAATGTTTACACCCATCTTGGTAAAAATCATTACTTCTGGACAATCACTCAAATGTATAGAATGCTTGAAAGAAATTAATTTGGTAGTGGTTTAGTTATTCATAACCGTTTATTTTGCAGGATGTGGACTTGGTCTGACCGGCTTGGTCGTCAGCAAACTTGTAGACAATCCATCCGACGTTGTGCTTACCGATGGTGACCGCAACATCCTTGATGCGCTGCAGCTGAACATTGACTGGAACTTTCCGATTGTTGATTCTAATGAGACACGGTTGCCATGCCAACAGCCAGTTTGTGCTGAACTATTTTGGGGTGAGCGCATTGATGATTTTAAGCAAGTGCACGGACAATTCGATTTGATCATTGGTGCCGATATACTATACAGCAAAAATTCTTTGGAACCATTGGTTTGCACAGCTTGTGCGCTGATGAAGGCTAGTGGCAATTCTCGAATTCTATTTGCATTTCAGACCAAGTATGGTGGCCATTTGCTCGACAGTTTGCTCCTGATCGCATCCAAGTATTGCTTGGTTAGTCGACGATTGGAGTGGACTTCCTCAGAGACTAAACTTCTTCAGTCATCTCAGGATGAGAATTTGGCCTTGGAATTATGGGAATTCTATAGCCAATTACCATTTTGATACTGACGTGTAAACTGCAGTGCAGTGTAAGATATTTTAAGATAATTACTAGACATTGGTATAATGGCTACACGCACATTGAGGAATTTGAGGCTGCATTTGCCTGCTGCAAAAATTTGAATGACTGACAAACCCTTGATATTTTTCACATATTTGTTTGACCGGTTTAATTTATATTTTGTTAAACTTTGTTTTTCAATGTATGTATGTATGTATGTATGTATGTATGTATGTATGTATGTGTGCATATGTGGTCTTAGTCTTTCCACACTGGTGATCAATTATAACTTTTTTCTACAAACTTATATGTTTGCTTTTATAATCATTGTGATTGTTAAGTCTGTTGTTGATTGATATGTTTACACAATCTAGTACTTTATTCTAGTAGTGTTCCTGTACTGATTGGTTTTTTGGATCACAACAGCTGATACGGTAATATCCTCCGCAAACCTAGGCTTGTTTTTGTAAAATGATTTGCATTCTTCTACATGACCAAGACCTTGAAATCCGAATGCCACACCTGCTGGTTCCTGGTTGTGCTGACTACAGGAACCGACTGTTTGTGGACTTATGGGATACATGTACCTTTACACAAATGAAGCTGCTATTCTGTATTTTTAATGTGCCATGCACACCTGCAGTGATCAGCAGTGAATAACATAGTCAATTGGCAAAATAGAATCATATGCTTTAGACCAGAGGTATGGCCTGTGGGCTGGGGCCAGCCCTGGCGACCTTTGAACTTTGACATGTCTTATATGTTAGCATTGTACCTTGCACTACGTAACCTTTCATCTTTCTTATGTATTTTTTAAATTGATAAACGTAAAATATGTTATTTATTGTAGTGAAAGAATGTAAGTGTTAGGATAATAACTAGGTTTTTCATCATCAAAATTTATCTTAATTTCCCTGAACAGTTATTCTGCATTATATTTGTAATTTGAATAAAATTCACATTGTCCCATTTTCTTGGGCAAATGAATCAGTATAAATTAGCTGTGTTTGGCATACGGCTTCTGAGCTGCCCTTAACAAAGACGGGTGGCCCTTGGAGGAAGTAAAGTCTCACCATCGAGTATGATTATCTTTGAGGCACCTACACGTACGCGTAGGCTACTATTACATGGTGCTAGTCTACGTGTGGATGAGTGCACTAATGTCATATGCAAAATTTTCTAAATTTTTAAAATGTTCAGAGGATTAAAGTCTCTCATGTCTAAAAAAATTTGTTGCTTATATATCCACTGACGTTTAATATGTGTATTTTTAATAATGTTCAATAGATTCATTCTTTGTAGCAGTATTGAGTTACATTCAGGAAGTCAGGTTTTCACATAAGTTAGTTCTGCCTACTCAAACTGTTCATGTTGAATGACTAATTATGAAAGCCAGCATTAATGCCTGCAAGACAGAAGGTGTGATATATTATCTGCGTGGGGGAAAGTCATTTAAGACTTTGATTTTCCCATACTTCCTCAGTTGTGGACAGCTAATGTGAAAACTGTGTTTTGCTACATACATCATGTAGCTCTTGGCTGATATGAGGTACAGTTCATAATATTCCAGCCAGTATAGAAATGCATTGTGCTCTGTGGGAATAGGAACATCCCATCACATTCTTCTTTCCACTCTTCCTTTGCTTCCGGCAAGCTGGGTGATTTCTTTGAAATTTTTTGTCTTTGTCTGAGTACATAAGGCAAGCTATTCAGAACCTTTTGTATTTATATGTCATCAATTAAAAATGTTACAACTGGCAGTTGGGAAATATTGACTGTCATTGAGAAACTTTTAAGTATTTTCTAAATTGTCCTGCTAAAAAAAACTTTGAGAGGTTTTGAATTTGGCAAAATTGGGCATTCTAGATATACAATATACGTATTGTTATACTGTATTAAATTTTTTTGTTCTGTACAGTAATCATATACACAAAGACATGTTTATATTTAATACCATTTTTGTTCATTTATGTTCTTGCATATTGGTTGTTTTTCACACTGAATAAGTTTAGGAATGTTTTGATACGAATTTTTGCAAGCATTAGGCACATTACGTACACTAAATGTTACTAAAACTTACGGTTAACACTTCAGTACGTCATATTGTTGTTTTGTGTAATTCATTTTATTTGTTGAATTTAAATGTTCAAGTAGTTGTAAAGAAATGTTGCAAGAAAAGTGTTTGGTATTTGTTTGTGTGAATAGGAAGTGGGCAAATGTAGGACCTATATTATAGTGGGCAGTGCACTTTCCCACCATCACACCCTCCATTTTCATATGGGCATGATGTTAAACTGAAGCCAGTTCTACGTTAACCTAAAACCTAAGGACTAAGCCTCACTAAGGCAACCGTGCAGTGCGTCCTTATCATTTCTTTGTGAGGTAATCTTGCCTGTGAAGAGATGCTTTATGAACTCACATATGTTTGAGGAGGCACTGGATGATGTAGCCAGTGAAGTGGCAATCGATGAGCTTTCCTTTTGACGTTAATTCTCACCTGTGAAGTATCAATGTCAATTCACGCAACTTCAATCCTGTTATTAATGATCTTAAACTGGAGTCGGTTTTTGGTTAACTTGAAATAATCGAGACAAAGGCAGCAGCCAGCAGCGTGGCTTTATAGATTCTCGCTGAGGTAATCTTACATGTTTGGCACTGGATGTTGTCGCCTGTGAAGAACTGCTAAATGAGATTTTTTTAAAGGCGTTGTCTGTTGTATTGCTTAATTCATACACTCGTGTACTGCATAATTATTACAGTACTACACAGTCAGTTCGCTAGATGGCAGACCTGCGCTCGTTAACGAAAGCATTTTTTCAACCCTTGCCTACTAGCCTATACGTTGTTTGTCCGCTGCGGCGGATCAGTAGGCAAGCACGCAACGTCGGCGAACTTAGTGAAATTAATGTTTTCTTACACTTAACTGATTTCACAAAACGTTTAAGTAACACTGAGACTCGCAAAAGACATTTCGCCAATGGCAACAAAACTCTTGGCTCAGAGGCATTTGGTGCACCGCACCGAATGGACCTACAGTGCTGGCCAGTGCATTAAAAACACATGAAAAAACATGGACAGAACATTAGAAACACACAAATGAAACTGTAAAAATTTATGAAATAATATTATCAATGCTCTGTGCTAGTGATATTATGTGTTTTTGAGTAGCTTATGTTATTTGCTTATGTAGGTGAAGGTCAGTTGTCACTGAAATAACTGTTATTCACGGAAAATTTTACTTTTTTCATCGAAAATGGGTAAAATTAAAGATTTAACACCGTGGAAGGCTTCTGCTGTGAAAACTTTGATTAAGGAGCAGTGATACAGTCAGAGGGAGACTGCTAAGAAATGTGACATTTCTGCAGCTTCTGTTAACAGAGTTAAAAGAGAATTAGATCTTGGTCAAGATTCCTGTGAAGAAAGAACCATGGCAAGAACAGGAAGCGTAGCGGCATGAAATCATGGTTTTGTACTCGGACCACTTTTTGCACTGTTTTGCCCATAGCAACCTCTTCTTCAATCTTCATCATGGCCGGTGTGAGTTTGGCTTTCTTAACAGGACGCCGAGCAGTTAATCCTGACGTGAGAGCTCGCAACTTGTTGCTCTGCGATTGGATTTACAGAGTCTGATCAGAATTCGTCTGGTTCGAGTACAAAGTTTTCACAGCAGAAACCTTCCGCGGTGTTAAATCTTTAATTTTACCCATTTTTGATTTAAAAAGTAAAATTTTCCGTGAATAACAGTTATTTCAGTGACAATTGACCTTCACCTACATAAGCAAATAACATAAGCTACTCAAAAAACACATATATCACTAGCACAGAGCATTGATAATATTATTTCATAAATTTTTTACAGTTTCATTTGTGTGTTTCTAATGTTCTGTCCATGCACTGAATTTAGTGAAAAGAAGAAAATTTTCCGGGAAATTTTTTCTTCTTCAATTAAAACTAACCTCCACCTATCACCAAAAGATATAAGCAATTCAAAAAACCATGATATTACTAGCGCATAGCATTGAAAATGTAATTTCACACACTTTTAAGTGTTTTTTTCATGTGTTTCTAATGCACTGGCCAGCACTGTAACTATGTTAAACATGGCCCTGATACGAGGGTGTTCAGCGTCTAGGCCTAAGCTTACTTACCTCACAATTAAAGAGTGAAGTAAAAAAAACGGGAGGAATCGAATTGCAAGCAGAAAATAGTCGCAGATCTCGATAATCAAATCAACAAAATGACGATTTTTGTACCGTAGCGAACGCATTACGGCCAAAAAAGAAAATAGGCCTATGCATGCTGGTTCCCGGACAATTCGGCGCATGCTATGCAGTATACATGCTTGCATGTAGGCCTACGTGCAAACGTGCACTCACACATGTACAATGTACATGCTTACATACTGCAACATACATACATACATACATACATACATACATACATACATGCATACATACATACATACATACATACATACATACATACATACAAACATACATACATACATAGTATTGTTACACACATACATAGGCCTACATACATAATGCGCGCGCACACGCGCATTCACACGAACACACCCCCTTAGCCTACACATACACATAGAGCGTAATAGGGCCTACATGTGCATCAGTCCATGCATAATTATGTAGGGCCTACCTGTAGGAAGACTTATCGTAATGCGTTACCGACTGCCCTGTATCCGATTCTCAAGACATGATCTAAGGCTTCTAAGCTGCGTTATTCATCGAATCCTCATCTCATCGTAGCGTGATAATATTTGTTGCGTCTGTTGATATGTCGTCTGTTTAGAACTTGATACCGTTGCATGGCCTAAACTACGGGAACCAGAGACGACTAAGCAGCGTGTCTGATTCTGCTTTTATCGCTCATCGGGATCATCTTCCGCCCTCTGCTTCCTTCCTTCCTTCCGCTTCAGCAGCATTCGAGCATTTGTCGACAGCGCATTAGTTTCTGACATTTTAATGTAAACACAATGACGACACTGCAGCTGCAGTTCATGATCAGCCGTTCGCAGACATCAAACCCAGCGCCGCCGACGAATGTTTCAAAGGAGAGCACGGAAATGTATTCGAAGGTTTTGTTTCCCAATTTTATATCGTTTATTGCTCGCTGCTTCTATCTCTCTGGCTGGGGAAGGGGAAGGGGGAGGGAAATGATTTCGATTACATCTTCCAATCATCCCTTTATCGTCGCATCTTTACGTTGTGAGATCACTTACCTGTGGTGTGTCCTTTCGTTTCCTTGTGTGTGTGTGTGTGTGTGTGTGTGTGTGTGTGTGTGTGTGTGTGTTTGTGTCTGTGTCCGTGTGTGTTTGTCTTCAGTTCGTAACTTCGTCTGTCTTCCAATTTCTTAGGTGTATAACACTATGTAACACGATTTTTTTTCCTGGGCAATGAGTGTGATTTCCTGGTTATTTGTGCCTCAAAAGTATAGGAAATGGTTGTTATTCTGTTTAAACTTTGCTTTTGTGGACTGGAGAACGATATTTAAAAGAAAAAGCCTGGTTCCACCAAAAACCAGCGAATTTCCTTGCTTTTGTGAGCGCAAAGTCATAAGAAAACCATATAGGTCACAAGAAACCACAAAAATGTGACAAAATGACTCTAAAGCAACATTCATTCATTCAAGTATTTATATAGCGCCTCTTCAAGGAAACTACTCAGAGTCGCTCCCGACTCCAGTACAGCCAAACAGAACAGTTTTTAAGTGTTTATAGAATGTGTCAGAGAGTGATCTAGGGAACAGGCGAAGCTCAAGTGGGAGGGCATTCCATACCACCGGGCCAACCACGTGCAGAAAAACACGACTCTGCATGATGGAGGTACGAGCAAACGGAACCAAGAGCACTCCCTTATCAGCCGAGCGCAAGGACTGACCAGTCCGAGTACTTGACGCAAGCGGACAAAGATCAAGTAGGTAATGTGGAGCAAGACCTAGGTGGCATCGCAATATCAAAGAAGAGATTCTGTATTCGATGCGATGACGGACAGGGAGCCAATGCAGAACCTCCAGCATGTATTTTGTAACGTGACCAAATTTCGGCAGTTGACCAATGAGGCGCGCCGCAGCACGTAGAATACGGCCAAGAGAAGATAACCGACCAGATGGTAAACCAGCATGAAGGGATAGGCAGTAGTCAAGACGAGCTGAGACAAAGGAATGTACAAGTGTAGTTGCAGTGCCAGTTGAGAGAGAGAGCGAGCGACAGTGCGAAGCTGGCGCAGCTGACAGAAACATGAGCGACTGAGACGATTAGGGTGAGGCACAAAAGTAAGCTCCTGGTCTAGCAAGACGCCAAGGTCACGGACCGAGGTGGAGAAAGTAGTCAGGAAATTCAGCAGAGAGGTCAATCAGATTAATCTTAGACAGCTGCTGCCGGGAGCCCAACCAAATGAATTTGGTTTTAGAAGGGTTTGGTCTAAGACGGTTTGATGCCATCCATGGTCTCAGGGCAATGAGCACCTGACCCATAGTCTTAACTGTGACAAATTGTTTAATTAGACCCGATTTAATGTGCAGTGGTGGCATCAGCACTTTCCGAGGATCGATCAGTGGCTCCCACTTGACATTTTTACTACTCACATTGAACTCGGCCCGTTGGGACCAGTCCCGCTTGTGGTAGTGTGCCTTTTTGTCTCTGCTGTCCCAAAGGCAAAGGTAGCAAGGAAACTTTGTCCAGACCCATCCCAGCCGTACCCATCGAACTTCAAGGCGGCTAACAAGGTTTTCACGCTGTTGTAATCCTCTTTGAGGTGTACCGAGTGAGCCAGAGGAAGGGACGGGTACTTGTTCCCATTATGGAGTAGCACAGCTTTGAGGCTCCAAGATGAACTGTCAATGAAGAGACGCCACTCGGTCGGGTTGCAGTCGATTCCAATTTTCTGAAACAGACTGGTCACGTTGTGACAGAAGCAGAGTCCATCTTGACTGGTAAAAAGCTTGAAAATGCTTGATGACGCTTCCTCTGATCTACGATTTAGACATTGCCATTAAACATGTTCCAATGCTTCAGTCTAGACGTCAAAAGGTCTGCTTTGGACTCGGTGGAGCCAAGATCTCTGATCAAGTCGTTGAGGTCTTTTTGGTTTGGACAGTACGGAATTTTGTCATGCCCATACCAGAGTTGTTTGCCACATAGGGGGAGGGTGCTCCAAGATGCCCACTTTAAGGAAAATTGGACTTTTCTTCCTTGTGGATTCCAAAATAAGTACATAATTGACACCAATGTGAAGAGTGATCATTGATAAAACAGTATCAGCAATTATAGACCTTTATTCAATAAAATCAATTGTGTAAATTAAAAAAGGTCGACCCCTCCAAACTGGGCGTCTTAGGAACCCTATGCTCCAAGACGCCCATAGGATGGGCATCTTGCAGCAAAGGGATTTTACTAAAAGAAGTAGTATTGCAACCATGCATTTTAGACTAAAATTTACTTAGCAAACTGTATTTGAGCTAAAGAAATGGAACCAAAACTAAAACATCTTAAAACTACAAAACGATAAGAGGCAAAACCTTCAAACTTGTGTTCACAAGTCAGCTAACGACAAAAGTCACACTTGAATCCTTTGGATGTCTCTCCATCTGTGCATTCTTCATGACACCAACCCTTGCACTTCTTGCATTCTATCCATCTTTCTCCCGCCGCACTATCACTAAAATGTTCACCACACAGCAGACATTTTCCATCTCATTCGCGGACAAACTCGCGCTTCCTTCCATTTGTCTTGTTTGGCTCTGGAGCCTCTGGTTCCAGGACATCACATTTTTCATTTCTCCCCCTTGGTTTGTCTTCTCTGCATGTGAGTTTCTGCTTATTCTTCTTCCTTCCATTTGTCTTGTTAGGCTTTGGTTCCAGGACATCACATTTTGCTTTTCTCCCTCTTGGTTTGTCTTCTCTGCATGTGAGTTTCTCCTTATTCTGTAGCTTCATTTTAGGTTTTCATTGTAGCGACTGGGCTGTTTCACGGCACCATAAAATCGTCGTTGTGATTAGAATTAAACATCAACAATTAACCTGCAGATGCATTACCAAACTCACACATCTGTTCAAGTCATTTAGCCTAATAGATGATCTTGCTCTAAGGAACCCTATGCCTCCAATGTATTCAAGACGCCCATGGGCATCTTGTAAACCCTATGCCTCCAATGTATTCAAGACGCCCATGGGCTTCTTGTAAATTTCTAGTCATTCTCTACTGACGCCATTTTCATTAACGACGTAAATATTTACGAACTATATAAAACCACTAAAACAACGACAAATGAACACAGAATAAACGTTGAAATGCGCGAATTGCTAGTCCATAAGGTTAAAGAGAAATTGAAGCTGATTCATAGATGTATACTTACAAAAAAGTGGTCAAAAATTAGAAAATTGATTTTTAGCTACAATATTTCGAATTCCGAAACGCCGCCGCTAATGGAGGTTCGCAAGATGTCGCTACATGCGATGAGGCAACTAAATTATGAATTTGTGTCTATTCACGAGTTTTAAAGGGGATGGGCGTCTTATCCACCCTGGGCGTCTTAGAGCACCCTCCCCCTATGCCTAAAATGTTTTTTCTTTTGTCATCGTGCATGGTAGGCTCAAGGCATCTTTATTTATTTTATAGGTGTTCTCGCACATTCTAGAATATTCCCGGAAAGCTCACAAAAGCTGTACAGCTACTTAGAGTTAACACAGGACTGGCTTTATATTTCAATGTTCCGAAGAAACAGTTACATTTCAGAATAATCAATCTCCTGGCCTGAAAAGCAAAGTCTTTGGGGTATAATGGCCATTTTCTATACTTTTGAGTCAGAAGCAATCAGGAAATAACACTTAATACCCAGGAACAAACAAAAAGTAAAATTTTGTTACGTAGTGTAATCCGCTTTTGATTCAGTCCCTGTCTGTGCGCACTTCAATCAATGTGGCCTCATGCATGTGTGTCCATCTTTCTGTATGATGATTGTGCGTTCAGTGTGTCTGTCTGCCTGTCTGTCTGTCTGTCTGTCTGTCTGCGTGTCTGTCTGCTTAGGTATGTGTGTTAATGTTTGTATCGGTGTATCGGTGAACCTGTCGAATTGGATTAAGTTTCTCTGCTCCGTCTGCTAACCGGTAAAGAGAACTGGGATGCATGGAGATGGAGAGAGGAAGGCAAATGGAGAGTGGAAGGAAGGGAAGGTCGAGGGAGGGAGGAGGAAGTGTTGCTCTTCTCGGTTTCTTTGTTCTTCCCGTTGAGGGAAAGAGTCTCAGCAATTATAACGCTTTTAGGACGAACGGTGTTTAGACATTAATGCTCCACCAACAGCAGTAGCAGTCGAAACTGGTTCATGACAGCAGTGGCCAATTAGTAGCTCAGGTCTCGGCTTATTTTATGTGGCCGGTCAATCGCCTAATAGGCCTTGAATGATATCCGCATACATTTCGAATTATCGTGGAGATGGGAGGGGGTTATAAGAATGCGATTGAAGAACGACGACAGGAGGAAATGAGAGACGGAAAGAAAGGGAAGAAATGGAGACTATGAGGCGTGAGGCGCATGGAAGGTCAGCGAGGCTCTAATAGGCCTAATGTACAGTTAACCAATTTGAGAACAGTTATGTAGCGCTGTTTGTCTGCTCCGTTCTTTGTGTAGACATTATGTCTTCCTGACTCCTGTCCGTCCGTTCATTCGTCTGTCTGTCTGACACCGTAATATAATTATATGTATAGGCCTATATATAATTATATATATATATATATAATTATATATATATATATATATGATTGTGCGTTCAGTGTGTTTGTCTCAGACCGTCTGTGATCTGTGGGTTGGTAGGCCTATATCTGTCCGCCCGCACATCCGCCCGTTCGCCTGCCTGTCTGCGTCTGTCTAGACTGTCTGTATTCCGTTTCAGTTGACTTACTTCAACATATATTAAGTATATTGACCAATGTCTTCAGATGTGAAGAGCATCGAGACGGTTCTGTGAATCATGTCCGACTGTAGGCCTACGGTAATTTGCGTGGAACGCCTCTGTCATGGTTCGCATGCTAAGATATCCGATAAGCTTTCACAGATAGGCCTAAGCCTATATACATGTAGTTTAAACGCATGTAGTCGACCCATGCATGGCAGAAAATATGTCTACTACCGGTTCGTCACTTTCTGACTATAGGCCTACTAAAAATTTTAATTAGTGTTGGAAACTTTTGACCTGTAGCTTTGTGGTATACCAGGTATAAAATTAAATATTTCCTTCTTAAGTTTAGGCCATGCATTCCACGCACACGTTCTAAGTATTATTAGCTTCGCTTTTACTTTACAATCTGTATGAGCAACCCAAGCTGAAACCGGTTGTGAAGTAATTATTGCTCACTGGCCAATTGGCCATGCATTTGTGGTCACGGTTAAACCAGCAAATTATATCAATGACATGAGAAGCAGATACTGTACCGGTATGCAGTTGACCCTGCAGGACATGTGGACATAGCTATCATAATAGTCTGTATAGTTTGGTTTAGAATCCTGTTGTACAGTGTACAACAGGATTCTATACAGTTGTTGTACTGAACTTCGACTAAGGCACGGGAGTTGAGTGCGAGCACACAGGCGCTGCAGTATAATAAGCCTAATTCACATGTGATCGTGAAAAGGCAGCAGCCATTGCAATGGTCAATGGAGGAGGAATGGTAACTTCAAAACAACTGAAACACAGTATAAAACTATATAGCCTATAGTTCTGCAGTGAGCAACTGAGTATATAAAAACCATTTGTCAGCTGCAGTCCATGCAGTTGGATCATCAAGTAACTTGACAGATGATGATTTTTATTCCATACATCGAAGGTCGTTGATGACAATAAAAAATTATGTGCAATACAATTAAAAACAAAGAATTCATCGAGTTCGACAGACGCCGTTTTAGTGTGCGTCAAACAGTACTTTTAACTAGTTTGCAATGTCACACCCCCCCCCCGTCCGGTTCAAATTCGACAATGATTAGAACCCTGGTTCAGTCAACGCTGGACCAATACGTTCTGTCTGAAATCTGAATAGACTTTCTGAATCCCTTGATGCAGAGTTGCAGACAGTTGGATCCATTCATCGTTTCATGAGCACCTGCTGCTGCAGTCTGTATATACGCGGCGTATACATGGTGCTAATAATAACAACCCATAGCTGCCAAATAGACGACGACGACCACACAGTGTATACAGTGATAAGAAATACATCCCTGCCATAGGTGCAATCACGTCCTAAAAGTTGGAGGGGACCATAATAATAAAGTTAGGTGTCCACTCAAAAGTTGGGGGGGACGCGTCCCGTGGGTCCCATAGGGTGGTTGCGCCTATGATCCCTGCAGACACAAAGGTCCTTTGTTTTCTCATGATGAGGATGATCAATGGAAGTCATTGGAAGAAGAGGAGGTTCGACCGTTCGACAGAATCTGGATTCTAAAGTCGGTGTTAAATCAAGGTTCTTTGAATGTGTGTGGATTGATCTTGGTGTTATAAGTCGTTTCTTCGGCGAAATCTGTTGAATGAAATACGGTGCAGATCAAAGTAGAACATATTATGATATTATAATTATCTATAGGCTGATAAGTGCAGCATGCTCTGGTCGACGCTTTTATTCTTATACACAGACCTAAGCCATTGCCATCAATTAAGCTTACTCTGTGTTGTCTAGACTCTATAATAGCAACCGGATCATCATGCTTAAGCGCACACAGCTTTCAATTGTCGGTTAAACGATAATATATTATTATAATATAGTGTGTGTGTGTGTGTGTGTGTGTGTGTGTGTGTGTGTGTGTGTGTGTGTGTGCGCGCGCGCGCAAGATTCCTCAAGTGGAAGGATCTTGTAGTGTACAAGACAGTGTGTAAGTGTAACCATGTCCTCATGATGTCCGGTAACTCCGGTTGTACTGCTCCTCTGAGGGGAATCAAGGTTTCTCATGCAGGGACAAACGAAGGACTGGCGGACGATCGCAGAAACGCGTAACGCTGAGCAGAGGGATCTAGGACCACCCATGCCATCATAAATTGTTTTGAATTTCCACATTTCGACAGTTTGAAATTGGAAAGACAAATAAAACTGAAAAGAAGCATTATTTAGTTGTACAAAAGTAGGCCTAGAATTAAAGCAAATATCAACAGTAAACTATACTCTTTTCAATAGGATAGTAGGCCTATCATATTTAATAATAATAATAAGAAGTAGAAGAACTATCATTATAGGCTAATCATAATCTTAATCATATGAGAGTAAATAATATCATGGCATGTTTTTATAGTTCGTGTAACACAATAATGTAAACAGTAATTATAAACTGTAGGCCTAATCACTTTAAATTTCTGGGAAAATGCAATTTCTGGAGAACTTCCCCTTAGTGTTGTCTTGTGTATATACATGTATATATATATATATGTGCATATATGTACAGGGTGGGCCAAAAAAAAGACCCCCCCTAAGATTTTGCCAATATCTTGACCAAAAGTAAGAATTTTCAGATGAAATTTTATTGTCTTAAAGACAATTCATATTTACACATGATGGCCAGATTTCATAAAAATATTTCAAACACAACAAATGTTATGCCACTTTTAGAGAGGCCACCCACCGTTTTTTGACGATTCAAAAACGCGACGCAACAAAAAGTAATAAAAATTCAATCTAATTATTCTGGCCAATATCTTGGCCAAAAGTAAGAATATCAAAATGAAATTTTACAGGCTTAACGACAATTCATATTTGCATATGATGGTCAGATTTCATCAAAATATTTCCAAAACAACAAAAGTTATACCACTTTTAGTGAGGCCACCCCCCAATTTTTGACAATTCAAAGACGTAACGCAGCAAAAACACGATTTTATTAAGTCTCATCTCAAATAATTATTATCAAATAGCCTTGACATTGACAGATAATCATTATTATTACCATTTAAAAATGAAACAGGGTACCAGCGTAGCTGCACGTCACTGAGAAGTCACTTAGCAAGACGACAATCAAATTGGTAAATAAAGAATCTGTCAGATTAATCAGAGGTCCATCAAGAACTTTGCAAAGAGACTCAAAAGAAGTTTTGGCACTGGTGATGGGCACATTGAACACAAGTTGTGAAGCACTACCAAGTTCATTTTACAACAGTTATTTGAGACGAGACTTAATAAAATAGTGTTTTTGCTACTTTTGTTGCGTTTCGTTTTTGAATCGTCAAAAACGGTGGGTGGTCCCGCTAAAAGTGGTATAACTTGTGTTGTGTTTGAAATATTTTGATGAAATCCGGCCATAATATGTAAATATGAATTGCCTTTAAGCTTGCAAAATTTCATTTCCAAATTCTTACTTTTGGTCAAGATATGGGCAAAACACCTAATTTTTTGGCGTTTCGTTTTTGAATCGTCAAAAAACGGGGGGTGGCCTCACTAAAACTGCTATAACTTTTGTTCTATTTGATATATTTATATGAAATCTGGCCATCATGTGTAAATATGAATTGCCTTTAAGACTGCAAAATTTCATTTCAAAATTCTTACTTCTGATCAAAATATTGGCAAAAAACCTAGGGGGGGTCTTTTTTTTTGGCCCCACCCTGTATATGCAGTGGATGAATAGCTTTCGTCTAAACCTCTGTCCAATTCATAACTTAGTCAGAAATCACAAATCTCGGAATGACTACGAGATTGTCTTCCCTGAATGACCACAAACCCCATTGCTTGCCTGAATGACCACAAACCTCGTTGGATTGGAAATCAAATTCGCGCCTACATAAATACGCGCATACAAATACCACACAAAGTATATATCCTATGTCTATACATTATGCGACTTATGCAATTACATCGGCGTATAGACCTATAATTAGGCCTATGATGTTCCACAATAATTATTATAGAAGCCACTTATCCTTGTGAATGGTCGATTCTCAAACGGCAAACATCTAATCTTTTATATGTAAACGATTAGACGTTTGCTTTAAAGTTTAAAACCCGTTAATCTCAGCTTCTGCTTATAATAATAATAATATGAATGTGCACGTGTGTGTGTGGCTGAGCGTGCGCGGGCGTGGTTGTGTGGGCGCGCGCGCATGTGTGTGTGTGTACTCAGGAATGTCAAGCAGTCAATATAATAGGACAATTATAGGATATACTGAAGGAATTAATTTGAACTTTGAAGACATTCTGTGTTTAGAACTAATTCATATTTGTAGGCCTAATTTATTGACTGAAGTCTTTAGACTTTGCCTATTCCTGGATTTCATTATTATGGATGAGAGAATTGTATGTGGCTGAATATGATAATATCCTTTGCTCTTGTAAAACCAAAACTTCCCTTAGATTCTCGTATGTATATCTCGATACATTGGCTTAATGTATACTACTGGAAATCTTGTTTTTCTTGAGACAGATGTTCAGACGTCGACGACGATGGTGCATAGTGGTGTGATGACGATGATGACAATGATGACAATGATGATGATGACGACTGTTCATTGTTCAGACATATAACAGACGACGACGACGACGATGACGATGACAGCTAATTCGTTGACAGCTAATTCGTTTAAATCCTCTGCAGTCTCTGATTTTACTTGGAAGGAAACGACGAGACAGACATTGCGTGCGACCTGCAAGCTGCCTGTCAGGGTCCCACTGCAGCGCCTTCCACCCTCTCTAATTACCCTCTCGCGATCTGTAATCCTGCACCGTTTCTTCAGAAGGAAATGGGTTCAATTTGAGGACGACCCAGAGGGTGGGGGGTCGCTCGAGGGTGGCTGGGGGGGGGGTTCGCACGGCGGGTGTGCTGATGACTCATCGTTTCTTGGGCCTAAATGACACTTGACCAGCCAGGGCTAATCGTCTCAATTGTGCAATGACTCATAGGTCTTTTTAGTAAAGAATTTATTAATGTTGGGTCTACGTGTCTGCATTCGGTGACTGTATAGGCCTAACTGACTACATCCATAATTTGACCGGAATATGTTGAAGTGTTTGTTTATTTTATTGCTTAGCATAGATGGGTCTTGAGTTAAAGCCTTATCCAGTCCTTCACTTCTGTTGATCTGTGGACTGTGTCCGCTATACAGGACTTCGCTCGTTGCATAAGTAGGCCTAACTTTAAAAAGTATGCAAGGCTCGTAGTCGACCGCATTTCCTCCCCCCCCCCCCCCCCATACCTCAATCGACAGACTATTATAATACATGAGAATCTTTCACAATGATGACAACCATACCATGAATGATGAATCTGTTCTTTGAAACCAAGAATTTCGTCATCCAAGCACTTTTCTCTGGAACATTCGCGATTGAAATCGTAAAAATCTAATATTTCGTCAATTCAGTTAACGTTACAATTCGGCGCTATAGGATGTAGGGATACATCAACATCGAAGTTATAAATACAAGTTGAAAAGAGAATTGTCGGTCAGAGGGGTCCAAATGTCCACTAAGACTCCCTGCCAAGGGGGTGCACGTGTATGGAGGCCTTCCATAAGCCACCCAATTCTGCTTTGTGGGGGGAATAAATGTGTCGCTTGGTCACCCGATCCCCACACCAATTAATCCCCCATCAGCCCAGGCTTCGTTCGTCTCTCTCTCTTTCCCACCCCCGCTTCTTAGGTCGTTCACACCCAATTACGAGATACCACTGCGCCACTTACCACTCTGTAGTTACCTCTCTAATGGCGGATTGGAGGAGTGAGTGCATCAGGTGACTCTTTGATCTTGCTTGGCTCGATTGAAATGTTTGTCGGGCTTTTGTTACGAAAGAAAGAGGCGGAAGCACAGAGAGACAGGTAGACAGAGACAGACAGAAAAACAGAAAAATTAGAGACAGACAGAGAGACATGTACATGTCTTATCAGCCATGGTACCGCTATCAAGTGAAAGGTGTCGTCCAAAGTTTTTTCCCAAAGTTGTCAGTAGTTGTGATCGTGTTCCAGGAGGGAGTGGGAGTATCTCTCCCATTACTATCGTCCTCTGTCTGTCTGTACGTATTTCTCTCGAGTCGCATCATAGGGTCGAAATGGTTTGTTCTTTCGTAGCCCGCACTGTAATTAACCGTCCTAGATTAGACGGTAATTTTACAACTCGTCCTTCGGTCTCTACGGTGTATACGATGCCCTCGAGAGATGAGAGTCTTTGTGAATCGGAGGATAACAATAGGACTGAACACCTGTCTTTAGCCTCCTGGCATCAGCTGCATTATGGACCACCTTCTGGATGCTGAATTGCTGATGCTAATGCATTGTCTGTCTTATCACACGAGGAGCTTTCTATACATAGCGCAACACAAATTCGCCTGTTGCAATATAGGTGGTTCTGCATTATAACTTTGATCAGCTCTGTTATAGATCGGAGTAAACCGCTATTCCATTTCCAAATAGCCTATTTACATTTAGGTTATGTGTATATATATATATATATATATATTTAATCATTTAAAGCACTAATTATTTGCAGAAATTCAGTAGCCTAAATTCGCTGCGAATGGTCGCGAACTCATGCTGGTCATGCATGATCTTTTGATGACCGTTTATGACTGATGTCTTTTGTGACGAACATTCTCATAATGAACATCGAAAGTCGTTGACGCCGCCTTCCGTATCTGTTGCAGCCATCTTACTTTCTGAAAAAGACACGTTGTCGATCTGTGTCTGTGCATGTGTGCATGTGTAGGTCTATATGTGTATGTATGGGTCTGTGTGTCTGTTTGTCTGTGTCAGTTCAAGTCTCTCTGCCTCGAATCACCAAATGAGAAATACAAAGCTGCATGCACATAATTATATCGGGAATGTGTCATTGCCCGACGATCTGTCTGTCTCTTTGCTTCTCTGTCTCTAACTCCTCTCTTGTTATTCTCTGCCTGTCTGTCATCAGAAGTAACTTCTTAAGCGCATGCATTTCATGCATATCAACAAATGTCGCGCATGCACAATTGCACATGCATCTGAATCAATGGATCATATACCGGTAATTATTTCTCATATACCTGGTGACATTAGACACGACTTGTGCACTGCATGCGCGTATACACACACTGTTGTGTTGATTCGCTACATGTAACGCAAATATAATTAGGCTACATGTAGGCATATATAGGCTATTATTGCCTTTGAATTTGACAGTAATTGCGCTCTTTGCGATGTTCGAACAGAAGCATCTGGTCCCAAGTCTCACCAAATTGACCAATTATCGTGCTTGCTTGCAAGACAATGAACGCTCGTTTGGCACTGGACCAGAGTACAACAGTGTCGTGAAGTCTCAGCGGGACATCGTGAATGGTGGCAAAATTATAGGCTACAGAAGCTGCAGAGAAGCAAATCAAAGTCAAACGGATCTATATTCGAAAATCAATGCATTCTATAGCAGTAAAGTAATATAGTTATAATGTATTGTGTGTGGATAAACAACCAATTAAAATTAATAGCAATATGGCGTCAATGCTGACGACAGAAATCCTATTAGAACGTATCCGTGCAAAACTGAGCTATTAATAATTAATGCTTTCTTATTCCAGTTCCATGCATATAGTCATATAATTATGGTTCTATGCAAGGTATTCCCATTGTCTCGTGTACAGTATACGAGCTTGTATAGTTTAGCCTATGCGTATATATATATATATATATATATATATATATATAAATGAAACTTTCCAATAGTTTGTGTAAAGTGTTCTCGAAACGTACCGCACAGATTGTTTTGAAAATTTCACAAAACCTTCCATTCCTATCTGAGAGTGTCCATTTTTCTTTTTTTCCGAAAACACGCAATATTTTCCACAAAAAGTGAAGTTTGCATTCCGCTCGACCGCCATTTGCAAATTCAAAACCGCACGTTGCCAGATTCACAAACGCCTTGACAGTGACTGCGAACATGCAGACGAAACATGAATGAGCTTGCGTGCCGTGACGTCATAAGCGATTCGCATAATTATTTTGCGGCCTTCTTGGTTCAGGGAGGAAAGGAGCGGAGGGAGCGGGACGGAGGGGGAGGGAGAGGGAGGCGGCGGGGGATGGGAAGGGAGGGGAGAGGGGGAGGAGGGGGAGGAGGAGGGGAGGAGGGGAGGGGAGAGTCTTTTCTGCCACAGCAACGCGTGGCCGGGTACAGCTAGTATATATATATATATATATATATATATATATAAACGCATTGCAAGAGTTTGGGCAACTGACAGACGGAGATAATGCAAGCGGGTGAAAGGTCGACAGCCGAAACTATAATTGTTATTGTAAGCCTATATATACTGTATACACTGTGTCCGGAAAAAAATGGACCCATTTTGTAAATATGAAAATAAATAGTAAATATTAATCGATTTTCACAATTCAAAGACCGTTTTTATCCTAACATATTTCTCTAACAATTGTGAAAATCTAAAAGTTCTACTCCAAATAATGACGTCATTATGACGTCATTTGCACAAAAAGTCGAATTTAGGAGATAAATGCGCAAAATAATAAAAAAATTGAAATTTTTACGATGTAATTTATCAATAATAAATATAAGTTTAATTTTATTTTTTTATCTGAATTAATTTGTGGTCAAAGTGTAAACCTTTGGTCCCAACGTAAGCTTCAAAACGGTCGCGCTAGTAGACAACAGCAGCATCGATAACCAGCGTATCAAAATCTTCCCCAGCAGGCATTAATAATTCGCTCACGGAGTTCTTCAAGGTCTCTTATCCTTGTCTTGTAGCCTACACCTTCTCCTCAATCAGTCTCCAAATCTTATTATCAGCAGGATTTAAGCGGGCGTTCGTTTAGCGGCCAAAGATTAAGAGGAATGAAATCCGAGTCTCATTAGTCAACAGTTCAACAGATTGACGAACTCATTGAGCTGAAACACCATTTTGTTGAAATGTGTAGGCTGTTGTTCCGAATATTCACGGATATCAGGCACGACATTTTTTATAGAGCAGACAATTCCTTTAATAAGCTGCATTTATTTTCACTCCTGGTTCCATTAAATGGATTTCCATTTTACCAAGAGCCAATATACCAACCGAAACCATGCATGAATGGCCGGCTAAAAGCATTTTGATGCAACTGACGTCATAATGACGTCATTATTTGGAGTGGAACTTTTATATTTTCACCAATGTTAGACAAATATGTCAGGATTAAAATGGTGTTTAAATTGTAAAAATCGATGAATATTCACTATTTATTTTCATATTTACAAAATGGGTCCCTTTTTTCCGGACACAGTGTAAATACGCCATATTATAAATACACGATTCCATTCGACAAATCCGTTGCTGTCTGTCATATTATATCCTATTAATGCACGCGCAATCTAAACTCTTCAAAACTCCCGCCACCGGTTGCACTTTACCAGTGCCAGACCCAAGCGTTGATAAAGGAGAAGGGCGACACTAATCAGCGCTTCGGCGTGAAACTCCGATGCAGTGTCCGCTCTGCATCGGGAGCGCCTCTGAGTAGAGAGCTTGAAGGGGCGCTATAACAAGTGCACATACATACACATATCTCTGGAATGGCAGTGTCGTCAAACAGCAACAAGCATAACTCTTCGATTTGAATATATTGTTTGAGAGATTTCCACCAGATAGAATAACTCTCCAGCTTTCATGTCAGTAGTCTAGGCCTGTCAATACGTTCAAGTGCTAAGTGCTGCATGGATTTAAGTGTTTTAGGATGTAGGCCTAACGTTATTTGGAGGCCTATTACCACATAATACCAGCTCGCAGCGCTTAAGCCTATACTCCATGGGGTATTATGGAATATTTTCTTCAAGCGAATGCTTGCTACATGTGTAACGACACTGCCATATCAAAGATGATTAGTGTCGAACTCCTCCTTTATCCAGACTTGGGACTGACACTGGCAGAGTTTTTGGTGGATCAACCAGGGACGGAGTTCTCTTCAAGCGAATTCCCTCATTGATCCTGTATAGCATTAGGCTAAACTCGTTTCGAGTGGCTTCTGACTTGCAGCTGCAGTGGATGATATTGGTTGACGACGAGTCACAAAGAGGCAAACGTTCTTTTGTGATAAATCTCGTCTTCACATTCACACCCAACAATGGCCAATTGTTGTTGGTGTTAATACCTGCCAACCATGCTTCCATTGCTTCCTCTGTTATAGTAGTGATCTATAGAATCTATAGTCTGCTGTGCTGTTCGGCATGTCTCGATCACGCAAGAATTCTACCATTCGTCTTTTATTGTAGAAACCACGACGTTTGCTCCAGACGTTTAGCATGTTTTTGGTTGACCCATAGTATATAGAATATGTATATTTGCACAGAAGACAATGCAAGTTGACAGTGGACGTCTGGACGACGATAGAGGAAACGATAGAAGTATGCGGCGAGTTTAGAATATGCATGGGTAAGGTCTTATTTGCTGTATACACTGTCAACGGTATAATGGACGAATGGTGTTTAACGTGGGCGATAAAAGGAGTTTGTTAAGCTTGTTATTTCAATGTTAGGACACGTTAAATCAGCGTTTACAAAGCGTACGACTATGTAGGCCTATGTATATATATATATATATATATATATATATATATATATATATATATATAGTGTTGGAAATTCATGTTCCGACAGTTCCGCCAAATATGACTATTATAATACAGTCCAGCCTTTCAACCGTCTTCATTTCTTGAATGGGGCGACGA
Organism: Lumbricus rubellus; assembly: GCA_945859605.1. NCBI lineage: Eukaryota > Metazoa > Annelida > Clitellata > Crassiclitellata > Lumbricidae > Lumbricus > Lumbricus rubellus. The sequence continues at coordinate 22,484,674 of OX243816.1, read as the reverse complement.
ACGGTGGTCAAATATAGACATTGCTTACTCAGAGTATAGGCCTATATATATATATTTATTTATATACATATATATATATATATATATATACATATATATAGGCAATGTGGGGTATAGCCTATGTCTATATTGGCTTCAGTGCTATCCGACGTATCACAGAGGTATAGGCCGACAGCAGACGTCTTTTCTACAGTGCACGGTCCGTGTGCAGGGTCCTTAATCGAAGTATAGGCTATAGTATTGTAATAAAACAGGACATGAACCAGTCGCTTACCACTACTCATTTCACCAATGCCATCTGCCGATTGGACGGTTGAGTGGACCTTTGGGAGGATAGCGGGAAACGATCCAGCGTCCGTGCGCTCTTCGTGCCAGAGTGTTAACCATTAGACCGACACTTCCCTATTGTCTTGTCTGTATTGTCAGCTTAAACGAATTAGGCCTTGGATCAAAGACGTACACCGCCTGCGTTGATCTAAAGGTGACCGCATATATATATATATATATATATGTGTGTGTGTGTGTGTGTGCGTGAGTGTGTGTGTGTGTGCGTGTTTGTGTGCATGGCACTCCATATACTGCCGCTGCAATAACAGTTACTAGGCATATTATTATGTCTGCATGTATTGATCGAAATTACTGGCTAAACGGTTTGTAATTATTGCCTTGCGAGAGTAGTTTGCCTGCAGCTGTAGTCATTTATGTGAACCAGACGATGTGTTGTGGCGGCGTCTGCTGCTGCTGCTGCTGCTGCTGCTGCTGCTGCTGCTACTGCTGCTGATGATGATGCTACTGCTGTAGGCCTATAGCAGAGATAGACGTGTAGGCCTAATGGCCTATACATTCATGTATATACTACTATACAGTCTATTAAGCAATGCGGCGAAATGTTTAGCGTTCATTTCGAGGAGCTTTCATCGGCTCACTCAGCTCCGTCTGCGTGTAGACTAATCAGTTCCGTTTAGCTGCAATACATATACTACATAGGTCTACTATACTGTCTCTTTAGCACTGTAGATCTTCATTTAATAACATCTTATCGACTGTATTATCAATTAAATATATTGTGCTATATAAGTTGATGCCAAATAACCGATGAATGGGCTGAAGATCTGAACGCGTCGGTGATGGCTTTCAGGCGCGCATGCACGTCCCAAGCACAGCATATATAATTATATAGGCCTACTATACCAAACTATATCGATCACACGGTTTTAATTGTTATTGTTTATATAACGACACTGCTGCATCTGCATGTGTCATATCAAAGACGATTAGTGTCGTCCTCCTCCTTTCTCCAGGCTTGAAACTGGCACTACCAAATTGTATGAAAGTAAAATCCTGGAAATTTAAGAATAGTCTTAAGTGTTTGAATTTTGAAATCTTGCAAAATGAAAAACGAAAAGCTTTCTTGCCACAACGACAAACACAAATCAACTTCTTTTCTGAATGTTTAAAAAGTCGCAGCAGAACAGATTATGCAAGACAAGACAAAGAACGGTATGGCTATAGGCCTACGCCTGCTATTAAGTAATCCCGCAGACTAACCTTATTAGGCCTAAATGCCAAAAAGAAGCTAACTAACGGATTTTACTATGCTTTGTAATAGGACGTAGGCCTGTACGACACACATCATTAAGCCTATGAGGCTATGACCGTTTAGTTAGGAAGAGAACTCGCAAAGGGCCTACACGTAGCCTACCACCACCCCGAATGGTCAATCTGTTTCTAAGCCATAGTGCTGTATACTTTACAGATCAGTCCCAGTGAATGCAAAAAATAGTCAAATGGTTTTGTGGCGAATGGCGACAAATAATTATCTTGAATCCGTTAATGATTTCGCGCGTGCGATGTTCGCAAAAATTTCCTGTTGGAAGACGAAGAAGACATTTATCTTCATAGCTGAGCTACAACTCGTCTGAATGAGTGGCGCCCGACATCACCCATTGCTGGCGAACTGCTATTAATATGGACGAGTTCAACGGTCAGAGGAGTCGAAGGTTGTCCAATTCTATGATGTTTGCGTCGTGTACTTCATTCTATAACTGAAACTCAATGTGATTCAGTCTCTAAAGATTGTTCAGTGAAGTAAAGCCCACACAATTGTATTTTATATTGAATTTTCCTTGTTTATCTGAATTGTTCATTTAAGCTTACCAATCATGACCCCTTTTCTTGAAAGTGGTTTCGTCTAAGGTGTGGCCTATGTGACGCAGTCGGTCTACCGTTGACTGGCTGCGTGCTGGCTTCGCGGTGGGCAATCAAAACGGAGTCGTTCGATTATGTCTATAGTTTCGCATCGTTAATACAAAAAGCGAAGTCTATTACCCGGCGTGATTGTATTGGGCGCCGATCAAACTAGAACCTCTGCTATATTATACTAACACGTGTTGCTCATGTATTATAGCTGAAGCTGACCGATCCGTGTTCACTGTTCAGTTTGCGCGCGTCTGCTACGAACGCTTTTCAGACGAAGAAGAAGAAGAAGACGACGACGATTGTAAAAGGATTGACAGTATTTAAGCGAGTAATAAATTGTAAAGAGAAATTTTGAGAGATGCGAAACTGTGAACAGCAATTTTTCTCTTATTGAGGCGACAAACTTACTGGTGTTTTTTAAGAATTTATCGGAATTTATGCTGTATGTGATTTTCGGTGATATTAATTTTACACGCGGCATCCTACAAGGTAAGAGTTGACTTTAACGAAAGTTTGTAATACGATCTGTAAACGATCTTGTGTGTTTGTAGGCCGAGACTATATAGATTATAGAATCTGTATCAGAGACGGCGCCAGACATTATAATCTGTAACCAGGCCACAGTCATACGAGTATGTTCATGAGTAGGCCTATGTCTCTAGACTCTGACTCTCTACCAAGTCCAAGGAGAGATTACATATGTGGACAGATTTGTGCCCCAGATGAATTCTCAACAAGGCAAGAATGTTGACCGGGCAACGACAAGGGAAAAAGTTTTTCTCACCAGGGCAATTATTGCCGAGGCTTCCTCTGCTGTGGATCCATTACTGAAATGCTTTAGATCATCTATAGGCAGATCTAGTCTGCAGACGAAGCACAGTTTTTGACGTATGATATATAATTTCGCATAAAATATTATAGTTTCTTACTAGTTCGCACGCATTGAGATTTTATGGGTGTTAATTTGCTTGACTGTCTTGAGAAGATGTTAATAAATAAATCTCTAGTTTGTTTGTATGTGCACTTGTTATAGCGCCCCTTCAAGCTCTCTCTACTCAGAGGCGCTCCCGATGCAGAGCGGACACTGCATCGGAGTTTCACGCCGAAGCGCTGAGCAATTGTGAGTGAAGGACTTGCCCAAGGTCCTTACGCGGCTTGAGGGTGGATTCGAACATCGGACCTTCCGGCTCCAAGGCAACGACGCCACCACTAGACCACCGCGCCCCAATCTAGTCCCAATTGATATAAAGATTCTAATGTGTGTAAGCTGGTTCAGTTAAAGTGAAGGCAGGACAAGATCTGTGAGGGGCTTTGAGCCTCCAATTTAAGTATAGACATCTTATGGGGTGACTACTCAGGTCACCATGTTTGTATTTTTTCTATAGCCTACCATCGCAATATGCATTAATAAATATCTGCAAGTAATTTGGAGATTTAAGTTTTTTGGACGTAGTAAAAGTTGAAAGCATAAACGAATTATTTAAGATACCAAGTCAGTTATATGTGGTATGTGAAAGCATTTGACTAGGGATCATTTATGTTTGCCTTAACCCCAAATCAGGGCCTGTATAGCCTACAAGGCAAGGACCTCAAAACAAGCAAGTGAGGCTATAAAGGCTGCTATTGCATTGCTTCGAAAGTTAAATTAAATCTGGTCATGGTCTTCAAGATCGAAAAATGGTTTTGACCTGCTTGAAGCTATATGCAATAAGCACATGCAAACATGTATGAAGGTGACGTGTATGGGAGTATACATGTGCCGGCGATTAGACACGTGACTGCTTGAGATGGTCTTCTAACACTTCTCTTACACCTCTGCTTATAAGAAGATATCTGCCACCATGCATTTCACAATTTTCACATGCACAGCAAACAGAAGACCTGATTCTGGCAGTAGATGAAAAAGTCTGTTGTGCGAGAGAGGAGGAGGATATGATATGTCCAGCCGCAGCAGAAGAGAACGGCATTAGGAACCGTGTTTGTCACTGCATGTGCTTGTGCTCAGTTGAACAACCGTGTGTGTGTGTGTGTGTGCGCGTGTGTGTGTGCATACTCGTTTGCTTTGTCAGCTAGTTGTTGAAGTCATGCAAAGTACACACGTTCTCTGGATCAGCCAAATCCAATCCGCAAACATCAGTCTTTTGACTGCCCACCCCCTACATCACCCCCCCCCCCCCACATCATCCGCACTGGTAGAACCATCATCACCCTCCTTTTCTTCTTCTTCAACATTGTGGTTGGTTGTTTTTTTCCATTCCAGCCAGCTGGATTTTTGGGCAGTTGACTTATGGTTTACTGTCTATTCTGTCAGACTGTTTTCAGACGGCCAGTGTTTTGATAGGATTAGTTTAGCTGTTTATCCTGTTAATTGGGCTTGATAATTGTTTTATAGCATCAGATGCAGAGACTACAGAGGGTCGTCCATGATTATGTTCGGAGAACATATGCTCTCCAGATCTTGCAGATGAATGTATATTATTTCGGTTTTGCTTAGAAGCAGCCGCCATCAAGTGCATGAGGTCAAAAATAAATGCAGAACTTTGATAGCTGCAGTCCTATGCAGAAAGCTCTGAGAGAGAGAGATGCCCAATTCTCTCTCTGCAATACTTCAGATATATGGATTGGCTCCCTGTTAACAAGAGAGTAAATCAGATAACTCTGTGTAGCAATCTCGCATCAACTACTTCGGCATTCTGTGCGCTTAATCAGAAAATTATAGATGCAGGCATTGCAGGGTCATCGCAGCAGACCTACCTTCTTCTTCTCATGTCGTAATCGTAAACTGTTCTGAACGTCGTTCTTCATGCAACTGTGTCTTGTTCTCCACATGCAGATCGCTGTTGCATGTACCGGTAATTCTCTATGTAGAAAAACATAAATATGCACAATTGCACCTACCACATACTTGGTGTAACAAAACATCAGCATCACCTAAATATATAATTATTATAATCTATATAAATAAAAATGAAACTTTCCAATAGTTCTTCACGAAATCACGCCGAAACTCACGCACCGATTGTTGTGAAAATTTACCAAAACCTTCCATTCTAATAGCACCGTGTCATAGGATTTCTTTTCCACGAAAAAACGCAATCTTTTCCACAAAAAGTGAACTTTGCAATACGTTCGACCGCCATTTACAAACTCAACCAAACCACGCGCTTGCAAAATTTCAGAATTGTCTTCACCCGTAAAACACAGTGACGATACATCAATGAGGTTGCGTCCCATGACGTCATAAGCGAGTCGAATATTACGAAAGCGGCCTTATAACATTCTTGGGCTATATCCGCTGTCAGTAAAGGACGGTGTGAGGGAGGGGACGGAGGGGGAGGGGGAGGGGAGGGGGAGGGGCAGGGGGAGGGGGAGGGGGAGGTCTTTTCTGCCACAGCAACTCGTGGCTGGGTACAGCTAGTATATAATATATATGTATTTATGCATGTAACATGTTTGTATTTGTAATCGCCAAACGATGATCAAATGAAATGGTCAAAGAAAGAAGCAATTTAAGATATAATTATAGGCTAAGAGGCTCAAGCCATATATTGTTTTTGCCAGGCTGCTGCATTGCAGCAGAATTGCTGATCTTTGTTAAAAACTCTACAACAACTAAATTTCTCGGTTGGGCCATGCATGAGAATGCACAGAAATGCTGTCCGCCAAACTTGCTGATGATTAATGGCTGTGAACACAGAAGTTGTCATTCAAGCACTGAAGCGCATATGCATATTGCATCGTATACAACATACATGTATGTGTATTTCTGTTGATGCCCTGAACATGCACGAAAGTTTCTAGATTATCTATTTGCTTATTGAGTGAACAATGTTCAGGAAAAATGCTGTAAGTGTACACATACATAGAGCAGACTAGGTAGCATGAAGTAATAGCTATGTAAGAGTTAAGGAATGAAAATACAAGATATAAAGTTTTGCTGATCTTCATCAGGAACGTTAAAGTTTTGAGGTCTGTCGCTGAAGAAATATTATACATGGTGAATGATGGTTGGAGAAAAATCATCTGAGCAAAATTAATGGTCCTCGTGTCATTAATGTACAATTCTTTTGCTGCACATGTCAACTTGGTCACACGCGGCTGTTACTTCCATCTCTTTCTTTAGTTGCATGCAGCAGTCTCTCCATGCATGATGCTGAGCTGCGATCTTTGTTGATGCCTTCGTCACCATGCAGACGAGTTGATCATTGCTGCTCCGTTGCTGCTGCTACTGATCACCCACGGTCTGTCTTAATAAAGTTAATATATTGCTTCTTGACCAGCTGTCCTTCACTCTTCTGCTCGACTTAATTGTCATATTCCAAAATATGCCCTCGTTTCTGCTTACATGCTTAATGTTTTGTTCTGGCTTCGAACCTCACAACGCGCATCTCCTATACAGAATAGCAGCAGTTGTCATAGCAACAGTTGTCATAGCAACAGTTGTTATAGCAGCAGTTGTCTGGCGGTGTCTCACTGGTATTGTTTCGTCCTACTTATCTGATCTCTGTTGCTCTGTCTCCCACTTGGCCTCCAGTCCAGCTTTGTGCTCTTCGACTACAGGGGCTCCTGCATGGGCCTTTGGGTCCGGAACTCAGTCAGACATCGTCGAGCCTTTTGGTTGTTAGCCCCCTCCACTTGGAATGGGCTCCCGCTTGCACTGCACTTACTACCACAAAATAATTTGCCTGCTTTCTACCAGTTTCTCAAGACATTTCTCTTTAGCCATGGCTAGACTGGGAGTGCCTCTGAGTACCGGTAGATTTCTTCAAGGAGCAATAATATATAAATTTTCAGAATGAATGAATTGATCATGTCCTGTTAAGTTGTAAGTTGTTACACTGCAACTATGGACGTTTTCTGGTATTGTTATCATGGGTTGTTTAATTGGGTTGTTAATCCTGATAAGGGTTTCAGTGGAACTAACTATTAACATTACTTTAATTTTTCAGTTGTCATGTCATTTCAAAACAAGTAATGTTTTGGCTAAAGTTCAACGAAAGCATATCATCGACATTACACCAGCATACGATCATTTGACTTTGCCTTAACTTATTTCTTAATGGTTCAAGACTATAAATGAACTTTTACCAAAACACATTATGGTTCCGCAGTGAATTCAAGTATAAAATGCCTTGTTATGAACGTTTGACCCCGTCTCACCCTGCTGACCTTTACTTGCTGGTTATGTTGTCTTGTCAGTTGAGCGTCTGGGTAAGGAGTCGCCAGAAGAGAGCTGAGGAACTGATAGGTAGGCAGACAGACACAGACAGATACACAGAGAGCCACTGTAATCTTAGGAAGACACTGGTCCCTGTCTTCCATATCTCGCCAGCGGTTATAGTGTCCATTCCATCCGCTGTTTCTATAGGATATGGGATACTCCTCCTTCTCCTCCTTCTCCTCCTCCTCCTCCTCCTCAGTTGCCACCTCCTTCCCAATGTCACTCATCATCTGGTTGTCTGTGCCTCACCCTCCTCCTCATCCTTCAGTCCTGTTTTATGGCCTCTATCTTATGAATTCCGTGTAGTCTTGTCAGCAGCAGCAGCAGCACCAGGGGCAGCAGCAGCAGCAGCATCATCAGCATCATCATGAGCTGACGAGTAAACGGGATTTGCAGCTGTTACTCCTCCTTCTTTGCATTCCCCCTTTGCACAGAACTTCTCTCTTTTGGGTTGCATTGTGCTCTGTGCGTCCACATGTGTGTCTGCCTCTGTCTGTCTGTCTGCTTGTCTGTCTGTCTGTCTGTCTGTCTGTCTGTCTGTCTGTCTGCATTGCTCACTGCCTCTATCTCACTCTTGTTCATTGTTTCCTGTTGTCAGCCTGTCCCTCCTCATCCTTCTCATACTTTTCCCTCTCCTTCTCTTCGTCCTCCTCCTCCTCGTCCTCCTCCTCCTCCTCCCATTCTGTGTTTCTTCTGCCACCTTGACCATTCCCACTTCCCTTCCAATACTATCTGTCTATGGTTTCAATCTGACCCACCTTTCTGGATCAGCTTTTAAAACCTTTCTGGGTGATCAGCTTTATGTCTCACCTTCTTCCTCTCATGTCATTCTATGTCTGCTTGAATATCTTTCTTGTTGTTTGTGTCTTTCTATCTTCCTATATGTCTGCTCTTCCTCTTTTTTGTCTGACTATTAGTTTCTGTCTTTATGTGCATTTTGTGCATCTTTATCACAGTCATATATGTATATATTGTATAATGTATATATATATATATATACATATCTGTCCTTATCTTGCTCTGTCTGCCTTTATGATTGCACATTTGCTTATCTCTCTTTCTATCTGTGTTTGTATGTTCTTATCTTATGCATGCATCTCTTTCTGTCTGTCTATATTTCTACACCAATGTCTGTATGTCTCCATGTGTGTTTCTGTATGTCTCAATGTGTGTGTGTCTGTATGTCTCGATGTGTGTGTCTGTATGTCTTATTGTGTGTCTGTATGTCTCGATGTGTGTCTGTATGTCTTGATGTGTGTGTCTGTATGTCTCGTTGTGTGTGGTCTGCTGTGTCTGTCTGCTGATCAGTGCTTTCAGATTATAATTACTTGGCCAAAGTTCTTTCATTTTCTTAAGAATCTCACAGAGAGTAGTCACAGAGCAGAGTCTCAAGCATTTACTAAAACCATTGGACATACTATAACTGTCAATCACACAATTATTCACACTCCCCATCTATCAGTGGAAATAGGCAGACGTCCTTAAGAGAGGAAGGCAAGAAGAAGAAGAGGACCTTCCATCCACTAATCCTACATGTATGTACCAATGATGTCAGTGGCTGAAAATTTAAAGTGAACAAGCTCTTCGGTAAAATTTCTGTGCCATATTATAGTGCTTTGCTGTGTTGGGAATGTATCAGTGGCAAATTGCAATGTTTGAATGATTGAAGACATTCTGTGAGTTTAATTTTTCCTTGCCTCAGGGTGTTCCAGCCAAGACTTCGTTAGCGAATGGAAAGAAATGGTTTTTAAAAGCATTGAATAATCTGAACTGTACAAACAAATAATTTGGAGATCAACGCTCTCAGAATTGTTTATTACAGATCACAGGGGATCATATGACGTGTGATATCATCAGTTTCATGTCGAGATATACTGCTACATTTTTGTAGCTCCAGTTCTGTCTGAAAGCCTTGGAGGCAGAGCAGTTTTATGTGCAGTATGATATGTGCCTCATGGCCACTGCTTTGTGCCTTGTGATAACGATATCACCAACATTTATCATCATCCACTCCTCCTCCTAAATCCTCATCATCTTCATCATCATTGGGTTCAGATGAGGTTGGTGGCCGTGAGTACTCATAAGTGACCTAGTTTACCGAGTACAGCATCTGTGATGTCTATAGCGTTAAGTTTTGAGGTCTGTTTATTGTCTTTATTTGTGCTGTTTATTTTGTTAGGATTGTTTGTTGATGTGATTTCATCGTTGTTTTGTTGTGTTTTGGTTCGTCGTTGTCTATTCATTGGGAACAATCGAAGGTTGTTTATGTTATAAACAGAGACCGTCTTCATTCTGTTAAATGAAACCAGTAAAGTTCAACTTTGTCATTTTAATTAAAATCATTTATCTGTGTTGTATTCGGAAATTGCTGAATGGTATTATTATGATCAAGTGATAAATTATACATTATGATACTGCAAATATATTTATTGGTCAGTTTAAAAGATCAATGACTTTAACTATCTGTATGGTTTAGTTTCAAACCCAATTAGAACGGAGAGAGCCATTGGAATTTCAGTCTAACCCTTTGCTGACTCATTGAAATTAATGAGTATAATTGGGTAGACTGCATTGTGACCTGGAAGGTGAAGTGGCCAAACGCTTAGTGTTCATCACCGGCCCTGATTTTGGGTGAATGCTGAAGCTTATCTCTTGACTTAATAAGAGATATGATATATATATATATATATAATATGTACATTGTATATATATAAATGATATGTGTGTATATATATAAAGCCTGATCTGACCTGCTTTTCCAGTTGTCTTAGTCATTTTTTCTTGTCTCAGGGATTTCAAACAGTTTGTCCTCATAAAGTCTATGCAAACTGGTCTGTATTTTATGTACTCACAATGATTCCTACAGAGATTGATGTAGGAATGGTACATTAAGGATGATACCTTGGAATGGTACATTGAGGATGATGCCTCATGGATCTCCTGCTCTTCTCAACTGTATACCAAACACTGTTTGACAAAAACTCACCTATCATGGTGGCCGCCGACGTCTGGCCCAGGGGCCGTCTGTGTAGGACCCAGAGGATGCTGACGTGTGGCCCAGGGCCGTCTATGTGTTCATGGGACATTGTGATAATGTATGGCTTGTAGGCTGATGTGCAAGTGTATTGACAGTTTATGTCTGAGTGCCGTCTGGCTATAGAGATGGCTGCTGTTAAGCACACAGACATTTAAAGATATATTAAGATAACTTAGAGCAAAGTGAAACTTCAGTGTAGCAGCAGTGTGTTGCTTTCTTGTGTGGTGTGCCTTTGCAGCAGATGGATGCTGGTTGAGGCCTTGACGTTGAACAATAGACACTGGCCATTTGCTGGCATGCAGACATCCCATTTGTTCTATTAACCCATTGTCTTGCCTTGTGGCCTTTGTTTGACCTGAGATGACCAACGCTACTGCTGCTGCTGCCCTGTCTGGATCTTCAACGGCCATGTGTGTGATCAACCACTGGTCACCTCCCATGGGTGGACATCTCTAATGGGGCATACACGTCTTCCTCAATGGTTACTATGGTTACAAGGTTGACAGCGCCCAGGCATTGTGATCCTCCAGACAACAATGTTGTCAGTCTACCCCTCCCATATTTTTTTTTCTTTGTCCAGATCTTTGCTCTCCACCTCTGCTGACAGGGTTGCAATGTTTTATAGTATACCAGCTTTCCTGCCTTTCAAGGGGGTTGATTTGTCAGCAACCTGAAACGACTTTGTTGCAGGGTGTGTTCATAGGACATAAATTCAGCCTTTGTTAATTACCTAAATTGGCTTTTAATTGTATGATGCAGTAAGTCAGCATGATGCCTACCTATCAGGAAGTGGCGAAAGTGAGCTGGTTATTACTAAGCAATTAAATCCATATTAGTTTGTACAGATGACATGTGGAGGGGATAATTTTACCCTTTGCCTCCTACCAAGAATAGACAGATCTCTTTAAGTCTTGATTTTTACTGATTTTTGTGTTGTTTGTTGATGAAGTTGCACTGATTAAATGCAAGTTCTCATCTCGTCAACATTTCCATTCCATTCACACTTTTTCGAAAGTCGTGATGTCCTTCCCTGTAGTGCTTCCATTTTCACAATGTTATAGATGTCTGAAGCCCATGTTATAATGGGTAACATAATTATAGGCTTCCTCATGTGGGATCATGTGATTTCGGATGTATAAGACATAACGAAAACTATCGTATGTGGGGATAGTGTCATATGGACCTCATATGCGCTGTGTGGTGTAAACTTAGTCTTTGAAGAAAGCAAAAGATTCCTCCAGAACTGTAAAAAGAAAATTTTCCAGACAACATTAATGTTGGGAATGTGTAGGCCCTACCACTTATAATGTGCCATGGGATTCTAGATAAGGAAAGTTGGAAGCAGATATGGCGGAAGTAGAAGTGGTGGAAGTAGAATTGGTGAAGTTGATTGTTTGTTAGTGAAAACTGGAAGACTTTAAGATAGAGTGGCTGGATGCGTTCCATATAATATGGAGTTTCTTGTCTTTCCACTGTCATGAGTCAGAAAGATTACAGATCTGTCTATGAAATCTTATCTTCAATGAATTATGTTCACCAACTGCATGATTCTCGTGTCTTTAGTAGCACATGATCAGTGTTCTTTCCTACTGCATGGTTAGATGTCCTCAAACTGACTCTTACATCCGAAATCACATGACCCCATGTTGTGTGCTCTCTGGGGTTGTTCTGTTGTCTGCTCAGAGTGGGCAGCACACACAATGCACGGTTAACTGAAATACATGCACGTCTCATGTTCCTTGGCTGGTTGCAGTGTGGCCTCTAAGTAAATTCTGAGCATACTCTGAGCATGCAGAACATGGAACACGCATATGTTAAAGTAGCAGTTGTGCAGGGAGGGGGGGGGGAAGAAAGATGGGAAGGAAAGATGGGAAGAGGCTTCAACATGCATGAACACCTACCTATCACCTGCAGGATGAGTTGGAAGGAAGATGGGCAAATGAGGAGGAGGCCTTGACCAGCTATAAATCTGCCCATCTGTAGGTGATGAGGGGGTTGGGAGGGATGGAGTTGGGAGTTAGGGTGATGACAGGTAGGATGGGACTGTGCAACCAGATTAGAAGACTAGAAGGTAAGTAAGGCAGAAATGATATAATTTGCTGATAAGAGTAGCCTGAATCTGCATTGGCTGAGTTTCTCAGATCTTGTGAAGTCTGACATGAAATGAGTCTGAGTAATATGAATGCATTCTTTTGACTATGATGCATGTTGTTAGTCTGTTCAATCTCTTAAGCGGATTGTCTTTAATGAAAGCATTTTATTTGGTATATTGCTGTCTCTATTACTAGTGCTATTATTAATAATTATTAACCCCAATGTATCATGGATACCTTGGCTAAACTTTAAAAAAATAATAAAAGTAATAAAATAGTAAATAAAGCTATTATGAATGATAGAAGGTTGGACTCATCAGTAATATGACCGATCAGTGGTTGCGTGCATTATTATTATTGTTGTCATAATAATTATCATTATTATGACATAATTGTATTCATAATAAACATTGTGATGATGATGATGAATGTGGTAATTCACAAGCTTCTCTGAGGATTGACTCTTCCTATTATAACCTTTTCTCACATTTCTCAAAACTTATCAACGTTGTTGATGTTCAGGTAGTGTGGTTAAAAGTGCTAATTAATTGAGATTGAATCAGCTTCTTGCATTCATTATGACTTTGATCAAATGAAGATAGCATGGTCTTTGGGGGTTTCTCCACTGGTCAGGAGGGTCGCAAATGAGGAATTAATTGTATGAAACGACATGCTTATCACAGGCAAGTGCTCTCTTATGAGGGGCCACCCATCTTAACAGGTGCTATAATTATATGGTTGGGTGGTTGGAGCTTTGGGCCCTGAGGACATCATCTGCAACAGGTTTTTCTGTCAAATATGGGGAGACAGCAGTTAGGGGAGTGGACCAGTGGCATTTGTAGTTAGGCTAATTTTGACAGCCTTGCTTTCTTTTAGAGATGATGAAACAGTATACTTTTGTATGAAATTGATACCAGAGCCTGTTTCTGTTTGATAAGACTGATGCCATAATACACTGTACAGTGTAGTATACAGTACTGAATAGGAGGGGAACGGACATTATCCCCCCTGGACATTATCCCCCCGGACATTATCCCCCCGGACATTATCCCCCCCCGGACACTATCCCCCCCCCGGTTTTTCGTAGGACATTATCCCCCCCGGACATTATCCCCCCTTCACGTACAAATCAGGGTAAGCGTCGTGATGGTCGGTTAGGGTCAGTGTAAGCGTTGTGAGGGTCGGTTAGGGTAAGTTTAAGCGTCGTGAGGGTCGGTTAGGGTTAGTGTTAGGGTTAGTGTCGTCATTAGATGAATGAACGAATTGGAATCGTATACAGCCAGTAGGCCCACAAAGGTTTGTTAACGTGATTTGAACTTCGTAGACTTATTAGCGTCAATCATTTTTTGGGAATAGACTGGGGGGGGGGGGGAGAATGTCCTACTTTGGGGGGATAATGTCCGGGGGGGATAATGTCCGGGGGGATAGTGTCCGGGGGGGATAATGTCCAGGGGGGATAATGTCCTACAACCTGAATATGCCCATAGTTTGGTCACTGGCGTTTTGAGACCTCCATGCGACTGGTGGCATGCTAATAATTCTTGGGTGATGATGAGGATGAGGATGAGGACATGGCCTGGATCGGAGATTATGCCAGCATCCATTTGCAACAATAGCTGTTAAGCATCCATTATTCCAGCTCCAGATTTATCTCATTATGACAAACGATCCTGTTAACTTCATGTACTGGGAAATTGTGGGTATCACCAACGTTTAACATGATTGACGTATTTAGGGGAAAAGGCTTTCAACCCACCCACCTTCCTCAGTCAACCTCTGCTGCAGTGAATGTTTCTGAGGTGATGATTCAAGGCATAAAATTATTTGGCTTCGAATGCATTGGAAAAGCCTGGGATTTACACAGACCTGTGCCAGGACTGTATGCATATTTTAGCAGCAGTTATGCCGCTTTGCCAATGAAACTATTACCGTTAGAGGTGGATGGTAGGAAGCATAACAAAGATGCACACATATTATGTGCATACATACGTGTAATCTATAGATATAAGCAGACATATTTTCAGAAAGTTTGTGTGCAGCAACATATTGGGTTTCGTACAAAGTGATATAATATAGGAAAAGATATATAGCTGTAGCTGTATATGCACGTATATGTTACAAATTGGTATAGATGTATATATATATATATATATAATTATATATAATATATATATATAATATATGTTCTGCATTGGCTTATCCTGATATTACATGTCAGTAGGTTCACACGCAGTCACACACTTTCCAACGTGAACCGGAAATGCACACCTTACCAGCATATCCTTATATATATATATTATACATATATACAAACCTCACAGGATATGATCACAAATTACACTGTCATGTATAATATAATACATAATATATATATATATATATGATGAATTGATGATATATATATATATATGATTGATATATATATATATATATGCATGTATGGCAGCGTAATTTGCGATCATATATGGTTTGTATTTTGGAAAGCTGTTGGGTTGATGAGCTTGTAATAGAATTCAGATATTGGCTGGCACTGAGGTGGATTAAATTCAGAGTGCTAGATGTATTCCATTGGATGCAGATATCAGTCACCATTTGATCATTATAATATTATGAAGTTGCTGTTCCACCACGTGACATCGCCATCCAGTTCAAGGTTGTGCAGTTTGTCACAGTATCTGGTTGTGACTTTTCCTCTCAGTTGGGTAACTTTTTCTTGTGGGGTTATCACCCTTTTTCAACTCTGATGAGAGCCAATAATTGTGTTTATCTTACAGAGTCCAAAGCCACAACAAATGAAATCAGACAAATGTGTCATTCAAACTTAATATGACGCATTGCAGATAATGCAAACATTTTTTGAGATGTCATTAAATTGTCAAGAATGTTGGTTGTTGTTAAATATGAAGGATACTGTTTGCTTGGGTTGCCTACCATTGTTAGGATCAGCCTGCAATGTTCTGTTGAGAGGTAAAATGCAGGATTTCATGTCAAAGTTTCCTGTAGCTAAGGACCTACTTACCCAGCGGACCTCAGGTTAACCTGCCCTAAATATTTCTGACTTCTACAGTCTGGATGCAATTTGGTTTGCCACTGTTTTAGAACTGTTCTAACGATATATGACAGAGGCAGGGACAAACCCTGGGGGGATCGGGGGGGGGATGGGGGGGGGCACGCAGGGTAAGCCATCTGTGACTGTTGAGTTAGTTTTTGGATGTTTAGTCTTGCCTCCTTCTGCCTGCTCTGGTTGCCCTGGCAAGTCCTGCCAACACTTTCTGCTGAGATAACCCCCACCCTGACCTTTTGAGGGACATGTCCGTAGATAGGAGGGGAGCCTGTCAGCCAATCAGAGGCAGCCAACCAAACGCTGTCCTGTAATTTGTCATATTGCTCACAAACTGTGATTATTATTATTGCTGACCATCTGGATGTCAGTCTTTCTTCTCTTCAGTCTTTGTCTTTCTGCCTCTGTGTCTCTGTCCTTCTGCCTCTCTGTCTCTGTCCTTCTCTTTCGTTTATGTCTGTGTATTTACCCTTAAATGCGGTTTGGCCTGAATTAAATCAGCTGGTCTATCACTCTCTGTCATATATATACATGTATATATATAATTATATATATATGTATATATATATATATACATATATATGTGTATACTATATATGTATATATATATATATACTTGTGTCTGTGAGACAGTTTATGTCATGCAGTGCATCTGTTTATGTCATTTAGTCCAGTCTGTCATGACCATTGTGTCACATCTCTCGCTGTCCACTGCCAACTCTATTTTAAGTTTTGTTAGAGTCTATATAAAACTTCTAAGTCGACATTTGGTGCATGGTTTTAGAAACTTACTTTCTAAACCTTTTCAGTCAGTATTAGCTGAACTTTTTACTATAACCATTCAGTGATATTTTCATTAACGATAAGTGAAATGAGAACTGAAAATATTGATTTCCGTTAAGTATAACTATAACTGTAACTGAAATTATTTTAAGAACGGAAACTGAAATAGAACGGAAATTGAGCACACCGAACTGAAATTAGAATAAAAACGAAAATTAATTCTCGAACTGAAATTAATTAAAAAAATGGAAATTTTAGTTGACAGTTTTTCCGATGCAGCTGTGTTTGTTTAAAAGACGCACATACTTTCTGACTCTTACAGCTTTTGTATCTTTTGCCTAGCATGTGCTTTTTTACGGTTAGTTTAAAAACAATTTTTCATTTTGACTTTCCCTCTAAGTTTATAATTTTCAACTTCGCGATAAGACTGGAAATTACTTGGCTAAATGACGAAAATAATGTATTGGACTTTTTAAGTAGGTTTGCTGCGAGGAAATAGACAAAATAAATGTGCTTAGGCCTGTCCATGCAAGGCTTCGTGGGTCTAGCCTACCCTAAAACGGATGACTGTGGAACTACATAATTATTATGATAAAATTTTAACATTTTACCTCTGCGCACACAGAATACTAAGAAATATATTAAGAAACGGACCAGGCAAAATCATGGGTGGTTGAAAACGTTCATGCAACTTGGCCTAAGTCAGCGACTTCACCACGGAGAAAGCATGAGTGCTCCAGAAAGACGCAAGCAAAAGAACTGAATTGAGAACTGAAATTATTTCGAAAACTGAATTAGAAGTATAACTGAAATTTTTTGAACAACTGGAACTGAATTAGAACTGAAATTGAGACCATCCAAACTGAAATAGAAGTAAAACGGAAATTATTTCCTGAAGTAAAATATCACTGTAACCATTCGATGGTAATATATTTGACCTCTTAGATCATAGATGTCACTGTCAGAGGTTTTTCCAGTAGAGTGACTTCATTCAGTGACAAACTGACTGGACATTGTGGCCTCTTGGGAGGAGTTTTACAAGACGGATCCAGGAAGGGTGCACAATGCTGTAGGTACAAGGAGGTTGTAGGGAGATCAAAGCCCATTTACCCTTTATTAATTTTCCATAGATCTAGCAGTTCAACCATAAAGGTATTTATGCTTGAGTTAACAGGAATAAGTGGTTCTCATCTACTGCAGGAAATAGCATGTTAGCAAATACGTGGATATAAATGTAGTTCTTACTGAAGACTAATTTTGTAAAAGGGTATCAATTGATATTTTGTAGAATTAATCAGCGATGGTGTAACTGAGGATCACTGTGTTATTCATGTTAGATGACAACTATTCGAAATTAAGTGAAATCTGATTATTATGAAAACAATAATAATAATACTCAGATTGATGTTTCAAAAGAAGGTGAACATGAAGGCAATGCCCAATATAAAATATTCCTTTAAAATACCAAAATGCATATCAATCAATAACCAGTAAAAACTATCTTTCAGCAATAGAAGAGTACGCTCAAGCTACACAACATACATAATATTACATTACATGAAAATAGGAATAATTCTGGCAAACTCCTGCTAGCATAAGGAAGAAAAAGATAAAATTGCCATGCCTTCATTCTGCTTCTTTAGGTATTTTCTCATTGGCATTGCAGCTGTTCAATCAATCCTTCATTTCTAGCTGCCATCCCCCTGCCACTGCTGCTGCTGCCACTGCTGCCACTGCTGCTGCTGCCACTGCTGCCACTGCTGCTGCCACTGCTGCTGCTGCTGCTGCCACTGCTGCTGCTGCTGTTGCTGCTGAGCACACTGTTGCTTGTAGTCACATATGCACAGTGCATAGCTGTGGTTTGCTTCTTGCTTGCATCCTTATTTATACAGGTTGCAGAGGCAGATATATATCCATGATCCATAGGGTATAACATAAATAAACAATACTCAGAGAAATTAGCAGAATTACTTGCAGTGTGAGGAGCCAGCATGGGATGATCCTTGTGGGAGCCATTTGCCGTTTGCTGGTCGTGGAGGAGTTGACATTGGCTCAGTTGTATCCCTGTCAATTATTTACTATAGTTGTCAGCTGATCTGTTTATCTGTCTGTCCTTTTCACCGTCCTGATCTCAGGGCTGCCACCCTTCAGCCCCCTGTGGTTCTTTGCCCTTCTTAGTTTTCTGCCATCCACATCAGCCTGTCTGTGTGGGTATTTCATGAGTATGCTGTATTGCCTGTCTTGTCTGCCTGTCTGTCTATGTCTTTCTATCTGCGTATGTGGTTGTGACTTCTGGTTTTACTTGAATAATGCGCTATTGTCTGTCAGTATTTATTATTTCAGTATTCCACATTTATTTGTCTTTGTTTCAATGTTTTTGGTGCCATTAGAAAGGCGGTGCTGTTGGTGTCACATACTGCTGTCATAATATATTATATGTGCTTAAGCCATGGAACTCTGTTTATGGGGAGGCTTTGTTCAATTTAATACCATACTTTACGGGTGATCAGCCATAATTATGGTTTGAGTCTTTCCTTGGGTTCAACCCTTCCCACTGACCCATAGCATGTAAGGACCTTGAACAGCGTTCAAATAATTCAGCTGCCCATTGTCATTAGATGATGAAGGTTAGTATTGTAAGAGTGATTACTCTCCCTAACCTTATACTGGTCGGTAATAGCTTTTTATCTGTTATATAAAGTACTAGGACATACTATAATTTCCCATCTCTCCAAATAGGAAACTTCTTGACAAACTATCTTGCGCCGCCACTCTGCATTACGTCAGTGCATCAGAATAAAAACACATCCATGGTTGATGATGGTTCTGGCAATGTTAATTTTATTTTACATTATAAATGTGCTGTGCAGCAAGCGATACTTGGAGGGGATCCAGTGGGTGGTGCTATATAAATTCTTGTCTTACTCTTCTTCTAATGGTCATCGTACCACTGTTACTGTAATTATAATTATAATCAATTAGTGGTTGATTCTAGCAGAAGATGGATTGTGGATTTTCTTATAAGTTATAATAATAGGTTTGGTCTGATATGAATGCATTGCTAATTAAAGTGAATTTCAAGGATATTTCTGACTATTTTTCTGAGGGCGATCATCCGTTTAACTTGGAGTTCCGTTCCAACCCTTATTTCCCCAGAGTCTTGTTGTAGCCTCTTATTTCAGGCATTCCTTATATTGGGAACAGCATCATGTCAGCCACATGCCTGTGTCCAGCCCTCCACCCCACACCCCCTGGGGATCTTGTTATGTGTAGTGACATGGGCACCTAATTCTTGGCCATCAAATCACCCAATTCCTTTCATTGCTTGCCACCTTCCATCGGTCACTTCGTCCCTCCCTCCTTCCCTCCCTCGCCCCCTCTCCCTCCGTCCCTCTCTCCCTCGGTTCCTCCCGTCTTTCTTCTCCCTCTTCCCTCCTACTTCTCTCTTCTGCTCTGTTTCATTGCTTTGCCATGTGCTAACCAGATTGTGTTTGGTGAAATTTCAGAAGGACTTCCACACGAATGGTTAAACATTTGCCCAGCGCTCACTGAGGACGGATCACTGCCACTTCTGTCACTCCTTGTGTCATTGCAGTGGAAATCCTCTCCTCGTCCTGGCCGCCAGAACCCAACTGGGAACTGGATTCTTCTGACGAAGAATTTCTCAAGTGTTGCCAGGATCTCTCTCCAACGAGAAAGTGTTTGAGCGATTTTTATCGGCTCTTATCTTCATGTAACATTCTGGATTTCGACTGACAGACTTTGCTCAAATGTCTCTTTACGGGAAGCAAGCGTTGAAAATAATGTTCTGCATCCTGTTACTATGGATACTCGATATACAGGCTGAAGACGTTTCAGGTAAGAAGTTAAAGAGTGCATTATGTATATTTTCTTTTCACCTCTATACTTGTTTTGTTTAAATGCAGTAGCACTGAAGTTGTCTTAAAGCAGATCAATGACTACAATTATAGGCTGATTTGAAGTGAATCTTACCCTCTGAAGATATGACTGTGTGGGTGAGATGTAGTTGATGTTGCAATGTTAGTAGGTAAGCTGTAGAGTGCCTATTCAGAACTTTATACTACATGTATAACGTTGTATATTGTATGATGTCATTAAGGTTTTTGTGATTAAAATTTTAATCTCAAGGTTAAATGTGATTTAAATTTTTAGTCATTAAGCCCTAGTAACCAGCACACGTGGGCTCTGAAATGCATGCTATTTATATTTAATTTGATTATGAACATTGGCAAGAAATGTGTAAATCTCCAGAGAAATTTGATTCAGAAAGTATATTTTCCTAATATATTTCAAGTTGGCTGAAGTGAAAAGATGACATGGAGAAGAGACTCCAGACCTGTGAGGAATTACTTTACTGCTCGACAAAGAAGATTTAGGTTGATATGTGTTGCTGTAAATCAGACATCATGACCTTTTGACCTCAGGACTATTAGAGGATCCAATGTAGTACAACTAGTAATGGCTTTTAATGTAGGGGAGACAAAAGGAGGCTAGGGTGGGGCGGGGCAGCAGTCAGCTAGTAATGAAATGCTGCTAGAAACTGGAGCACTTTGAAATCTAATATGAAAATTTATATAATGCATTCTAAATAGGAACGCCTAAGTTACACCAGCACCATTCCTTCTTCTCTTTCTCCAGTTCCTTCTCCGCGTCTGAGATTCTAAAAGGCGGTATATAAATTATATATATATATATATAATACATATTACATATATGTGTGTATATATATATAAGTTATGAGACACATCCATTTGTTCATCTGTCTTCATATTCTCTGTTAGTCACCATCTTATTGAGTTTGTCAAACATGAAATTCCATGGATTGGTCGAGTTTTTTTGTACAGCCATGCTGTGTGAGTTATAAACATAAGATGGTTAGATGATTTTGGAGATTATTCTGTCTGTCTCTGTTTGCATATGTGTCTGTTTGAGTATGTCTCTGTTTGCGTATGTATCTGTTTGAGTATGTTTCTGTCTGAGTATGTCTCTATTTGAGTCTGTTTGTGTCTGTCTCTGTTTGAGTATGTGTCTGTTGTTCTGCTCAGTCTGTCAGTAAAGATTTCTTCTCTGTGTAATTCATATTATGACATTTTTATGTCATAAGTTTTTTTCTTTTTCTCCATGATTTGTTTTTTGCTGAGCTTCTCTTTGTTTTATTATTTGATGAAAATGCTTGTCAACAGGTTTCAATTGTTGTCGGCCTTCCTTAGTTATCTGCTATGTCTGATACCTGTCATTACTTCATACATTGTCTGTCTGTCTGACCATTTCTCTGGCTGCTGGTCTGCTTAGTCTGTCTGTCCCTCTACCTTTGTATGTCTGCTTTTGTATGTCTGCTTTTGTATGTCTGCTTTTGTATGTCTGCTTTTGTATGTCTGCTTGTGCATGTCTGCTTGTTGAGCTACATGATCATTCCTAGATTATACATTTTTCTCGTATGGTTGTCTTTAGATGTGTAAGTATGCAATAGTGAACTTTGCTTGTTAGCCGTTAGTCTCTTAGGAATGTGTGTATGTGTTTGTTCATGTCTGCATGTTTGTTTTTGTCTGTCTTTCTTTATGTCTATGCCACCTGAGTTTGTCAGAAAAAATGCCTGCAGAACTGCCGCTGTCTTCAGCAGTTAGTCGAACTGTCAATCTCTGCGTTTCTATTTTTATACTTTATTTTATGTGTGTGTAGACTGCAATCTGTCTTCCTACTTTTCTGTCATTTTACTTCAGCGTCTGCCTCTGACTGTAGGACAGTGTGTAGGCGTACATTAAATTAACAGCCATTCCATACCTTCTGTTGCTTTGTATGTCTGGCTGCAGTCCACCCTTTTTCCGGTTTGTGTTTCTCTTGTCTTTTGTTTTGGTCAGTCATCTCTGTGTGTACAATGCATGTATACATGTATACTTGCCAATCTGTGTATACTGTACATGTATACTTGCCAATCTGTGTATACTATACATACTTGCCAATCTGTGCAGCTGTTGCTCCATCTGGTGGTGGTGCCATGAAAAGCGATTTCTTGGCTGATTGGTTGAATTATAATAATTACTGAAAGTGAGTTGACTGAACCAACTCTCAGTTTCTCTATTATCTGTCTTAACTGTAGGGGTTAGACCTCTACTCTACCCTCCACATCCCAATAATAGACTAGCTCCATTGTTCTCAGTTCCATGGTCCTGCTGCTGCTGCTGCTGCTACTGGTAGTGATGATGGTTATTTCAGAAGACCAGCTGGGTTGAGATGATGCCAGTGTGGTTTTTAAAGCCTTTTGACTGAGATTAATCAATAATTATAATAACTGATCATTTTGTAAACGTTGAGGCATTGAGTCATTGATGTCTTGGGGTGGTTTTAAAAAATGTGATGAGTTTCTCAGTGCTTGATTTTTAATCATCATCGTTGTCGTCGTCATCATCGTCTTCATCATGATCGTCACCATCAATTTTTTAGGTACAACCTGGTACATATGATCCCTATATCAGTTGCAAGAAGGATTTACTGACTGACCCTTCAAACTGACCCACTGGCCAATCGACCTATCCACCATGGACCACCAAGTGGTCAAGGGATAGGCCTTTGGTTTGTCATTTGAAGCAACATTGTTAAATCCACTTTCCTTCATATGTGTATATCATGTGTTTATACAATATGCAATTATGCACGGACTGTTTGTTCTATGGAAACGATTTAATGACACCATATTTGTGCTTCCCAATTGCAGGTTTTATGTGCAGTCATGGCCGGCTCACAGTGTAATGTAAGCAGTGATTAGGGCGATGAGCATTATCTTAATCATAATCAAGATGTTAATCATGATGTGAGAATGAGCTTTAATAGCTTACTTTGAACTTTATGATATGATAATCGTAAAGATAATCACATGATGAGCATCTAGTAGATTAAGAGCTTCATAATCACTGAAATCATTATGATGTTGATCACGAAGATTAATTCAATGTGCGGAGCTTCTTAAAAGATTAGCTGCATTATGATGACACTGAACATGATCAAATGATTATAGTGATGATCATCAAATGATTAAAGTGATGATCATCAAATGATTATAGTGATGATCATCAAATGATTAAAGTGATGATCATCAAATGATTATAGTGATGATCATCAAATGATTAAAGTGATGATCATCAAATGATTATAGTGATGATCATCAAATGATTAAAGTGATGATCATCAAATGATTAAAGTGATGATCATCAAATGATTAAAGTGATGATCATCAAATGATTAAAGTGATGATCATCAAATGATTAAAGTGATGATCATCAAATGATTTTAGTGATGATCATAAAATGATTAAAGTGATGATCATCAAATGATTAAAGTGATGATCATAAAATGATTAAAGTGATGATCATAAAATGATTAAAGTGATGATCATCAAATGATTAAAGTGATGATCATCAAATGATTAAAGTGATCATCATCAAATGATTAAAGTGATGATCATCAAATGATTAAAGTGATGATCATCAAATGATTAAAGTGATGATCATAAAATGATTAAAGTGATGATCATCAAATGATTAAAGTGATGATCATCAAATGATTAAAGTGATGATCATAAAATGATTAAAGTGATGATCATCAAATGATTAAAGTGATGATCATCAAATGATTAAAGTGATGATCATCAAATGATTAAAGTGATGATCATCAAATGATTAAAGTGATGATCATCAAATGATTATAGTGATGATCATCAAATGATTAAAGTGATGATCATCAAACGATTAAAGTGATGATCATCAAATGATTAAAGTGATGATCATCAAATGATTAAAGTGATGATCATCAAATGATTAAAGTGATGATCATCAAATGATTAAAGTGATGATCATCAAATGATTAAAGTGATGATCATAAAATGATTAAAGTGATGATCATCAAATGATTTTAGTGATGATCATCAAATGATTAAAGTGATGATCATCAAATGATTAAAGTGATGATCATCAAATGATTAAAGTGATGATCATCAAATGATTAAAGTGATGATCATCAAATGATTAAAGTGATGATCATCAAATGATTAAAGTGATGATCATCAAATGATTAAAGTGATGATCATCAAATGATTAAAGGGATGATCATCAAATGATTAAAGTGATGATCATCAAATGATTAAAGTGATGATCATCAAATGATTAAAGTGATGATCATCAAATGATTAAAGTGATGATCATCAAATGATTATAGTGATGATCATCAAATGATTAAAGTGATGATCATCAAATGATTATAGTGATGATCATCAAATGATTAAAGTGATGATCATCAAATGATTAAAGTGATGATCATCAAATGATTAAAGTGATGATCATCAAATGATTAAAGTGATGATCATCAAATGATTTTAGTGATGATCATCAAATGATTAAAGTGATGATCATCAAATGATTAAAGTGATGATCATCAAATGATTAAAGTGATGATCATCAAATGATTAAAGTGATGATCATCAAATGATTAAAGTGATGATCATCAAATGATTATAGTGATGATCATCAAATGATTAAAGTGATGATCATCAAATGATTAAAGTGATGATCATCAAATGATTAAAGTGATGATCATCAAATGATTAAAGTGATGATCATCAAATGATTAAAGGGATGATCATCAAATGATTAAAGTGATGATCATCAAATGATTAAAGGGATGATCATCAAATGATTAAAGTGATGATCATCAAATGATTTTAGTGATGATCATCAAATGATTAAAGTGATGATCATCAAATGATTAAAGTGATGATCATCAAATGATTAAAGTGATGATCATCAAATGATTAAAGTGATGATCATCAAATGATTAAAGTGATGATCATCAAATGATTAAAGTGATGATCATCAAATGATTAAAGGGATGATCATCAAATGATTAAAGTGATGATCATCAAATGATTATAGTGATGATCATCAAATGATTAAAGTGATGATCATCAAATGATTAAAGTGATGATCATCAAATGATTAAAGTGATGATCATCAAATGATTAAAGTGATGATCATCAAATGATTAAAGGGATGATCATCAAATGATTAAAGTGATGATCATCAAATGATTAAAGTGATGATCATCAAATGATTAAAGTGATGATCATCAAATGATTAAAGTGATGATCATCAAATGATTAAAGTGATGATCATCAAATGATTAAAGTGATGATCATCAAATGATTAAAGTGATGATCATCAAATGATTAAAGTGATGATCATCAAATGATTAAAGTGATGATCATCAAATGATTAAAGGGATGATCATCAAATGATTAAAGTGATGATCATCAAATGATTAAAGTGATGATCATCAAATGATTAAAGTGATGATCATCAAATGATTAAAGTGATGATCATCAAATGATTAAAGTGATGATCATCAAATGATTAAAGGGATGATCATCAAATGATTAAAGTGATGATCATAAAATGATTAAAGTGATGATCATCAAATGATTTTAGTGATGATCATCATCTGAAGATATTCTAAACAAGAGTCATGATGCTTTTATAATACATGGTTTGAAGTGGTGACAGACGTTAAATCATGTCTCTTCTACTTTCCACAATCTGATGAACTACTTGCCCCTCACTGATTAACCCTATTCATACTTAAAGATGTTGTTGATTAATTATCGGTCAGTGTTCCTACCTTCCTGATAAGGCTATCCATGGACGTCTGGATAAATAATAATTATAAAGGAGCATTGGTCAACTTTGGAAAGTCTCAATGATCAAAGGATGATCTTAGCTTCTTCAGCAGCCATCCATTAAATGACATACCATACATTGAATCACCATGACATCCTTAAAAACCATTGACAGTCTATGACTCTAATAGGATGTTCACACAAAAGCCTATTGAGAGAGCTGTGGAGCATTGACTGAGGACCTACGGACACACTGGTAGACAGACAGACAGACAGACAGACAGACAGACAGACAGACAGACAGACAGACAGACAGCAACTGTTGAACATGCAACACATTGCTACAGCTACATTAAAAGACTATGAGAAAGACTACATGTTATAATGTATGATGTAAATGAATTGAACGTTTTCAAATGTGTTTTACTTGTGATAGATAACGCAAACCAATCGTGTGGCTCTATCTCCGATCTCTGGTCATGATCTTGAAGAGTGATAATGATGACTTTCATGCCATCAGACTTTTTATGATCTTTGTCAATTATGATCTTTATCATGACATGCCTATGATCATGAGTGGGAATCATGATCTTCTTGATGTACTGTCTGCAAAAGTGATGTGGCATTGGATTATGATTAATGTGATAACTTGGGCGGAGTGGCATGAGGTGGGGGGTGGGGTGGCATGTGGTGGGGTTGGGGTGGAGTGATGAGTTGCGAATCTGCCCCCTCCAATTCATCATAGCATTTGGAAACAGTGTGGGCTTTGTTGTTGGCTCAGGTTTTATCTTGTTGAGTCTTTTTGTTGTCATTTCAAGCTCAGCGCTGTTGAATAATTCTGTAACTGATCCACGTTGTCTTCTGCAGCTTTCTGCTTTCTCTGCTTCCTCTTCTTTCATATTCTTTTCCTCCTCTGCTTCATCCATGTCATCCGATTCCACCACCTCTTAGCATCCTTCTCCTCTTCCTCATCCTAGTCATCCAACTCCTACCTCATATTCATCTCCTCCTCTCTTCCTATTCATCTCCTCTGCTTTTCCTCTCTCTCCCCTCACTATCCATTTCCCCTCTTCCCATCTCTCTCTCTTATCTCCTCCCTTTCTTTGCTCCTTCCTCCCTTTCCACTCTTTACTTCGTCCAGTTCTTTCCTCATCTCCATCCTTCTCTTCTCCATCATTTCCATCTATCCGTCTCATTCTTGGTCTTCTTCCCATCCTTCTTCCCCTTCTTCTTCTTTCCCATCCATCTTCAGACTGCAGGTATGTTGAGCACCTGGAAGAGTCGTTATCATTGCCTCCGCCGCCACCACCACGCAGCAGCATCAGCAGCAGCAGCAGGTCAGATCATTGGATGGTATATGTTTATTTTTCCAGGTGAGGCTTTGTTCCATCATCGTCTGCCTTTTGGTCAATTAGACGCTCTGCTTGCCTGGCACCATCCACTCCTGCTGCCCCTCGCCCATCCCATTCCACATCTGGCTCAGCAATCAGGGATTACTGAAGGGGTCACTTGAGGGGGTGGGTGGGGGTGTTGAGATCCTTCTGTGGTGGCCGAGGGCGATCAAGGTGTGCGTCAACTACTTACCCTCAGGTGTGGTTGACCTTGTTGTTTGTTGCCATGAAGACTGTTTATACTGCAGACTTTCTGATATGCCAGATGCATCTCTGGCGATTCTCTGGGGTCATGAGCTTTCAAGTGACGTGGATCAAAGAGATTGATCTCAACCATCTCAGTCCGCTTTGTCCATCAAGAGTTTATTCTTATTAAATTAAAAATATAATTTGTGAAATTTCTTTGTTTCTAATCGCTCACACACTGAGGATGTTCAAGCAGAGGCTTAAGACCATTTGAATTACTAGTCGACTAAGAAACGCAGTAGCCTACTAGTCAATGTACATATTATAGCTTAGTGCTGTAATAGATGCACTAAGAATGCAATCTGGTTTTGTACTGTACATATACATAGTATATTTATCTTCTGTCGTTAGTCATTATTGAAATATCTGACCAAATTGACTTGATATGATGTCACGTGACATATGATGGTGTGAAATGACACTCGGGACAGTTATAACTGTCCGGGGTTCAAGGTGTCATCAGCTGAGTTTGACTGGATGAGGAAAATCCAGAAGATTAATTGACTGGTTCTGTTTCCACTGGCTGGCCTCAAGGTTGCCTTCAAGAAACAGTTTCACAATTTCTCTGTCTGTCTGTCTGTCTGTCTGCATGTCTGTCTGTCTTTCTGACTGCCTGTCTGTCTGTTTGAAACACACTAAGGCTTGTGGTCAGCACATAATATTCATGGGCACTGGGCAGTAGCAGATAAATGTTTGGATAGATGGGCGGACAGACAGTACAGACAAATGGATGGTCGGATGGATGAGTGAGTTGATTGTGGATGGATGGAAAGATGGATGTTAAATTGACTGAAACCCTGGAGTCTTCATATCCAAAAATAATGTTCTGTTCTGGTCGTTGTGTTTATGTGAACGACTGCAGTGTGCAGCCTGTGATTGAATATGGTTGACAAGTCTCATGTTGTTTGGAATTGAGGAGAAAGTGGTGCAGCAGGGTGGAGGATGATGGGTCTCATAGGAGGAGGAGGAGAAGGAGAAGGAGAGGAGGAGGAGGAGGATGTTAAAGAGGAATAGCTGACAAGTGAGTCATTGGATGTAATAATGAAGGATGACAGACTCTGGATGGATGGACTTTTAGATGACAGACTTTGGATGTCCGACCAGTATACCTCGTTGGGATGGACGGCCTAGCTATTGGTGTGGTTTGATTTTTCAGGCACTGATGACTTTTGTGAATGAAGATCTGAAGGCCAACTCATGTTGATGATGATGATGATGATGATGATGATGATGTTGATGATGATGATGATGATGATGATGATGATGATGATGATGATGATGATGTTGATGATGATGATGATGATGATGATGATGATGATGATGATGATGTTGATGATGATGTTGATGATGATGATGATGATGATGATGATGATGATGATGATGATGATGATGATGATGTTGATGATTAGGCTGCATAACCGTTGATTATTTCCCAGTCTATCAAAAATCCATTTATCATTCTCCGAATTATATTGCTGGGTCAGTAAGAGTTTTGGGCATCATTCTGTTGGTGCATTTATATAGCACTCTGCTCTGTCAGTCTCCTATATATAAGCACATGCACATTGTATGCCATTATGTGGCATTCTCTTTGTGTGTATATATATATATATACTTTCATATAGTCATATATATATACATGTATATAATATCATATATACATGCTGTGTATATATGACTGTGATTTAATGACATTTTGGAGTGATTGTGAAATGCCTAATTTGTCGTAGTCATTAATTTGTGTTCTGGGGTTTGACTTGGGTGGTATTTAAACGGGAAACCCTCCCACATGCTTTACCATGAATTTCAGCAATTCATATTTGGTGAGAGATGGAGAGGACTTAACCATTCATTCTTCATATTGAGGGCTGTGTTTAGTTAATGAGTCAGTTGACTTTTCTCCAGCAGTGATTTCATTTTAAATCGTTCTGAACTGTACTTATATTGTCGCTCGTTAAACTAATGTCTGATAAACAACAGCCACTGGTGTGCCAATAATACTTATCATTATCTAAGCTGTCTGGTGTCAAAGAACCGTCTGTGTAGCCTGCTGTCAGACATGGTCTTGTCATTTTAGTGTTAGAACAGGTCGTCTGCCTTTCCCCTGTGTAAATTCAATGAACCACAGTCATTGTGCTTTATTGAGAGACAGCTCTGATGGCTGGTTGTTTCTCTGGCTGTAATTATTACAATGTTTCAAAACATTGCTGCTAAAGCAACACCGTCCTTGGCGTCATCTTTATCATCATCATCATCATCACGATCATCATCATCATCACGATCATCATTATCATCATCATCATCATCATCATCATCAACAACATCATCATCATCATGATCATCATCATCACGATCATCATCATCATCATCATCATCATCATCATCATCATCACGACCATCAAAAATAAAATTAGGGAAAGTATTTGCAGTCTGTAAATAAATAAATATGGTAAAATACATAAATAATGAAAAATCGAGACGAATAATAAAAAAAATGTCAAAAGCGGGACTTTCTGAGAAGAATAAGAAACGAAAAAACCTTTTTTAGAACTATGATAATTACTTTACCTTCTCAGTTGCAGGGGATGACAAAGCAAGAGGTGAAATAATGGGACCAGATCCATTCCGGAAATGGAGTGATGAGTCAATACCCAACTCAATGACATTACCTTCTCAAGCTCTGGAAAGTCTTAATGGCCATCAAATAATTTGTCTGGTCTTGTCTGTCTGGTCCACCCCAGGGTGAATTTCAGGGTTGACCGGGTGCATTCTTCTCTGGGGACAGATCTATCCATCTGGACATTCCTCTCTGTCAATCCCTGCTGAGCACAGGGAACCTAACACTTGACAATCTGTAAGCATAAAATTGGCTTAGGTTCCAAATCACTTTTACACATTTATCCATATACATTATACAGTATCTATCTATATAGGTATGTGACGTATGCATGTGTGTCTGTGTGTGTGTGTCTGTGCTTATCTTTGGGGAGACAGCTGTGTTCATTAGGCTGGGAATTGGAAGATTTGGACAGTGTGTGTAATGACTAATTATGAGCGACTAATTAGTGTACTGTCTACTGACAAGATCTGCTAACACTCTGCTGCAACAGGTGTCTCTCTCTCTCTCTATGCTTGTTGTTGTGTCATTTGTCTTTTATCTTCAAAGACCTCCCACTGACAAACACTGGTTGCTGATTTAGTTGATCTAAATTCTAAATTGTTACTAATTGAATTTGTGCCTAAAACTGCATGGGCATCTTCTATGTGTAGCCATCCATGTAACAAGGTTGTCTATTCTGTAAATTGTCACCTTCACGACTTGTGAGTTTCAGTATAATAATAATGATAATAGTAATAATATAATAATAATAATAATAATAATAATAATAATAATAATAATAATAACAATAACAATAATAATAATAATAATAATAATAATAATAATAATAATAATAATAATAATAATAATAATAACCCTTTATGGATGCTCATGTTCTATTAAATGCACACATTTAGATTTGGTGAATCGAACATCTGAGATGACTAAAATAAC
This sequence comes from Lumbricus rubellus, assembly GCA_945859605.1. Lineage (NCBI taxonomy): Eukaryota > Metazoa > Annelida > Clitellata > Crassiclitellata > Lumbricidae > Lumbricus > Lumbricus rubellus. The sequence goes on along the minus strand of OX243816.1, from coordinate 22,453,408 downwards.
GGTGCTGCATTAAGACTATAATGCAATACAGTGTAGAATGTAAAAAATACAGTCAATATTTAAATGTGCAGTATTACAATAATATTACAATACACTGGAAGAGTATTGAGAGGGTGCCATACAAAGCACTAAAGGGTATTATACAGAGTATAATAGGAAACATACACTAGTTATGTGGGTGTGTGGTGGACAAGGTGGCAGAATTCATCTATAGCCATGATACAGATGGTTTGTCATCATCCAACAGTTGTGGATGGTGGTATGAAGTTTTATGCACTGAAGGAAAGATGGAGATTTGGATGGAGTGCTGCTATTCATTGTGCTGCTGAGCACATGCAGCAGCAGCAGCAGATGCTGAAGAGGACACCTGTTTTCAATTGGTACAGCTGCTGCTGGTCAGTCATTGGTCACTGTCCATCTCGTTGTTTCATTAGTGTCAAATACTTGAACAATGAACATTGGACAAGCAATTGCATTGAAGATGCATTGAGTTTAAGCTGTAACTGCCTGGTCAATTGTTGCACTACATGCTGGCAACATGAAGAGGCTCTCTACTTCATTGTCTTCCTTACCTAACCATAGATCTCTTCTATCAGCAGCAATACAGTGTATTGTATTGTATCTGACCATTTATAAAGTGCTTCTTGCAGCAAGAGCCGTTCAGAAGTGCTCCCAGTAATCTGGTAATTCCCTCATCTTCTATGATCCCCTCAATGCAACATGGAAACTTCTCCATTGTCAGCCCCTCATTCTGGAACCTACTGCCATGCAATCCGTTAAAGTTAAGCAAACTCTTGAGCTAATATGTAATCAATTACAGTCCGTAGACTTGTTCTCCTTCCACAGTTCAGAAGTGTGCACAACTATAAGATGAGAAAAAGATTTTTGACGGAAGAATGTCAAAAGATGTTGTCAACGATGAAATTATATTCATGACTTCATCCAATTGTTACGTTTCGCTCTGTTCCTCCGAATCTGTGATCCACCAACTAAAAGAAGGAATTGTCACGTGAAAAGGAAGATCAGACTGTAAGACACTATGTCAACTGGTCGTCGCTCATTTGAATCTGCCCTCATTGTACTGGTCAATGGTCATATCAATTGCGATTATGCTCATCATGTTGTCTGCATTTCTGCTGTTTTATCATAAGTGTGAATAAAATTATTCCCGAGATAGGTTTTGGCTTTAATTTTTTAGATGCACCACCACTTCTGGATGAGCACTTTAACGACGACAGCAGCATTTAGCCCTCTGCATCTCTTCTAAGGTCACAGAGGAGGTTGAGCAAATTCAGTCAGTTAGTTGGCGAATCGATGCGTCTGGCTGTCACTAGTTGGCGCCACTCGCATCATGGTTGGCCGCCTTTGCTTTGCCTTTCGTCCGTCTACCGTGCGATGGCCGTGGCGGGCGGCGGTGGGCGGCGGGTGGCAGGCGGCGGGGAGACGGGCGGCGGCGGCGGCGGGCGGCGAAGAGACGCGCTTCCTTCCTTGCTTCTTCTTCCATTTCAGGGCGTGCACGGTTGCTTGCGATGAATTTCTCGGATTCAAATCGGCTCAGCTCGTTCGTTGTCGGCTTCTCTCCGATCTTCTTTCCCAGGAAGAAGTCGCCGCCTGATTACTTTTCTCAGCTTCGTCGTCACCAGGGAACGCTTGCGGCGCCCGCCCGACTGACCGACGAAGACCACCGTCTCTCGCCAAGGAGACTGCTGCTGTGTCTGCGTGGACGGCTAAATTGTGTGCTGCCATTTTTAGTTTTGTTGGCTGCGTTCTCCTTAGATGCTAATGTGTGGAAGGAATCCTACCGTGCTATGCATTCAGTTACCATGGAGATTGGCAGCTCAATAGGTATAAGTGGGGAGGGGAAGGACCATGCCCTTGCAACTGAGTGCCTGACTCTTGTTAATTCCCAAATAAAATCCTTGTTACACTGGCTGATGATTATAATTTTAAGAACAGACTATGGAAGGGTTTAAGAAATCTGTTTTGCTTGTCTGTCTATATATAGGAGACAAAATATAATAAAAATTGGTCGTAGGAAACACATAATTATATCCTCTGTTATAAGCGTATTGCCAGCAAAATCTTAATGAAACCCTTCTTGAGTACAGATCTGAAAACAGACTATAGATGTGCAATCATTCTCAAGGCCTGTTTGCTATTTTGCTTGCTGCAGTGCATGCATATGAATAGAATCTGAATTCTATTGATGCTTGTAAATCTGTTCCAGATGCTATACATGGATTTTTTGGCATTATTACATCTTGTAGTAATAGCCTATATATATATATATATATTTCAGTACATTAATGCGTTTTGATCAGGGCTGTACTCGAGGGTATAACCTACACAGGTATTAGCGTGTACTCACCTCACAAATATTTGTGTGTAGATAAGCAGGAAAATGACCTGCGGACAGACCTAGGCAACTGTAGTCAACTGTAGTGTGCACTGATCATCTCTAGATGTTTTAGTAGCGTACAGCCGTACAGTCCAGATTTTGACTGAAGTTCTTTCATGCATTTTAAATTGTTAGAAGCAAAAACTGAGCGGTCACAGAGTCAGAGATGACTTTGAGGCAACTGTACATGGCAACTCTACAAGGCAATTCTATAATTATATAGTAGCCATTGAGATTGTGATAATATTTGTCTTCACTTTTATGAATTTGTGTACATTGATGTTAATTTTGTCTGCTTTTTAACTGTGTAATATCTTAACTATATACTAACTGTTATACTATTCTCTGACAACTGAACTACTGTTGTTTGGCCTACAATCGCCAACTCCCAAACACGTTTTTGTTTTCGTTATGAGAAAACCTATGAGCATATTTGCTGATCTCGTAAACGCATTCCTTCCCATCAAGAAACCGTTTTTTACAGGTTGAGGCTTGAAAATTAGAGTACACTGCTTGTCCTGTCAATCAAAGCACAGAAACTTTCCGCTCGTGAAATATGCCTCACACATCCAAATACACATTTCACACATCCATAACACGTAGCGTTCGTTCTACTGGTAATGATATCAGCTGCTTCTGAGCTAAGAGTTATTTTCTGTAGGGAAAGCTAGTCTCCTCTGGATCTACATGCTGAGCGTTACCATGAGTTACTATTTGAGAGACGTCCGCAGTTTGTCCCCCTCCTCCAATCTGTCGTGATTTTCCCTCATCACTTCAACGGTTTGATGAGTGAATAAATGAGTGAATAAATGCCGTTGTGACCATTTAAACACTGCTCAACACCAAACGCATGTTACAGAGATTGGATGATGATGACGTGAATGCTGTCAGAGATGTAAGAAGCATGCAGGCAGCGAAATTGGCAAATGTCGCTCAAATGGGAGATGAGGCGGCGGTGGATGGTGAAGGAAAGAGGGAGAATTTGTGGATGACTGCAGTAAACGATTGAACGAGGATTCTGGATGCTTTGAAATTCATTAGAGAGTCAGTTGGCATGCTATAGAGATTGCTAGATTGCTATAGATTGCTAAATTGGTTGCTGGATGCATGACGCTTTCGACGTTAAGTAATGTCTGCTTAGATCTTGAATATAATAGTGTGACTACCGGTATGTCGAATGTAGTTAGTTTATTGTTATCTTGGAACTTCTGTGAGTTCTGTCCGAGAAAGTTCTGTAACTACGCATTGACTACTGGTTGCTGCCTATAGAGGGGAACTGACCACAGACAGGTGCTATAATGGTGCTGGAAGCCTTGATCTCCACGGCTACTCCCTAAGACCTAAACCCAGAAGAGACCAGTAAAATTACCTAGGTGCTGAACTTGGTGGTGAGGATGATGATAATGATGATAATGATGATAATGATGATGATGATGATGGTGGTGGTGGTGGTGGTGGTGGTGGTGGTGGTGGTGGTGGTGGTGGTGGTGGTGGTGGTGGTGGTGGTGGTGGTGGTGGTGGTGGTGGTGGTGGTGGTGGTGGTGGTGGTGGTGGTTGTGATCATGATCATGATCATGATCATGATGAAATCAAACCCTGCTGAGATTTAGACTTTTGAAATAATTTCCTCAATGAGTCCAGTTTAATCTCCTGAACTTGAAAACAGAACTGGATATAGTCAGGCACAGACAGACAGACAGACAGACACACAGACAGACAGACAGACAAGTGGAGAACAAGACAAATGAAAAGAGAGAGAGAAATTCTTAAAGTTATATAGTTAAAAGAAAGACAGTGGCAGAGGCAGACGTAGAGGATAGTGGGAGGGAGGAAGGGAGGTAGAGAGAGAGAAGGAGGGTCAGTCTTTTGCGGATGGATGCACCATTAGGCACTAGTTAGCATCAAATCAACAGCAGCAGCAGCAGCAGCATTGGCTGTGGACGTCTGAGCATCTAGATATCTACGGCCTGAGGGACTGATGAATTTATTGCAGGATGCTTAAAAGGATGGTCGGATATCTGGAAGGGCAAGAGAATGAGGCGGAAGAGAAGGAGGAGGAAGAGAATGAGGAGAGGGAGGAGGAAGAGAATGAGGAGAGGGAGGAGGAGGAGGAGGAAGTGGAAGGAGCAGTCTGTCCATCTGGTCAGTGACTGATAATCAGGCAAAAACATTTTCAAAGGAAATCCAAGAATACATCAAGTCATCACCGCCTGTCTGTCTGTCTGTCTGTCTGTCTGTCTGTCTGTCTGTCTGTCTGTCTGTCTGTCTGTCTGTCTGTCTCTCTGTCTGCCTTTATATCTGCTTGTCTGCCTCTCTGCTTCGTGTGCACTACTTAATACTTATCAGTGTTCTCTGAGATTCATCATCACCATCGTCGTCGTCGTCATCATTGTCGTCATCATCATTGTCGTCGTCATCATTGTCGTCGTCATCATCTCTGGACTCATCTTCAGCACGTATGTCTCTTTTTATGATCAGAAACATTAATGTGGTCAGTTGCTGAAGACAGCCATAAATGGACGGCAATAAATATCTCCAATATTTATTTGTCGCCATTTGTCACGTGGTCCATGCTTAGTCAGAGTCAGAGTCTTCTCCTATCACCGTGTCTTCACTTGTATGTATGATCATTTGGCAGCATCCCTTTGTCTTTCCGTGTTTCTCTTCGAATTTCTGTCTTTCTCTGAGATACTAAACCCATTGACCGAACCCACCAAGATTCTCTCTCTCCTCCCTCCTCCTCCTCCTCCATCCATGCACTTCTCTTCAGTCAGGTCCGTCCATCTGCCACCTTATTTCTCTTGCTACGTCCATCTGTGTTTCTGTGTCTCGCGGTCAATCGCGGTGTCCATCGTCTTTATGTGTCTATATGGACGTGTCTGTCTGCCTGTCTATGCCTTAGCTGCATAATATGTATTTACATATGTATGAATGTGCCTGTGTGTCTCTCTATGTCTGTCTGCCTACGTTGTCCTTCTCATGGTCGTGTCCCTTCCACACTGAGTCTGTTCGTCTGTCTGTCGGCGCGTGCTGATGTTCGATTGCTGTTTTAGCTATTATCGCCCTCAGGGAGGAGGAGTCCGTCAGAGAGTAGGACCGTCAGGCCGACGTCCATCCCTCATCCATCCCCTCTTCCACTGCCTCCTAAACATGCTTGGCATTCGTAGTCGTCGTAGCTGTTCCATTGCCCGATGGACCGCGAGGGAGGAAGAGGTGGAGGAACAGGAGGAGGAAGAGGAGGAGGAGCGTCTTGTCTTGTCCGGTTGCGGAATCAGCCAGGCAATCATCTAGACTTAACAAATCTGCCCACTGACCCAGTGGCCCATAGCCCTCAGTGTCCCTCTGAGATGTTGTTTTGGAGGAGAAGGAGGAGGAGGAGGAGGAGGAGGAGGAGAAGGAGAAGGAGAAGGAGGAGTGGGGGAGTGATGCGTCTGTATCCTCTTCCTCCCTCCCTCCTTCCGCTTCCGCTTGTTCCTCGTCCTCGTCTTCTTCTTCTTCCTCCTCCTGCTCCTCTTCTTCCCCTCCTCCTCCTCCTCTTCTTCTCCTCCTCCTCCTCCTCCTCCTCCTCGACCTCCTCCTCCTGATCTAGCATCATGATCATCGTCTTCTTCCCTTCCTTCCTTCGTTCAGTTCGTTTACTTTTTCACTGCATGCATCTCCAGATTCTTCCCCCCCCCTTCATCGTCGTCGTCGTAATATAACAAACAGATGTCGCATCATCCTCTATATTTATTCTTCATTAGACATTCGTAGTCGTCGCTGATGCTGTGTGTGTGTGTGTGTCTGTGCATGTGTGTGTATATGTATGGGTGTGTGTGTGTATGTATGTATGTATGTGTGCGCTTGTGGTGCGCCGTGCAGGAGGCAGAAGAGGGTCAGCAGACAGGGATTGGTGGAGGAAGGGAAGGAAGGACGGGAAGGTAACGGAGATATAAAAGGACGGAGGGAAATGGAGTAAGAGGAGGGATAGTGAAAGGGCCGATGGTCGGGTGGGGCGGAGAGAGGTGAGGCTGGGAGGAAAACGGTGAGAATGGAAAAGTGTAAGGGACATACAACGAGATGTAGAAGGAAGGTGGGAAAAGAGTATATAGACGGAGGAAGGGCTGAGGAGGGAGAGTGAGTGAGAAGAAAACACACGTGTGCAGACAGAGGCAGACAGACAGACAGACAGAGACAGACAGACGGACAAAGACAGAGAAACAGAGAAAGACAGACGGAGACGGAGAGGGAGAGAGAATGAATGGTAAGAACGAGATCTAGAGGTATAAGGGATGGATGGTGGTTGTGTTGATTAGATCTGTTTGCTCTGGTCTTCTTCTGTCATCTTTCCTTCATCAGATGAACTGCCTCCTCATCTGCCTTCTGCCTCCGTTTACTGCAGAACCCCAGAGACCTCCCACCACCCCTCCCGCTTCGTTGCCATCGACTGGATGAAAAAATCGTCCATAACTTTTTGCCACAAGCGGAGCACTTCTACTCATAGACATCCTCTATAGCCATAGCCATAGACTTATGCTCTACCCATAGACTTATGCTCTACCCATAGACGTATGCTCTACCCATAGACTTAAACTCTGCTCGTCTAAATGCTGAGACAAGTGGACTTGCAGTAGGGTTGGGGGTGGAGGGCAACTTGAAATCCGCTTAATGGCAGAGCTCTGCCGTGTCTGATCTTTTTGGCCAGGATTTTAGAGAGTTTCTTTGTAATTTTTTTATAATGACATATATGTATGGTGAGCGATGATATTATAACAACCCCCCACCCTTCTCATTTCACCTCTTTAATCCCAGTATAGTATACAGTCTGGGATTATTACACATTGTAAGTAAACTCTTAACGCACAGGCGAGATCCCAATGCACATGCACAGTCCCCTCCTCAGTCTCTCTGTTTCTCTGTCTCCATCTGTGTGCATCGATTTGTCTTGCTGCTTGTTGTGCATCTGTCTCTGTGTGTCTCTCTCTGTCTGTCTGTCTCTCTCTGTCTGTCTCTGTCCCTCTTTGTCTGTCTGTCTCTGCATGTCTGTGTGTCTGTCTCTCTTCCTCTAAGCTCAAGGAGTGGTACTGATGACCTGCAGTGGGCACTCTGGAGACAGTCGGTTGTATAGTGAAGTGGTGGAGGTGGTGGTGGTGGTGGAGGTGGTGGTGGAGGGTTTGGTGGAGGTGGTGGCTATCCACGGGGTTTCTCGTTTCCTGTTCTCATGGCTGCTTCCATTCTCCAAGGAACAGACAGATTACGGAACCAATTTGGCAGACGTTATTACCTTTCAGTATTAATAATTGGAGCATTAATAACTACGGAGAAGAAGGACGAGAAGGAGAAGGAGGAGGAGAGGAGGAAGAGGAGATGAGGAGCAGAGGAGGAAAGGAGGAGGAGGTGAAGATGGAGGAAGAGGAGGTGGAGGAGGAGGAGGAGCAGGTAGAGGAGAAGGAGGAGGAGGTGAAGGTGGAGGAAGAGGAAGAGGAGGAGGAAGAAGAGGAGGAGGAAGAGGAGCTGAAGGAGGAACAGGAGCTGAAGGAGAAAGAGAAGGAGGAGGAAGAGAAGGAGGTGGTGGTGGTTATCTTTGCCTTGTCATTGGTTGTTATTTGATGGAGTTATGGGGCAGTTGATTTCATCCAAGCCCCCTCCACCCCTGCAATGTGATGGGATGTAGATGGTGGTTGATGATCTCTTTAATGTGAGGATTGGTGGAATGTTGCACTGGCTTCCACACTGTAATATTGATAACTGCATTAAGAAATTGCCATCATGATCTGTGATAGTGTTTAGATAAAAATAGTCTGACATGTTGCGAATTTCTTTTTGGCTCATTCCGAAGCGAGATTAGAGTAAATCTCGACTGATTAGAGCAGTGTGTTCTTGGTGGGAAACGGACATTATTCCCCCCGGACATTATCCCCCCGGACATTATCCCCCCCCCGGACATTATCCCCCCCGGACAAAAGCCCCCCCGGACATTATCCCCCCCCCCCGGGGTAGGACATTATCCCCCCCGGTCTATGATAACATTACCTAAAAATGATGCAAAAAATATAAGAATAGGCCTATGTTAAGCACCCATACATTAGACATTAGGCCTACAGTTGAATATGTATGTATGCGTATGTGCATGTATGCATGCATGCATGCATGTATGTAATACTATGTATGTATGCATGTATGCATGCATGCATACATGCATATACGCATACATACATATTCAACTGTAGGCCTAATGTCTAATGTATGGGTGCTTAACATAGGCCTATTCTGTATGTATGTATGTATGTATGTATGTATGTATGTATGTATGTATGTTTGTTTGTATGTATGTATGTATGTATGTATCGGTGACGGCATTAACAAGTTCACACAGCGGACAAAAACCATAACGATTAATCTTTATCAATTAAATGAAGAAACAGACCAACTGCACAGAGGGGGGATAATGTCCGGGGGGGATAATGTCCTAGTCAAAATCGGGGGGGATAATGTCCGGGGGGGCTTTTGTCCGGGGGGGATAATGTCCGGGGGGATAATGTCCGGGGGGGATAATGTCCTACAATCATTCTTGGTATGTTCTGCTTCATCAGGGCTTGGTTGGCAGTGATTGTAGTATGTAGATGCATGTATGTAGAAGAAATGGTGTTTACACTTTTTTTGACAAATGATCCAATTTGCATTGGAGTTGGCTTGGATTAGTTTGGAAATTGAGAAGATTGTTACTGAGCAAGATTTGTGTAGATTATGAATTTGGGATATCTGCAGATTGACTGAATTGTTGTTATGAAAATAATTAGTTCTTGGTTATCATTTTGGCTACAACTTAAAATCTGTACCTGCTTGTGTTGGAACTACTCCACATAATGTCTTGAGTTCAGAGTTTATTCTTTATTTTCTCTGCTCGATCGTCTAGTGCTGCAATGCCGCATCCTTTGTCACAGAAGACAAACCAATATTAATATTGGACATTGTTCTTCCATTGTTCTTCTATCGGCCTCAGTAATTTTTTTCTCTGCAACTGATCCATTGTTCGCTGAGCATCGAATTGGATTTGAGTGGATTGGATGAAACATATCAAGGCATGTTTATTGCCTCACATGCTGCTTTCCACGTTAGGTTGGATTTTATGGACATGAGCTGTGAGCAGGGTTATACATGAGGTATGGAAGTAAGAAAGGAAAGAAGGCGCATGCAGATGGATGCCATGGGACAAAACTCAGTGACATGTGAGATTGTCCGTGAAAATGGGCAGAATGGATGGGAGGGAGGGAGGGAGGGAGGGAGGGACAGAGCGAGGGACGGATGGAAGGGAGGGGCGGAGGGAGGGAGAGTGAACCATTTATAGAGTTTTAAAATATAGGCAGGTCTCCGGTATAGGATGGTGAGATTGACAGAAGGGTGAAAGATGGACTGTTTATGCATAGATAGACTGCTGCAGTGGCAAGACAAAGACGAAGACATTAGACTGCTGCAGCTGAGATAGAGACAGAAATGCAGATGCAATCAGTGTGAGACAGAAACACAGACACAGAGACAGATCAACAGAGACAAAGAGAAAGGCAGGACAATAGCAAGAGTCTCAGCGTAGTAGAAACTAAGATTTCATTGTCTCAATGTTTAAACGTCAGATTTGATTACACAACAGAAGAAGACTGCTGTAGAAGAAATGACTGTGGCCCATCATCATTCATCAGTTACATAATAACGCATGCAATTCTAAGAATCATGTGATCTTGTTGTGTGACCTCTGATGAAACCGGAAACGGTGGAAAGGTCAGTCTTTCCCAGGAAAAGAAAAGGCTGTCTGGGTGGAAAGACCCATCTCTTCCTCTGTACCCTATAGTAGTATAGGGTCATACCCTATGGGGAGTCTGTAGCTGTTCTGTTAACCAGTGCAGCTGTCATATGCATTGCACCTAATCTCCCTTTGTTATGTATCAACTGACAGACTTTTGATCTGCTTCCCTTCCCAGTTTTAACACTCCTCCGCCCTGGACTGCATGCCGCCCTTCCATCTGCACCCCTTCATAATCTGTTCTATGGCTTTCGGATGCAGCCTTCTGAATTATGGGGGTTAAGCACTTGTCAGTAACTGGATTTTGGATTTAGTATTTAGCAGCAAATCTTTCATCGTCTGGATGTTAACCTTCTGTAACTTTAGCTGTAAATAAAGAAACCAGTTTTTTACAGAAACAATCAGTTTTAATAAAGATTTTTTCTCTGTTATTTGAGATAAAATGCTGAACTGATTTTCACTTTGGTGATGGGATTTGACAGAGATTTTTTAATTGTCTGGCTGAGTGGTGTGCTATGTCTTAGGGAAATAATAATTTGGAGGCAGAACCCCAAAAAACCATTGCCTTCTTCTGTCTGATATGTAGGATGTAACTTGTAATTATCATCAGATGTGTGATTCGATATACATTAAGCAAATGGACAGACAGACGGACCTACGGACAGGCAGGTACATATAGCGGTTCATGGTTCATGCATCCCTTACTAGCTGATTGTTGAGCATCTGCACTTTTCTGACATTAGAAAGATTGACGACTAACGGTAAGTATAGCAACATTGGAGAACAATTTTAATCCTATTTCAGTTGAAATGCCTTTATTTTCAACTGCAAACAACACCATTTGCAATATACAGCTGCCACAGTATAGTTACACTGTCACTAATTTATGTGTCATTGAGGGAACATTGGGACTGAAAGTTGAACTAGTGATGATGATGACGACGACGACGACGATGGATGGATAAAGAAATTATAAAAATACTGTTTTAAAAAAACGGCATTAGAATTAGTAGTAATTGCAAGGTTGCACAGGAAGCAGAAAGGACATCTATAATATATACTATAGCAGGAGGACAAAATAAATGTCCAATGCCTGTTTGGTAAAGAGTCGTTTATATGCAGAACTCCTTTGGACAGCTTTATCTTCATATGGAGACGGTCTTTAAGAGATGATGGATGGTGATAGAGGTAGCAGGTCAAATGAACGACAAGACGAACACTGCTGACCACTAGGTGGCGCTGTATGGGGCTGCTTTATTGCAGATGCACTGATGAACACCAGTCTTTTTATCTGCTTTTATTGCATGCTCTTACATATATTATTTCTCCTGTTGCTTCCTCGTTTAGTGCTTCGTCGTTGGTGAGAGAGACATATGTTTTTGGATAATTTCTGTCTGCTGGTTAATTGGTAGCTTTTCGACTTCCTGGGTAGACCATCTGCCCCATATTACCTGCATGACATTTGTCTGACCTCACCAGTAGGAGGTCACATGTAGTTGCCACCAAATGTGTCAGATGATCATCCTCAGTGTCATCGTCTTTGATCTCTTCTGCTCTTTGTATAATTATAACTGCAGTTGAAAATCTGTATAACTTTGTCCGAATGAGATCGTCGTCTGCTTTAGTTGCTATCGATGAGATTCTGAACCAGTTTTTAAAATTTATTTTATTTTCTAGCCAGGTATTAATATCACTCTGGTCATTATTTACATTTCCCATCATTTGTTTCCATCATGTAGTATCATCCCATGTATGACAAAATAAAAAAATTACCAATAATATTATACATTATTATTTTCTATATTTATATGCTCATGATTATTTTCTCGTATGTCCCTTTGTACGATGTGTACATGTTTCTGCATTAATATAAATGCACAGTTGATATGAGCCAAAACTAATTGTACATAAATATAGAAGTCTTTTTCCTGGGTTCACCCCTTGATCCTCTGACTGCCAATATTGCTATTGTTCCAGATTATATCATTCAATAAAGAAGACCTACTCCCCTAATAATATTATAGGTGATATACATTGTGTAGAGATTTATAAATGCAAACTGAAGTTCTGGAAAGATACTAGTCTACAAATGAGTTGAGGAGCAAATATTTATATATTACAGCAAAATGTAGATGAAAATAAATATAGACTTTTATTTCATAATTATTTTATTTTATTTCTTCAAGCTTTTATGGTCTAATGTTGTAAATGACAGACTTGAAATCCTACAGCCGTCTGCTTTTATAAATTTAGGGCTGACATCAAATGCAGGGCGGTCATCGTGCCCCACATAATAATCCACATTTCATGAGAAAATGTTTTGCATTTTATAATGTGACACACATTTAGTCTGCCAGAACACACACACACACACACACACACACACACACACACACACACACACACACACACACACACAAACAGACATGGACAGATTATAACCGCCACACATATTCAGAGATATGCGGATGGATACACAAACTTGCAACCTAAAAACAATTTGATCAGCACAGAGTCACAATTTGAGGCACAGTTTTAGGCATAATTTGCCGCTTAGTTTGACTAATCATAATCGCAAGCTCCAAACTTTTACCTAAAGCGAAGAACGCCGAAGAGCATGGCAGCAGTATGTATTTGAAGTTTTGAACTGCATTTCATAGAGAAATGGCTAAAAGTGCATGACATACGTACGGTACATTGGTGCCTGTGCTGAAATACATTGTGAAAGTACCTAAATTGAGTACCTCTACTAGAAGACTACATGTGTTGATATGTTATACAGACAATGTGTTTAGGTGAGTAGTTTGGTTGGTGTTGGAGAGGGAGTAGGCCTATTACTGGTAGGTGGCAGGAGGCCATTCACAGTTTAGTAGCACATCTGCTGCTGTTCATGGAACATGCAACTAGCATTTGATTGCCCGACCTGTTGCCACAGGCAACTGGGTCCTAATTAGTCATGATAATGACTCAGTCTTTAGGGAAAGATGAATAGTAGTTGTTGGGGGAAAGGGGGTCTATTGGGGCGATGGGTTCCGTTTCTAAACACCTCGGTGCCTTCAATGTGGCACCCACAATGAAACAAGCCATAACAATTCTTTCTTTGAAGCCATTGAAGACCGACAGCAGAGAGGGAGAAAAGGGAGCAGCAGAGGGAGGTAATAAAACTGTGCTAATTGCTACTGATTTCCTATCTACTTGACAATGACCCTCCCGCTCCTGTTTAGCTGCCGATCTTTGGGGGGCACATCAAAGAAGATGCATTAGGGGCAGGGGTGGAGAGGAACACCTGCTGGGGCTGTGTTGACCCGTGAACCCAGTGAAAACAGATTAATTTCAACAAGTCAACAAACCACTACTTACCATGCCCACACCCATGCGCCAGATTCAAACCTGTTCTACTCAAAGGTTCTTATCTAAAAGAACAGTTACTGGACCGTTAATTAATTGCTTTGTTGGCTTCATTATTTATTGCTGGGAAAAGAAAGTAATCCATTTATATTACCTGTGGCCATCTGCCGGACTGGTCAGGCGACTGCTGGGGTTTAGGTGGTACTATAGTCTTGTCAAATTTAAACCATTTGCTTTGTTCAGTGGAATTCTTTAAAACAAACTTTTAAATTAAACTTCGGAAATTCTGAAACCATTTGCCAGAAACGGCAGATTGTTGTTGAATTAACTTTGCTTTTATACTTTGTGACTTGTTGAATGGTTAGAAATAGAATTGTACTGGATACAGTTTCTTCGATAATTATAAATACTTGCACATACTCTTCTGCTCCTCTTCAGTTTCTCTCATCTACACTGTTCTTTTGTTTGTCCAGATAAATAGTAGCTGTTGTAGACGTTTAGAGTTTTACCAATGTCAGCAATGTGTAGTTGTCCAATGGTGATTTTTACAGCTAACAAGGTAACGGAATGGTAGAGAGGTTATGAGGAGGCTAGCATTACGTCCATACACCAGGTGGAGCTTACACAGGATCCATCTAAACGATCCATGTGATGAGTTTGGGATGAGCAGCTTAGTGTTTTCTCCAGGCAGCACCAGGTGGCCTTGTCAAATTTTGTTTTTCACATGATCTCAGGTGATCCATTTTGTCATGGTCCATCATTGGGTTGGTTGGGGTGGGAGTTGGTTTGGGTGGGAGTTGGTTGGGGTGGGAGTTGGTTTGGGTGGGAGTTGGTTGGGGTGGGAGTTGGTTGGAGTGACAGTTGGTTTGGGTGAGAGTTGGTTGGGGTGGGAGTTGGTTGGGGTGAGAGTTGGTTTGGGTGAGAGTTGGTTGGGGTGAGAGTTGGTTGGGGTGAGAGTTGGTTTGGGTGGGAGTTGGTTGGGGTGAGAGTTGGTTTGGGTGAGAGTTGGTTGGGGTGATAGTTGGTTGGGTGAGAGTTGGTTGGGGTGAGAGTTGGTTGGGGTGAGAGTTGGTTGGGGTGAGAGTTGGTTGGGGTGGGAGTTGGTTGGGGTGAGAGTTGGTTGGGGTGGGAGTTGGTTGATCATTTATTAGAGGGATGTGTAGCTCTGACAATAACTGAGCTAAGTAGGATAACCAAGCAGCAGCAGCAACAGCAGGTGAAGCGTTGTAGGGTAGATAACTGTAGATGGGGGGATTGAGGTTGGCATCTGGCACTGGCATTATGATGATCATTGGTGGTGTCTAAAGAAGATGCTAGGTGATGATTGGAGAAGAACCAGAAGGAGGAGGAAGAAACAACTGGAATGTGCCAGAAAGAAGAGGAGGAGGAGCAAGCAGACAGTATAGATTTGACGCTGATGTTAAGAGAGATGATGATGATGATGATGATGATGATGATGATGATGATGATGATGATGATGATGATGATGATGATGATGATGATGATGATGATGATGATGATGATGATGATGATGATGATGATGATGATGATGATGATGATGATGATGATGATGATGATGAGGGAGGGTAAGAATAATGATAAAGTATTTTGATGATTGTAGTGATGATGAGGATGACACAGTAATATTAATGAAGATGATGATTAATTTGCTGCTAATGATGATGATGATGATGATAGTGATGTGGATGATGATGATGTCAAAGACAATTGTGATGGTGATAATGATGATGAGCTTATTGGTGTTGTTAATTAAAATGATGAAGTTAACAATGATGATGATGATGATGTCATCATCAGATAACCAAAGAGAATTAAATATAATGAAGAGACAATAGAGTTTGTTTCTGCTTAATAACCGGCTGTTGCTGTTTGATAGGCTGAGTGGTTGACTGCTTTTCTGGCTGGCTGGTTGGTTGGTTGGCTGGCTGGTTGTTGGTTGGCTGGTCATGTGTTGGAATTCTTTTTGGCACAATTTGCGTGTAGACGTGAGCATAGTAGGTCGTTTTCTACCAGATGGTTGGATCGTTTGGAGGGTCTTCTTCTTCTCCTTCTTCTCCTTCTGCAAGGGCACTTGACAGTTTATGTAAACACGACGAGCTGTTTATTCAGATAGGACAGGACCACAGAAAGAGTGAGAAGAACAGGTAATGTCTGATAATACTGAAGGCACCACCACTGTGGCTAGAACAATTGATTGACTATAGACGGTTGGTTAGTTGATTGAGCTAGACAATGTTACTATACAATGCAGCATGGCTATCTGGCTATCATAATTATATTCTACGGTGATAGTGTTGTATTACTTTCCAGACATGTCACGTTGCAAGATGTTGATGAGAAGCCTATCTATGTCAGTCTATGTTGCTAGAACTCTGCTCTAAAAATCATTTTATGGAGTGCATTCATTTTCTGAAAGTATAGTACATGACCCTCCTGGATATAAGTCCCCACACATAAGTCACCGCCAGTTTTTTCTAGGATGTTGCATATATGCATACTCACATATTATATTATAATTTCATGTGGCTCATTTCTTCTTATTTTATGCTGTGCCATAATTGTTCATGAATTTTCATGTCCCAGCCGGGGAGGTCCTTGTGTGGGGGTTAATTGCTGCCGGAAGTCTTGTTGTCCAGCCATCAGTAACTTTGCATTGCTGCCTGGTACATCTGCCTCTGACTGCATCAGAGTCTGCTCTGTCCAGACATAAAATTTTCTGGAGAGACTGCCAATGTTTGCTGTGCAGTCTTTGTGTTTGTGGGTGGGGAGGGTGAGGGAGGTTGGTTGGAGGCACATAATAATAATAATAATAATAGGCTCAGGAGATGATCTTCTGCTTTTGGCATTCTCTGCCAAATGGTGGACTCCACTCCTCGCCTGGTCGGTCCGTCGGTCGCATTAAAGATCTCACAGTATTAGCAGACATCACAACGTCTGCGTGTGTCTGTGTATGTATTCTTAAGGTTGTAGGACATTATCCCCCCTGGACATTATCCCCCCCGGACACTATCCCCCCCGGACATTATCCCCCCCGGACATTATCCCCCCCGAAGTAGGACATTATCCCCCCCAGTCTATTACCTAAAAATGATTGACGCTAATAAGTCTACGAAGTTCAAATCACGTTAACAAACCTTTGTGGGCCTACTGACTGTATACGATTCCTATTCGTTCATTCATCTAATGACGACACTAACCCTAACACTAACCCTAACCGACCCTCACGACGCTTACACTGACCCTAACCGACCCTCACGACACTTACACTGACCATAACCGACCCTCACACTGACCCTAACCGACCCTCACACTGACCCTAACCGACCCTCACACTGACCCTAACCGACCCTCACGAAGCTTATCCTGACCCTAACCGACCCTCACGACGCTTACCCTGATTTGTACATGAAGGGGGGATAATGTCCGGGGGGGATAATGTCCTACGAAAAACCGGGGGGGGGATAATGTCCGGGGGGGATAATGTCCGGGGGGATAGTGTCCGGGGGGGATAGTGTCCAGGGGGGATAATGTCCGTTTACCGTATGTATTCAACCCCGAGGAGAATGAGGAGAACGACGACCAAAGTGTTTGCTTTACTCTTGAGCTGCCAGACCCAGTCGGCTGGAATTCGGAAATGTTCAATTTTAGCATGCTCTTCAGATATGAGCAACTGCATGGACAACAGTGAAAATGAGCAAACTGTGAGAGCTAGTAATAGCTCGTATACTGAATATGAGCAACGTGTGAGCAATAGGAATAATTCTGTCAATGTGGAGTGTGTATGATAAACAGTACGATAGGATTGGAAAGAAAAAAGAAAATTATGTACAAGAGAGAGTGAAGTGTTTATTTGCTGTGACGATGTGTCTTAAGAAGTAGTGTCTTAAGAAGTAGTGTGCTGTTGGAATAATAATAGTCACAAATTAAATGCATCGTTGACTACATTGGCATAGAAATCTCAAGCTTGTCACTCTTTGATGTGGATGAGCTCAGCAAACTATATCTACTGTCCTGTCTGCAATGCAAATTGAAATGCAGTCATAATTTGATGTTTTTCATTTTGACCAACGCTTCCTGCCTTTCATGTCACTTAAGGATGTGATGCTGAAACTATTTAGTGATTGATATTAAATTATATTAATGCAGAATCTTAAAAAGCCATTGATCACTGAACATCATCGTCATCATCATCATAATCATCATCATCAGCATCATCATCATAATCACCATCATCATCATCACTGCTTAACTGTGGAAATATTTAGCTTAAGTGGTGAATACAGAGTTGTGAATTAGAATTTGCGATTATTTATATGTTCATTTGCATTCATGATATGGAAATTGAAGAAAGGAGTATATATTGCTGAGTTTGTAGGCAGTGTAATTGAAGTGTCTGAGTACTTTAATTATAGATAGTTGCCAGTAATTTTAGGCAATGAGTAGTAATACTTATTCTGAAAGTCTGATTTCAAAGAGAGAGAGAGAGAGACAATGGGGAGAACTTTATCAAGACTTGAAAATTGTCCTCTCTTCTTATTTGATTGGGTTGCGACCCACTTTGAGCTGGGTTGATGTATATGGTTGATGAACAAACGAATGAATGAACGAACGAACGAACGAACAAACGAATGAATGAATGAATGAATGAATGAATGAACAAACTTGTTGTTGCGTTCTACTGTTCCAGTCAGAATTTGCTTTCCTTGTCTGGCATCACAATGTGCCTATTGAGAATTATGTGTACCTGGAGGCCACCCAGACTGAACCGCTGCCTGGTGCTAATAGTAAACAGCTGGATTCTGTGCATGCAGTCATCTGTAGTCTTGCTTTGAAGGGACCAGTGGCCCCCTTCAACCATATTTCCGATTCATCAATATTTGTTCATTTTCTTCTAAGGGACCGTCCATTCCGCCCTACAGCTCTACAGCAATCTCTCTGCTTTGTCTTGCAACTCTGGCTTCGGGTGTTTCTTCATTCGTTCACTGTTTTCCTCTGCGGAACCAACAACACTCTTTCATCATCACTTAATTCAATGTCCACTGTAGAACGGCAATGACCATGTATAAGTACTGTAAGCTGTGTTTGGCATCCGTTCACTGGCCATATATAAAGCCGCTGACAATAATATGTTGTTTAATGCTATAATTAGTTTTATGCTTTGACCATTGACCTCTGTGCTGTATCATTGCTTTATATTACTTTCAGTCTTCTTCACAGATTTCCCCCAGCATATGCTGTCCACTGAGAATTATTATTATCTCCTAATGCCAGGGAAGCCATTTAATAAGGATGTAATTGGAAGCCATGTCAAGTGCTGCTGCCTTACAATTTACAGTTGCACTATAATCACTTCTTGCTTCCCTCTGCTTCAGCATCAGCAATTGCCAATGAAAGATTACCTTTTACTTTTCCTTGCTTTCCTCTTCTTCAGTCCAATCCATCTTTGTCTCTGTTTACGTTGTCTCATTTGTCATAGTCTTACCTTCCTTCAGTCTTACCTTCCTTCAGTCTTACCTTCCTTCAGTCTTACCTTCCTTCAGTCTTACCTTCCTTCAGTCTTACCTTCCTTCAGTCTTACCTTCCTTCAGTCTTACCTTCCTTCAGTCTTACCTTCCTTCAGTCTTGCCTTCCTTCAGTCTTACCTTCCTTCAGTCTTACCTTCCTTCAGTCTTACCTTCCTTCAGTCTTACCTTCCTTCAGTCTTACCTTCCTTCAGTCTTGCCTTCCTTCAGTCTTACCTTCCTTCAGTCTTACCTTCCTTCAGTCTTACCTTCCTTCAGTCTTACCTTCCTTCAGTCTTACCTTCCTTCAGTCTTACCTTCCTTCAGTCTTACCTTCCTTCAGTCTTACCTTCCTTCAGTCTTACCTTCCTTCAGTCTTGCCTTCCTTCAGTCTTGCCTTCCTTCAGTCTTGCCTTCCTTCAGTCTTACCTTCCTTCAGTCTTACCTTCCTTCAGTCTTACCTTCCTTCAGTCTTACCTTCCTTTACTAGGACATTGATTTAGTCGGCTTATCTATTAACCCGGTTTTATTTAATTTGAATAGTTGCATAAAAATGGATGTTTAAGTGCTGGAACTTGAGCACTTGCCAACGAGCAGCCGCGGCAGCAGCAGCCGGGTGCTCTCTCTCTCTCTCTATTCAGCAATTACGAATTACGATAAACAGATGACCACCGAGAAGAAGACAGTTTGTTTAGTCTAGAGACACGACATTTTTTGCCAAGTTATCATTGAGATCCACAAATTGTTGTGTTATTTTACTCTCTCGTCGTCTTGTTCAGACCAATGTTTGCACCGCTCGATTTCTTGGTTCTCATCTATAGTTCGTTGTTCTGAGGCAGGGAAGGACGGAGAGAGAGAGGGAGGGAAGGAGAGAGGCAGGAAAGGAGAGAGGGAGGGAAGGAGAGAGGGAGGGAAGGAGAGAAGGGGTATGATCATCGGTGACTTGGATCTGTTATGTCTCGTTATGGAAAGCAGTCCTTACACCATGACATCTGGATTACACTGTTTACTGCTTATGGTGCCTGGCCTGACATCGGAGGCTCCAGTTTTCCCATCTTCTTCGCTGCTTCCAACACCGAAAAGTGCAGAAGTTTTATTTTCACTTCTTGTCTGTGTTTATCTTATATAGTACATTTTATTACCATGAAACAACATCATCGGGATTATTCTGATTTACCTGGGTCTTGGCTTCATCTAAGTGACACGAGGTCAATCGACTGTTTTTAATGTAGCATTTACGATGAAAGATTCAATAGCAAACCGATTGTTACTTGATTTTATTTAAGTCTTAAGTTAAATAATGCATTGTAGTAATTTGACAAAAGTAGGCATACAGTAATGCTTCTGCTTGAAGTTGCAAAAGGATAATTATGTTTGAGATGAATTGTAGTTCATTATCTATTAGCTTTTTCTCTGACAACTATCATTTTAAGCAAGACACTCTAGATGTAGATGCAGTGCATGTGTGTATGACATGAGAATCTGTCGATGTTGTTGTTATTGGATTTTGCAACCAGCTAATTGTTGAGCTGATGTCTTTTCCATTAGATTTGAGGGAAGTTGTTCCAGATTCACAAGTCCAATGATATGATTGCATTTCTGCAATTTTTCTTCAGTTACCAATTCTGCTGACATTTAGAAAGCTGCAAGATGAAACCAGCGTGTTTGAGTTGGATGGGAAACAGTTGAGCTGCTGTTTAGATTTGCCAGGGGCTCAAGTGGCCCTACAATGCCTACATGTTATGGCATCTGGAGATGATGATGATGATGATGATGATGATGATGATGATGATGATGGCTTGTGTGACTGAGGTTGATGTGCTGGGCTGTGGCAATGTAATGAGGGGCCTGGACGAAAGTCACCACCTCATCTCCGCTGCCTAGATGGTCCTTTCAAACTAATTTTCACCAACAGCTGAGAAGAGATCTCTGAAAGTGAATATACACGTACTATGTGGAACTATATACTCAAATAATTCTGCAAAAGCTTCTTTTTGTGTGATTTAAACTGGTTTACCAAAGGCATGTAATGAATCTGAATTCCTCAAAGGTAGGCTACCTCAAAATTTAATGAGGAGAATGAATTTGCGGTAGGCCTACATTTAATTAAGCTGCATTATTGCTAACTGATCTAGTGGCCAAAACGCAAATTCCACTTTCCATTCTTAACAGATTGGCACACAACAAAGTGAATTAGCAAAGCAGGGACGGATTCGTAGAGTAGGCATTAGATTAATAGCGTAGTGGAACTGTACTGAGAGAAAAAAGAATGGATGGACAGATGTTGAGACAGAAGCATTGGTGCCGGATATCTATTATCCGAAGAGAGACGTCTATTATCGTGAATCAGCAGAACTGATTTAAAAATAGCTTTTTCCTTTTATGGTGATTGATGTTGGCAGATAGGGCGGGAATTCTTTTGCTCTGGGGAATGCCCTGATTCTTCGGTCGAATGGTCATGACGATCTCCCGATGGATTCATTTGTTCTCCTCTGCCTGCATTTTTTGTCTGCATGTCTTATCCACTGTGTGACTAGAACAACAATGTCTGGTATGGTCGGCAACAGTTCTGCCTTTCCAGTTGATTGGAAAAGGCTTTGATGTGTGTTGTGTAGTGTAATGTACGGCTAGAGAAGTCTGAGGTTACCCATCATGGCATGAGGTAAGAGACAATAGAACTCTTGATGATATTGGTTCCAAATTGAAAGTCATCCTTCTCTTCATAGCTTGAGACCAAAGTGATATGAATGAACTATACATGTACAATTGTACATGTAGATGTCCATAACAGCCATATATCATCCGTCAGTGCATTTTCTACTTTCTAATCATCTAATGGCTGACATTGCTAAGAGGCTTGCAGTAACTGAGTACATGAGGCTGCTATTCGTCATGCTATTCGATGGCCTTCCAAGCTTCCATTTGCACTAAAACTTCATCCATTCAAGTCGTAGCCAACAAAAATATCTTCTTCTTCTTTGGTTCTCTGCCGTCAGGCAGGTTCATATGTCCAATGACGCCACGCATATCTGTTCTGTGCATCCATCTTTAGCCCTCTGTAACCGTCCTTTGTCATCATCCAATCCAGTAGCATTGTTCTTGGTCTTCCTCTTGTCTTTTTCCCTTCCATTCTTCCTTCGATGATATCTCGTACTATAGTGTCGCTCCTCATGATGTGGCCAATCCAGTTCCTCTGTCGCCTCCGTATTGTCTCCAGCATTGATCTTTCCTCTTCCACCATTTGCAGTATTTCTTCGTTCGTCTTGTGCTCCTTCCAGCTGACACGCTTCATTCTTCGCCAAATCCACATTTCGAAAGCCTCCAATCTTCTTATGTCATCCTTTCTCATTGTCCATGTTTCTGACCCATACAGTACCACACTCCACACCAGCGTCTTGACCATTCTCTTCTTTAGATTCATATTTAGTTTTCCTCTGAGGAGTTCCCCTCTTTTGTTGAATGCATCTTTTCCCATGGCTATTCGTCTTTTTATTTCTACATGACATCTTGCATCATCTGTGATCATACTTCCTAGGTAACAGAATTTCTCCACGTGCTCTATTTCCTCTCCGTTTAATGTGATCTTAAGAATTGCTTTCTTTCCTCCTTTGCTTATCCTCATAGCCTTTGTCTTTTTGATGTTTATTTTCATGTCGTATTCTGATGATATCATGTTCAATCGATCCATCATTCTTTGTAATCCTTCTTGAGTGCCTGCCAACATTGCCTGATCGTCCGCAAACCTCAGAGCTTTTATCAGTCTCCCTCCTACCTTTATCCCCTCATTCACTTCTTCCAGTGTTTCTCTTACAATTTCTTCTATATAGATATTAAACAGTATTGGGGATAGTGGGCATCCTTGCCTCACACCTCTTCCTATCTTTCCTGGTTCCGAGTATTCTCCATCAATTCTAATTTTCACCTTCTGCCCCATATATAGATTACCTATCAATCGCCTTTCCTGCCATTCCACTCCTATTCTTCTTAGCGCAGTCATCAGCTTCTTCCAATCGACCCTGTCAAACGCTTTTTCATAGTCAACGTAGCATATGTATATGTCCTGTCCATGCTGGATGCTTCTTTCTGTTAGAATTCTCAGTGCTGCAATCGCGTCTCTTGTTCCTCTTCCCTTTCTGAAGCCAAATTGATCCTCTCCAATGATTTTATCATTTTCTGCTTTTGTCTGCAATCTTTTCGTGATCACTCTTAGTAGAATTTTCGATGCATGGGTAAGGAGACTTATAGTGCGGTGGTCCTCGCATGTTGTTGCGTTTGGCTTTTTCTTGATTGGGATCATTATCGTTTGCATGAAATCTTCCGGCCACTCTCCAGTATTGTAGATGTCCTGGCACAGCCGTACCAGTTCCCCCATTGCCTTCTCTCCTAGGTTCCTCAGTATCTCAATTGGTATGTTATCTATACCCTCTGCCTTGTTGTTTTTCATATCACTGATTGCAGCCATGACCTCCTCTTTGAGCACCTCCAGTCCTCTGTCATTTCCATTCTGTGCCTGTTCCTCCTCCTCATTCTCTAGACTACTGTTTCCCATGTATAACTCTTCCACGTATTCCTTCCATCGACTCCTTATCTCGTCTGAGTCCTCCAAAAATATATCTTTTCATAATTTTTTGTGCAATATTTGTCGAGTTGCTGTACAGTGGCTTTTCGTGTACATTCCAAACTAATTTACTTGAGACGATCTTGGGGCTCGGGCAATTATATTAATTGTGGTTATTTCAAATCAGATGACCCTATTAACTAGAATTATTCTTTTGATCTCATCTCATTTTTGTTTCATGAAAAAAATGATTTTGTACAGCCATATTTATTTTAAATAAATTTGGGAATGTTGGTTTTGTTGTTGTCCAAAACGCTTTGTTTCTTTTCTACGTAGGAGGCATCCAGCAGACGTTGAATCCTCGAATAATCGAGCATCCCGAAGATCTCTACGTCGGCCGCAATGAACCGGCGACCCTCAACTGCAAGGTCGAAGGTGACCCCACGCCACTCGTGACGTGGTATCGCGATGGTCAGCTGGTTGTCACGGCAACCGACATTCCCAGTTCGCACCGGGTCCTCCTTCCAAACGGACAGCTCTTCTTCCTGCGTGTCGTCCGCAGTAAGACGGGAGACTCGGACATCGGAGTCTACTACTGCAACGCGACGAATCCAGAGACAAAAGTCAGCGTGATCAGCAGAAATGCTTCGCTCAAAATCGCTGGTAGGCAACTTAACAGGCTTATTAATTTAGAGGCTTTTTAGAAGCATTTAGAAACATATGCATAATATAAATACATGTATCGTTTTCATATGTGCGTAGTGCATACATAGTTCCATGTCATATAGTTGCCTATTCATTGAGTGCATGCAGTCTGTAAAATTTGAACAATCAGCAGGTTGAAGCCTCCCAGAGGAGGAGTCCTTGGGGGGGGGGGAACGTATAACGACCCCCTGGGTCAAGTTGTCTGCACACCCACTTGTCTCTGTCATCAAGAAGCGTTTTGCTGCAGTGCAAGTTTGGAAGCAAACGGAAAAAAGAAAAAAGCAGGCGGTTTGGTACAAAGTTTAAGTTTAGGACCTTAAGGATACTTAAAATACTGGCTTAAGAGCCTCTCAGAAAGGAAATAAGAACTTGAGTATGGAGACATAAGAAGTTTACTTATTTTGCATACTTGCACATGTGCATTCGTGTGCCGTTGTATACTATGCATACTTATACATTGATACATGCATGTAATAATCATCATCATCATCATCATCATCATCAGTTCCTGATTCCATTAATGTGGCTGCGATGGGTATAAATAAATGTTCTTTGTTATGCTTTATCATTTGTCATGTTGATTACACTCTCCTCTCAGGGATTCGTCCAAGTGATGTTATGTCGTCATTTATGTTGTCTATATAGGATAGTCTTGGTCTGCCTTTGTTTTGTTTTCCTTTGAATCTTGTATGTCATGCATTCTGTGGTACTCACACTTACTCCATCGACTGATGTTTCTTATTGATATCATCTTGTCATTTTCACACAATATCTGATTCTACTTCATCCTCTTCTGCAGCAGATTTCATTTTGCAATGGTCTTCTGAAGGCCATTGCAGAGACTCACATTAATCAGTAAAGCAAGCCATTGCTTGTTTATCTGCCCTTCGGCTACAATTCTCTTTGGCTACAATTTTCTTCCTTTAAAAGACCTCAGGACTCAGGAGGCTGTAGTAGAGCAGTTAAACAGAAGCGCACATAAATAAACCATTCACTTAATCTCAACAGAATATCTTTGATTGCGGTTAGAGTATGAAGTTAATGCATAACTTCTTGCTCTTTTTTATTACGAGGTAAACAACGTGTAATGTTAGTCAAATTTAACTCTCTTGATGCCCACAGCTTGGCTTTCCTAACTAGACTGAAATGTTTTATTACTTGCTATAGACCAGTTTCACATTTCACCTGGCGAACCAGCCCTCTGACACCTTTGGCTTGAACAGGAGGAGGAGGAGGAGGAGGAGGAGGAGGAGGAGGCTGGTAGCTGCCTCCTCCTCCTCCTCCTCCTTCGTCGTTGTTCAATATGCAAGAAATCCGTTTTGCAGTGAAACCGTTTCTGCCGCCTTTGATATGGATACGGCTGGGAACCTTTTGAACTGCAAACGAAACCAATTTGTCATTTGGTTGACAGGCTATAAGATGATCTATGAAGACTCATTTAGTTCTATTGGATTTTAAGTGTTACATTCAAGTGCAACATACACAGGTTGCTGTATAGCAGTGTGGCATTACTATTTTTGTTGTTTGTGTGCTATTAATATTATGATTTCAATGAAAATTGAAAACAGTACAGTTATGCAACAGGCTGCAGTATAAGAAGTAGCCAGTGCACTGCAAAATATGTGAGGTACAAACATTTACATACACTACACAAAATGTTATACATGGTCATAGAAACTAAGTAGCTAAAATAGCAATAATTGCAAAGCTACCAAACCTCTGAATTAGTGTGACTCTAGTGCTCACAAGGTTATTACTCGAGACAGTGAGTAACTAAGAAATAAAGAAAAAACAATGGAAATTTTTTGAATAGTCTAGAACTCTAGACAATATGCTTCTTTTCAGCACCACTATCGTCATGTGAAGTGTATCACTTGATGATACACGTATCACTTGATGATACATGTATCACTTGATGATACATGTATCACTTGATGATGCATGTATCACTTGATGATGCATGTATCATCAAGTGATACATGTATCACTTGATGATACACGTATCACTTGATGATGCATGTATCACTTGATGATGCATGTATCACTTGATGATATATGTATCACTTGATGATGCATGTATCACTTGATGATACATGTATCACTTGATGATGCATGTATCACTTGATGATACATGTATCACTTGATGATACATGTATCACTTGATGATGCATGTATCACTTGATGATACATGTATCACTTGATGATACATGTATCACTTGATGATACATGTATCACTTGATGATGCATGTATCACTTGATGATACATGTATCACTTGATGATACATGTATCACTTGATGATGCATGTATCACTTGATGATACACGTATCACTTGATGATACACGTATCACTTGATGATACATGTATCACTTGATGATGCATGTATCACTTGATGATATATGTATCACTTGATGATACATGTATCACTTGATGATACATGTATCACTTGATGATGCATGTATCACTTGATGATACATGTATCACTTGATGATGCATGTATCACTTGATGATGCATGTATCATCAAGTGATACATGTATCACTTGATGATACACGTATCACTTGATGATGCATGTATCACTTGATGATGCATGTATCACTTGATGATACACGTATCACTTGATGATACACGTATCACTTGATGATACACGTATCACTTGATGATACATGTATCACTTGATGATGCATGTATCACTTGATGATATATGTATCACTTGATGATACATGTATCACTTGATGATACATGTATCACTTGATGATGCATGTATCACTTGATGATGCATGTATCACTTGATGATACATGTATCACTTGATGATATATGTATCACTTGATGATGCATGTATCACTTGATGATACATGTATCACTTGATGATGCATGTATCACTTGATGATACATGTATCACTTGATGATACATGTATCACTTGATGATACATGTATCACTTGATGATACATGTATCACTTGATGATACATGTATCACTTGATGATACATGTATCACTTGATGATACATGTATCACTTGATGATGCATGTATCACTTGATGATACATGTATCACTTGATGATGCATGTATCACTTGATGATACATGTATCACTTGATGATACATGTATCACTTGATGATACATGTATCACTTGATGATATATGTATCACTTGATGATGCATGTATCACTTGATGATACATGTATCACTTGATGATGCATGTATCACTTGATGATACATGTATCACTTGATGATACATGTATCACTTGATGATACATGTATCACTTGATGATACATGTATCACTTGATGATACATGTATCACTTGATGATGCATGTATCACTTGATGATGCATGTATCATCAAGTGATACATGTATCACTTGATGATACACGTATCACTTGATGATGCATGTATCACTTGATGATGCATGTATCACTTGATGATACACGTATCACTTGATGATACACGTATCACTTGATGATACACGTATCACTTGATGATACATGTATCACTTGATGATGCATGTATCACTTGATGATATATGTATCACTTGATGATGCATGTATCACTTGATGATGCATGTATCACTTGATGATACATGTATCACTTGATGATGCATGTATCACTTGATGATACATGTATCACTTGATGATATATGTATCACTTGATGATGCATGTATCACTTGATGATACATGTATCACTTGATGATGCATGTATCACTTGATGATACATGTATCACTTGATGATACATGTATCACTTGATGATACATGTATCACTTGATGATGCATGTATCACTTGATGATACATGTATCACTTGATGATACATGTATCACTTGATGATACATGTATCACTTGATGATACACGTATCACTTGATGATACATGTATCACTTGATGATATATGTATCACTTGATGATGCATGGGCATTAATTAATTACTTTTCGATTATAAAATAAAGTGCCTAAAAGTTTTGCCTACATGTACCATCTGCTGTATTGCATCAGCATAAAATATTCAAGACATATCATCAGAAGAGAGGCGCAGAGATGATCTCAACGAAGACATGGATGGCGATTGTGATAATTTTTGCATTGAGTAATCGCTCATAAATAACAGCAGCTGCTGCCACAGCAGTGAGGCATTTAATATGGAAGGCAATGAAATTGCTGATAAATCCTAAGATTTATGTCCAATAGGTTTAATGTTGTTGATATTAGACTTTCCTCTGTAATCTCCACCGACCATGCAAGTAATTATCTGTGTGGTGAAGACTATATGAACAGTCAAGTCAGTCTTCAGGGCTGTCTGCAATTTACCATATCATATGTTATTATGTTGCATCACAGTCTAGAATCTAGATGTTGCGGGTTTGAATCTCTGCTTGGAAAGAAAGTTTCATGAGATTTCCACTCCAACTGTACTCCAAAGCAAACTTGTCTATAAATGATAAATGATTTTAAACTGTCAAAGTCCATTGACCAGTGTGCATTTGTCTGGTGGGAGAATCAATTCCTCCTCTGTGCAGTAGTCTTAGTTAAGACTCCAGCATTTCATCCATCATGTGTGTTGAACAACGACTGCTGCTGCTGCTGCTGCACCATTTGGGTGCAATAGACATTGCACCGACGACGACGACGATGACTGGAACAGACACTCTACCGCCGTCGTCGTCGTCGTCGTCGACCTCTGGGTCTTGATGGATGTTGCAGACGTCGGTCGGTGGATGGATGTATCCAGGATCAACTGGAATTTCGTCTTACCTCTGCATCTGCACTTGACCAACACAGATTAAACGATGCTGATGCTGCTGCTGCTGCTGCTGGTGCTGCTGATGGTGCTGGTGCTGCTGCTGGTGATGATAAGGATGACCAGCTCGTCTATTCTGTCTGTCCATATCAGCACTTCCTGGCTTTCCATTCTGTCCTGTCTTCTCAAGATTCTGGAGTGGACTGTAATCGGATGACCAGATGAACGGGCGGATGAGTGGATGGATGAATGGATGGATAAGACAGGAAAGGTTGTGTAATTGGCAGAGGTGCTCCAGTGCATCCGAGATTAGCGGTTCTTTGTTCACCGGGTGGTAATTCTTTTTCTCCTCCAGATGGTCTCTCTAAAGATGCCTAGATTCCTCCTTCGGCAATCTCGCTCATCCGTCGTTAAGTGGCAAAGTAGTTGTTGTCAAGTGGATTTGCTGTGAAACGCCCCGTGGAGAGAAACTTTATCAGCGCTGTGATACCAGGGCACATCCCTGTTCTCGCAGTTCTACCTGCTTTCCGTGCAGCTGGTTTCCGAAGGCATTCTCTACCACCTTCTCCTTTTATAACAGTGGTATATACATGTACAGTGGACCTGCTTTGTCTGATAACAGTGCATTCACTGTCCAGCCACAGTCCAGGTACTTGTAAGATTGAAGATTCCTAGCAATAGAGGCCGATTGATCGACGATATACGGCGCACTTCTAGTCACTGGCAGGTTACGTGGTGTGCAGGAATTGTGCTGTTGTATTCTACGATGCTGTCTGGCTGTAGGCCACTCTTTGATGATCTGATCCATTCACAGCTGTGTCTGTGCTTGGCAGACATTGGTTTTAAGGGCGTTTATAGCTGTGCAGGTGAGTGGTTAAGCACCAGTTTACCACCGCTCCACTTGCCTTCCTTCCTCATATCTGTGAGAGATAAGATAGTGCAGTGCTTTCTCAACAGACTGAAGCCACCGCTGCTGTCCTCAGATGTTACGTTGTTCCAGCTTGATCTTCCAAACAATTTCTTCCAGGTCAGTCCTGTTATGATTCGCCCAGATTTTGATGGGAAAATCACGGCTTCTAGTTTGAGGCAGCATCAGCAGCAGCAGCAGCAGCAGCAGCAGATGGAGAAGAAGTGTTGCATAGAAAATAATCTGATAGCTTTGTAGCAGACATCTTAGGAACCGTTGGAGCAAGAGGAAGAGGCATTCATAGTCATCGTGGTAGGCTGTTATCTAGTCCTTCTCTTTAAGTTGATAGATAGATTGATGATGATTGTTGGGTTAGAAGAGAAGTCGAATCGAGTGACTTCTGTTGCACCACAGTCGATATCGCAACGATGCAGATGATGATGATGCATCAGCTGATGACATTACGATGATTACGTGCTTCAAGACGAACCACAGCCATGCATGCAAATGCCATGCATGATGGTCTGTACGCTTAAACCCACATTCGAAATGCCATAAATCTGGAGGATGATAAGGAAGGTCTTGGTTGGTTATTATAAGCAAGTTGAAACAAATGAGTTTTGAGCAGAAGCCAGAATGTCCACAATGTAATCACAGACTTATATAGCTCCTCTTCAAGAGAAACTCATAAGAGAAACCAGCATCGAACAATAAGGTTTTAATACACTTTTGGAATAGAGTTAAAGAAACACCAATGAGCTCACGTCGTAAAATGCTAATAAACGTAATTCAGAAAGTTTGACCGAAAACTGCAAAGTATCTGTGCTGTTCTGTGGAAGTTCTGTTTGGGGGAAGATATCTTGGTGACGATGAGTAGCAGATCAGAGACTGATGAAATCGGTTAGAGCCGGGAATGGATTAGATGGGAGTCATGCAATTATTGCCTAAGATAAGATGGATGACATCCCGCAAGACAGTTATACTCAGTGCATCTGTGCATAGGGAACCAGTGCAATTACTCCCAATTGAAGCTGGCTAGATGTATATGGCCAATCCTATATTATAAGCTTAGGTATGCCTCCAATCAGAGGGACCAAAGCATTTGAGACTGAGGTTATTATGCTAATGTGTGAGTGAGAGAGAGAGAGAGAGAGAGAGAGAGAGAGAGAGAGAGAGAGAGAGAGAGAGAGAGAGAGAGAGAGAGAGAGAAAGTCCTGCATACTCCACCCTTGAGCATATGAATGCAGACATGATGGTCAAAAGAACAGAGTGGCTATCCATAACTGATATCCTTAAAATGACCGTCTTTGGATCCCTCCTCTCCTTGTCAGCATTTGTCTGCATCTGGCATTGCTGTCTCCCATTTCGTCTTCTGGGTGTCTACAACTTATGGGATTAATCATAGATCATGTCACCAGTGCTCACTGTGTTCCTAGCAGGTGGAGCACTTGGCTACTGTGGAATTCAGGAAAGGGACTCTAATCAGATCCGGTGTAACCATAGTTGGAGTTCAAGTTGCTGTGCCGAATTTAGATGCAAACATCCATATTAGGGCGTAGGACCCTTGTCCGCAGTTGCATCATCCAATTTACAGATGTCCTGAGGAAAGAGAACAACAGAAACCATGGCACGGTTATATTGGATGTCTTTCCCTTTCCTCAACATGGCTTCAGCTGTATTACAGCTTTATAAATGTTCAATTACAATTGCAATATTACCATGATACTGGAACGAGATTCCTGGCACTGCAGTGGCAAAATATGGTCACTTGGCTGAACCGCTTTATACATGAATCAGAAGAGGTGACCAGCAAGCACCTGCTCGCTTCCAGAAACAAGTCAAGAATACACAATACATGCTTATTGCTTAACAATGGTCTATGCTCTTTGTCCATTGTTTGTTTTCTAGCAGATGTGAGGTTCGAAAGGGCAGCGCTGATACCTGTGTAGTCATAATTACTGTAGTCTACTAATTGCAGCGCTGACCACAGCAGCAGCAGCAGCAGTAGTAGTAGCAGCAGTAGCATTGACCACAGAATGTCAACATGGCTGTCCATGTCCCTCCATGTCTCTCCATATCTCTCCATGTCTCTCCATGTCTCTTCATGTCTCTCCATATCTCTCCATGTCTCTCCATGTCTCTTCATGTCTCTCCATGGTTCTTCATGTATCTCCATGTCTCTCCATATCTCTCCATGGCTATCTATGGTTATAGATGTTGTGCTCTCGTCCCTATTAACTATTCGTTCGTTCGATTCCCTTTTGTCTATTCACGATGAGTTTCTTCGGCCGGATTTCGATTTGTTTCTGCCACTGGAGCTCATCATCATCGTCATCATCATCATCATCGTCATCATCGTCATCATCATCATTGAGTGGATAGGGCTGATGCGTTCAGTCAATCATCATCCTCTCTCCTACCTGGCTGCTGCTTCTTTTCCATTCATCTCCTGGGGCACGTGTTTGCATATGTGCTTGTTTGCATGTGTGTGTTTGTGTGTGCGTGCATGCGTGTGTGCATTTGTGTGCGTGTGTGTTCCGGTGGCCGGGACACGGCAGCATCCTCC
The DNA here is from genome assembly GCA_945859605.1 of Lumbricus rubellus. Lineage (NCBI taxonomy): Eukaryota > Metazoa > Annelida > Clitellata > Crassiclitellata > Lumbricidae > Lumbricus > Lumbricus rubellus. Next base: position 22,420,902 of record OX243816.1, on the reverse strand, counting down.
ACAGCCGACCGGTCCATGGATCCGGCGTCGGCTTTGATTGATTCCGAGCGATGGATGGTCCTGTCGTCTGCCAATCGTGCTTCGGATTGTGTGGCAGAAAAAAGCACGATGGTGGTGGTGGTGGTGGCTCGTGTTGGTATGAATTGGATTTAGAAAAGCATCTGCTTTGATGCCAACTGTAGATGATGTGCTGTGGAGCATGGAATTGAAATGATGTTTGTATTAATCTGATAATGATTTTCTTCCTTTAGTTTATGTGGTTCAGTGCCGCATAGGGATGATGATACCCATGTCACATGTGACAATACATTGGATCACTAATGTTGTTCAATAGATTATTATTATAAGCAAAGCAATTGATGTTTAAGTTTATCTTCAAAGATCGTTTTATCAATTGCTGGCAATAAACCAAGGGTGTGTTTGTTTTGCCGAACTGATATGGCGCCGCCTCTTGGGAATATACGCCTCTTGAAAGAGATATGGAGTCCTGCAAAATTGCTGGGACAGATAGTTGTCAAATGAGGGCAAAACTCTCTTGTAATTTATGCTGACATTTATTTATTTTTTTAATTTATTTGTTTATTTTAAATTGTAGTATAGGAAAGAAAAATTGCTTTTAATTACGTAATTTTGCCATATGAAAACAAAGAATAGAATATGAGTTGTTTTCGCAGACCCAAGTTTTGATTTGAAAGGAATGGTGGAGGGCCTTTCAGATGAACATAATGTGGACTATAAAATTATACAATTATGCGGTACATGGACTCTAAAGACCATGGAGAGCAGGATAGTGACTGATTTTTGGATATCGTATCGTGATCACAATCTAAAAATTTCTAAGGCAAATGCAGGGCACCAGCTAATTCATGAGTGCTGTGTCTAGTCGGAAGGGTTGTCCAAAAGAGTAGTCCGAAGGAGATTGCGTTATTGCGTTGTCCGATTACCAAAGGTAGGATAAGAGATGGATAGCTGTGATCTGGTCATTACTTTGAAACAATCGTCTGCTTGGAAATGCTTAGTAATTATGATGACAGCTTTAGGGATAAAGGAGATCATCTGGGTTATGAAGCGGATGGATGGATCTAAGTTGGATTGATTCCAGCCACCGGCTGAATGACCCGATGTGACTCCCGTTCCTCAGACTGTCCTCACTGCTTGTTCAGTTAAGCAATGGTGGTTCATTCATTAATCTCCACATGCTATTATAACTGGAAGGCATTTCCAATTGTATGTCTGACTGACTGCTTGCCTGTCTCTGCTGTCTGTCTACCTGTAAGTGTTCTTTGGTTTGTCTGTCTCTTTGTTCGTCTGTTTGTTGTATCTGTGTTTTGATGACTCTCACTCTTATAGTCGGTTTCTGTATGTTTCTGACAGTCTATGTGTCTGTGCATTAGTCTGTGTGTCTGTGTCTGTTTGTGTGTGTATCTGTGGTGCTACACAGGACAAATATGTATTGTATACTTCTTCAGACTTTTTAGGCAGAGATGTAGATTAGATGTAGATGAATAGCTTCCGGTTGCTATTGTTGCTGCTGCTGCTGCTGCTGCTGCTGCTGCTGCTGCTGCTGTTGTTTAATAACATGCTGAAGGAGTTGATTGACCAACTGATCTCAGTCTGTCATATTATCGAGTTTACAGTGATGATGATTGTGGTAACGGCACACAGGCACATTCACACACACATACATATACACACACACGCACACACACACACACATGCACACATGCAGCCAATGTACAGACAGACAGTAGAAAGGGACCTACCCAGAGAATGACCTGAACTAGGGCACCGGTCAATCCTTCTGCTGCTACTGGTGTTAGTGGTGGTGGTGGGTGGTGGTGGTGGTGGTGGTAGCGTTGGTGGTGGTGGTGGTGGTGGTGGTGTTGGTGTTGGTGTTGGTAGTGGTGGTGGTGGTAGTGGTAGTGGTAGTGGTGGTGGTGGTGGTGGTAGTGGTGGTAGGGACCAGTCTTCTTCCTGCTGCTCAGCATCTGTCTTCGAAATTATTCAGTTGAAATCAAAGGATTAGAATTGCATCTCTTCTTCGTGCTGCTGCTGCTGCTGCTGCTGCTGCTGCTGCTGCTGCTGCTGCTGCTGCTGCTGCTGCTGCTGCTGCTGCTGCTGCTGCTGCTGCTGCTGCTGCTGCTGCTGCTGCTGCTGCTGCTGCTGCTGCTGCTGCCATTCCGATAAAGGCCGTTCGTCTGTCATCATTAGCACTGCCCTCCTTACTCACTCACCCACCCCACCCACCTCTTCATCTTCATCCCCATCCTCTATCCCCTCCATCTCCTCCATCTCCTCCTCCATCTCCTCCATCTCCTCCATCTCCTCCTTCCTCCTTCTCTTGATAGGAAACTGGAGCTATATGAGGAATAAGAGACGTCATCAGCTTCTGCTGAAGAGTCAAGGAAGACAGTCTGTAGCCAGACAGACAGACAGACAGACAGACAGACAGACAGACAGACAGACAGACAGACAGACACAGAGATAAGAAGAGATTTGTATATACAGACAACAGATGGAAGTTTTGATGAAAGAAAAGTCTGGAATTCAGGATGCACAGATGATGATTTTGTGAAACTGATGCCAAACACACAGCAACAGGTGAATAATGTTGCAGACAGAAACTGATTCAGGTGAATGTGGTAGAGCCAGGCGCATAATAAATATGCAGGGCTGTATCTTTAGATGGATATGATACAAACAGGGGTAAGGTGTCAGCAAAGATACAATCATGGCATGCAGACAGGTGGGGTGCAGACAGAGGGTACACTGTTGAATATTGAACTTATTTTGTGTAGGTTAACATTTTTTAAAAGAAAGGACTTCCTTAAAACACTCTGAATCACGATTTAGTTTTCTCATCAATGATAATTCGCTAATAATAATTTAGATCGACCTTATATACACAGGTTTTATTTATTGGATTAGAAGCATTGAAAGAAGAAGACAAAAGAAACATGATCCCTAGTGGGCTGGTAACACTGAAAGGCAGAAGGATTAATCTCTTGGGTCGAAGTATTAGAGACTTCTCTCAGGAGTTCAGTATTAAAGACTTCTCTGTAGGTGCTAAGTATTAGAGACGTCTCTTTAGCGTATTAGGGCAGAGTTGTTCAATGCTTTCCCTTGCCATATTTGATCATCACATCTACTGTGGATGGTTAATTTTTTCTAGAGGGTTAAATAACGAAACAGATGTCACATGTCTTATTCTGGCAGAGATTTGAATCTTCTACTCTGGATTGACATTCTCTTGTGCTCACCACTAACTGTCTCACTCATACAGAGATAACCAGATGATCTTGTATGATAACGCTACTGCAGTTGCTTGACCTCTAAATGACCTGACCAATTGGTCAGTCTGAACGAATGTGTTAAACATGAAACACTTTGTGCTAATCTCGAACAACTTTCTTCGGTTTCAGTGATGAGAGATGAATTCCGAGAGCTGCCTCAAAACACTGAAGTCGGTTCTGGGATGGATGTAACATTGGGTTGCAAGCCACCACGCGGGGAGCCAGACCCTCGCGTTCGATGGCTGAGGGGGGAGCAGGTCGTCCAGTCAGATGACCGAGTGACCATCGATGAACAAGGGTCACTCGTCATACGAGAGGCGAGAAAGGAAGACGCTGGAGTGTACGTGTGCATGGCGTATAACGTCGGAGGAGAGAAAGAGAGTCCACCGGCTCAACTGTTTGTAAGAGGCAAGTTAACCCACAATCGTAATCGTAATCGTAATCTCAAAATTTCTAAAGCGCCACTCGAAAGCCAAGCGCGGGGCACCAGCTTATTCACGAGCGCTGCGTTGAGTCATGAGGGTTGTCCGAGAGAGTAGTCCGTGGTTGTTCGGGTTGAGTTACCAAGTTAACCACATTAAGCCAACAAGTTAACCAGGTTAAGTCAACAAGTTAACCACGTTAAGCCAACAAGTTAACCCTGCAGTAATATTAATCCAACAGGTTAAACCAGATAGCTTAACCTGTCTAGTTGTTCATTCACAGTTATGCTTTTGATGTTATTATGTTCAACTTGTCATCTTACGTACACCGTCTGCATTTCACTTTTTATATTACTCAGCTCAGCTTACCATCTGATTTAGTTAGGTAATTGGTTAACTATCAAGACACTAGTGCCTTTAAAGTACTCTACCATAGTGCCACCTTTGCTATCTTAGATGCTATCCTAGATGACAGAATTTCTTTAGTAGTTAAATCCAATTAAGTTAGGCTATAGGATGCAACGTCTTGCAACGAGGTTCAGTTTTTGTGTTAAAGTTGTATCATCATCAGGCAACTGTTGTCGCTGAGTTTTGTAATTTAAAAGCAACCAAATGCATCCTGACTAACTGTGCAATTGATGGATGGATGGATAGATGGGTGGATGTATGGACAGTATGGATGTATGGATAGATGGATGTACTGATGGATGGATGTAGTAATGTGTTTGATGAGTCACCTTTCAATTGCCTCTCATCTGGCTTTTAAAAATCTTTTCTTCTGTTTATTTTCAATCAGAGAAGCCAGTGATAGTTGAGGGACCAAAGGACACAGTCGCTCAGGAGAACTCTGACATCATTCTCCAGTGCCAGGCATCTGGAGACCCAGAACCAGTCATCATCTGGAAGAAGATCGAAGGTCAAATACCAGCAGAAAGGTCAGGCACCCTGCTTCAGTAGCTTTTGAGTTTGGTGGTATTAAAAAAGGATTAATGCATGTGTTATTGTATACACATATTATATGTGTACCGGTACATTCATGTACATTGCATATGTCCAGCTCTGCCATATTTAGCATGCATGCTTGCTTGTATGCATTTAACAAATTGTATTATGCACATGTGCACTATACACTGTGTATGCATTGTGTGTAGTATTCAGATATGCATAAAAAAATTGCATATTATATACATGTACATGTATGAGAGTTCCTAAATGGTGCTCTATAAATATCGAGATAGCATTGAATGAATGGCTGTTGCTGTTTATTTCTGTGTAGGTCACAGATTCTGGCCGATCGCAGCCTTAAGATCCACAACGCTCAAGTATCCGACGAAGGCACTTACGTCTGTCGCCTTGAGAATTCAGTGGGATGGCAAGAAGCAGAAGCAAGATTATCAGTGCACTGTAAGCATTCTCTTCAAGATTATCAGTGCACTGTAAGCATTCTCTTCAAGATTATCAGTGCACTGTAAGCATTCTCTTCAAGATTAACAGTGCACTGTAAGCATTCTCTTCAAGATTATCAGTGCACTGTAAGCATTCTCTTGCTCAATCGTCGTAGTTGTCGTCGTCGTATATCAGTGTGCGTCGCTTGATGTAGATACCAATTATTGCCATCTAGACTCGTGCAACATTGAAGAAATCCTATTTTTCGATTTAAATAGATCTGTGCTTTTTTGTGAATATCTTCATTACAACACAAATTCTCGGTTTAATCCAATGCTTTGCTGCACTTTAGAAAATGATGTCATCGTCAAAAGTGATCATCATCATTCTATAGCAGATCTTGATGTAATATGGACAGCGTTGTAATGGGTTTCTTGCACATTTCTGACAGCCGGGAATTGTGTTTTGGTGAAAGTCTTTTGTTGATCTGATTTACGTTGATTGCTGTTTTGATTTGGATGAAGCAACTGTTTAGTATTTTCATTGCCTGTCGGTTTTTTTTGTAGTGACTGCATTAAATAAAGCATTGTGCATTAGTACAATTGCAACAATGAAAGTTGTATTGATGTAATGTAAGTCATTAGTAGTTGAGTTGTTTTAGAACCAGCCTACAACCAGACTAGATAAAAAAAATTATGTTGTACAGTTTCTGTGAGGATGACCTCAATCAAATCAGTTGCTCATTCAGCCGACTCTTTGCTGCCAAGACATTTTTTGACATCACAACTGACCACTACCACAAAGGGTCGGCCTGATGATGAATGGCCACTTGGTCAGTAGGGCTATTGATGAACAGCCTCATAGGACCTATTGATGAGTTGTCACAGAACAACTGCTGTCCTGCTCTACATCATGGGGCTTCTGATGAGTAACCAGAGAGCATTGCATATTTTGTTCTCCTATGACATTCTGATGAATATTTTCCATGTCTTGCAGCTCGTCCTTCCTTCCTCATCACCCCTAGAGACAAGGTGGTTGGTGCGGGAAGACGTGTTTCCATCAGGTGTGAAGTGACGGGCAATCCTATGCCAGCAGTCTTCTGGAACAAGGCATCCAGCCAGGTAACCAGCCATCAGCAATGTATAAATTGCTGTGAGACTTACCTAGTTTTTAGCTAGAAACGCATCAAGGCCAAAGGTGCACAGCAGCGGTAGCATGTAATGAATCCGGTGATAGGAAGTTCTGTGTATGTTGAAGGGTTAGACGTTGTCAAAGTCTGACAGAGAAAAAGCTTTGCAGGGGAAGGCAACACACATGAGAGCTGGAGATTAGACTGCAGTCTGTAGGCATTGAAAGTGATCGCTTGTTTCTCTTGAGTGACCAGAAATATGAGAGAACAAGAGAAAGAGAGAGAGGAGAGACAGAGAGTGAAAGTGAGAGTGGGAGAGAGGCAGGGAAGCACAGAAAGAAAAATAGAGGAAAGGGAAGGAGAGAGAGAGAGAGCAAGAGAAAGCAGGGATTAAAGAGAGGAGAGAGGGAAAGTGAAAGCGAGAGAGATATAGAGGTAAGCCGGGAGGCATGAAAGGAAGGGAGGAAGGAAGAAGAGAAACTGAGAATGAGAGAGAGAGTAACTTGTGAGAGAAATGGACTTGCTTTCAAAATATAATATTAATGTTATGTTTTTATGATACTATAATTTTTATAATATTATAATTTATAATATTAATGTTATGTTTTTGTAACATACGATAGTCATGTAAGTATTTAAAAGAGCATGTAATGTGCTCATGGTTGTAGAGCAGTTTAGTCACTAGGTTATTAATATCATCATCATCATCATCATCATTATCATCATCATCATCATCGATTCTATTATCATGATCCTCCTCCTCCTCCTATATCATCATAATTATCATCATTGTCATCATTGTTGTCGTCGTCTTCGTCGTCGTCATCATCATGCACATGAGCTGCATTTGAATTAATTTATTCTTGGATGTTAATTTCAACATCTGATATGCTTCTGTTAAATATAATTATGATTTTCATGGTTTTTTAAAAATTGCTTTTTGTTCCACAGACCTTCATGTTCCCCAACCAGGACCATGGAAGGTTTCGTGTGACAGCCGAGGGATCATTGGTAATCGAGAACGTACAGAAGGAAGATGGTGGTGAATACACGTGCCAAGGACTGAGCATGGCTGGCAGTGCGTACGCCAAGGCACGGCTTGATGTCAAAGGTAACTGCAGCTATCACGATATTTGTTAACCCTCTTCGGTTCGTTTGTTCAGACATTTTGCTTTTGCTGGGAATGGCTAACACTTTTGCATGAACGTTTGGTTATTAAAGCATTTAGTTAGTATTTCAGTTCTTTCTCAGTTCTGTTCGGATTATTCTGAAGTGTTGAATGAGGAAGTTGTGTTGAAGTTGTAACGAATTGTGAGAGAGGCAGACAAGCAGACAAGCAGTTCACCAAGGCTCTTGTCTCAGAATATGACTTTTCTTATTTACTTTTCTATTTACCATTGTCTTTATTTTGACTTTTGTTGAAGAAGTTTTTTAATGGAAAGTGATCTTTGATGGGTTTTATAGTTAGCAAGGCTAACGCAAGTTTTGGTTTGAGATTTTTCAGGTGTTTTTGGACAGATTTTTTAACTTCTGTTGTGTGCAATTGAGAGTGTTGTAAAACAAGAGTTTTATATATAAGATAACGGAACTACACTTTCTCTAAAAAATTGTTTTAAAAATTGCACTTGTGCAAATGCTATTTTCTGTGTAATTGGCAGACTGATTGGTTTGATGATTCTATTAATCCACATGTTTCAATAAAAAAACGATGTGAGAAAATGAGATACAAAAAATCAGACTAAGGCAAAACATCCAGCCAGCATGCATAGACTGATAAGTAGATCTTGTGATGAACGAAAACAATCGGACCTTGGCAGCAGACATTGAGACTCCAGGAAAGTCCGGAAGCAACTGCCATGGGAACAGCTATCACAACAACATGATAACACTGATAACACTGCTGCATGAGATAATGTCTTCTGCGGAGATAAAATATATCATGGAGACCATTTTCAAATACCAAAACTGTTCATTCAGCGTAGTGTTATTTATTGTTGATCTCCACGTGAATGAAACTGACCTATTTTTACGTGACTTCTTCGTGTAACAGACTATGATCCCTTCCTCCGTTCTTCCATCTATCTTTCCAGCCAGCCATCGCAAAAACTGACTGATTGGCTGAATAATTTGCTCATGCATTCTCTGGTTGTACAAACCTGACATTAAGGAATTCCAATATTTCTTAGACTGGATTTAAGGACCTTAAAAATGATTCTTAGAAGGCACTATACATATATATATATACATAACATATGGAACATATATAAAATACATACATGTATATACTTTCATCGTAACGTACTTACCAGTACATAACATACTTGCATGTCATACATTGCTATTCTATCATTCGTTCCTTGAATGAGTGACTTCCAGCCAATCATTAACCCAATCACATTTTGCAATCAAACACTTTACGCAATGACTGGTCAGTTGATACTCAGCACTTTGTCAGTAATCATTTAAATGAGCATAAGAAATTGATTTGATTTGATTGACAGACAGCGACACGAGGCCACCGCCGATAATCCATCAGGGTCCTCAGAATCAGACGCTGCCAATAACAGGGACTGCGCTGCTGTCATGCCTTGCGACGGGTGATCCCCCTCCTGCCATCCACTGGCTCAAGAACGGTGTCAATCTGTCACTCAGGGAATCACGCTTCAACATCCGCGAATCTGGATCACTCGAAATATCAGGTCTGGTTGGAATTCACAGAACACTACTTAACGTGCTTTTCAGACACTATTAGTTGTAACCAGACATGTATTATTTTGTCATCACTCTTTCGCTGAATGATGAAGGGATTTTATTTTAGCATTGCAGTTGGTTGCAGTACTACTGGACCATGGTCTGAAGTCTGAAGTCTTTGCTATTTCAAGTCGTAACTGACAATGTTTCCAATCCTACCTTGGAACTCTTTGCTATCAGCTCATCAATGTCAATGTAATCATAATGATCTGTCATCTTCATAATCATCATCGTCATTACTATCATCTTAGTCATTATCATCATCTTCATCTTCAGTTGTTATCATCGCTATCAACAGCATTTGCACCAACATGACCTTAAGATTGGAACCAGTGCTCAGGTCATGTCTTAATTTACAGATTCTCATCATTACAATACATTACATTGCATAGCATTATCGAACATTACAGTACATTACATTACACTACATTAGAATGCATTTATATTGAATCACATTAACATACATTACATTGCTGTTTTAAGATTTGCGTCGATCGGACACTGGTATCTACACGTGCAAGGCGATGAGTGAGACGGGTGAGACAGCGTGGAGTGCCGCACTCGTTGTCGAGTCGACGGACAATCCGTCTATCATATTCCACCGCACTCCGGAGCCTTCGACGTTCCCTGGTCCTCCTACGAAGCCGTCTGTCTCTGACGTCACAGAGACATCGGTGCGTCTGTCGTGGAAGCTCAACATCAACCAGGGAGCGTCTCCTGTCGGCTCATATTCCGTTGAATATTTCAGCCATGACACGGGCGAGGTAAGAAGATTGGATTTACAGCATTCGAAAATTCTACAGCGTAATCATTTTGTTTCGCTTATATTATTATTATTATTGCTTCTATTTTATTCCTTCAGAGCTCCATTTTCTATATCTGACTAGTCAAACTTTGTTTCATAAATCACTCAAGTCTTTTTTCTTTCGCCGCAGTTGGGCTGGGAGCGCCTCTGAGTATAGTTTTGAAGGGGCGCTGTATAAATTCATATAATGAATGAATGAATTTATTCTGGCATAGTTTAATTCATGCAAGACTTGTGAGAATGATGTTTTAGATCTTTTGAGTGTAGCGTTGAATTTTTATGTGAATTCAATATTGGTGAGATCATTCATTGATGGTTGTTTTGGTATACTATGCCCTTTCTTTTTGCGTTGAATCACATTGTGATTGCAATGTGTCATTATGAGCTGCCTTCGTCTTCTTCTATCGGTCTATGAAAGAGCTTACTGAAAGTGATGGATCACTATTTGTGCATGCTATTTGCTATTCATATCAAAGTCCAATCTATTTGCATGAGTTATGACTGAAAACAGTTCATTGATTTATCGCTTGAGCGAACGTTTGATGTTGATTGCATTCTGTCTCGTTTTGCCAAATTATTTCTATCATCGTGGTTATGTTGCGTGGCTCCATTTTGTGGGATTTTTGCCGTTTTTGGTCTTTGCTTTGCAGACCTTGGCACAGATATATATATATTTTTTTTTTTACTACGATGTAAAAACTTGGTGGGGTGGATAAATGAATGAATTACACGTGGATGAAAATAGGGATAATGTGCAGTTGATGTTAATAATGGCATTTTTAGTAATGGCTGAAAAAGAATCATTACAGCCACCAGTGGTAATGATGGTAATGGTTATTGTGCTGGTGTGTTGATCATGGTGTGCAGGTATTTATTTGAATGATGATGTTGATGATCATGGGCGTACGGGAGGTTTCAGAAGTGGGGGGGCAAAGATTGAACTTCTGCCCGAAAAATTTATCCGGCCAAAAAGTTGGTCGTCCGCGACTATTTTTGCCCGAAAAACCAGATTTGCCCGAAACTTGACGACCTTTTTTTTTTTTTAGTTGTCCGCGATTTTTCTGCTTGAAAAACGAGAAACCAGACTTGCCCAAAACTTGACGACCTTTTTTTTCTTTTTTTTCTTTCTTTTTTTAGTCGTCCGCGACTTTTTGCCCGAAAAACCACCAAACTTGCCCGAATTTGGGGGGGCAATTGCCCCCCTGCACCCCTGCCTCGTACGCCTATGTTGATGATCATGATAATGATGATGATGATTATGATGACGACGACGATGATGATGATGAACTTAAGCACCAAATGAGCATCATAGAACCATGCATACAGACATACAATGTGATGCATACATAGTAAATACACATAATTATATACCTATATGCATGCACTGCAGAGCATAGATGGTAATGGTAATGGTGATGATGATGATGATGATGAATATATTTTCAGGGTTGGGTGATGGCGTCTGAAGAGATCAGAGACCAATCGTTCCTTGTGAGAAACCTCCTTCCCAACACGTCCTATCTGTTTCTCGTGAGGGCAAAGAACTCGCATGGTCTCAGTCTTCCCAGTCCAGTTACATCACCAGTCCGCACGAAAGGTCAGTACACCAGCACCCATCGGCAAAACTCCTCTTCACCTGCCTCCTCCTCCTCTTCCTCCTTCTCCTCCTCCTCTTCTTCCTTCTCCTCGTCCTCCTCCTCCTCTTTCTCCTCCTCCATCTCCTCCTCCTCTTCCTCCTCCTCCTCCTCCTCCTCGTCCTCCTCCTCCTCACTGTGATTCACTCATCTGATGCTTCGATCTTCACTCCTTCACTCCATGCTCTCAATTGACTATACATTTTCATCGATAAGGTTGTGTTGATTGATTGATTTATGTATGTTTATCTCTGTGATTATTTTACTGGTACATGTGCACTTGTCAGATGCATATGAGTGCTGCTTATTCTTATTCCTAGAATAGCATCACTGTTCATACGTGTTGGATCACACTGGAGTTAAAGTTGAACGGTCAATACTTTTGTTTAAATAAACCATGCTGTGTTGTTTCCTTTTGCATCATGAGTTGAACTCGGTCGCAAAGTTTAAGTTTTCCTTGAGTTGTCTCAACTGAGACACGACCACCTCTGACGGTTCAAATTCAAATTCATGTGGATGGTGGCTGCAGCTGTTTAGGTGGAAATCCTGACAATTGGGAAACTGAAAAAACTTTTGCAGATCCTATGTTTAAGTTGATGTATTGCTGACATTGTGATCTTGTTGATTAATCGATCTAATCAAACAACTTCCAAGACCTAATGATGTTGTTCGTATGCAGAATGAGTGATTGCAATGATTTACTCAGCCTTGCTATACTTTCCATGTCCTTAGCTTAAGTTTTTATTATTATCTTACATTGCCTTACGTACATGTAAGTTGCCTTACATTCCTATACCTTGCTATACCTTACCTGACTTTACATCACTGCATTACGCCACACTCTACCTTGCTCAACCTCACCTTACCTTAACCTCCTTTGACACTTCTATGATTAGAGTTTGTTTAGTTCTCGTGATTTAGTTCTTAAGTTGATTTAATGTCTTTTGATGAATTTAATTAATTATTTAGGTGAGTCTTTACCTCATCCGCTGCTGCCCCCTATGCCATGCACAGAGCCGGGGGTGACGGAAAAGCTTTCTGGTCAGGTGGTTCACATGCTTCCACAGGAAGTCCTCAGTTCAACAACTGTTAAGCTCAACTGGGAACTGCGAAAGAACCTGCTGCGCCATGTTGCTGGATTCCATCTCAAGTACCGCGTGGCTCAGGACCTCGACCTTGATCAGACGAGTTCCGCACGACAAGCACAGGTGGCAGCAGACTACATCATTCGCACGGTTCAGTCTCCAACGTCGGTCACCCATGTCCTCAGTGGACTGCAGAAGTACACCTGGTACGAGGCAATCATTCTGCCGTTCTGCGGCACATTTGAGGGAACCGAAAGCAACACAGTTCGATTTCGAACACTTGAAGATGGTGGGTGTTAGTCTTAAAAAATAATCTGTTTACTGAATTTATTTTACTGAATCTATTTGTCAGTTATGAGCTACTTATTTTTGTGGCCTTACGTTGAAGACCTTTTGCTTTTGTCTTGGTCTTGAGTTTTTCATATTGATAGGACCTATTTTCTTATAAGCTGTGTGAATTTGCATCTGATTATTTTGCAATGATTTTCATCTGTTCTTCTTCATCTGTTCTTCATCTTCCAGTTCCATCTGCTGCTCCGAGGAACGTTCGAGCGACAGTGATGGACAACAACACACTTCTTGTCAACTGGGAACCTCCACCGAAACACTTCCGCAATGGTGTTCTCAAGGGATACCATGTAAGGAGGTGTCTCACCAAAGCCACCTTGTCATTTTTCTTTATTTCGTTTTGTGTTCGTACGCAGCAGACATGCAGTGAAAAGTCACTGTGGTTATTAAGTGCTTTAATCTTTCGTGTCATAACATGAAAATTTAAAAGACATAACTTGCGGGTTAATATTGAACTGAACATTTGGATCTCAGAAATAAGATTAGCTTTGTTTTGCAATGGATAGTCTTTGCTGATACTTTGGAAATTGATGCATTGTTATTATTTTATTTTTGCCTCCAGGTACCTGAAGTACTTTAGGAATACAAATATCATCTATTGAAAAACAATAACCAGTGTTGTTATTATTAATTATTATTATTATTTTTTTGCCCTGAGGTACTTCGTTTTCCCAGGGGCTTATAAAATATTAAAAGCAATGTGCCTGGAACGGCTAAACCTCATCCATTTCGGGCGTGGGTCTTCTAAAGGAGCCACTAAATGCTACGGCTATTATTATTATTACTATTATAATTATTATTGCTCTGGTCCTTGAGACTTAAAAATTAGTAAATTACTAGGGATGGAGTCAATCATTATAATATTTTTTTATTATCATTATTTATTATTGCTATTACTACTACTATTAATTGCACTAGATATTTCTACTATCAAGGAAGCTTTGAAAGTGCAAGATAATGCAATTAAATTAACTTTGAGTGTATATTAATTACTTGGAAAGTAATGTTCCAATTTATGTTACGAGCAAAAGTAGTTGTCATGTAAAGTGTATTAAAATGTCATATTGCTAATAATTATGTCTCCCACAGATTTACCTGCAGGGTAATGAGTCGAAATTCGATCGAATCGTCGATGTGAATTTCTCCATCGAATCAGTTCAAGTGCGCCATCTGGTGAAAGATATGCCGTATCGCGTGCAGATGGCAGCGTACAATCGCATGGGCGAAGGCGTCAAAAGTGAGCCCATCATTCTTGGTGAGAACAAATTCGAATTTCTTTTCGTACAAATAAATTAAGGGGTTGTGGTAGGTTTAAAATATGTGTTGAGGTTTAAAGACTTGCCACGCAGCTTGAGATTGTCAAGGATTTGTGACTTACTGAGAGTTTGTGATTACTGATCAGCAGATTAGTGTATTTAGTAAATAATTGTCATCGTCTGTAATCAACAATGAGTTTTAAGGATTAGTGAGAAGTGTGCACAGTAGTACACGTAGTTTCATTATTTTATGGTTTTGTTCGTTAGTCATTTTGTTGTCATATGCCATTATACACAAGTCGTCTTAAATTTCCGTTATGCTGCAGGTCATTCGCTGGCTCAGGTTGATGAGCCGCTTCATAGCCAGCAGTGGTTTCGTATCACAATCATCGCAACCGTCGGAGTCATTCTCTGGATATTCTTCTGCATTCTTAGCATCTGCATCTATCGCAAACGAAAAGCATTAATCAAAATGAATAAGAAGAACGGTAATTCCTTTCAAAATTACCAGTCTTGCTTTTCAGTATCTTTTAATGAAGATTGTTATAATTTAGCAATATTTCATGGTAATAATTGTTAATGTCACTTCAGGTGTTTCTGATATCTTGAGGCAATGAGATAGAAACACCTGAAGTTTCTGTTTCGTGCAATTTTTAGTGCCGTTTTATGTATCGTGCTCAAATATATATACTGGCAAAAGTCTAGCATTGGATATTGAAGGAAATTTGTCTACATGTAAAATCTATCCCTAGAAGCTTTGTTGTGACATGGTCATCATAAAATGGATTTATTTGTGGTATTCAGTTTTTATTCTTTATTTGTTTTAACTTAGTATATATCATGATTTGGTATCAGAGTAACTTATTGCATGCATTGTGCTTATTGTAGTCTTGCTTTATCAACTGTGTGTTTTTTTCATTTTCAGCCAAATGTCACGATGATGGTTTAGGGTGAGTTTCATCTGCTACTGAAATTCGATGGAAATTATTTTACAGATATTGTCAGTGTATTTTTGAGCCATGCAGCCATTGTCGAAGGGTTGTGCTGTTGTTTCACTGCAAATCATACGAGACCATCTAATTACCGTATATATATATATATCTACTTCGGTGGCAAGTTGTGCATGTAGGAGGATGGAATTGCAGTCTTAACTATGCACAAAGAGATTTGTGTCCTGGGTTGGATTGGTCTGAACATGAGAACCTGACGTGGTGGCATAGTATGTATCCATGCACACAAGCAGTTGTGGTAATAGAGTACCCCACTTGGCAATTTAATCATGGAAAGTGATTAGGGTCAGAGCTATGTGGTTGCTTTGGAGAGAGAGGTGTACATTTATTCTGTTGTCTCTTCAAGTTTCTCATATCTTTTAAGTTATATCTTTTAAGTTACACTTTGATTCGTATTGTTCATGTATTTAATTTGAGCTGATCATGTTTCTTGAAATTATAAATGAGATTAGACAATTTTTTGCTCTTGTGATTTATCTACCTTCCTATTATGTAGTGCATTGACTTTTGTATCATGTATAGTGCTGAATTAAATTATTACTGCGTGTTCAACCCCGAATAATGTCTTTAGTTTTACTCCATCAGCTGCATTTCTTCCTTTTAAATTTTGTGTAAGAAACTCTGCCATTGCTGCACGAGTGATTTACTCCTCTCCTGCTTGGCGGGAATTTGCTAATTTGAACGAGCGTGAGCTCAGAATAAATGCCTGTTTCTGCATCGTAATGCAGCTGACAAGGTCAGGAAATACAGATACTAAATAGGGGATTATGCGATGTTGCTAACCCATGGACGGGTATTACTGGAGATGTATACATTTTTCTTGTGTGTTTATGACGTGTTGCAGGTCATGTCAGAAATCAGGTGAACTTGCTAGCCAGATACCTCTTATTGCGGGCAAGGGCAACAGGGATACTTCTCTAGCGCCTAGTATGGTCGTCGGCCAGCCATGTGTTGTTACCACTTGCTGCTGCGAGAATGAGTCCCCCAGTGATGGCGACTCAAAGACCAATGGAAGTCTTTCTCATGGTCACACCTACCAGACACGTAAGAATGCTTTTAGTGTCTGGTCGTAGGAATCTCTTTTGTCTGATTCCTATCTCATTAGATTGCAGAAATATAGATTTCAAAGAGAACTTGGGACACTGTTTCACTTGAAGTATCTTTTGATAATTGTTATGCACTTAATGGTAACAGCTGCTGTGTAGAAGCTGATAGATTTAATCAGTTACTTTTAATAATAAGATTGTTTGTGTTATGTGGCACTTCTTCAGAAGAAACTCCTTAGGGTTTTAATAACTCGTATGCAGCATGTTAGCAAATTCGGTATAAATAGGAGTTCTGATTGCTTTGCTTTTGAGTTTTGGTCTTTAGCAATGCGCTGTGTGTCTTCAGGAAAAAATGTTTGAGGCAATTCTATTTTACTTTTTATGTTTCTGAGTTTCCACCCTTGACCATTATATTGTTTATCGCTCGACTCTCTTCAACTATTCTCCATTTTACAATCGATATTGAATTGCTATTGTATACAGAACTTTCACAGTTCATTGTTTTAGACGAGATTCAGTGCAAAGTTGAAATGCAGAAATCAGGTTGATAGAGTGAGATAGATGCTAAGTCAAGTTGGTAAACGTCTATGGTGATTCAAAATTTAAATTTGAACTGAAAGTGCTATGTAAAACAGAAATGTGGTCTTTATATATTATAAAGTTCAGTTTTAAGTCGTTCCAGAGCAAAAAAGTGAAAGGAAGAATTTTTTGCTGTAACTTTAATTGTACTATTTGTTTTTCTCAGATGGTTTCTGTAATTACATTGGCGTTTGCTAGTCATCTGTCATCTTGCATTAACATATCGTTTACATCTGTCATCTTGCACTAGTATCTCGTTTACATCTGTCATCTTGCACTAGTATCTCGTTTACATCTGTCATCTTGCACTAGTATCTCGTTTACATCTGTCATCTTGCACTAGCATATCGTTTACATCTGTCATCTTGCACTAGCATCTCGTTTACATCTGTCATCTTGCACTAGCATCTCGTTTACATTGGATGTAATTTGGTTTTACCTGCGATATCTGCTTTCTGTTGTAGTAGAATCCGTACACAATTTGGATAGGCCATACCATTGTGACAACTGCTATGGTGGTCCTGGTTCCGTGCAGTGCTATAGCCAAACGACGACACCAGCCGTACCCTACGCCACAGCTACACTGGTCTGTGGAGCACCATATCACACCGTCTGTGGCACTGGAAACATTCCGAATCCTCAGGCTTACATGATCCATCAGCCGAATACAAAACAAGGAACAGATGCGAAGAATGAAAGCTCCAGCAGCACATGTAAGAATTCCAGCAGTAATAGGATCAGATTTTAATGTTAATAAATCTCAAAAGTGTAGTAAACCTTAATTTAAAATTAAACAAATCCAGTGATTTTCATTTTAAAAACAATTGTAAAGATAATATCAGTTATTTTAGATTTTAATTTATTTGTTAATAATTCCAGTAATTTGAATGCAGTTCATTTAAATGCAGTGATTTAGATCTGTCACAACAATTACAGGTACCTTCAGCATTTTTAAGATGTAGACTTTGTATCGTGTAATTCTTTAACACTTTGACTGTGGGACAAATATTATTACCAACCTGCAGCAGCCCGTGAAATTCAAGTGTTAAGGACTAGTTGAGGTCATCTAGCTCAGTTTTGAATTTTCCCCATATTTCTATTGTTAACTGAAAACAAGTTCTTGCATTTGTAGAGCTCAGTAATTACTTACTTACAAAGCCACACATTGTTTATATACCACACATTGTTTATATACCAGTGGTGTTATGCTGGAGTGTAGCAGCTTTCAGCAGTGTCTACAATATACAATATCTGGATTGATTGATCTGACATAATCTACTTTTAATTGTTTTTCCAGTCAGTGAAAGTGGAAACCGGATGATGCCTGGCTCCGTATCGATGCCAATAAACTCAGACCACAGTCATCGGCCAGTGATTGGGTCGGACAAGGGTTGTGACGCACCCCATTACGAGTACGTTATGTACAATAATAGGTAAGGTCTCGTAGTAAAAATCTTACTCAGCTTCTTCTCTAAGTGATTGTGGACACTGTAGTAACCTATATACATGTACAAAGACTTTATACCATACATACAAACTTAGATAAATCACTTAACTGCTTCAAGTGATTTTCTTAATTATGGTGACAATGTGAACTAGAGACGGGTGTTAAGGCTATTATAGTTTCTGTAGCAGAGTTAAGGAAGCATTCATGATAAAGGTGATTACTGGTGAAATCATGTTGGAGAATTTGATAATGCAGTCGTTGGCACACACTTGATGGACCCATGCAATGATGAGTGGAATGTTTGTACAATGCAGTCTCTGTATGTCTGTCTCTCTAACTTTGTCTCTCTCTTTCTCTGTCTGTGAGTGGGTGGGTGGTGTGTGTGTGTGTGTGTGTCTCTCCACCCCTCTGCCTGCCAAAGCTCTGAAATTCACTGCTCAGCTCTTTTCATTCTATCAATCTGCCCTTTACTTTTGTTGAGCTTTAATCTCATCTTTCCTAGCTGTCCTATTTGCCCCAACTTCACATCTGGTAAAGTCTCCGATTCGTTGGATTTTTACTTCTCCAAACGATGATAAGTTTGAATAATGGTTTATGTTTGATGATGTGATGGTAAGGTGATGCATGTTCTTACGATGGTCCTATACAAAGAATTTACAATAGATTATATACAAAGAATTTATAATAAATTCTATACAAAGCATTTATAATAAATTATATACAAAGAATTTACAATAAATTATATACAAAGAATTTATAATAAATTATATACAAAGAATTTATAATAAATGATATACAAAGAATTTACAATAGATTATATACAAAGAATTTATAATAAATTCTATACAAAGCATTTATAATAAATTATATACAAAGAATTTACAATAAATTATATACAAAGAATTTATAATAAATTATATACAAAGAATTTACAATAGATTATATACAAAGAATTTATAATAAATTATATACAAAGAATTTACAATAAATTCTATACAAAGAATTTACAATAGATTATACTGCACATTGTTTCTTCGTTGACTGATATTTCAGATTGTGCAACGTTGAGAATCCAGATAAGCACGTTGGTTTTGTGAAATCTGATCATCGTGGATCATGTGACGATGCGTACAACGTTGGAATCGATCCATCGAGATGTTTCACTCTAGAATCAGCGACAACCGACTCAGAAGCTCACGGTAAACAGATGCTTTCAGATGATTAGCAACAAATTAGATGCTGCAACCAAATATGGCAAGAACGCTTATTTGCCAAATTGTCTGATATGTAAGAGAGCACGATTTGAACATATTGGATTTTTATTGGCAGACAATTTTTGGAAGTGATGACGCAACAGAGCATTGTTATGAGTTGTTGACATTCTGTTGCAGATGACGATGCTAGTCAAGCGACGTGGCCGACAGACAATGAGTCCATCTCCAACTGCAGTTCTGTCAGCTCATGTGGCGCTGACGCCGACTCTTTTATTGGCGAGATTGACTTTGCCAGCGCTGTCACTAAGGCTGCCGAACAGTCAGGGTTGTCAGTTATCGGTTCGACCGTCAGTCCACTGGTTCCTGACAATCTAAAAGGTTGTAACTGGTCTTCGAGAGTAGACTATTAGCCAGAAACTTTGAAGAAAGCAACATTGTCAGATCTTTTGTATGGTAGTGGCATAATTGTGTAGGCAGAAGCAGGGGCAGATCCAGGGAGGAAATCCGGCCATGGCCCCCATTGAGAAATTGGACATTTTCCACCAGCTATTTTGACGGGAAAAATGGTATATTTTTCAAGAAATGGTCTCTTTTTTGCTAACATTTCGGCCAAAGGACTAACAAAAGGTGATCAGGTTTTTTTGTTGGTCAATAGGGTGGTGCTTAAGACAGGGGAAAAAAATCGCTTGCTTTTTTTGTGGTCCTGCTATCCATAACTATTCCAACTGGTCTAAAATTATTAAAGAAATTTTTGAAATTTATACATTAATATTTAGAGGTAGCTCAATGACCACGAAGTTTATAAAAAAGAGCGATTTTTTACAAATGAAAACACACAAGAGCTGTTTCGGTAAACCAGACTTGTTTAACTTTTTCTGACAATAACACATAAATTAAATGGTCAGTAGACTCCACATTTAAAAAAACCTGATGGGCTACAAAGAAAAAAATGCAATAAAACAAATTTAAATGTCGCAAAATTATAAATGTTCAGTACAACGTTCATTGTAACTTTCTTAGTTTATCTTGGTTGAGGCAGCGAGTCTCTCTTTCTTGGTGTCTGGATAAGCGTGACGGTGCTGTTGAACAGCTTGTAGCAAATACAGAAGCTGTGGATTCATCATGAGTCATTAGGCCACTGAATTCCTGGATGAGTGCCACGTCCGTTCTGCATGGTCGTTGACAACTTTAATGGCATGTGCTGACTCTGCAGCCTTCTGGTAGACCTCCCTATCTTTCAACAGGTCAGGATCTACAGTGAGAAATCTATCTGGAAGTTCCATTGATCCAAACAGAGTTCAGGACTTTGCAGATATAAATTTCTCAAAATTTTGTCAGTGACGTGTCCAGGTCAACACTGATTCGTTTAGTGTGACCCTGTTCAGTGTCATCATCATTTTGCATAACTGTAATCAATAGCCTCTTTGTAGCAGAACTTACATGGTTGTCGAAAAAACTGAAGCAATCAATTCTGGCGACAAATACCATAAGTGTTTTGAAAATTTCAGAGATCTATGCTACTTTGGACATTGTCGTGTTGATTGCCAAGTATTCAAGAAGTAATTTCAGAAGATTAAGGTCATTGTAAGGAGCATTGGCTGCCAATGGAACTGAAATCAAGGCTTTCAAGTACACAAGTGCAGCAAAGACACTAGCATCCTGTAGTGTCTTCTCTTCTCTTTGTGTTTAAGTGGAACTGGCCTCTAAACATCCACACCTTTAAACAGTAAATTGCCTTTGAGAGCCAGCGTGCCTGATGCATGGCTCCAGGTGCCATTATTCAGACTCCTCTCTGTAGGATGGAATCAAGAAAGATAATTTAACAAGTTCATTGAATTCTCTGTAGTCATTTCTTGGCTGACTGTTTTCCAGATAGCTGTTTGCAAACTGAACAACATCATCTTTGATGTCTTGCAGTGATCTTGATACGGTGTTATTTGTCAATCCTGTTTCATATTTCTGTTGATCAATGAAATCAATGCCAATGACCTTGAAATCGCTTAATGAGTGAAACTTTCGGTGATGATGGGGATCCCAGACAGACTTGAAACACTGCACCAATGATCAGCTCATTACATGATGCCTGCATGCTAGTGATAGCAACTCCTTACCTAGCTTCTGTTCTAAGAGGATGCAGGCGCCAGCAATCCAGCCAGTGTTGGAACTTGTTGTACCAAAAGACATTGCTCAAACTCTATCAGATATGCCCTCCTCCCATTCCTCAGGAGCCATGTAGACCACTGCAGCTTGATCTTCACCTGTTCCCCTTGCTAGTTTTGCCACAGTAAGAAGGCTGGAAACTCTATTGCCGGAAACAATTACTGGGAAGTCTATCAACCTTTTATTTACTTGTAAGATCAGCAATTATTTTGCTATCACAGTAGGCCTATACTACAAATGGTACATTACATTTAGTTTGGAACTTCACTTGTAAAACTGTTGCTTGCTTAGACCTCTGTTTTATTCTTGCTCTGCGAATTGTAGTGATATCGTCAATTCCGTGACCGAGGCTTTTTACAGCAAGACTGGATGATGTCAGCAAAATAATGATAACGACTCATGACAGAATTAATTTTGTGGGAGTGTCATGTAACTAATATGTGATTATTTTACTGGTCTATTTATTTAGTTGGCCAATTACAGTTTCAAAACTGTTGTACTGAAATGGATACACTGCAGTTCAAACTTGTAATTGCCATAATGCATTGCTGATCCTTACTATTTCGAACCTGCAAACTGTAAAGCTTCAGTGTCATTGAGCTACCAGTAAATATTCACCAGTGGAGTAGATATTTGGCCTGAATTTTTTCTTTATATATATATGAACAAGAGTAGATGGCAGGAGGTTCATATTTACAACATCTGAAAATAAGCTCCACCCTATTGGTCAAAGTAGAAATTTGTTCCCAAACATTTCGACGAAACGACCCCAAAAAAACTCAGATTTTTCAGCCAAAGACAAACGAAAGCTTTTGACAGACACAGGACCGAAAATTTGTGCCAGGGGCCCCCCCCCTTCGAAAATTTCTGTATCCGCCTCTGAGCAGAATACAATGATCTAACTACAGAATTCAGATAATAATGTGTTGTTGAAATTGAGAATTTGTTGCTAATGAATTCTAACGGTTGAAGAAGGAAAGGACATTGCGCACTCATTTACTTGTGCACTTTATTTGACCATTGTTCGCAGTGCACAGAGCCGAGAAAAGTTGGCGACACTCAGCTCAAAGAAGTTGGAGGCACATGCTTTACTTCAATGTCATTTCTTACCCTTAACTCTTGTTCTGAAACGTATAGGAGAAAATTGATCTGGTCTTTGAAAGGTTAATTACGACAATACTGATTTGATCTGATACTGATGATTTGTTCAAATCGCATATGATACGAGTCGATGCAGCCATGTGTTAATTGTGAACGTATGTATACTAGGGTGCCAACCAAATGCATGGTCAAAAAATAATTTTGTCTGATCCAGTTGCCCACCCCCTACAAATGTTTTCTATGGCAAGAAACTCACGTGATACAAATTTTATTCCAATAGAAGATCATTTAGAGGTAGCTTAGCGCGTCAGTAGTTTATAGTAGCGTATAACATAATTTCTTCAAAATCGCATATGGAAATAGCTTATATTTACAGAGAACAGGCTGTGCTGTGACTCAATGTTCATACTGACTAAGAATAATAATGTTTCTTGTAATTTTTTATCTTTCCCAATTCTTGGATGTTGCTCTAATAACACGGATAAACCATAAAAGGCTAATTAAAGACTGTCAATGTCATTTCATACAACTTCCAGCAATACAATCCTTCCTGATGGTGCCTATGTGTTGTCTGAACAAAAGTGTATAAGAAAACACTACTAAGCTTGGTTTGCAGACCAAAATCATGGAATTAGTCGATGCCAAAGTGTTCAACACCAGATGGGACCTCCAGTGGCAAAAAATCAAGATATTTAGAAGATTTAGATAGGCTACTCACGTATAATTATGCATTTGACGCAGACCGGTATGAAAATGGCATAAAGGTGACAGCAACTGCAGTGGTTTGGATCTGGTGCAAAATGAGTTTATCGAGTTCATCCAGCTCAATATGATATTCAGTCAAGACTGTTAGGAAGAGTATGAGCTCTTTTACCTGGCACTGATATTCTTAAAAGGAGTATAAAGTAAGGGAGATCTGTGCATATCCATGCCTCTGGAGTCCACCCTAGAGCTAGATGGATGGCAAGGTCACAAACAAGGTTACAAAGATACTTATTTTACTCTCAATAAATCTCATCAAATGCGAGTTGTCAGCTCTCCCAGAGTTCAAGTCAATTGTTAAGTTTACATTCAGTGTCTGTACACACATGCATGTGCCACACCTGATCCTCGCAACGTCTTGAATCTTCTGCATGAGTTTGATGCATACAGACAAACAACTAAACTGTTATCGATTCAGCAATCAATTGTTTCTGTAGTCATTTGTAGTATCTAGGTGAAATACTAATTGGTCACACTTTCTCTGATACAATGGTTCCTCTGGATTTGAAGGAAGCAATAGTCATGCACAGCCCTAAGTAAAGAAACCCATGGACAAACTCCTCGGCACGTTGTAAGTTTATACTGCATGGACATGACACTGTTGCTATACCAATGCTTCGGTGGTTGTGACAACATATTTAGCAGTTTCTTGTGGCAATTGGAATATCACAACACTTTTTGGCCCTAAAGACCTTCACCCTAGCATTTGAGAGAGCATTTCTGAGTATGCTAGTGCTCAGATATGGGCAGAGAGTCTGATGGTGGTAAACAGTGCCGCTGATTTATTCAATGGTGTTCTTGGTCACTATGAAAAACAGAATAAATTT
This sequence comes from Lumbricus rubellus, assembly GCA_945859605.1. Classification (NCBI taxonomy): domain Eukaryota; kingdom Metazoa; phylum Annelida; class Clitellata; order Crassiclitellata; family Lumbricidae; genus Lumbricus; species Lumbricus rubellus. The sequence continues at coordinate 22,396,647 of OX243816.1, read as the reverse complement.
ATGTCATAAGTTGCTGAGAGGCACCGCAGGACATTTCTAGTCACTAAGGAGTCTACTATTGCTCACCAGTAGTGCTGGGCTCAATTGCTCATCACTAACTTAGCAATAATGAGCACCCTGGATAGTTGTGTATCTTACGCATTGAAACGCCATGGAATTTAACATTGTCCAATGCTAAAAACTTTAACCGCGTCAAGCTACCAGTAATTTTTTTTAGAATGCTTCCAAATTTTGTGAGCCTTATTATTTCAACATTGAAAACATATTTTGGGGGTGGGAAGATACAAATTACAAACTTTTATTTTGAGTGGCACCCTAATGTATACTACATTGTATAGTCGGTTAACATTCAGTGCATTTGTCTTTGTCAGTTCGAAAACACAGTCGATCACGACAGCGACGAGCAAATCGACCGGCGAGTCCTTACAGCACCGACAGCAACTACAGTCACTTACCGACACAACACAAACCGTACCCTAAGGCAGATCGGCGGAAACAGATCGGCGAACAACAAGATGATGTGCAGCAGGGTAGGAGACCAACGACGACGACGACAAACCCATCAGTCAACCTTCAGATTGGTATGCATCCTCATCCTTCCTTTTTTTAATAACCAGATTCTCTGCCTGACTTTTTGTCATTATGTCTGATTTGTGCTTAATAATATGTTATAATTGTTATCTACTGTCCTAAAGTCTGTTTATTTCTGACTGCAACATTCTATATTGAAGTACAAGCGATTTAATACCATCAATTCACGTTTATTTATTTATATACGTTTGAAGAGAATCATTAAACAAAAAGTCATATTTCAATATATATATTGCAGATGATATTCCGTTAAAAAAGTCAGCCGTTCCTTATTCGGCTGCAAACTCTGGACGAGGAAAGCCGCCGACGACTACGACGACAGTCAACAGTCTTGCACATTCGCGAAATCCTGCCATCTCTACTCAAGCAAACCCAATTAAAACCTGTGACATGCGTCAGGTACTTTAAATATACTTTAAATATACTATAATACTACTTTTTCATTGCGGCCAGTTTTATTGGACAGCACACAGTTTTGTCCTTTTAGGTTCTTGTGTGTGAAACCCCAGATACAAATAATCATTGAAAAACAGTCTTGTTCGTTGTAAAAACCTGTATAGAAATACTTTGATAATGCTACTTACAAGAGCCAGCCGATGATTTAGAAATTAATTGCAAACTGGCATTTTATATCCACAAATACACTTACCATTTTTTCATATAAATTATGTTGAAACACTGTTACCATGCGGCCAATGGAGGCTCAACATGTTGATGACGATAGACCAGCGGTTCCCAACCCGTGGCCCGCGGGCCAAAAATGGCCCGCCAAGCCTAAAACAATGGCCCGCCAGGCCTCAAAGTGGCCTTCATCTCTCAAAGAATTAACAAAAATATATGAAAAATTGAGAATTTTGACAGGATAGAACTCATAATTATTTTCCACTACAAATTATTTTATTTTGATGTCTATAAATAACATAAAACATAAATTTTATATGCTTTTAGTTCATTAAATTTTAGCAATGTGGCCCCCTAATGTTCCTTAACTAAGAAAAAGTGGCCCTCTTGCCCTCCAACTTAGAAAAAGTGGCCTAAGGTCAAAAAAGGTTGGGAACCACTGCCATAGACATTGTGGCACCATGTTGATGACCATAGACATTGTGGCACCATGTTGATGACCATAGACATTGTGGCACCATGTTGATGACCATAGACATTGTGGCACCATGTTGATGACCATAGACATTGTGGCACCATGTTGTTGACCATAGACATTGTGGCACCATGTTGATGACCATAGACATTGTGGCACCATGTTGGTGACCATAGACATTGTGGCACCACCTCTAAACCAGACTGGTATGTTATTTTTGCACATGTTAACAGCGTTTTTACGCTGTATGTGACTTTCAGTTCATCAGTGTGAAATTGTATTTATCTTATTTTCAGACGAATGTCGTTTAGCTTCGTCGTAATTCAATGATGTGGACTTGAAATTCTAAGTCATCTGCCACCGCAATCAGACACCACGAATCAGCCACCGTCGTCGCTATCGTCGTCGTCTGTGGTAGAACTGAATGAAACGGACGTCGTGTCTCCACCTCTGACTTTCATCCTTCTCGCAATCTCGACTCACGCAACATCAACATCACAATTCTCTGCTGCTGCTGCGCGTTGCGCGGCAGAATTCGATCAGAATCCGGAATCAGAAATTGCTGATCAATCAGTCACCAATTATTGACGTGAATGACAAAAACGTTGAGTCAGTGTTAATGATAACAATGTGATACACAGAGTGACCTTGCTGCTTCATCTACCTCCAGCGGACAGTCTGACCTGACCTAGATGTTGTATGCGTGTCGGTGCAAAAACAACCAGCCATGTGTCAGAGATGGACCTTCATGAACAACGTTGGCAACACTTACCGTACTATACACGGACACACGGACGTGCCGTTTCCTTGCTAGTCACCACAACTTCTGTATGTGATATGCCGATAGAATGCTGTAATTTTGCAAAACTCTTAGGAATGTCCCAAAGCATTTATAACACTGCTGAATCATTTTTGACGTCGGCAAGCTGTCAGCACTTGGAAGCCAAGAGACTACTGTACATTTGCAATGTAATATGTGTTGATTTGTAAAGTATATATATGATATTTTTTATCCGGATCAAAATACTGGTTTTATCATATTCTTTTCAAGCTCGTTACTTTTAAAGTGAAATTAGAATGGTATTAGTCATAAAGATGAATTTGTTTCAGCATGCGGAAATGTAATAGCTTCATTGTTTAAAGCATTTTCAATTGAATGTTGTTGAAACAGCTTAACATGGCTTCACTTTTTAAAGCTGCTTAAACATCATTAAATGGCTTCAGTTTCTAAAGCTGTTTTGGCATAATCTAATGCAACTGTCAGGTTGTATAAGCAGATGCTTGAAAGATTAAACTAAAGTTCAAACGAGGTGAGATTTAGAGTCAAACTAGAAGTTAGAAGCATTTTGTGATATTTTTGTTAATCAAAACAAGGGTTCAACCTTTACCAGCAGAGTTTTTACCTGAAGATCTTAGCATATAATCGTAAAGTCAGAATCCAGAAAACTAAAGGAAACAGACAGTGAATTGAGTGCAGTGTTAAATGTTTGGTTTCTTTTGCATCCTGGTTATCATTACCGTTTGTCTCATTTCCTACTTCAAAACTTGTCTCAAGAATTCGTAAAGCTCAGGATTTTCGTATTTCACAAAAGATTGTTGCAAGACAGTTATGGCACACGTGAAACTTGACCTATGTCTGTATCTAGGAATGAAAATTGAATGTGTTTTTTGCATGTCTTGGAATTCACAACCACAAGTTTAGTGGAATCCTTCTCATCCTCGTATATCACTTCGCAAACAATAGAAGACTTATCTCACCAGAATTATCAATAATCTTTTTAGAGATAATGCTTTTAAATATCAACAACCTCGTGACATTGCCTAAACTTAATGGTTGCATAATGGATTAATATTACATGACTATAATATTGCCTGTGTTGGTCATAGTCATTTATTTGCTATTATGCTAACAGAATCATTTTGTCTGCTAGCGTTGTAGGGTTCTCAGAATCACAATTAAAAATATTGGATATACAATTTTAAAATACACAACTTTTTTAAATTTAAAAATAAATACTCTTGTTAGATTAGCATTTGCTTGATTTTGATGAACATGGTTGGCAGAATGATTTAGCTGTCTGACACACATTCTCGCCATGTGTTCTGCACACTGTAACAGTCTTCCATTAACAATGATTCACAACATTTCATTGTGTGCAACTCAGGAACATTTTCTAAATCTTTTAAATCACACCTGTTTGGATCTGCTGGGTAGCTACGTTGAGCGCCTTCGTGAGATTCTTGCTAAGGTGCTATATAAATGGCCATATGTATAGATGAACCTTGGCAAAAAGTGCAGAGTTGGCAAGGAACATGAACACTATCCAACACAAAACCAAGAAAAACACTGTGACTCTTACTTTACTGCTTGCTTCATATTGCTTTGCTAACTGATATAAAAATCTAAAGACATTTATCACCTAGGCTAGCATAGTCTGATTTCTTTAAAGAGTGTTCCATTGCAATAATAAAAAACGTAATGAGGCAGCCAAGATCACAAATTTTGATTCCATCCACAACTGGCCAATAGGCATTAGAACTGGAACAAAAAATCATCGTCATCAACACCATTGCAGCTGGAGGTATAAATCTCACAAAAACACCCACTGCCAAATAGTAATAGTAACACCCATTTCAACTCATGTACCCTCCTTCAGAAACTTTCACATCATTAAACAATACGAAAAGAATAATATTAGACAACAACAGCCCACATGAAACTTTGAAGGCAGACGTTTTAAAGACAGTGTACGCAGTGTAATTGTTAATATGTCAAATACAAGTACCGCACCGTAAGCATAACTATCTAACTGACAAGACACGACATGTATTCACAAATCAAATTACAACTCAAATATTATGAACTTTAACTGTACAAATCTAACGCGTAGTAAACATGAGAGTACATTTTGAACTTTACAGCCAATGTTCACCATGATATGTGTTCATGACAGACTGTAATTTCAACTGTACACCACAACGGTCTGAATGCCTTTAAGTATGAATGTATCTGGTCCAATCTAACTTGAGCTGATCATTCTACAGCATTGTAATCAGAAGGCCCAAAATCGTCACTGCTATACTGTTCCCAATTACAGATCTGTGCTTCATCCGTACGAGGAACTCGACTCTTTTAATGCACCGCAAGTCTTGGCTTCCTACCCATTTCCCACATTTAGGAAATTTTAAAAAAGTTTAGGAAGCATCTTAAAAATTCCTGGCCAAAACCTACTCTTCCATCTATTGTATTGGTCGTGACCTGTGTCCACACTCACGTAACTGTGTTCTCCCTATATTTGACTCCCTCACCAGGCGCAGTTTATTGGGTAGGAAGCTGCAGTAAGACTTCTAGTTGATTTTATTCTAATTATTGTTTCTTTACAGCAATTATTTCTGAAATTCTATATAAAGCTCTGAGCACTTGCTTGCATTTATTAAATACACTTACTTACTTACACAGAAATCACAATAAAATATTATAGACGATTGGAAAGTCTGTGTATGACGAATAAGCAGTTGAAAGACACGACGAGTCTTTAGTACAGTAATAAATTTACATCTGAATGATATCAAAGAATTGACACAATAACATGGCAAGAAGTGTTAAAAGCTCTGGCCCAACCAACAAGAAAGCTTGAGTGACGGTGTCTACTAACCAAGTGCATGAGCGGAGAGCACGGAACTCAGTAGATACTGAGTAAATGTAACACTTTTGACTTTTTAAGACAGAGTTTGAAATTGATTAATAAATTTGCTAAACACTCAGTCAGTGAATTAATAAAATACAGACATAATATGCTGTCTATGCTTTGCAACACAGATTTTATCCATTTGCAAGAAGCCATTTTCACCACCAGATACCACTTAAGATATTTCTGATTAAAATTAATGTGGTATGGAAATTATTTAAGTAAGCCACTCACTATGCACATCAAATGTTTGGGTAAGTCAGTCATTATGCACCTCAAACACTTGGCCCAACTGGTACAATCCTGGTTAAAGTACCAAATGATCAAATCAAAGCATAAGCAGAAATCACAGTCTAACAAAACATTTTGTACATCACTTGAGAAATAATTGCTTCTCAGAAAGCGATGCATAATGGAATAAGATTCTGTACTTGGTGATAGGAGCAGCATTCCATCTTGAGCTTCAACTCCATGATCACCTCACATAAACAATCATTGCAGGATGCATTCTGTAGTTAGATGTGATGTAAAAGAGGAAACACATCGAACCAGATACTAATGACTTAAAGATTTCGCAAATATTTCCCTTTACTCAACGGAATGAACTCACAAAATGGTTTTAAAAATGAAGGCAGTACGAATGTGTGCATAATATGTCTTGCTGTCTATGCAAGCCATGTAGGAATGCAAAGGCACCAGTGGAAATGTGGTTATCTGCCAGAGTCACAATCCTTGCAGGCTAAGATATGTTGATAAACGTATGTATCAATGTTTGTACGTAAAAGAACAATCAATATCGAACTGATCTAATCTAATCTGATCTAAACAAGCATCCAACGCTACACAAGATGGCAGCAGTTTTGCATAAACACACCGATGCAAAACTTTGTCTCAATCTCAGTACAGCATCAGTACAGCAACAGTTAGGGACCATCCATATCTTACGTCAACAAACAAAATTTATTTTGCCAGTGCTCCAGCCAGTACAGAACTTCTCAGGTCACGTTTTATCGAGACCTCTCACTCCCCGCTACATGCACCCCAAAACAGTCTCCTAAATCCGATCAACGTCTCCCCTTCAATGCGTACGCCATACATGGACAGCCCCTTGTATAAAGAAAGAATACACAACATGGCAAAACAAATGCACCTAGAAAAAAGCATTAGTAAGATTGCAAAAGCGTTTCTACATTTTGAAAATGTGAGGCCTTCAGGTGAATGACAAAGTAGACAATAATGTTTGATGTCAAGAAGGTCCAAGCAATCAGAGAATAATAAGAAATTTCAGAATCCAGTCGGATGACGTTGCGTTTCAGCGAACAGTTTGTGACATGTGGACAGGATTAAGCATAAGTTCAAACGCCGCTCCTTTCAGATTCGCACCACGCAGATTTGCTTCCTGAAGGTCACAACCGCTGAGGTCACAATTCTCAAGGTCGGCTCCAGCCAGCACTGCACCTCTCAGGTCACAGTTCTGAAGGTTGGCATTCTTGAGCGTAGCCACTCGCAGGTTGACGCCGGCCATGTGACTGCCCTCAAGGTTGACGTGCTTCATGTTGGCACCTTCCATATTGGCACGACTACCCGCTGGATCTTCAAAATTGCAAGCAAGCATTGAAGCGCCCTCAAGGTTAGCACACAGCATCTTCACGCCTAATAGGTTTGCAGTATCAAGCTTTGCACCAGAGAGATCAGCACGTTCAAAGTTACAGAATGACAGATTGGCACTTGCGAGGTTTGCTCGGCGTAATACGGCATACTTGAAGTTGATATGACGCAGGTCTAGTTTTGCCAGATTTGCACCCTCAAAATTGATGCCCTGACAGCGCAGCTCCCAGTCGGGTGGAGTACCAATCAGTCTAGACACCAGGAAGCTTCGGTCAAACGGTGTGTTCTCAGTGCGTGGCTGTTCGGCTTGGATGCGAGCTTCAAGTTGCTCGACAACCGAATTGATGCCATAAAATTTTGCCTCAGCTAGAACTCCTCGACAATTGATGCCACTGTCGATGATGAGCTCACCGCTTCGCAGATAATTGAGAATCGGTTCAAAGTAAGTTGGACTTCGGTCGATGAGAAACGCACCTTTCGCATCAGTCTTGCTTTTCCATGGACTGGAAAACATTCGTGCAAGCATGCTGTCAGGTTCCTTTGTCGTCAGCGTCACTTTCGAAGTGGTGAACTTCCTGCCACCAACGTTTAGTGTAACCCAGTCGCTGTCTGTGACTTTTGATTCGCACATCGCATCGGCGTCAAACTTATGTTTGGGTGTAACGAACGGCTCCCCCAACGACGCATATATGATGTCACCAGATGTCAGAACTGAAGTGTCGTCGATGACTTTGCCACTGCAGTTGTAGAGAATTTTAACGTTGATTCCAAGACTTCTGCTTATATGAGAAAGGGCATCAGGGAGTGATAGAGGGAGGTTCATCTGCACACCGCCTGTGACACAGCCATTACTAAACACCACAATGAGGTCTGGCATCGCTGTGGCACGTAAGTCTTCTAAAAACAATCACCAAATCAGTCAGCAATAAAATGCCATTTGGTTGAATCCCTAAGATTGAATCGATGCAATATTACGGTTTCTATAAAGTGAAGCAAACTTAGCAAGGCAGTCTTCCTAAGAACTGCTGACACGGAGGGAAAATACATACTTCATTCGATTCTTAACATCCTCACCACCACAGACTATGCACACTGAACAGGAATCAACTGTTAACTACGGAAGGGACTGCATTAGTTTTTGTCCTATGTGTGCTCCAAAAACTTGCCAGTAGTGTGTGTGTCTTCTAACACATTCGAATCGACGTTCTTCAAACAGTGATTACTTACATATGAACTCCATACATATGAATGAATGAATGAATGAATGAATGAATGAATGAATGAATGAATGAATGAATGAATGAATGAATGAACTCCATCTTACTTCACAGTCTTCACTCATAATATAGCATTAGGCAGATAACGTGCGCCATCGATACATTGCTAGCAGGCACTATGTAAATTTCAGGCATATACATTACATACTGACTTATGGTCGGCGCTATACTTCTAGCCGAGAGTGACTATTTACAAGGTACTAACAATTAATCACAACTTAGACATAATAATATCTACAGTAGGTACATTATCGTGTTATCGCAATCGCAAAACATATGAAGAGGAAATGACGTTTTGTTGTAGCTACGGACCAAAGATCTCGTGGTCAATGATCTTTACTGTGATAGTACAGAAGGCCTATAAATAATATAATAATAAATTAATAATAACTAATAATTTTGTACTGGCTGATAGTATGAACGGCTATGGACGGACTTCAGAAGTAAAAGTTAACTGTTAAACAGCCATGCAAGGCGCTCGTCTGTTCTACTCAGTAGTTAAATAATTCATTTGGATGAGCAGCAGGAACTCGCGATCGGGAGCTTTACTGAAAATTAGGCCCATGCATGTAGGGGAAGACGGGGTAATACCGGCCACGGGGTAAATTCGGCCAGGGTGATTTCAAGAGAACCAGAGGGCAAGGGAAGATTTCAATGCTACCATCTAGTTCACAATATCATATTACGTATGTTTATCGGGATAGTTTTTGTTTTTAAGTGAGTATAATTTGCTAAAAGCGAAAAAAAACAGTTTGAGCCAAATCGACTTCTCTATGCTGTCTCCAATAACAGCTAAGAAATGAAGTATATTCTGGTTCAAATGTCGGTTATTTGCTTTTTATTCTGCAAACCACAATATTTTTTGTCAATTTGGTTATCCAAATCGATTGTACAAAATAGCGGCCCTTCTCGTTACGGCTATTATGGAGGGTAAATTCGGTCATGTGGACGGATTTACCCCGAGATGTTAGAAATGGTACATAGTGCCAATGTTAATATAGTGACTTTATATTTTTCACCAATATACTCAGTTTTAATTTAAAATTTAATTATATTGCGTCATTTGGTGCTCTAAATTATATGCCAAGAAATTCCAAGAAGAAAGGCAAGCATGCAACTGGACGAAAGAAGTCCAGGAAAGGCCAATCGATCGTTATATAATTTTTTTAAAAGATAATAATAAAAACTTTTGTGTTACTTCATATAAGCGCTTCAGTGATATCGCCTATTACATTTGTGCATTATTATCTCGTCCGGTAGGTTGTGAAAATCAATTTAGCTGTGCTGGCCGAATTTACCCGTATGCCGGGGTAAATCCGGCCAAAAATTCACTTTAAAAATAATTTTTTTCTCAGCAGATATTTTTCTCAAACCCAAAAAGTAACCTTGCAGTATATTGTCCCTATCTTACTTTATTTAGTTGTAATTTTGTTTAATTTTAGCAGACAACTATTTGCAATTTAATACGAAAATTAGAAAAATGGCCGAAATTACCCCGTCTTCCCCTAAAGGTTCCACTGCATGGCGAGCAGTGTAAGAATTTCGATAATTTCAGTGTATGGGAAATTTTAGTGATGTAAGCATGTTTCTACTTCTGTCCGAAAAATCTCGAATAGGCCCTAATTGGAGTCGCACACTTTTAGGCATGCTATAAGCTTATAGGCCCTATAAGTCTGACGAGAGGAACAGAACTCGAAGAAGCATTCTAGCTAGCCTATTAATTTTGTAGGAACCCATGGTCGGTGGATCCGTGGAGGTAACTGCACACGTACCATAGATGCGACACTGTGTCTGCAGTTATTCATTAGAATAGTCCATTGGTTCAATGGACTATACAGTTTCTGTTTGTGGAAAACATAGACCACTCTAGCGCTCAGCAGTGACGTCTGCTAAATTGCTAATGGTGGGTTAGGAGGACAATCTCCATCAAATTTCCAAAGTGGAAGTTACTTGTACGTACATAATTACAATTATTATAATTATAATTATGTGACCTGCAGGCTAGGGCTAGGCTACAACATAATGTCTGGCGACGCCGCTGGTATAATAATCTTCGTTTCGTTTTCAACTGACGCAACGGACTTTTGATTAGGCCTACATGAAAAAGTCTTATCTGAACTATAGATTACTACACAGAATAAAGAAAGCGCTTTCTTTATTCTGTGGTTAGGCCTAGGCCTACTAGAATTGCAGAACAGACAGCCTGCACAACAATACTCACCTTGAACAATTCACTGTCTTTAGGAACATTGTTTTCTCGCTAAAAGTGGTCTAATTGTCTTCAAAAGCTGAGAATAATGATAATTATTCTACACACACGAAAGGTGCGTGTGGCATATTTTTTTATTATATTGCAAACACCTCTATAATAGCGCTATATAACGAGATGCGGTATCAAACTATCAATAGTAATACATGATTCACATGGATTTCAGAAAAACAAACTTATCGCGGGAAATTAAATTTGGAGTAAATGTGTGTCATCGTATACATATATTACGCAGTGTATTAATGTTTGTCACCCTGGCAAATTAATTGACACTGAATATTGAAAATTGAAGTAGTGAATTGCGGCGCAAGCTACTTTCACACCTTTGTATGCTGAAATTGTAAGTACACAACTTGCCCCCGTGGGCGGGAAATATGATATCAATCTCCGCGTTTTGACGACAGTGGGATAGATAAGGTAGACTCTGAACGATCACAAATAGAGTTTATATTTTACCTGAACGAAGCCCTGAATATAACCACTTATTCAATGTACTACGAATTAAGGGTTATTGTTACTGACGGCTCGGTAGAACGTAAACAGTATGGCCGCCGCAGATAGGTGCAGAATGGAGCGGCCTGACATACGGCGATCGATAGCCCAATATCTCCCCGACCTACGGCGATCTATATTTCAATGTTTTCGTGAAAGTAAGTAAAAATACCATGAAAAGGTGTATTTTCAGAAATATTAATACACTTAAATTGGCTAAAGAACACAACAAAATCGATTGACCTTAACACATTGGCCGCCAGTTACGAGATATCTCGTGCTTGCGCAGGCGTTATTTTTAAGAGCAAATCTTGAATAAGAAGCGAATGAATGAAGTCGTTTTTTATGGTTGAATATCTCTTAATTTTTGTCAATTTAAAACAGGTCACAATTTCTGGAAGATGGTAACACCATTTGTGGAAGGATGGGATTTTGTTCAGACACTTGGTGAAGGAGCTTATGGAGAGTAAGGACTGGAAAGTGTTTTCTTATTTAGATTGGAAAAGTTTTGATTGTTGCCTTTGAACTTATAACTTTACTAGCTGGGGTACCCGGCATTGCCCGGGAAATTTAGGCTTTTCGACCCCAAACGCAGCCCACCAGCCCCTGTGAGGTAGGTTCTCAACTGTCCTTGAATACCATGTCTAAGAAAATGAACTTTCTACTGCTTTACAAATGTGTCTGCTTCTCAGGTTTTGTGTAAACTTTTCTACTTTTCCATTACGACTAACATTGTAAAATAAAGAAATAAGTTATCTTTTGCTGGTGTTTGCTACTACTGACCTTCCTAACCACCAGTGTGCGGAGATATGAGAATGCATTGCTTTATAGGGACCTAGAGCAAAATGATTTAAATGCCCATATTTGGTTTCTGCCTATGTTGCTCTGTGGTGCACTATATGTGAAACGCATCAAAGGTTTGTCGTGCGTGTAGCAGTATAGATTAAGTGCTTGATTATTTTACATTTCCTGTTTGGATGCTGATCAGAGTGAAGCTGGCAGTGAACAGAGAAACCCAAGAAGCAGTTGCAGTGAAGATAGTCAACCTAAAGACGGCAGAAAATGTTGAAAAAAATATAAAGAAAGAGGTAATCTTGAGATAATTATTATGATAATTATTATGCTGATCTTAGGCGTTGATGTGACTTGCAGTAGTCTATTGATTAGCATGCTGGACTGCTATGTCAGAGGTCAGGGTCAATTCCCTGCCAGAACAGTAAGGTTTCTCAAGATTTTCGTTCTATTTGCATTTCATAGTAAACTTGGCTTTTGAATGAGTGCTAGGGTTGGCGTAAAAGATATTGCTCATCATCTATCTGATTATAATTATGATAGATGTTGATGATCTATCTGATTATAATTTTTATGATAGATGTTGATCATCTATCTGGTTATAATTTTTATGATAGATGTTGATGATCTATCTGATTATAATTTTTATGATAGATGTTGATCATCTATTTGATTATAATTTTTATGATAGATGTTGATGATCTATCTGATTATAATTTTTATGATAGATGTTGATGATCTATCTGATTATAATTTTTATGATAGATGTTGATCATCTATCTGATTATAATTTTTATGATAGATGTTGATGATCTATCTGATTATAATTTTTATGATAGATGTTGATCATCTATTTAATTATAATTTTTATGATAGATGTTAATGATCTATCTGATTATAATTTTTATGATAGATGTTGAGTATCATCGACGATCTTCATTCCAATTACTGAGAGCTGTACAATTCTTGGAAATGGGAAGCTTTTGTTTCCTAAAACTTGGAGTGGATGTCACTATTGACCTGTGGCAGCTCTAAAGCTGAGTAAAGGGCACCAGGTTATTCATGAGTTCTGCATCCTATCAGTGGGTTTTTCCAGAGAAGTCCGATGCTAGTTGCCGGAAGGCAGAGGAGCGGAGCAATGCATTGTGGTATGTTGAGGACAAGATAGTTTGGAAGGTGGACAATTGGCTGAGTTGGGTATGATTGATTTAATTTAGACTTTTAGGGACGTTTTCTGTTTCAGATCTGCATTAGTCGAATGGTCAGTCACCCGAGTATCATCCGGTTCTTTGGTCATCGCCGCGAAGGATTTCGGGAATATCTGTTTCTAGAGTATGCCAGTGGTGGAGAGCTCTTTGACAGAATAGGTTTGTATGACGATACAAGTGATATAATTTGTTAAGGACCGTTGCGGTATACATCAATGAAATTATTTGCTCACTATGCTAGCACTCCTTATATTCTATATATGGAAAGAGACTTTTTATTTGAATTGTCATGCTTGCATAAAGCATATGTTACTATATAAAAAGAAGGCTCAGGAGACTGACCTTGTGGCTTGTTGCTGCATGGAGGTGCATACAAAAACTTTAGTTGTTGCTGATAGATTGAATTTGGCAACTCGATTTGCATTGAAAGACTGCTAGTTTCTGTCTGTCGTCTGCTTTAGTGAAAGCACATTGCACCTGCATGCATAACATTGCAATTCAGCACCTCTGACATGCAAACAGTGGCTTGGTTGGGTTACTGGAAGCACAGCTTTATTTTTGTGGCATTTTTTTTATTACAACCTGATGCGCTCTAAATGTGAATAAACTATTGATGGAGTTTCTTACAGTGAGATGTGTTAAGAGAAGGGTCTGATATATTATACGTATGGTATACACTTATACTGTATACGTCTTTTCATTTGTTTATCAATAATAAAGTTTCAAAGTTGCTTGATATTAATTGATTAATTTTTGTCTCTAGAACCAGATATTGGCATGGTGCAAGGAGATGCACAAAGGTACTTTCGCCAACTGATTTCTGGAGTGGTACGTGATTTGATGTTTTTTGCCAGCGTACATATTTCGTCATTTTTTGTTTTTCCCCAGTGTTTTTGTTTACTGCAATACTGTGTCTCATGAATTTGATGAACAAAAAGATTTGATGTGTTGCTTCCTCATTATCTCCTGTGCTCGACTTTTTCTCTTGAAACAGTCTTCTATTGCATATATTATGTGTTCTATGGCATTTGATTCTGTTCAGCAGGTTTAAAATTGCGATATGATGCATCTGTTTAGATTATTTAAATAGTTGCATGTACAGCACTTTGTGAGGATCTTAAAAAGTGATTTAATAAGTTCTTTACATGTGTGCAGGATTTTGCAATCTGACATCAAATTTATTGGAGAGACATATCATGAAAATGTCAATTTTTGGCAACTTCTGCATAGTTCCCAACCCAGTTATCTAGTTGCCAGGTTTGTTTGAACTTAACCGTCTAATAGTGAATTAAATTATATCATTGCAGAAAAAATTTCTTTCAAATTTGATGAAGGTGCTGCTTTGTCTAAGTTCTTTGTCATTGAGATAAATTTTTCTAACAAGAAGCAATTTCTTTTCGTAGGAATATCTTCATTCAAAGGGTATTGTGCACCGAGATTTGAAACCTGAAAATCTTCTTCTTGATGGTGAAGGTATGTGTTTCTGTGAATTTTTAAAATTTAAAACGATTTCAACGATCACTCTACCCCTTCTAACCTTGCTGCTTTTATATATAGTGCAAAAACCTTAGAAACTGAAGCATCCATACACGTTTGTGGATGTCTAGTTAAGTAAGTAATTCCCCTATTTCAAATATCAAGCATTACCTTTTTATTTCAGTGTGCAGATGTCACGTATTACCTTTTTATGCATAACTCTTCATTCCAATTGAGAGTACCTCTTCATTTTATTTCCAATAATAAATGAAGTTCCTCTGCATTCTAATTCCTATCATCTCCACGGATTTATTTGTCTATTTATATACGGTACATTTAAGTATATCTGAACATTTAAAGGTCTTTTTGCCTGGATTAATTGGATTGTCATATTTTAAACTTTAAATCAGATCAGAGCAAATGCTTCACTTCTTTGCCAAGACAGCATGTCAAAATAGCTAAGCTACATATCTTGATGGCCAACACTTTTGGAGTTCTTAACCGTTTGTATGTTGCATATGCAAAATACTGACATGATGCAACCTACCATGCAGGCCATAGTTCCCAAATTGCAATGTAGGTGTGCTTTATACTAAAGCGATTGGAAGTTAGTGAAAGGATTAATCCTACATTTAAGTACACTAGTCATTGTTAATTGTGTTATTTCATTCTTTTCCATTTACATACTTATAAAGTGCTTCTCGCAGTGCAATCTAATTAGAAGTGCCCCAAATGAGAAAGGACCTTTTGAGAAAGAAAAGAACTTGCAGAAAAAGAGGTGCTCCCAGATAAGAGAATGAGTTATAACAGTAAGTTCATAGCATATAAATAGGCCAACAGACCTTTATACTGTGCTGTGGCAGTCTGAGAATGCTATTGTTGCAGATTTGCCTGCCACTCAAATTGTGAAAAGAATGTTTAACGAAACAAGGGACTGGAAAATATGAGGCATGCAGGCATAAAGATTAAATACACTAAGGAAATATTTATGAAAGAATTACGAAAATCGAATGAATTAGAAAGCTAAATTATTTCTCATTGTTGGTAATTTTGAAAAATCGTTGAAACTTTATACTGGACAATTAATAAAACATATAATATTTGACTATGCTATATAGTATCTAGAGCCTCTTTTGCTTTCTTTGATAGACAAACAGTCCTATTGATGTTACCAGGTGGTTCACTTAGCAAATTAATGCTGCTTATATTGACTTCTTGGTTTCTATTTAATTTATACCTTGAACACTTTTGAGAAAAAATTATCCTTAAAATGATCAAGAAAATAAAATTGTATATCGGTATTAATTATTATTATGCAGAGTTTAGAAAATAGAATTTTGCTGTTATTTTGGTGCATTCATTTAGTGTTGAATTGTCGTATTTTCACTCTTACAGACATTCTGAAGATCTCTGACTTTGGATTGGCCACTGTATTTCGTCACGATGGTCGTGAAAGGATGCTGGACACCTGTTGTGGCACGATTCCATATCTGGCACCAGAGGTGATACAGAAGGTTCCTTACAAGGCGGAACCAGTGGATGTCTGGTCCTGCGGAATCATCCTTGTAGCACTGCTCGCAGGCGGTCAGTCTTCTTCTTGTATCATCAGATGTAATGTACTGAAATGTAATGGATTCATTTTTATGTGGTACAAGAGTAACAAGACTTTGTCAGGTAGCTTGTGGAATATATAGGGTGTCTCGATAGGTCGTGAACGATTTTGAATGCAGATAAATATATGTTATACACAATATAATGTGGAAAGTTTTATACTGGCGGATAGGTTATTCAAATGAAAATGTTTATATGAAAAAATTAGATCACTATCTCACTTAATAAAATTGTAGCACCAATTTCCGTGACGTCATCAAATTCGTGCCAAATAAACGTCAAATTAAGCCGCAAACATTATTGTACGACCATCATTGTTAATCCACACATAATTAATTAATACAAATTATCATTTAGTATTTAATAATGTTTCCTTTACTCTTTATTACAGCATCAAGTCGATTAGTCATCGAGCCAAATAGATTTTTCAGAGTTGTCAGACAGTCAGAGGTAGGCTAGGCCTATCGATGTCCATGCCTTACGTAGCCGACGTTTTAAAGTGTTCAGTGTCTGGGGTTCGGGTCCGGCATAAACATTTGGATTAACAAACCTCATATCATTCCAAACAAAACTTCAGTCACTTCGACGTATTACATCAATGAGATACAGGAGAAAGAGGTCAAACCCGCATTCCAGCGAAGTGGAGTAGCCTATGCGCTCAGTTCTCAGCCACAAAAATGTTTCGTAATAACGGCAAAGGATTATTTCAACAAGACGGTGCACGTGCACACACAGCAAAGGCCTAAGTCGAATGGTTGAACAAGAATATCAATGGATAGCCTACATCTCACCGAGGGAGTGGTCGCCTTATTCGCCGGATTGTCACCAATGAAAAATGTTTGGAGTATTATGGCGGCAACTGTTTATGCCGACACCGAACCCCAAACGACCTTAAAACGTCCGCTTTGTAAGGCATGGACATCAATAGGCCTACCTCTGACAACTCTGAAAAATCTATTTGCTCGATGACTAGTTGACTCGAGGCTGTAATAAGGAGTAAAGGAAACATTATTAAATACTAAATGATAATTTGTATTAATTAATTATGTGTGGATTAACAATGATGGTCGTACAATAATGTTTGCGGCTTAATTTGACGTTTATTTGGCACGAATTTGATGACGTCACGGAAATTGGCGCTACAATTTTATTAAGTGAGATACTGATCTAATTTTTTAATATTAACATTTTCATTTGAATAACCTATCCGCCAGTATAAAACTTTCCACATTATATTGTGTATAACATATATTTATCTGCATTCAAAATCGTTCACGACCTATCGAGACACCCTATAGTAATATACCAGGTAATCATGAAGTAATGTAATGCAGCAACAATTTACATAGCATCAATGAAGAATGGATTAAGACGCTGGAGACAGAACAACATGGAGACAAAGGATCCGAGTTGCTGACCCCTCCTCAGCGAGGGATTAATCCTAGCCAGAAGGAAAAGAAGAAGAATGAAGAATGGATTTTTTGCATAGAAAAGTCAATTATGAAATAGATGATGTTTCTGGCCCTAGAAAATTTAGTTTATCTGAAAATCAGATAATTATGCTATTTTTATGTGAGGGTTTTTTAATGCTTTTTCAAAATGGCATCGTTTTATAGTTCACAATTCATGAGAGAGACTTTGGCTTTTAGATTGGAAGTAATCAGAAATTTTTCAGAATAATGCTGAAATTTCTCTCAGTTTTGTCGATTTGCCTTGGTTTCATCGGACTTTTGTAATGGTGAGCGGTTTGGGTGATAAGGTCCACTCAACCTTCCATTCTGCAGATGGTGTTGATAAAATGAGCAGTAGGACGTGACAGAACCTTGCATGGTTGCCAACAGTTAAATTCGACTCCTGTAATAACTTGTTATAATTCATTCATACAGCGAATTGTAATCATTCTACCTGCTTGTCAAATTGAAAATTAAAACAAAGATAGTATTATTAGTGAAGATGCTGTTAAATTTCTGGTGTGACTTGTCGTTGTAGAATTGCCTTGGAATGAACCGACGTTCAATTGTCCAGAATTCATTATGTGGAGAGAATGCAGTATAACAATGAGTCCATGGTGCAAACTAGACAACTTGGCTTTGTGTAAGCAGTATCTGTCTTTTGTTAACTGTATGATTTAAATAAATCTTCTCTTACTAAACGACAGAAATATGTTACATTGATGATGGATTGGTGTTAATTTTTACTCAGTACACTACTGCTACTGCTAGGCATAATGAAAATGACAGGTGCAGGTTTATTCTGATGCAGACTATTGATTGTGTGTTGTGTTGTGTGTGATAGCACTGTTGAGGAAGATTTTAGTTGAGAATCCTCGAATGCGAATGACGCTGAAATACATTCAAGACCATCAGTGGTTCAAGAAAAACTTCTTGGAAATCACACACGACAGAGGTAATGTAATGCTCAGTTCTGAAATTCAGGATTGCTAGTTGGGGCATGGGCGGTCCAAACATGACACAGGGGCTCAAAACCTGTCATCTGTCTGTTTCTGACCTTTTTTTTAAATTAAATCATATTCTACAAATCTTTTGCTTTAAAATACTTTGTATAAAATGACAGCATCTTTTGGTAGCTGCACATTTCATTCTTTCATTATATTATAAAGTGAGAGTATCGATTGTAAAGTTTCTGAATATTTGTGTTTTGATCAGAGTTGTCAGAAACCATCAGTTGATTATTCTGCATTTTTGATTTTTAATTCAACTCCTTTTATTTGCATAATTTCAGGTTCTGCAAAGAGATCGGCGAGCAGTCCTCTCCACGATTCTTCAAACGAAGAATCATTATCGTCGTTTAAGAGGGTGCATACAACGCGTGACCCTTCACCTTGCCATGGCAGCAGGTTTATATTTTTTCCAAGTTTTATTTACTTATAAAGTATCACATGCTGTAAATCAGAGATGTCCAACCTTTTTAGTTGAAGGACCACACTGCCATGTTTTTAAGACTGGGGCCCTGAGACAAAAACTTCAATAATTAAAATTATGCATTGCTTATTAAAGAGCAATTTTACTTGTCTACCTCACGATCTGATGCATACATGCACAATGACTTGTTTATACTGATGGGATACATGACATTGCTTTTGATTATGCAAATACTTTAAATATGAACTGATAATTATTGTCTAAGTGAACTTTGTTGCTTGGGAGTGAGACATCTGCATATCTTAGCGAGTTCTGAGGAGTCAAATGTTCAAAATGTACTTAGCTGTGTTTAAGGAAATTTGGTTATTTCTGTGAATCTCATTAATTATCTGTTTATGTTTAATTGGGTTTAATCACAATCGATTGTTTTTGAAGGGGGTACTATAACAAGTGCACATACATACATACAAACATGCACATTAACTTGTTTATACTGATGAGATACATGACATTGCTTTTGATTATGCAAATACTTTAAATATGAACTGATAATTATTGTCTAGGTGAACTGATATTGTTGCTTGGGAGTGAGACATCTGCATATCTTAGCGAGTTGTGTTGAGTCTGAACGCCAAATGTTCAAAATGTACTTGGCTGTGTATAGCTGAAGGAAATCTGGTTATTTTTGTGGATCTCATTAATTATCAGTTTTTATGTTTAATTGGGTTTAATCACAATCGATTAATTATTTTGTAGCAAGGAGGACACTCACCGATTTGCGATGTCACAACCTGATCATGGCACTTCACGAACGAATTTGGAATGGTCAGCAGAGGCGCCAGATACGGAGGATGGTCGCTTCAGCATCTGCTTCTCTCAGCCGGTTCATGCCGATCACATGCTGCTTGGAAGTCAGATATTTGGCACACCTGGAGCTTCGCAGGTAAACGATTCACGCACGATGAAGTTAGCAAAAGGTGTGCAAGGGATTAAATAGTAAGAATTTTTTTAAGAAGCTTAAATTGTGTTTTGGTATACTTTTTGGATTTATTTTTTGAAAATATTAAACAGTGGCGCTTAATTAAGGCATAAGAATGATAATAATAGCAGTTATACTCTTTCCACGTAACTTTGTTTTATATCTTAATGTTATAATTATTAGTACAATATTATATATATTATAATTATTATATACATTTAGATTCATGATTTGTTCGTTGCATATTAAACCCCAGGAAATGTTGGTTCGAGGAGACAAGTGGTAGATTCAAAAGGGACCAGAGTCCTACTAATTATAAGGCCACCAATTTACAAGCAGTACCAATTGCGATGAGAAATAGTTTATGTTGCTAATTAAACCTTTAGTAAAAATATTAACTTTGGAATTAATAATTGATTCATGTACATGACTCACTAAACCCCAAGGTAAAAATTACAGCTGTTTGTTATCGTTGACAAAAGAATTTGTAGTTTATATAACTTCAATGTAGGTTAACAATACAGCAATACATTTCATACTGATGGTAAACCACATAAATCATATATTGATGATTATTAATATATTTCTTATACTTGATCCTTAAAAGGTCTCGTGACAGTGTAGTGCTCACAGATTTGTCTGCTTTTAACAAGTTTTCTTTGCGTCTTTAGACTCCAATGCAGCGTCTCGTGCGCAGAATGACAAGGTTCTTTGTCAACACAAACTGTGATGAGACGATGCAGAAGCTCAACCGCAGACTTGGTGATGTGATTGGTTACAGCATTCGTAGGACCGCACCTGGCCAGGTGAGAGGTGGCTCGACGGAAATCACTAGAAATTGTTATTTTAGCACAGAAAGCTCCAAACGTCATTCCGTTTTCACCCTTTTTGCAACTCGATTAAGATGGAATTTCTACTGTATAGTATCATTATATAGTTTAAGGTTGCTTTGTTTATTAGTCATTGCATATTTGAAACGTATCTTAAAGGAACCTTCATTACTTGTAAGCTAATGGCATACAAGAACATATATATGTATATATTTCAGTTCAATTTAGGATATTCTATTCAAGATGTTTCTCCTTAATGCATGAAACCCTAATTTTACAATTGATAAGTTAGAATATACCTGTCAAACAGCGGCATCCAGCTAAGGTTACATGAAAAACAAGATCGTTTGATATTATTGCCAATTACTGATGACTAATGTTTTTAGCAGAAGAATTCCAAGATATTGAAATGCTATAACTGCATCGCTATGTGTGTAGCCGCCTTGAAATACTATATTTAGGGATTTAGAAATAGGGTTTTGTTACCACAGCCAACAACAACATATTGCCTTCAAGAGCTGCATACGTAAAGTATCAACATTGCTGCTTTCTCTTTCTGTACAGCTGACAATTGTGACAACCGACAGACGGAAGATGCAACTTGTCTTCAAAGCTCACGTCTTAGAAATGGGTGAAAATGTTCTCGTCGACTTCAGACTTTCCAAGGTATAATGTATAAGACAGCGTGAAACCTTGTCTCATTGCTAGGCTTTTTGACCTATCATATATAATTATGTGCAAATCATTAATGACACTGCTGCTGCTGCATGCAAGAGGAGTGCCATCATGTATTAGACCAGCTTAGAACTGTATTTGCATTTATGTATTGTTGACTTTGTGTAGAATGCATTCTGTGAAAACTGTCTAAAACACAAACTGTTCAGCACTTTTAGATGTCAGCACTTTTTGTGAAGTGCATAAAATGCACCGTATCATTATAAATAAGTATCTTGATACATAGATAAAAGTTGTTGCACTGTAAAGAACACGATATTTTAAAACATATTTGATTTGTGTTTTAGGGAGACGATATTTTAAAACATATGCTTTGTGTTTTAGGGAGACGGTATTTTAAAACATATGCCTTGTGTTTTAGGGAGACGGTATCGAGTTCAAACGACAATTCATGAGAATTCGTGAGGAACTGCACGACATGATCAACAAAGCTGCACCAAGTATTGCCACTGTACTGCCATAGAGTGAAACACTAAGGAGTGCAGCAACGAAGAAGAGTGGTGTAGTAGTAGTAGTGTAAGCACAGGGAGAAGGGTTCAGATGGGACACAAAGACTGCAGCAGTTTTTCTATATTTTGAGAGACTTTTGAGTGAACCGTCGTCGTGCTTTTGAGACGGCCAAATGATTTCCTAAAGTCAAAAGATTGCAACTCTTCCATTTCCTGTGTCATTTAATGTCCTTCAATAGTTTCAGCTTCTTTGGCATAAAAACTTAAAATGTGTTTCACAGCATGATGTGTTGGAACATCAGAATGGTCGATTTTCCATAGTCGACTGTTGAAAAACTGGTCGAATAGTTTTACCGTGTCACTTGAACAGTTCGATTTCTTCCATTTGAATCTGACTTGCCTAAACATTGATCATGATAAAGTATCACACATCATACATATTTTGTGTGGCTGATGTTCATTTGTAACAAGGATTTTGTGACAAAGTCATCTACGACTTTGGTGACTCTTGAATGGCAGCTGTGTGCTTAACATATAGTCGACCAAAATCCTCATAAAACACTTGCATTGTTACAATAAAACTTATACAACACAAACCAAAGTAAAACTTTTGTCTTAACCAGTTTCACATTAACCATTAGGCAACCCTAAATGCAACATGCCCATCAAAAACCCATTCTGGAAACCTTAACTTAAAGCCACCATAAATATTGTACATCGGCTGCACAAATCTACAGTTCCTACTACATGTATATGAAAAGAAGTAAAATGTTACAAAGATTGTAACCGCACACACACTGGCTTTCATGTATTAATATTAAAAATTATTCAGGAATATCATGTAAACATCAGATAATGTTTGACTTCAGATCCTACAGCTATGAAAGAGAAATTTAAGAAATTAATTGAATCTTGGAAATACTGTTCTGACAAAATATATCACAGACAATATCCGACTAAAGCAAAGTACAGAAATTTTCAAATGTTTTGCACACAAATCCATATTTACAACTAAACGAAATAGTTATATTAGCTAAGTTTTCAATAAATTAAAGTTCTTATCACATATTACAAAAACAAATGACAGTTCAAAACAAATTCACTCAGAACTGCGCTTATCAAAACTGACAGTTTTAAACACACATTTTAAATTTTGCAGAAAAGACTAAGTTTCTTGACTTGTAGTAAAATGTGCAGAAAATGTGCTTACTGGCTACAAACAGCTTGTGCAACTATAACACTTTTTAAATTTACATTTAATTCGTTTGTCTATGTGGTACTGTAAAATAAACGTATAAATCACCAGAAGAAATTGGTTCGGAGTTATCAGGATTCTTGTCCTCGGTCTGCTGTTGTATCTTGCAAAGAGCTTGAACTTTTAAACTCTGCAAAATAAATACATAAAATTATTAATTTTCATTTAAACAAATATCTTTCTCGCATGTGTTTTTGTCAGACTTCTCAATTCAGCAGCTTTTATGGTTAGGGAACTAGGAACTATCGCTGATTCGCTAGACAGGAAACTGGAATTCCTCAAACTCTAGAATCATGCAAGATCTTTACATACAAAGATCTTTACACTGTTCTGAAAACACTGTATAGAATGTCTCATAGCAATTACATTTCATCTAGAGCTGTCACTATTTTGTAAGCACCAGTTCACCGTGAATACTGGTACGCTCAAATCATGGTGGCTCAAATCAACGACTAAAACTGAGGGTGAGTCACGGAATATTAAATTAGGGTAATTGGCAACTCTGTAAACTACAGTAAGCACACTATGACAGATGACATATCTATGTTTACATCTCAACCAACGTATGAATATATTCGGGGGTTGATGAAGGATCTTTCAACTAAAATGCAAACAGGACAGCAATAAAAAAAATCCAAGACAACTGCTTCTTAGAACGGCATAGCAGTCCTGTCTATTTCTTAACACATTAAGATTCCTACTTCTGATATTGAGGTAATAGGTACCAATAAATTGTCCTCTGTTTATCATAAATCGTAATTGTAAATTTATATGGCGCCACTTCCAAGAGAGAAACTTCTCAGAGGCGTTAAGTCCATTTCTCCCTTTAGTGTCAGCAGTCCAAATGATGCTATGTGATCATTATTTCTTATCTAGCATAGTCTTAGTCTGCCCTTCTTTCTTTTTCATTTTTTGAATCTTGCATGCAGTGCACTGTGTGTGGAATTCGACGAATAGTACAATCAATCAATAAGTGACCAGCATCTAAATAATGTAAAGAATAAAATTAGACCCTTATGTACCGGTATGTATGTATGTATGTATGTATGTAATATGTATGTGTACTTGTTATAGCACCCCTTCAACAATACTATTCAGAAGCGCTCCCGACTACAACGTGGACACTAAATTGGAGTTTCATGCCGAAGCGCTCAGCAATTGCGAGTGAAGGACTTGCCCAAGGTTCCTACGCGGCGACTTGAAGTGAATTCGAACCTGCAACCCTACAGCATTAAGGTAACGAATATACCCACTACACCACCATGCCCCACAATATAGTTATGCTACCATTGAGGCATCCATTGGCATGACATGTTAGTGATTTCATGTTCTTAGTCTCAGCGTATATCAGAACAGGTCGCCAGTTCTCTCCCTTGCCACCTAAGCTTTCCACTGACAGAGGCTAAAGTCAGTGAACTTGTTATTATGCAGAGTTGGCTTGGTGCACTGGTGAAACAGGAATCACACCGCAGATTTCAGCCTGGAGGGATTTGAACCCTCAGCTTCTTAACTGACCGTGCAGCATGCTAACTACTACACTATTGAGAACCCCAGACACAGATGACAACATATCAGAAATTTAATTAGAGAAAAGCTTCTGTGCGTACTTCAATTATGCTATTTTGTGATTGCACAACAATGCACATGAATTATAATGAAATAATAAAAAAACGTGAAATACAATAGCACTACTGATCAATTATCCAACAACAATCAATAATGGCTACAGTGCTGCTCTAGCATTCTCTGGTGACTTTACTACAATCAAAAGCTATTAACAGACAAAGTGCAAAACAATTTCAAAGCAAATTTCTAGTTTACTACACGATACAAAGCGAGAACAATTTCCACAACGACTTGCGACTGAGATGTTTACAGCAGTTGGCTACAATGACTATCATCATCGCAATTCAATTGTTGAACAACAACAACAAACAACGAAAAGTCTGTGACATCTATAATAGTCATGCAAGACGACATACGGTCGTACGTATTCATCCTAGATGCTTTGACATCAGAAACAAGACCAACGAGGGTAGAGCATTCTCCTAAACCAATCAGCAGGAGGCGAGTGTCTGGAAAACTGACGACATCTGCATGCAGCATTGCCACAAGAAGAACAGAAAAGCGTG
Organism: Lumbricus rubellus; assembly: GCA_945859605.1. NCBI lineage: Eukaryota > Metazoa > Annelida > Clitellata > Crassiclitellata > Lumbricidae > Lumbricus > Lumbricus rubellus. Next base: position 22,371,276 of record OX243816.1, on the reverse strand, counting down.
TTCCAGTTGTCAGTGAGATGGTGGAAAAGACACTTTGTTGGTTCGAAGGAGTTAGCATCAAATGGTCGTGAGCAAAGGTCATCATCATCATCATCATCATTAGCACCATATGTGGGAGGAGGAGAGTCTGAGGCTTGCATCCCTCCTCCAGTCGCAAATTCATGCAAGAACTGTTCATCGGAATATTGAGAAGGCAATGAGTCAGACGAAGTTGAGTCTGCCTCCGTATCTGTTCGAGATTGTCTGAGCCATCGTCCAGCGCATGAGCAGTGACCACAGTCACCACTGTCGCAGCAGCAGCAGCAAGAAGAAACAACAATGGAAACAAGAACTTGGCACTGAACAACAGTGAACAATTTATAACACACCATCCATTGGTTCAACACTTTTACGCTATATGCTATTATGGCCAAGTGCACTGTTCTTCATTTTGTTCAATAACTTTGTGCATGCATGTTAAATGCTAGCTGATTGAAGTATTTGGATTATGTTGAAGGAACGTCTAATGGCCCAAAAGCAGGACAGGTATACATAGGCATGCATACATGTTACCCTATTGTAACCTCACAACCCCAATCATAATCACTATCTATATCTATAAGAAAGGATGTATATATGTTTGTATATTTATCAAGAATGCACGCTCACGGTTTTGCAGCTACTAACCTGAAACATTGCATATAGATAAACGTTTACCAGGAAAATCCAAGTATGCTATATTAAGATCATTATTCACTTTAGATCCAAAGATATAGACATTTTAAAATTTCGCCATGTTAACGCTATACGACGCCGATAATCTTACGCCGATAATGTTTTGAAATGAAACGGACTTTGCTTTTTGACGTGACGTCATTAAAGACGAACGCTTAGTCTCGCTCTCAGCTAGGCCAAGGAGCATATATCGTAACTAAGAGGAGCGATGAGTTTAACCAGCAGAATTGCGGAAGACCTTTAAAGCATAAACCACAACATAGGCGGCGAAGCCGCCCCGCAGAGGCGGGTGGACCTGGGTTTGCGGACGAAAATTCTAAATTTCCCGAGCAACGTCGATACCCCAGCTAGAACTCCAAATGGCCGGCGAAGCCGCCCCGCAGAGGCGGTGAACGCCGGGTTCCCCAGCGATTTCACGGGTCGCGTACGTACCAGTGGGGATCGAGGTGGGGTGTGGTGTAGTGGGATCTGCGGTGTGTCGTGGGTTGGGTGGGGTGTAAAAGAAAGGGGTGGGCAGTAGAAATGCGGATGGAGTCGTGGGGTAGGGAAGTAGGAGATTGGCCGGGAGCGGGGTGAATCCTAAAATTCCCGGGCATTGCCGGGTACCCCAGCTAGTCAATATATAATCCATCAGCATTCTTGCTCTTAGTGGATGGATTGCCTGTGAGGAGTGAGTCTCTCTTGAATTGGTGCTTATGTAAATCTGCAATTACCATTTTGTAATTCCCGTCCATACAAAGTCCAATCACCTCTGAAGCACAGTCACAGTTGGAAACGGTGCACAAGAATGACCCACTTTTTCCAACACAAATTATTAATGCAAACAACATGCAACCAGGTCATTTATCTAACGAATAACATAGCAGGCTACGTTCATTCCCCACCACCAATCAAAATCTGTGTTACAACGTACTTTGCAAAATGCACGGTCTTTCCCTGGACGCCCGGTCCAAAGTCACGGGGAGCGGAGGGACGTCTGTTCTGCTTCGATTGTGAGTTGTATGCAGTTCGCGGTGAGTGCAGACCGGTGCCCGATGTAATGAACGGCTCATCTGAAACAGGAAGATGAAGCAGAGTTCTCATTTGATTTACTCACTATTTATTGATTAACTCTGAATGAATCAATAAAAAGGATCATACATTATAATCGCGTGGTTAATACACTGGACAATCATCAACCAAGACTGAACTGCTAACCCTGAGCTTCAAGTTCAAATTCCAGCCAGTGATAGAAATATATATTCAAAAGATTTCTGTTTCATTAGCAACCATAGTAAATACAGTGATAAAATAAATGTATATATGCACTGCGTTAAGCAGAATAGCACATGATAAATCTGGAAACAAGTCGTCGACATTGTGTATTGATGAACGAGTCTATCTGTAAATAAGAAAGAGACGAAGACGACGAGAGACGACTTGCCCATGAACTTTCGTCCAGACGGTTGTCTGCTCGATGATGACGATGCATGGTGAGTTCGTGGGACGGCCTTTGACGTGTGTCTTGCGTGCGTCGTCGTCGGCGTCTGTGATTGGTCAGTTGGTTCTGGCTTAGTAGAATGGCGTTCAGCAGAAGGTTTCTTAGGTGCAGAGTCGCCTCCCATCTACATCCGCAGAAACTTATATATGATAAACTATACTATACTATTTTTGAATTTATAAAGCGCCTCTCACAGCACAACCTAATCAGAGGCGCTCCCAGTGCAAAGATCCCCGTGGAAACAGAAAGTTTTAAGGAAATGCGCAGAAAAAGCAGTGCTTTCAGATAAAATCTGAGTACAAATAATAGCAGTGAGGCCATTCCAAAGCAAAGGGCTAAATGTATGTGTATGTCAGACAAGAATGTCTTTAAACAGCCAACCATTCAATCAACCTTTAATTTAAAAGCCGGAACATATTTTTTCACTAGCCTGCATATAGTAATGCATATCTTTTTACACTAATCAGAAATTTTGAGTATAAATTTAGTGCTATCATTACTGATTGGCACCAAGTCTTAGATAAACAATGAGAGTGACACGAGAATCAACTTAGTTATGACACAACATTGTTGAGCAGAAATTATGATCTAAGATCTCTAATGGTAGTGCAATGGTTTTCATATCAACAACATTATCAATCATTTAAATTTAACACCTTTCATGTGTAGTCCTTTTGCATATTCAAGTAGAGATTCTTAAAATGTTCCATGTATAAAAAGTACAAAAACTATTGCTGGATAAATATTGAATGTAAGCGATGCTACCTGTCTGTTATGGTAGCTTTTGTTTCCAGCGTTCGAAGCTGTGCGCCGTTCAAAAGAGTCGGAGGGTCTTTGGTTTGATGCTGAGGCTAAAAGTTCACAGGCCATGATATGTCTTAGGGCAATCGACCGGCTAAACTCCTTTTCACACCAAGGACAAATCACGTGTCCTATAAATCAATTTATAAATACAATAAGCCGACTTAAACTGAAACAACTTTCATGCTGCCATTGTAATAATGCACATGACACCAATCAATGTTCTAGATAAAATGATTAAAAAGGAGACGAACTGGAGTGAGTCTGGCTGATTCACTCTCAACAAGCAACTGCTTCAACGCACTGTCAGATAAGTCAACACTTCTCCACACAGTGCTATTAAAGGAAAACCCTCATAACTTGTGTGCTAGGTAATTTCCATTTTCCAATATTACCCAGGGCAGCAAAGCCAGTTTGGATCAGCAACGGTGTAAGGAGATACATAAGGCAGAGATATCATGCATGAATTTCACATTGCTTTTCAACCATCTTAACATGGGCTATGTGTATAAATTTTCAAATCTTTACAGCAGTCTTAACACAGTCAACAATCTCAAAGCTGGGTTAAACACATACACCTTATTCATGTAAATAGTCTCATGTAATGTCTCGCATCCTCTTCTGCCTGCGGGCCCTGCACAATGCGGAAGAGGATGCGAGACATTGGCTGAAGTCAGAAGCGACTAGAGAACTCGCGAAATAATGTAAATAGTTTAGTGCAACTGAAACTGAAAATTTTACAGACACATTATGATAGTAAATCTTCTGTCACCTCAGATTTAACACTTTCAGTTTTGCATTTCAGTTTTTTCAACTTACCAAAAATATGCATAAAATTTGTACTCTACACAATATTAGTCAATTTATTTATTGCATCACCATCTCAAGGTCTGCTTGACATCAATAACCAATTTGTCAACCTGGCATGATTGATTACCAAGATTATGATATTTAATAAATATAAAGTAAACCTTAGCTAAAAGAACATCGCCGTTCTTCAAATATGTAAGTAAACTCCAGGCACTACGGCGGTTATTAAATATATACCTCGGTAAAAAGTCCTGAAGTAATATAGTATTATATAGTCCCTATACTAATAGAGTTGAGTAATTAATCAAAGTTCTAGCCTTCTTCTTTTGAGGCTGACGCTTCAGATGTCTTCGGATGAGAACTCGTCTGGTTTTCCTTGTTCTCTCGGAACTTCGGATGACCCGACACCCCTCCCCCTCCTCCTCCTCCTCCTCTCCACTGCTTCCTCCCATCATCTGGCATCTCCTGCTTGGAATTCTGATGATCATTTCTCGATTGATTGTGACTCGGGCTTTGAAAACCGAATGAATCTGGGCTCACATTCGGTTTCTTGCCATGAAAACGCTTGCACACCTCCTCGTGGGCATTCTGCACATATATAAGACCACACACCATAAGACCCCAACTATAATTATATAATTAATTAATTAATCGAACTGAACAATAAACTTCTAGTATGCAAATCTCTAAAAGTAGAGGATTAAGGAGCTGTTTGGTTTCGCCAGGCAATCAGAAATCAATTTATATAGCCCCCATTTGAAAACTCATAAGACATGTCATCAAACGAATGAGACATCACTACGATCAAATCGAACGATGTGCAACTGCTAGTCAAAGAGAGGCAGAGAAAAAACATGAATCTTGCATTGCACGTTGATGCACGGCCTTTTTATCGTGCAGTTACAGACGAAACAAAATGCGCACTTCTGTGCAGCTAGAAATAGTAAAGAAGGTCAAATGTTGTCATCCTATTGGGAGCAATTTACCATTGAGGATGAAAATGTAAAGAAGAGGTCGTACAGTTCTAAAAAATTGTTAAAAACCCTGCTTGTTACAGAATGATGGTCATCTACAATAAACTTACAGCATTGCATCATTAAGAAAACACAGAACAGAAAACTAACAAATCATACTGGATTGCAAAGAGACAAGACACACAGCTTCTGGCAGGCAGCAAGGATGACACTGACATGTACACCTTGCTAACATACAATGATGGAGCACAAGAAATCAGCTGTTTGCAACAGTATCTAATTTATGCATATTTGTGTGATGACTACACACCCCCCACACACCCTCCATGGAGTATGAGAAATAACAATTCTTCACAATTCAATATTATTATTAGCCATGTATTCAATTATTTCAATAGGGTTGAAGATTCATCGATTTGACAAACAGAGAGGCCTGCATAAATGGCATTTCTATAACTCATGCAATAGGATATAACTTCATCACTGCAAATGCTCAGCGCTGCATGGTCGCAGTACGTGAGAAAAGAACAAGTAAGTCACCATGGTTACCTGAGCATGGAGAACGGCAACCCAGAGAGATAGAAGCCAGTGTAAACAGTTCACATAGGTAGGATGGAGCTTGAGCATGGGCGCAATGTCAAGCAATGGATGCAACTCTATTTATAAGAAATGCGTTGCTTCACATTTAATTTCTTACCAGACAGCTGCTACTGAGTTCTTTTCCGCAGTAAATGCACGGAAACCTAATCTCGGTCATGTCATCCACTACAAGCAAATAAACGCAACAGTCTCAACTAAACGAAAAAAAACAAGTGCACACACCAGAAACTGCCCGTTAAATAGAACACCAATTCCAATTATTTATCTTCTGTAAAGCAGGAAATGCAGCTAGACCAAAACCATTTTGTTCAGATTTGCAATAAAAAAGGAAATGCAAACTTCATACAATGCACTGATATTCCAATTCTAAAGCAGACACATGTAGCAAATTAAGTGCAATCAAAATAAAAGATCTATGACATAAGAATTGCTTCTCCTACCATCACTGTCCTCGAAACTGGCGAACGGGTCGTTCTTTCTTCGTCGAAACATTGGCACAGACCAATCCCACATGTCAGCCAACGATGACTTATGGGGGGGCGGTCGAGATGCCCCCTGTCCTCTGACCCGGCCTCCCAAAGAGCTAAAGAGAAAGTCATCGTCCAGCGCTCCATCATGACTTCCCCCTCGGAATCTAAACAGCGGAGATTCTCCCATCAGATCGCTGATCAGTTGGTTCATGTCGGACATCTGCTTCCCAAAGATCACATCAAAGTCGGTGAACAACTTGTCTGCTCCTCTCGGCGTGTCGTTCGTCCACTTCTCGTCCCAACTCGCGCGTTCCCTCGGTGAGCGACGTGCCCCGGAACCTGCCTTCGTCGTGTGCCCTTGTCGCGACTTGTTCTTGCTCCTACTCTTGCCGTTCTGCTTCTGCTCCCGACCGTTATCGGAATAGAAGAATTTGACGAAGTCGTCGTCACTGTCATCAAACGTCGCAAACCTAAAAGTGAACGTTCGTGCGCCAGAAGGATTTTCTGTCGACGTGAACTGATTCGGTCGAGCAGACGCCGGTCTGGGATTTGACGTGCTTCGGTGCTGTTGGGACCTGCGTGCAAATTCTGCGCGTTCCTCATCGCCCGCTCTCTGCATGTCGTAGACGCGACGCTTCTCCGAGTCCTTCAGAAGGTCGTACGCCGCTCCAATCTCCTTGAACTTCTCCTCCGCATCGGACGACTTGTTCTTGTCCGGATGGAATTTTTTGGCGAGATTTCGATACGCCTTCTTGACTTCATCGTCGGATGCCTTGCGGTCGACACCGAGAGTTTTGTATGGATCAGCGATCGTCATTCTGATGATGTCATCTCTTTATTAATGCACTGTTCAATCAAAACAATCATCTCTTTATTACTGCACTGTTCAATCAAAACATTCATCTCTTTGTTACTGCACTGTTCAATCAAAACATTCATCTCATTATTACTGCACTGTTCAATCAAAACATTCATCTATTTGTTACTGCACTGTTCAATCAAAACATTCATCTCATTATTACTGCACTGTTCAATCAAAACATTCATCTATTTGTTACTGCACTGTTCAATCAAAACATTCATCTCTTTATTACTGCACTGTTCAATCAAAACATTCATCTCATTATTACTGCACTGTTCAATCAAAACATTCATCTATTTGTTACTGCACTGTTCAATCAAAACATTCATCTATTTGTTACTGCACTGTTCAATCAAAACATTCATCTATTTGTTACTGCACTGTTCAATCAAAACATTCATCTCATTATTACTGCACTGTTCAATCAAAACATTCATCTATTTGTTACTGCACTGTTCAATCAAAACAATCATCTCTTTGTTACTGCACTGTTCAATCAAAACAATCATCTCTTTATTACTGCACTGTTCAATCAAAACATTCATCTCATTATTACTGCACTGTTCAATCAAAACAATCATCTCATTATTACTGCACTGTTCAATCAAAACATTCATCTATTTGTTACTGCACTGTTCAATCATAACATTCATCTCATTATTACTGCACTGTTCAATCAAAACAATCATCTCTTTATTACTGCACTGTTCAATCAAAACATTCATCTATTTGTTACTGCACTGTTCAATCAAAACAATCATCTCATTATTACTGCACTGTTCAATCAAAACATTCATCTCATTATTACTGCACTGTTCAATCAAAACATTCATCTCTTTATTACTGCACTGTTCAATCAAAACAATCATCTCTTTGTTACTGCACTGTTCAATCGAAACATTCATCTCTTTATTACTGCACTGTGTTCAATCAAAACATTCATCTCTTTATTACTGCACTGTGTTCAATCAAAACATTCATCTCTTTATTACTGCACTGTTCAATCAAAACATTCATCTATTTGTTACTGCACTGTTCAATCAAAACATTCATCTATTTGTTACTGCACTGTGTTCAATCAAAACATTCATCTAATTGTTACTGCACTGTTCAATCAAAACATTCATCTCATTATTACTGCACTGTTCAATCAAAACATTCATCTATTCGTTACTGCACTGTTCAATCAAAACATTCATCTCTTTATTACTGCACTGTTCAATCAAAACATTCATCTCATTATTACTGCACTGTTCAATCAAAACAATCATCTCATTATTACTGCACTGTGTTCAATCAAAACATTCATCTCTTTGTTACTGCACTGTTCAATCAAAACATTCATCTCATTATTACTGCACTGTTCAATCAAAACATTCATCTATTTGTTACTGCACTGTTCAATCAAAACATTCATCTCATTATTACTGCACTGTTCAATCAAAACATTCATCTATTTGTTACTGCACTGTTCAATCAAAACATTCATCTCTTTATTACTGCACTGTTCAATCAAAACATTCATCTCATTATTACTGCACTGTTCAATCAAAACAATCATCTCATTATTACTGCACTGTTCAATCAAAACATTCATCTATTTGTTACTGCACTGTTCAATCAAAACATTCATCTCTTTATTACTGCACTGTGTTCAATCAAAACAATCATCTCTTTATTACTGCACTGTTCAATCAAAACATTCATCTATTTGTTACTGCACTGTTCAATCAAAACAATCATCTCTTTATTACTGCACTGTTCAATCAAAACATTCATCTCATTATTACTGCACTGTTCAATCAAAACATTCATCTCTTTATTACTGCACTGTTCAATCAAAACAATCATCTCTTTGTTACTGCACTGTTCAATCAAAACATTCATCTCATTATTACTGCACTGTTCAATCAAAACATTCATCTCTTTATTACTGCACTGTGTTCAATCAAAACATTCATCTCTTTATTACTGCACTGTTCAATCAAAACATTCATCTCTTTATTACTGCACTGTTCAATCAAAACATTCATCTCTTTGTTACTGCACTGTTCAATCAAAACAATCATCTCTTTGTTACTGCACTGTTCAATCAAAACAATCATCTCTTTATTACTGCACTGTTCAATCAAAACAATCATCTCTTTATTACTGCACTGTTCAATCAAAACATTCATCTCATTATTACTGCACTGTGTTCAATCAAAACATTCATCTCTTTGTTACTGCACTGTTCAATCAAAACATTCATCTCTTTATTACTGCACTGTTCAATCAAAACATTCATCTATTTCTTACTGCACTGTTCAATCAAAACATTCATCTCATTATTACTGCACTGTTCAATCAAAACATTCATCTATTTGTTACTGCACTGTTCAATCAAAACACTCATCTCTTTATTACTGCACTGTTCAATCAAAACATTCATCTCATTATTACTGCACTGTTCAATCAAAACAATCATCTCATTATTACTGCACTGTTCACTCAAAACATTCATCTATTTGTTACTGCACTGTTCAATCAAAACATTCATCTCTTTGTTACTGCACTGTTCAATCAAAACATTCATCTCATTATTACTGCACTGTTCAATCAAAACATTCATCTATTTGTTACTGCACTGTTCAATCAAAACATTCATCTCATTATTACTGCACTGTTCAATCAAAACATTCATCTATTTGTTACTGCACTGTTCAATCAAAACATTCATCTCTTTATTACTGCACTGTTCAATCAAAACATTCATCTCATTATTACTGCACTGTTCAATCAAAACATTCATCTCTTTGTTACTGCACTGTTCAATCAAAACATTCATCTATTTGTTACTGCACTGTTCAATCAAAACATTCATCTATTTGTTACTGCACTGTTCAATCAAAACATTCATCTCATTATTACTGCACTGTTCAATCAAAACATTCATCTATTTGTTACTGCACTGTTCAATCAAAACATTCATCTCTTTGTTACTGCACTGTTCAATCAAAACAATCATCTCTTTATTACTGCACTGTTCAATCAAAACATTCATCTCATTATTACTGCACTGTTCAATCAAAACAATCATCTCATTATTACTGCACTGTTCAATCAAAACATTCATCTATTTGTTACTGCACTGTTCAATCATAACATTCATCTCATTATTACTGCACTGTTCAATCAAAACAATCATCTCTTTATTACTGCACTGTTCAATCAAAACATTCATCTATTTGTTACTGCACTGTTCAATCAAAACAATCATCTCATTATTACTGCACTGTTCAATCAAAACATTCATCTCATTATTACTGCACTGTTCAATCAAAACATTCATCTCTTTATTACTGCACTGTTCAATCAAAACAATCATCTCTTTGTTACTGCACTGTTCAATCAAAACATTCATCTCATTATTACTGCACTGTTCAATCGAAACATTCATCTCTTTATTACTGCACTGTGTTCAATCAAAACATTCATCTCTTTATTACTGCACTGTGTTCAATCAAAACATTCATCTCTTTATTACTGCACTGTTCAATCAAAACATTCATCTATTTGTTACTGCACTGTTCAATCAAAACATTCATCTATTTGTTACTGCACTGTTCAATCAAAACATTCATCTCATTATTACTGCACTGTTCAATCAAAACATTCATCTATTCGTTACTGCACTGTTCAATCAAAACATTCATCTCTTTGTTACTGCACTGTTCAATCAAAACATTCATCTCATTATTACTGCACTGTTCAATCAAAACATTCATCTATTTGTTACTGCACTGTTCAATCAAAACATTCATCTCTTTATTACTGCACTGTTCAATCAAAACATTCATCTCATTATTACTGCACTGTTCAATCAAAACAATCATCTCATTATTACTGCACTGTTCAATCAAAACATTCATCTATTTGTTACTGCACTGTTCAATCAAAACATTCATCTCATTATTACTGCACTGTTCAATCAAAACAATCATCTCTTTATTACTGCACTGTTCAATCAAAACATTCATCTATTTGTTACTGCACTGTTCAATCAAAACAATCATCTCTTTATTACTGCACTGTTCAATCAAAACATTCATCTCATTATTACTGCACTGTTCAATCAAAACATTCATCTCTTTATTACTGCACTGTTCAATCAAAACAATCATCTCTTTGTTACTGCACTGTTCAATCAAAACATTCATCTCATTATTACTGCACTGTTCAAATGAAACATTCATCTCTTTGTTACTGCACTATCCAATCAAAACAATCATCTCTTTATTACTGCACTGTTCAATCAAAACATTCATCTATTTGTTACTGCACTGTTCAATCAAAACACTCATCTCTTTATTACTGCACTGTTCAATCAAAACATTCATCTCATTATTACTGCACTGTTCAATCAAAACAATCATCTCATTATTACTGCACTGTTCAATCAAAACATTCATCTATTTGTTACTGCACTGTTCAATCATAACATTCATCTCATTATTACTGCACTGTTCAATCAAAACAATCATCTCTTTATTACTGCACTGTTCAATCAAAACATTCATCTATTTGTTACTGCACTGTTCAATCAAAACAATCATCTCATTATTACTGCACTGTTCAATCAAAACATTCATCTCTTTGTTACTGCACTGTTCAATCAAAACATTCATCTCTTTATTACTGCACTGTTCAATCAAAACAATCATCTCTTTGTTACTGCACTGTTCAATCGAAACATTCATCTCTTTATTACTGCACTGTGTTCAATCAAAACATTCATCTCTTTATTACTGCACTGTGTTCAATCAAAACATTCATCTCTTTATTACTGCACTGTTCAATCAAAACATTCATCTATTTGTTACTGCACTGTTCAATCAAAACATTCATCTATTTGTTACTGCACTGTGTTCAATCAAAACATTCATCTATTTGTTACTGCACTGTTCAATCAAAACATTCATCTCATTATTACTGCACTGTTCAATCAAAACATTCATCTATTCGTTACTGCACTGTTCAATCAAAACATTCATCTCTTTATTACTGCACTGTTCAATCAAAACATTCATCTCATTATTACTGCACTGTTCAATCAAAACAATCATCTCATTATTACTGCACTGTGTTCAATCAAAACATTCATCTCTTTGTTACTGCACTGTTCAATCAAAACATTCATCTCATTATTACTGCACTGTTCAATCAAAACATTCATCTATTTGTTACTGCACTGTTCAATCAAAACATTCATCTCATTATTACTGCACTGTTCAATCAAAACATTCATCTATTTGTTACTGCACTGTTCAATCAAAACATTCATCTCTTTATTACTGCACTGTTCAATCAAAACATTCATCTCATTATTACTGCACTGTTCAATCAAAACAATCATCTCATTATTACTGCACTGTTCAATCAAAACATTCATCTATTTGTTACTGCACTGTTCAATCAAAACATTCATCTCTTTATTACTGCACTGTGTTCAATCAAAACAATCATCTCTTTATTACTGCACTGTTCAATCAAAACATTCATCTATTTGTTACTGCACTGTTCAATCAAAACAATCATCTCTTTATTACTGCACTGTTCAATCAAAACATTCATCTCATTATTACTGCACTGTTCAATCAAAACATTCATCTCTTTATTACTGCACTGTTCAATCAAAACAATCATCTCTTTGTTACTGCACTGTTCAATCAAAACATTCATCTCATTATTACTGCACTGTTCAATCAAAACATTCATCTCTTTATTACTGCACTGTGTTCAATCAAAACATTCATCTCTTTATTACTGCACTGTTCAATCAAAACAATCATCTCTTTATTACTGCACTGTTCAATCAAAACATTCATCTATTTGTTACTGCACTGTTCAATCAAAACAATCATCTCTTTATTACTGCACTGTTCAATCAAAACAATCATCTCTTTATTACTGCACTGTTCAATCAAAACAATCATCTCTTTATTACTGCACTGTTCAATCAAAACATTCATCTCATTATTACTGCACTGTTCAATCAAAACATTCATCTATTCGTTACTGCACTGTTCAATCAAAACATTCATCTCTTTGTTACTGCACTGTTCAATCAAAACATTCATCTCATTATTACTGCACTGTTCAATCAAAACATTCATCTATTTGTTACTGCACTGTTCAATCAAAACATTCATCTCTTTATTACTGCACTGTTCAATCAAAACATTCATCTCATTATTACTGCACTGTTCAATCAAAACAATCATCTCATTATTACTGCACTGTTCAATCAAAACATTCATCTATTTGTTACTGCACTGTTCAATCAAAACATTCATCTCATTATTACTGCACTGTTCAATCAAAACAATCATCTCTTTATTACTGCACTGTTCAATCAAAACATTCATCTATTTGTTACTGCACTGTTCAATCAAAACAATCATCTCTTTATTACTGCACTGTTCAATCAAAACATTCATCTCATTATTACTGCACTGTTCAATCAAAACATTCATCTCTTTATTACTGCACTGTTCAATCAAAACAATCATCTCTTTGTTACTGCACTGTTCAATCAAAACATTCATCTCATTATTACTGCACTGTTCAAATGAAACATTCATCTCTTTGTTACTGCACTATCCAATCAAAACAATCATCTCTTTATTACTGCACTGTTCAATCAAAACATTCATCTATTTGTTACTGCACTGTTCAATCAAAACACTCATCTCTTTATTACTGCACTGTTCAATCAAAACATTCATCTCATTATTACTGCACTGTTCAATCAAAACAATCATCTCATTATTACTGCACTGTTCAATCAAAACATTCATCTATTTGTTACTGCACTGTTCAATCAAAACATTCATCTCATTATTACTGCACTGTTCAATCAAAACAATCATCTCTTTATTACTGCACTGTTCAATCAAAACATTCATCTATTTGTTACTGCACTGTTCAATCAAAACAATCATCTCATTATTACTGCACTGTTCAATCAAAACATTCATCTCATTATTACTGCACTGTTCAATCAAAACATTCATCTCTTTATTACTGCACTGTTCAATCAAAACAATCATCTCTTTGTTACTGCACTGTTCAATCGAAACATTCATCTCTTTATTACTGCACTGTGTTCAATCAAAACATTCATCTCTTTATTACTGCACTGTGTTCAATCAAAACATTCATCTCTTTATTACTGCACTGTTCAATCAAAACATTCATCTATTTGTTACTGCACTGTTCAATCAAAACATTCATCTATTTGTTACTGCACTGTGTTCAATCAAAACATTCATCTATTTGTTACTGCACTGTTCAATCAAAACATTCATCTCATTATTACTGCACTGTTCAATCAAAACATTCATCTATTCGTTACTGCACTGTTCAATCAAAACATTCATCTCTTTATTACTGCACTGTTCAATCAAAACATTCATCTCATTATTACTGCACTGTTCAATCAAAACAATCATCTCATTATTACTGCACTGTGTTCAATCAAAACATTCATCTCTTTGTTACTGCACTGTTCAATCAAAACATTCATCTCATTATTACTGCACTGTTCAATCAAAACATTCATCTATTTGTTACTGCACTGTTCAATCAAAACATTCATCTCATTATTACTGCACTGTTCAATCAAAACATTCATCTATTTGTTACTGCACTGTTCAATCAAAACATTCATCTCTTTATTACTGCACTGTTCAATCAAAACATTCATCTCATTATTACTGCACTGTTCAATCAAAACAATCATCTCATTATTACTGCACTGTTCAATCAAAACATTCATCTATTTGTTACTGCACTGTTCAATCAAAACATTCATCTCTTTATTACTGCACTGTGTTCAATCAAAACAATCATCTCTTTATTACTGCACTGTTCAATCAAAACATTCATCTATTTGTTACTGCACTGTTCAATCAAAACAATCATCTCTTTATTACTGCACTGTTCAATCAAAACATTCATCTCATTATTACTGCACTGTTCAATCAAAACATTCATCTCTTTATTACTGCACTGTTCAATCAAAACAATCATCTCTTTGTTACTGCACTGTTCAATCAAAACATTCATCTCATTATTACTGCACTGTTCAATCAAAACATTCATCTCTTTATTACTGCACTGTGTTCAATCAAAACATTCATCTCTTTATTACTGCACTGTTCAATCAAAACAATCATCTCTTTATTACTGCACTGTTCAATCAAAACATTCATCTATTTGTTACTGCACTGTTCAATCAAAACAATCATCTCTTTGTTACTGCACTGTTCAATCAAAACAATCATCTCTTTATTACTGCACTGTTCAATCAAAACAATCATCTCTTTATTACTGCACTGTTCAATCAAAACATTCATCTCATTATTACTGCACTGTGTTCAATCAAAACATTCATCTCTTTGTTACTGCACTGTTCAATCAAAACATTCATCTCTTTATTACTGCACTGTTCAATCAAAACATTCATCTATTTCTTACTGCACTGTTCAATC
This sequence comes from Lumbricus rubellus, assembly GCA_945859605.1. Classification (NCBI taxonomy): domain Eukaryota; kingdom Metazoa; phylum Annelida; class Clitellata; order Crassiclitellata; family Lumbricidae; genus Lumbricus; species Lumbricus rubellus. Next base: position 22,356,031 of record OX243816.1, on the reverse strand, counting down.
AAAACATTCATCTCATTATTACTGCACTGTTCAATCAAAACATTCATCTATTTGTTACTGCACTGTTCAATCAAAACACTCATCTCATTATTACTGCACTGTTCAATCAAAACAATCATCTCATTATTACTGCACTGTTCACTCAAAACATTCATCTATTTGTTACTGCACTGTTCAATCAAAACATTCATCTCTTTGTTACTGCACTGTTCAATCAAAACATTCATCTCATTATTACTGCACTGTTCAATCAAAACATTCATCTATTTGTTACTGCACTGTTCAATCAAAACATTCATCTCATTATTACTGCACTGTTCAATCAAAACATTCATCTATTTGTTACTGCACTGTTCAATCAAAACATTCATCTCTTTATTACTGCACTGTTCAATCAAAACATTCATCTCATTATTACTGCACTGTTCAATCAAAACATTCATCTATTTGTTACTGCACTGTTCAATCAAAACATTCATCTATTTGTTACTGCACTGTTCAATCAAAACATTCATCTATTTGTTACTGCACTGTTCAATCAAAACATTCATCTCATTATTACTGCACTGTTCAATCAAAACATTCATCTATTTGTTACTGCACTGTTCAATCAAAACAATCATCTCTTTGTTACTGCACTGTTCAATCAAAACAATCATCTCTTTATTACTGCACTGTTCAATCAAAACATTCATCTCATTATTACTGCACTGTTCAATCAAAACAATCATCTCATTATTACTGCACTGTTCAATCAAAACATTCATCTATTTGTTACTGCACTGTTCAATCATAACATTCATCTCATTATTACTGCACTGTTCAATCAAAACAATCATCTCTTTATTACTGCACTGTTCAATCAAAACATTCATCTATTTGTTACTGCACTGTTCAATCAAAACAATCATCTCATTATTACTGCACTGTTCAATCAAAACATTCATCTCATTATTACTGCACTGTTCAATCAAAACATTCATCTCTTTATTACTGCACTGTTCAATCAAAACATTCATCTCTTTGTTACTGCACTGTTCAATCAAAACATTCATCTCATTATTACTGCACTGTTCAATCGAAACATTCATCTCTTTATTACTGCACTGTGTTCAATCAAAACATTCATCTCTTTATTACTGCACTGTGTTCAATCAAAACATTCATCTCTTTATTACTGCACTGTTCAATCAAAACATTCATCTATTTGTTACTGCACTGTTCAATCAAAACAATCATCTCTTTATTACTGCACTGTTCAATCAAAACATTCATCTCATTATTACTGCACTGTTCAATCAAAACATTCATCTCTTTATTACTGCACTGTTCAATCAAAACAATCATCTCTTTGTTACTGCACTGTTCAATCAAAACATTCATCTCATTATTACTGCACTGTTCAATCAAAACATTCATCTCTTTATTACTGCACTGTGTTCAATCAAAACATTCATCTCTTTATTACTGCACTGTTCAATCAAAACAATCATCTCTTTATTACTGCACTGTTCAATCAAAACATTCATCTATTTGTTACTGCACTGTTCAATCAAAACAATCATCTCTTTATTACTGCACTGTTCAATCAAAACAATCATCTCTTTATTACTGCACTGTTCAATCAAAACAATCATCTCTTTATTACTGCACTGTTCAATCAAAACATTCATCTCATTATTACTGCACTGTGTTCAATCAAAACATTCATCTCTTTGTTACTGCACTGTTCAATCAAAACATTCATCTCTTTATTACTGCACTGTTCAATCAAAACATTCATCTCTTTATTACTGCACTGTTCAATCAAAACATTCATCTCATTATTACTGCACTGTTCAATCAAAACATTCATCTATTTGTTACTGCACTGTTCAATCAAAACACTCATCTCTTTATTACTGCACTGTTCAATCAAAACATTCATCTCATTATTACTGCACTGTTCAATCAAAACAATCATCTCATTATTACTGCACTGTTCACTCAAAACATTCATCTATTTGTTACTGCACTGTTCAATCAAAACATTCATCTCTTTGTTACTGCACTGTTCAATCAAAACATTCATCTCATTATTACTGCACTGTTCAATCAAAACATTCATCTATTTGTTACTGCACTGTTCAATCAAAACATTCATCTCATTATTACTGCACTGTTCAATCAAAACATTCATCTCTTTGTTACTGCACTGTTCAATCAAAACATTCATCTCTTTATTACTGCACTGTTCAATCAAAACATTCATCTCATTATTACTGCACTGTTCAATCAAAACATTCATCTATTTGTTACTGCACTGTTCAATCAAAACATTCATCTATTTGTTACTGCACTGTTCAATCAAAACATTCATCTATTTGTTACTGCACTGTTCAATCAAAACATTCATCTCATTATTACTGCACTGTTCAATCAAAACATTCATCTATTTGTTACTGCACTGTTCAATCAAAACAATCATCTCATTATTACTGCACTGTTCAATCAAAACATTCATCTCTTTATTACTGCACTGTTCAATCAAAACATTCATCTCATTATTACTGCACTGTTCAATCAAAACAATCATCTCATTATTACTGCACTGTTCAATCAAAACATTCATCTATTTGTTACTGCACTGTTCAATCATAACATTCATCTCATTATTACTGCACTGTTCAATCAAAACAATCATCTCTTTATTACTGCACTGTTCAATCAAAACATTCATCTATTTGTTACTGCACTGTTCAATCAAAACAATCATCTCATTATTACTGCACTGTTCAATCAAAACATTCATCTCATTATTACTGCACTGTTCAATCAAAACATTCATCTCTTTATTACTGCACTGTTCAATCAAAACAATCATCTCTTTGTTACTGCACTGTTCAATCAAAACATTCATCTCATTATTACTGCACTGTTCAATCGAAACATTCATCTCTTTATTACTGCACTGTGTTCAATCAAAACATTCATCTCTTTATTACTGCACTGTGTTCAATCAAAACATTCATCTCTTTATTACTGCACTGTTCAATCAAAACATTCATCTATTTGTTACTGCACTGTTCAATCAAAACATTCATCTATTTGTTACTGCACTGTTCAATCAAAACATTCATCTCATTATTACTGCACTGTTCAATCAAAACATTCATCTATTTGTTACTGCACTGTTCAATCAAAACATTCATCTCTTTGTTACTGCACTGTTCAATCAAAACATTCATCTCATTATTACTGCACTGTTCAATCAAAACATTCATCTATTTGTTACTGCACTGTTCAATCAAAACATTCATCTCTTTATTACTGCACTGTTCAATCAAAACATTCATCTCATTATTACTGCACTGTTCAATCAAAACAATCATCTCATTATTACTGCACTGTTCAATCAAAACATTCATCTATTTGTTACTGCACTGTTCAATCAAAACATTCATCTCATTATTACTGCACTGTTCAATCAAAACAATCATCTCTTTATTACTGCACTGTTCAATCAAAACATTCATCTATTTGTTACTGCACTGTTCAATCAAAACAATCATCTCTTTATTACTGCACTGTTCAATCAAAACATTCATCTCATTATTACTGCACTGTTCAATCAAAACATTCATCTCTTTATTACTGCACTGTTCAATCAAAACAATCATCTCTTTGTTACTGCACTGTTCAATCAAAACATTCATCTCATTATTACTGCACTGTTCAAATGAAACATTCATCTCTTTGTTACTGCACTATCCAATCAAAACAATCATCTCTTTATTACTGCACTGTTCAATCAAAACATTCATCTCTTTGTTACTGCACTGTGTTCAATCAAAACATTCATCTCTTTATTACTGCACTGTTCAATCAAAACATTCATCTCATTATTACTGCACTGTTCAATCAAAACATTCATCTCTTTATTACTGCACTGTTCAATCAAAACAATCATCTCTTTGTTACTGCACTGTTCAATCAAAACATTCATCTCATTATTACTGCACTGTTCAATCGAAACATTCATCTCTTTATTACTGCACTGTTGAAATGAAACATTCATCTCTTTGTTACTGCACTATCCAATCAAAACAATCATCTCTTTATTACTGCACTGTTCAATCAAAACATTCATCTCTTTGTTACTGCACTGTGTTCAATCAAAACATTCATCTCTTTGTTACTGCACTGTGTTCAATCAAAACATTCATCTCTTTATTACTGCACTGTGTTCAATCAAAACATTCATCTCTTTATTACTGCACTGTTCAATCAAAACAATCATCTCTTTATTACTGCACTGTTCAATCAAAACATTCATCTATTTGTTACTGCACTGTTCAATCAAAACAATCATCTCTTTATTACTGCACTGTTCAATCAAAACAATCATCTCTTTATTACTGCACTGTTCAATCAAAACAATCATCTCTTTATTACTGCACTGTTCAATCAAAACATTCATCTCATTATTACTGCACTGTGTTCAATCAAAACATTCATCTCTTTGTTACTGCACTGTTCAATCAAAACATTCATCTCATTATTACTGCACTGTTCAATCAAAACATTCATCTCATTATTACTGCACTGTTCAATCAAAACAATCATCTCATTATTACTGCACTGTTCAATCAAAACATTCATCTATTTGTTACTGCACTGTTCAATCAAAACAATCATCTCTTTATTACTGCACTGTTCAATCAAAACATTCATCTATTTGTTACTGCACTGTTCAATCAAAACAATCATCTCTTTATTACTGCACTGTTCAATCAAAACATTCATCTCTTTATTACTGCACTGTTCAAATGAAACATTCATCTATTTGTTACTGCACTGTTCAATCAAAACAATCATCTCTTTATTACTGCACTGTTCAATCAAAACATTCATCTCTTTATTACTGCACTGTTCAAATGAAACATTCATCTATTTGTTACTGCACTGTTCAATCAAAACAATCATCTCTTTGTTACTGCACTGTTCAAATGAAACATTCATCTATTTGTTACTGCACTGTTCAATCAAAACAATCATCTCTTTGTTACTGCACTGTTCAATCAAAACAATCATCTCTTTGTTACTGCACTGTTCAATCAAAACATTCATCTCTTTATTACTGCACTGTTCAAATGAAACATTCATCTATTTGTTACTGCACTGTTCAATCAAAACAATCATCTCTTTGTTACTGCACTATTCAATCAAAACATTCATCTATTTGTTACTGCACTGTTCAATCAAAACAATCATCTCTTTGTTACTGCACTGTTCAATCAAAACATTCATCTCTTTGTTACTGCACTGTTCAATCAAAACATTAATCTCTTTGTTACTGCACTGTTCAATCAAAACAATCATCTCTTTGTTACTGCACTGTTCAATCAAAACATTCATCTCTTTATTACTACACTGTTCAATCAAAACATTCATCTCTTTATTACTGCACTGTTCAATCAAAACATTCATTTCTTTGTTACTGCACTGTTCAATCAAAACATTCATCTCTTTATTACTGCACTGTTCAATCAAAACATTCATCTCTTTATTACTGCACTGTTCAATCAAAACATTCATCTCTGTATTACTGCCCTGTGTTCAATCAAAACATTCAACATTCTGCTCACATAAAAAGTACAATAAATTCATTCATTCATTTCACACATTTATATAGCGCCTCTTCAAGAGTATCTAACTATCTACTCAGGAGCACTACCGACCCAACCACAGTTAAAGAGCAGATAGAACGTAGTCTCAAAGGCTCTAGGCATTAGACGTAGTTCCATGAATTATACCTGTATCAAGTAAATATATCAACCAGCTTAATGATATAGTTAGCTTATGATCTCATGCAGAGCATCTGCCGATGGAACGATCTGGATGTATGTCACCGTCTTAAATCAATCAATACAGATTGCAGTTGTTGAATATTGTTCTGGTGGAGCTCAAGTCTTCCGTATCTTGGCAAATAACTTAAACTTTAATATGTAGAATTAATCAATCAGGATGGCCAACATCTCGCTTGTACAGAAATCAAGTAACTATGTAGCAACTTTTGTGCATCAAATTAATGCATTTAACCATTACATCATTACATCAACCCCAACACCTTTCATTCAGTCAGTTATGCAATAAAGAAACTCCTCTAAGTGACTGTGGTCCAATATGGAAAACATATGAATTGTGTAAATGGTTATCATATCACAATGAATTAGTAACAATAACCGACTCTAAACGACTAATCACCATCATCAAGCAAAACTGAGATTACATAAATATATAAATGCTAACAACTACCATTGAAACTCTCCCAATGAAGCCACATAAAATGTTTACAGCTGATGATAAAAATACATTGATCAATATCCCTAAAATCGCTGGTGATAAGTAATTCTGAACAGTAACCAGACAATCATCAACTCACAAACCATGTCAGATGTAATTGACTTGCTTCATTCGAAAAGCTGCAGACCTACATTTCCACGCTAACAAATATAGAAGAACACTGTCTTATCTGCAGTCTGGCTCAGACCTATTTTCCACCAGTCACTTTGTTCAGACAGAAAAACATTCCCTCCGTACACACCAACATACAAAAATATCCCCTACATATAGTTTTCATATATACATGAAGACATCCCTTACATATATATGTGTGTGTTGTGTGTGTGTGTGTGTTGTGTGCATTATAAGTATATGTGTGTGTGTGTGTGTGTGTGTGTGTGTGTGTGACTGTGGGTGTGCATGCATGCGTGTTTGTTTGTGGCTCACACTGTGTGTGCAAATACACAGGCAAATTTTACAAGAGATGTGTTTACATTTAGTTAAATACATACCTATATATATATATATATATATATATATATATATTTATTTATTATGTCCTAGCATGCACCCAAACACACACATGTAATAGGCATGCATTCAACAAAGTCCAAACATCTTGCGTAATATTTGCCTGTATATTTGCACTTGCATAGTCAACTGTATAGTGCCTCTCTGCACTCCCAAATCAACACCAGTTGCCACAGGTAAATATAATGAAGACTCTGGGACAAAAACACAAAGCTTACAGCTGGCTTACTTATTCATCCTTTTAGTGCTGACTGTTCACAGACATGGACATATACATAATAGAGGGTAGAGGCAGATCTATTGTTGTCTGCATACATTATCTCATCAAGTTCCAATTACAGACATTCAGACACATAAACTTACAAAGAGGTCAATAAGAGTACAAACCAGCAGCGTGTGGATCTAGAATATGCTTTATGTGGATGGTAGAATGGCATTGTTGATATATCAGAATGGCATGCACAGAGAATTGCTTATAACATCATCCTCAACCCTCATCACCCTCCACCCTTTCAACACTGGTTGGGGTACCATCACAAGCTGCAGTGCAGGTGAAAAAGATGCCATTCTGACAAGACAGCACACATAAGTTAGCACATCAGTCCAAAGATTCTTTGATCGCACTTTTCACCTCTTCAAATCTCAGGACTCAAACAAGCACAACTTACCGCTGGCTTAACCTATGCTGCCCACACCATACCACTTATGGTTATGGTATAAACAGTATTTGTGAGCAGGTCCACTAATTATCGACAGCAGGGTGTGCACAAACAATGTGTTTACCTTTATAAGAAGAAGTACGGCACATGCATGCTCAAACCAGAACTATATCAATAGAAACATGCATGCAGAAAAAAAACTCAACATTCAACTTCATGTATCTACTAAGTATTGCACATGTGCAAAGTGCAACTCCCGACCGGATCCTAAACACCGATTCCCAATACATACACACATACATACATACATGCACACACACACACATACATAAACACGCTTTACAGTATTTGTCCTTATCCAAAACGTCGAATGCAATGAATCCCAGTGGTGCCATCTTTCTTTAACCTCACAGATGCAGTAATAGCGGATTATCCATAAGTCGATAAAAAAATGATAATCGAATTAAAATCAGATTTATAGACAAATTAGACATAATAATCAGCTTGCCAAAAAACCAATATTAACAACCCTAAATGCATAATTTTTATTATGTCACAACATACAAAAATACATTAGCATGCATGTGTCCAAACACTAGAACCCATGCATATTCTGTACAGCATTATGCATATTACGCATGCTTACAGTGAGCACGTATAAAACCAGTACCTGTATGCATACTTCCCAAGCCATGTATGAAAATGTTTAAACAAGCACATGCCTGTAGCAGCAACACCAGCCAATATAGTCCATGATCCCACCATCACTCAAGGCTGAAGCTCCACCTGTATCCCTCTACCCCCACCCAACCCCATCCAACGACCAATACATCAACTAAACACTCAACAGCAGCTGGCAGATTAAATATTAAACCCAGCCAAAACCTAATCAACCTTCGAATCAATTCAATCCAACCATCATCATCATCATCATCATCATCATCATCCAATGAATCCAACAACCATCTACAACTCCGTTTGTTGTCATAAATTTCATTTCTTCGGTATATTTTACACCCACTCTGAATACAGTGGAAAAAATTTGCCAGTCTGTAAAATGCAGTAAATAAAAATACTACGAGAAATCCTACCAAAATGTTTGCTTTGTTTATTTGTTTGTTTGATGTTGATTGGTGATTTTATTATTTATATATGTTTGTTTGCTTTGGGGATTCTTTGGCATAAAGATCAATGCCAACGAAACATAGATAAATAATAATCGAATAGAACTGTCTGAAATATTTGTAATGCTTGACTATGTCATCTCCTTTGAAAGCTCAACTCTTTAAATGTCCAGTTTCACACCACTTGTAAGTGATGTGAGCATAGGCGCCGAGTTGAGCTGAAGAGCGGGGGTGCCCAAGGGAGTGTAAAAAAGCCCGCGCGTGAGCGCGGAAAATTTTTTTTGACCCTTTTTTATAGGATCATAGGAGAGTTCATGAAATTACCTCTGTTCATATATAGGCGGAGACTTGGTCTTGGTTTAAGGGGACGAACTCGCGGCCCAAGGACGATCGCCGAGGCGCTCAGCGCCGAGCAGAGGAAGGGGTTTAGGGGAGGGAATGTGCTACTCTCTTCAAACTTTTTATTGCCACACTGCGATGGTAGGTAGTTAGGCTGTCATTTTGACGAAATTGATCATCATAGTCGTGGCCTAATACTTGAAAAGCATCTTTGCCATTGTTTAAAAAAATGCACACTGAAATAGTGACATTTTAAAATGTTATCTCATCAAAGTGTCTTATTATTTCATTGCTAGACATGATTTAATACATGTACTTCAAAAAAGTACTTCCCTGTTGTTAATTTGTTATAGCTTATCACTCTTTGGATCAACATGTAGGCTAATTCTCTTGGAATCCAGAGAGCAGCACAATCTTCATTAGCATGTGCATCTTAGAGCACTCTACACTAATATAATTAAGACAACAGACTTAAATTTTGCACAAGAAATAAAACAATTCTTTCTAGGGGCCTACATTAGCCACTATTTAGTGAGCCAATATTAACACTCTGGAAATTGTTTTTCATAAAATTATAGGCTAGTATTTCAAATAGTTTTGAAATTTAGTCAAGGCTGATTTGTTAAACCTGACAAAAATAGTCCTCTTTTGTGATGCTGCTATAGGCCTAGGTGACTCTCGTGCAGTGAGGAGCATTAGGCTATTGAGCATGTATGATGTAGGCTACAATAAAAGGAATCAATGTAATTAAAATCGTCGCCTTCGTGCGCAATAAAAACAATGACAGAAGCGGATCGATTAAGCAGGATTTTGGTGTTTCCTATTATTCGCTGATCGGCTGAGAACCAATGGAGTTCAGACTACTGCATGGGGCAAAACTGGAGTAATAGTAAGGTAGACTAACTTAGATTTTTAAAAATTATAAAAGACTGAATGATTTTTATAGATAAGCAGATGTAAAAAGAGAAATGATCTCTTTAAAACCACATTTTGCTGGCTGATTTCTGGTGGTGCCCAAACATAGGCGGGCCTCGCATGGCCAATTTCTGGCGGTGCTGAGCACTCACGGGCCTCGCAGAGTCGGCGCCCATGGATGTGAGGACAGAAGATGTATATAATACATACGTTGCATGTAAAGTAAATTAGCAATGTCATGTCTGTCAGCTGTTTGCCAAAATATCCAATTTATGCCCTTCACAGTATTAGCCAATGTGGCCAAAATACAATTAGCATATTTAGTCGACAAAAATGCTTACCAACTGCCACATGCAACCTGACAGTGAGGTCTTCTATCATACTCGCACAAATGTCTGTTTGCCAAATTGATGGAGACTAACGAAGAGCTCAGAGTCATGCTAGCCATAGTACTGTTGAGCGCATGAAAAATTATGAAAAACGAACATTAACTGACATAAATATGAGAGAGCAAAGTTAACGAATTCCTTCTGCTTTGTTTACGTTCGCTAATTCAGTGTTAAGGAGAAACGGTTGCCAAGGCAACGTAGCATGCATGAATATATGTATAACCAAAATGGCTTCAGACAATTACGGCTCATTCCACTCACAGGAATTTATCTCCAGCTTCCAGAAAGCTGTTTGTGCGTTAATGCACATTTCCCATAAGTTTTTGTGCACTCGAAAGTACCGAAAGTACCATAGTAACCATGATGACAGGCACATTGCCTGAGTTCTAATAAAGCTCTGTCACTTGGGCAACTGAGGCAGGGTGCTGGTTGAATGGTAATACACAAGTTTACATGAAAAACAGTCTTGGCCAAATACACAGCAGACTCTGAGGTAATCCCACAATTTAAGAGAAATGTAAACTCTGGAAATATATCACACCACTAAGCAAAATTTTCAAATTACATGCCTATTACTTGAAAATGATTTATACGAAAACTATATAAATAAAACAATATAAGCTGGATCTGACCTACTTTAGAAAGAAAGATCAATATTTGTAGTCAATTAATATTGAATTATTAATCACAGTCCGATGTGGTTATATGTTTTGGCAAGCGGACTTTATTACCAATAACCTTCACCCCTAATTGCAATTTTAAGTGTAATGGAGATTGCTTTGTTTATATCATCTGTCTTCAGAAAACTCAACAGAAGCACTCCCACCCATCTGATTATACACAAGATTACCGTCAAACAGAATGGTCTTCAACTTATTCTATCATTCAATGCAATCTTGGAGGGAATTTACTCCTCAACCTTTTGATTGACAGCATAGCACTCTAACCATTATTATGCATATATACCTTAACAAAACTGAAAACCAAATGGTCAATCAGAACACTGGCAAAGTACATGTACCTAACTCTTTAAAATGCAGTCCGAAAATTTGTACACGTTATAGGCAGTGCAGGGCAAGACTAACAAAAAACATATACATTCAAACCGTAGTAGCCAAATTTACAGTGATTCCAAGAACACTCAGAGCATTAAATTACAGCATAAAGTTACACTCTCAAGATGTATGTCCAATCTTGAGACAGCAAACTGCAATATTAACCATTTTCACTCATAACAGTTTGTTATCACACAACACACTAATGTGGCTAAAATCCAAAAACATTTAAAGGTCTATCGACTAGTGTTGGTGGGAACTAGACAGTCAGCAAAGATGCGAGTTTAATGTTAGTCTGACAAAAGTGTGAGTCATTCTCTGACAGCTCCACCAGGGCTTGGAAACTGCATCTGCATCTCATCACCTCAGATCGCTGGAAAATGGATGGAAGAGTGCACAGCCATTTGCAGCAATCAAATTTCAATGCTATAAGTACTTGAAACCATGCAACAAATTTATGTAGACCCTGTGGACAGTGTGGAGTGTTTCCTGAAACATGCAAAAAATGAATCTATGGAATGTCTCTGGTTTGCATAATTTAGAAGAACTACTCGAGTACAGGGCCAGAAAACACAGCAGTACATTTCATTAGAAGCTGCACTGGATATTGAAAACTACTAAGCATTAAAATCTGAACTCTGCAGGAGACGTTTGAGTAAATAATATTAATAATATCTTACGACAATTTATATGGTGCCGTAACACAGCCATGTCGTTACAAAGGCGCTTTACAAAGCAGTTAATACAATCAGAGGGGGATGAGAAGGGGTCATTTTCAAGCACTGGTGGAGCTGACAAAGAAATGACTCCCACTTTTGTTAGACTGTCATTAAACTTGCATCGTTTCTGACTGATTAGTTCCAATGGTAGAAAAGGCACCAAACTGAGTAGGTTTGAACAGCATATTTACAAGTCGTTTTTCATAATTGGTGTTTGACATGCTTAATCCTCTAGTATGTCAAAATAATGGAGGGACATTACATTTATAATTACAGTTTATTGAGTAAGTTACTCAAGGTATTACAAGAAACAATCATAACTAAGAATAGTTGCTGGCTGACATAACCAGACCTTATCTTAGTCTTTTTTTAATTGCTCTCTTTGTTGAAGTGTTTCACCTTTTAAAGTATAAAACAAGATGAGTTTCCTTCTGCTGATTTAATTGTGTACAGATAAAGCAAAGTTGTTATAAGTCATAATTTAGTTGACTTCCAACTATAGTTTTGTGGGTCATTGTTAATAAACAAAAGAAATTTAGCTGCATGTCAACTTAGGCAAACTGCTTTCATTTGAACTTTGTTATGCTTACGAACCTCTGGTGGTTACTTTAGACAGGTATGCATAAAATTATCTTTCACTAATTTAAGTCAACTCAGTGTGAGTACCTTTCTCAATCAAAATAGTAAATCTTGTAGCTCTGCATTACTCTGCAGATGCAAATGCAAATGTACACATTTTTTCTATGACTGGCTTCAACCCTGCACGCGTAATTCCATAAATTGATCTTACAAGATTTTTCACCACTATTTGGACTGAATTGTATGAATGGGTGCAACGCCATTTATGATCCGCATGTACGAAGTACGGACTGTGCTAATAAAAGATTTGAATATCTTAGATACACTACCATCGGTATGCAAACCGACTTCCTCATATGCAAAAAAGCACATGGGATTCATGCTAGAATGCAGCCAACTGGACTAGATGTAACTTAGAGCAAAATATGAGAAATGTTTTGCACCATAAAAATCATTTTATAGTCTTGAGAGTCTAAATGTAAGTCTAGACTACACAATATCACAAAAATTTAAACAATTTGAACTGAAAAACCAAAAATAACAGAGACTGTTTGTGGGTGCAAAAACTCAATTCTATGAATTGCACATCATTGGGAAAAGAACAAACTGCCAGTGGAGAATTTCTGTTAAGATAGTGATGATGATGATAATAGCAGAACTTTTACAAAGACAATGCAACACAGAATATGGAAGATGCTATTTTGCCTGCCCTCCTCCCCCAGGAGATACAAACAAATCTCTTTCAACAGATTGAGCAAATGCATGGTCCATCCATTTTTACTTATTCGTTATATACATATTAATTAATATTGGTCCTGGGCATGACGTTAAACTGCATCCATCCTCCGCCACAGGGAACCAACAACGTCCCTGTGCCGGTCCTAAGCCCGGACAAAATGAGGAAGGTTTGCCAGATGGGTGGCGATACGCTGGCAGTGAAAAACCAAGACGATTGTAATCCGCCAATACCACGACACAAGTAAAATAGCTACCCAGATGCTTCAAGGTGTCATGATGTGAAGCAGACATGCACAGGTCGGTCAGGACAGACCGATGGAGAGGGTCGGGGGAGAGAGCGTGGGACACAACGGGCATTGACCCACGTTGTCCTTCGTGCCTCTTTTTCACGATTCTCTTCAATCAGACAGGGTGGTTTAGATGCTCCAAGATGTTAATGATATGGAGCAGACCTGCTGACCGGACCGGTTGAAGCTGGGTAACATGGCACGAGACAGACTCAGACAGAGAGTGGCATCGGACTCCTACGGGCATTGAGCCTAAGGATATTGATGATGATGATGACATATTAATATTAATCATAAAACTTCTATGATTTGACTAGGTCATTATAATACCTTTCTCAGGTCACACATAAAATTAAAACCTGTTCCTGATAAACAAGCCCTCCACTTGCTGCGTGATTCATAACTTTGCACAAAGTTACAGTGCAGCAGCTTTTTAAATATCTGGAATTCTGTACTATATATATCTGTTTTCTCATAAATGCAATTTTTAGATGGATGCATTTGGATATAAGATTGTTGGCAGGTTTTTGGGACACAATGACGGACATGTTAGACCAAATAACTTTTAACAAACCTAAGGGCAGAATTAGTCCAGAAACCCCAGATTTGTTACCCTTTCCTTTAAGTAGATCCCACATGCATCTGATAGAAAGGGCAGGCTAAACAGCATAAGTTGTTGTATAATTATAGTAGACTTCAGAGAAATGTAAGTACAGGTTAGGCAGACCGTGACATTTGCTTTTAGAATTGTCTAATAGAATCCTGCTGCATCCGGTGAAATTGAAAGCAATTTCTCAGTTAGTCATAAATAAGAAAGATTGTACAGCTGCTGGCCATCTGTCACAGCACTTCAGCTAAGCAGAAAATATTGCTCAACTCACAATCACAAGTGATCGGACTATTGCTAGCAGAGGCCAAACACCCATTAAATTACCCGGACAGTAGGCATTCAGCCGCAAGACTTGAGCCCAATGTGTTTCTCTTTCAGATGCCATTTTATTTGGGTGATTCTCTGCTTTCGTCATTTTTCCTTTATTTTTACATCAGGTCTTGAAATGACATTAGGCTAACCCAAAGGCATGTCAAGGTCACAAAGCCAAAAAGAAAGGAACTGCCATAATAACTCAGTATCACCTATATAGAACAACATTCGGCTACAGGAGCTATGGCCATTTCCAATTTTTTTCAACCTTGAACAGCGATAGATTTTTGTCATATTTCCTACAGAAGCCTGAGTGAACTGTTAAAAAGAATAATTAAAATCTAACAATAATTGGCAGAGCTATGGCCATTTCCCCAGATTTTCCTCTAAAATTGACCCATTTTTACTTCAAATAACCTTGTATCGTCCTACATCTAGTAGCCTTCTTCTGACCAAGACCACATATGCAGGTCCTATCAAGAAGAGAAAAAAGAAAGAATTAACCGATTTCAACAATAACTGGCTGAGATCCATACAATACTATATTGTGTTAGAGTTACCATATTATCATCATGCTATTAACGTTACATTGCAAGCTTTAATGGCTGAAGAATCATTGATGACATCGTCAAAAGTAATTAATTCAGCCATCTTTTTCAATGGACAGTATTGCTAAATATTGCTTAACGTTGACCTATCAGAGTGAGAGCACACCAACGGAGGTTTATGGCAACAGTCAACGAAGACAAAACCGACTTCAGTGATGCATGGGCGCCCGCAGGAAATTTTGCAGGAGGGGGCAAAAATTTCTTGATATCTTGATATTCATTAACCCTGATACGCTCATCAGAATCCAGATTCAAGCCCAGTTGAAAAGCAGCTTTGAATTTAACCCACGATGCTGATACCTTGCTGTCAACATTTATCACAGCAATTTGGCATAGCGCCCATTCAAGGATGCCTACTCATGAGCATACTCTAATGTCATAGCAAAATGGATTTAACCGGCCAAGAACAGTAAACAAATATGGCTGCGCTACAAAACGATGTATCTTTAACTTATGACCTTAGCAACTGCGTCAAATGCATGCGAAACTGATTATATCCATAACCTTTACGAACATAATACTATTTTTAAAACTTTAAAACTGCAACTGCCAAGCGGTAAAAGATTGTCACAACTACCAAACCGGACAAAAATGTTCACAATATGTGCGTAGTTTCCTTACTTGTGTTTACTGGCCGTCCAACGTTAACAACCGCAGTCGACCATAGAAGTATGTCCACCGCAAACAAGATACCAGCTGTAGTTTCAAAATAATGAATAGCCTATGTAACAGCATTCCCTAGATGGCACCACCATAGACATCAGAGTAAATGTAAGATGTCTATGGGCACCACTGTTGTCCGCGCCTCAGATTCACATTTCGGTGTGACCATGCGTGCGTTAGGCCTACATATTTAATACTAGAAGGGGTACCCGGCGTTGCCCGGGAAATTTAGGATACGACCCGCTCCGGCTACAACCCAACCACACCACACCCCCACCTCCACCCCCACCTCGTACAACCCCCACCCCTCCACCCACCCTACCCCCACAACACCTCCACCCCAAACTCCCACCCCGTCCACCCGCC
Source organism: Lumbricus rubellus (assembly GCA_945859605.1). NCBI lineage: Eukaryota > Metazoa > Annelida > Clitellata > Crassiclitellata > Lumbricidae > Lumbricus > Lumbricus rubellus. Next base: position 22,339,813 of record OX243816.1, on the reverse strand, counting down.
TCCACCCTACGCCTCCACCCCACCTCCACCCCACCTCAAGTCCCACCCCCACGCCGTACACCCCACCCCTCAACCCGGCAACAGCCCAACCACACCACACACCCCACCTGAACGCCCCAAAGCTCCACCCCACCCCATACACCTCAACCCGCCACACCCCACCTCTCCGCCACACCTCCACCCACACCTTCAACCTTCACCCCAAACTCCCACCCTGTCCACCCACGCAGTTCACCCGCCCCACCCTACCCCGTCCACGCTCCACACCGCCACCCCACCTCCACCCCCAAAGCCACATCCCGTACACCCCACTCCCTCCACCCGCCCCCACCTTTCCATTCGCCTCCATTCCACCCTTCCACCCCAGCTCTCACCACACCCCCACCTCCACCTCCACACCAAACCCCCACCCCACCCCGTTCAACCGCCCCACCCTATCTCCTCCACCCCACCACCCCACCACCCCACCCTCACACTACCCTCCATCCCGCCCCCACCCCAATCCCGCCCATCCCAACCCACTCCTCCACCAACCCCACCCCATCTTCGCCCCACCCCACCCTCTTCAACCTCCAACGGTACACCCGGTGAAATTTATTTTTTTGGAGAGAAAAAAATCCCTCCCACCCCCACCCTCAAACCCACCCACCCGACCGACAACACCCCACCACACTCCGACCTAACCACCTGTACACCACCCGTGAAATTTGGGTTTTCGTGAACTCCTTTCGCCAATTATATAATGACCACGCAAGCGTTTTAAAAGGTGTTTAATAAACTGCCGTCTTCGCCTCCCCCATCGCGACCCCAGTGGTGGGGGAGATTCGCCAACCACCCAACTGGGTGGTTTCGATGGCCCTCTGTCTAGGTGCAAAGTTTGAAATCAATACCTAAATTTTATGGGAAAAAATTTGGGGGGTTTCGCCCCCCATTTTTGGCCCCATGGTGGGGGAGATTCGAAAACCCCCAACTTTGCGTCTCATGCCCAGACGGACACAGTAGTGAAGGTTTGGAGTGAAAAGCTCGAAAACTGTGGAAATGCATTCCGGTCAAACAGACAGACAGACAGACACACATAGTTTCTTCTTTATTATTATAGATTACCAAAGATATTAGAGTCGTAGACTACTCTTAATAATAATAATAGCCTAAAATATTATAATATCCCACAATATTATAATCATGCCATAGAATAGCCGACGCTTCATTCAATCATTCATTCATTCAATCATTCATTCATTCATTCGTTCCTTCATTCATTCTTTTTTCATTCATTCATTCGTTCTGGTCTGTCTAAAAGCGTGGATCGATCGCTCAGACGGGTTCGTAAACGGTTCATATGACACGGTACTGCAAGGGCGGATACAGAAACTTTGGACTGGGGGGGGGGGCAAAAATTCATGGTCTTGGGTCCGGGGAAAAAATTTTTAGGTCTTGGGTCTGGAAAATTTTTCTTTCGTATCCGCCGAAAAAGTCGATGACCTTTTTTAAGTCCTCAGTTTTGTTCTGACTTCTAGTGGGTATTTCTCAATAAGGGGGGGGGCAAATTGTACAATATGTACATTGTTCCACAGCATGTTCAATCCAAATGGGGGGCCACGATACATGGGAATTCTAAATGGGGGTGGGGCATGGCCGGATAAACCCCCCCCTGGATCCGCCCAGGGCCGGATTAAGCTCTCGGGGGGCCCGCCGCCATATTCTCCGGGGGGCCCTTAATCCACCTTGACCTTCTGTCACCATGTTCCTCTCGACCACATGTTAATGCATGCCTATAATCATGGGCGGAGTTTATCAGGGGCTTGGGGTTGAATGCCCCCCTCCCAAAAAGGTCCAGAGTCAGTTTTTTCATAATGGAAAATGGTATATTTTCCCCGGATTTTGCCCACCCCCAGGAAGGCTTAAACGAATGACTAAAGGTCAGAAACTTTTTTGGCTAAGAAAATCTTTTTCGGCGCCGCTTGATCTGGACTGAGTCTCTGCCCCAACTTTAGCCCCCCCCCCCGAACGGAAACCAAACTCCGTCCATGCTTGTAATTGACCATAATTTTTTATAGGCCTAACTCAGACTTAATATGTGTGGGGCGCGGTGGTCTAGTGGTGGCGTCGTTGCCTTGGAGCCGGAAGGTCCGAGGTTCGAATCCACCTCCCCGCGTAAGGACCTTGGGCAAGTCCTTCACTTACAATTGCTCAGCGCTTCGGCGTGAAACTCCGATGCAGTGTCCGCTCTGCATCGGGAGCGCCTCTGAGTAGAGAGAGAGAGAGCTTGAAGGGGCGCTATAACAAGTGCACATACATACATACATACATACATACATACATACATACATACATACATACATACATACATACATACATACATACATACATACATACATACATACATACATACATACATACATACATACATACATACATACATACATACATACATACATACATACATACATACATACATACATACATACATACATACATACATACATACATACATACATACATACATACATACATACATACATTAATAATGTGTAGTTTAATGAAAACCAAGCTAAGCGACACTATAATATTATAGGCCTATAGACGTCGATGCAGTAGATATTGTTCAGTCTAACGGTTTAAATCCTATAAAATACCGACCGACTATAGGCTAATGGTCAATATTTCTCTACTCTTGGCAGTGTGCAAGCTGGTTAATGATGTCATTGAATGAAACGGTGTAATAGATCAAAATCAACACTGAGAAGTTCCGCTGCAGTTAGGCGTTTTCTTGTCATTGTTCTCCACAGAGTATTCTTGAATAATGCCAGTTTGATGAAAGATATAAGATCTTTCACCATTGCAGTTGGATATGTATACCATCATGCACTTGTAGCATACATACGGAGAGCAATGGACACCTTAATTGGGTATTCATGTAGATTGAATAGCTTCAGTGTTCTGCACCAAGGCAAGAGAAGCTGGTGATTTAGTCTAGGCCTATTTAGTCTCTGCATTTGGCGGCAATATACCATATAGGTCACATGACTTGACCCGCCTATTTTGCTCTTGACCTGCCTTATGACCTGTCAAATATTCGTTGAAATTTTGATATCTTCCATAGGCCTACATTACTTTCTTCGACTTGATGAATAACTACCATGACCTTGGTGCGACCTGCCAAATTGCATAGCTGCATGGCGTCGCCACTGTTTGCATAGCATAACGAACTGACACATTTAATTAGAGAATAAATAGGCTACTGCAGCTTCTAAACCACCAAAATAATTATGTCTTTTCCGATGCGAGTAACAATTCTTTAATCGTGTCAGCATCCAGCACATCAAAAACCGTTAAAACTCTGAGCACTGTCTGAACTTCTTTGCATGCAGCATTCCTATAAAGTATAGGCCCATCTTAAGGAAAGCACTATAATATTCGATTGACGATTGCCAAAAGGTTTCAGCGCGAAATTGGCCACACACTTAAAAATGGAACTTTATGCAATTTTATTTCCCCTCATCAGTGCTTCGAAGATCAATTTAAAAGTATGGATTAGCGACAAAATCATGATTATACATGGCAGATATAATTATAGGGGCCATTGACTGCCTTCATAAAAACCACTCAGGTTAATCAGCAATTGACATGAATTTACACATCACTGTCCTTGGAGTGAAGTTGAATAAATGGGAATGTGGACTGAAAAAATTCTTGTTGGTCACGGACGGGGGCCCTCTGACGACGGGGGGCCCGCCGCCATGGCAGACATGGCTGGTTAATCCGGCCCTGGATCCGCCTCTGCGGTATTGTTCAAAGCAGTTCAGGAAAATTAACTTTATGTCCTTCATAACCTCTTTCCACGTCAGCGAGATCCATTGTATAGGCGATAATAGGCCTCACTTAGTTTAGACAAAGGGCTCACAATTTCACCCTCCCCAATAGGCCTAATGAACTTTATTCCAACGATGTTTTTTTAAACATTAGGCCTACTGACAATCTCAAACATGATAGGCCTATAACCATAATTATGGGTGTAAGACTTAGGCTACTGTCAGTTGTGCTTAAACCTACATCGTTGTCTGCTGTTTTTGCAATTAGGCTATAGGCCTACAAATATAAGTCTAGGACTACATATAAAATGGCACACGAGAGAGACAAGACGTTAGTGGAGATGGATGTTGAACCATGTGATTGACACCAACGGTCATTGAGCCCATGGGCCGCAATGATGATGATGATGATGATGATGATGATGACGACGACGACGACGACGACGACGACGACGATGACGATGACGATGACGATGACGATGACGATGACGATGACGATGACGATGACGATGACGATGACGATGACGATGACGATGATGATGATGATGATGATGATGATGATGATGATGATGATGATGATGATGATGATGATGATGATGATGATGATGATGATGATGATGATGATGATGATGATGATGATGATGATGCAGTAGCCTACTATAGCCACGGTCTTCTGAACAGCATATACACAGTAGGTCACTATAGGCCTAATAGCCTTTGCTTCGCTTGTGACGTCACCGCTTGTAGGCCTATCTGCAAGTCACATAGGCCTAACCCCATTTAGAGTGTCGTGCACTATGGCAACGTTTGTGTAAAATGCGTTGTTTCGTAGTCCTGTGCGGTCTAACTAAAGAGGCGCTAGCCAATCACAACGGTTGATTTCTTTTAACAAGGCCTACATGCGTGTTATAAGCAATTGTTGTGGACATGTCCCTCTAGCGACTGTTCGAACAGTCGTTTACAATGATGACGTGCATCAGTGATGGCTGGCAGCCTGGCACGTTAAATCTTTTGTTTATTTTCAGCGAACTGTAAATCTAAGCGAAACGGTCCAAAACGCTCACGAAAGACCACAGCGGATATTGCTTGCAGACAAGAGGAGTTTTAGAATCCTACCATCCATTAGATACATCATTGGAGCTTATGACAGGCTTTGAGCGATAGAGTCGACTAACATCGAAGTTTCCCACTCTAAAGTACACTGACCTCACCTTATAGGTGTAGTACACGCGAACGAAGGCTGTAGTTATCCTATAATACTTCATACAGCTCATACGAACGAGGCAGCTATCTTAGCGTTGATATAAGAAAATGGTATTTACTGTGAACTGAGGATCAGATATAATTCACATGAATCTCGGTGTGTAGTTGATGTAAACCCAGAAAGATCTTCACCCAGAAAGACCTTCTTTACCCTAATCACTAATCTACTATATGTTCAATTCTAACTCAAACTGTCTGATTAATAGTGATCATGTGGCTGAAAAGAATGTCCAACCATCCCTTCCCCTCCCTCTCCCCTCCCCCTCTTCTCCTCCCTCTCCCCTCCCCTCCCACTCCCCCTCCTCTCCATATTTTTCATTTTGCGTCAGGTCCACCCAGTGGAGGAGTTTGCGAATCTCTACCACCAGGGGGAGAATGGGGGGGGGGCGAAAAATTCATTTTCCATATTTTTATACCATTGCCATAGTTTCACAGCCATTCACCTGAAAAGTTGCAGCTAGATAGGGTGCCACCGGGACCACCTCGCCCCCAACCAACACACACCACGCCCCGCAGGGGCCGGGTGGGGCAGGGCGTTGTTTTGAAGGGGCGAAAAAATTTGGGGGTGGCCAATTTTTTGCAGTTTTCCAGCTATTGATCTGAAACTTTGCATCTAGTCCAGCAAGTGGAGGGGTTGGTGAATCTCTCCCAACACGGGTCCACGGTGGGGTGTGAAAACCCAAACTTTTGCTATTTCCATTCCATCGCCATAGTTTCACAGCTATTCACCTGAAAAGTTGCAGATAGATAGGGTGCCACCGGGACCACCTCGCCCCAAACCAACACACACCTCGCGCCGCATGGGCCTGGTGGGGCAGGGTGCTGTATGGGGTGGGCAAAATTTTTGGGGCGACATTTTTTGCAGTTTTGCAGCTATTGATATGAATCTTTGCATTTAGACAAAGGACCGTCAAGTCCAGCCAGTGGAGGGGGCCATGATGGTGGGGTCGCGAAATCCCAAACTTTTGCTATTTCCATTCCGTCGCCATAGCTTCACTGCTATTTACATAAAATTCCCGGGAATCGCCGGTTACCCCAGTTAGTATTCTATAATACAGACTCGACTCGTGTTGACGTTAAACATACTTCGTCACTTCTGTCGTTCGCCTCTACATGTATTATAATAGTCGTCCGATTAAAAACGACGACGGTAAATTTCGATAATAGCGATCAACTATGATAATAACGCGGCGTTAATGAGAAGTTACGATGCGGCGGCGGTCGATCGTTACACGATGCATGGGAAGAAAAAGAGGAGACAATCGACTGAAGGGCCGCCGACCTATACGCCCCTCACAGGCCCCTGGGAGCCCCATGCAACGGTCTGCAGAGGAGGAGACCTACATCATCTACATGTATATGCCGTCGGATATAGACTACGGTACACCAACCGAAGCCAGTCAAGTAGTCAACAGACGACGCTGCCTACTGGGCGGACGTCCGTCAGTCAAGCTAGGATCGTCCTTCTAATGATCTAAGCTATATTGATGCAGCGTGGAAGAATGTTTTTTCAAGTCAGGCAGATTGCCGCAAAGAATCAAGATTTCTCCGTCTTTCGACGGGATTAATGCAACGAGGTCTTTGCATAAGACGATTGTTTATCGACCGCTGTGCTAAGCGAAATCTCCCATTCGCTGGCTAATGGAATCAGACGCAGCGCTTTACTCGCGCTCAGCGCTTGCCCAGCGCTCGCAACGACCGCCATTTTGTTGTGATTTGTGCGCCGTTTGCGGTCGGAAGCACGATGTAAGAATGTAACGTGGTCGGAAGCAACGCCTTTTATAGCGCCCGATCATGACGTAATTCAGGGAGTAGACCTATAGGCCTAAGGCTGTTCAGCTGTGAAAAACGTGGATGGACAGATGAATTGAGAGATGAGAGATATCTGCATGGGGAGAGGTCGAGAGGGTTGGTGGAGGACTAAAAAAAGGTCATCACATTTTTTGGCGGATGAAAAGTACTTTTTCCATCAACTTTTTGGGCGACCAACGACGAATTTTTTCCTGTCCCAAGATCAAAGATTTTGCCCCCCCCTCCCCTTGAAAAAGTTCTGGATCCGCCACTGACTACACCAGATCCTGTAATAAATACCATAAAGATTTTGCCAGGGCTGTTTTAAAGAAATTTTTTATAACTTGACAACTTACGGTTGGGGTTGGCTTCAACCCAAAGACTCCTTGGCTTCAACCTTGGCTTCAACGTATGCACGATCAATCGGCCAAGTCGCTAGCTCATTAAGTCAGTCAGTAATTCCTGAACTACTGACTCCGACGACTAGGGTTGAATATAATGAGAATGAGTGGTGAAGTTAATAATTGATTTATCACAATGATGGCCATTACGCGATGTGGCCAGACTCAATAGAAACGCCGTTAATATCAGTTAGCCATGCAACGTGAGCAGCGTCATTGTCGCCATTTTGATGCACCAACGTCTGGAGAAAGGAAAGGTTGGCGGAATGTGCATCTCCCGTGAAACACAATACAAGAGAAGAGACTATGGAAGTGAGAAGAATAAGAAAGGAACAATGGATCGGATGTCACAATCGGTCAAGGAGAGATGCAACGGCCACCAACGTGGTTGTTAACTCATGGACATGATCGGGTGTCACAATGGGTCAAGGTCTCAAGAGAGAGATTCAATGGACACCCACACGATGGCTTTCAACCCATCGACATTCGTCGGATGATGAACCAGATTCTGGTTTCACAGATTCATTTCGTGTTCGTCACAAACATCGAATTTAATGTCATTATTTGATTAGAATATTTTTATACTGCACAGCGATCTTCAGAATTTTTGTGTGTCGGCGGCCATGCAATTATACGGACGACCGGCCATGACTGCCTAAAAATGCCTCCATTTGAGGTCGACACAGCCAATAATGCGCTGGTCGCTGGGGCTCCGCCCCAGACCCCGCTGGGGGAGCTTACGACGCTCCCCCAGACCCTCTAGTCGGGACGGGCTTCGTGCCTTCGGCACTCGCAACTTCCCGCCTTCAGCGACCAATTAGGCCTACAATACAGCGTCCTGGCACTTGCTTTTTTACACTTTAAGTACGGACATCATTTAAGCAAATCACCGTAATTATATCTGTCTTGATTAACAACTACAAACTAAAAGCGATGCGGTGCAGGCCTAGACTATAGCCTATAGTTTGCACAACGCAATACCGCGCCTGCCAATAAACTACACTTATACCATTTAGTGGCCGGTGATAATCAAATTGAAATCGCAATTTGTGATTAGTTTGACATACAAACTGCCAATCAAAGGTTAACTTACTGTCGTTACGTCATCAGATTAATTTTCGCAGATGACATTCGAAACGTTGACTCGTCAAAACAACTTAGCTGCTTATAATATAGCCTAAACTATAAATATACCTTCTCACAATAATAATCTGTGACAGAGAGACATTATGATGCAACGCACTATATAGGTTATAATGAGAGACTTAAAGTCCTTATAAGTTTGCGTTAATAGGCTATCTGATTCAACCTTTGCAATGAATCGGCGTCTCAGTCTGCACTCGGCAGGGTCATGAGCTTATCAGACAATGCTGTCTATAACTTACTGGACACCTTCTGCTGTACAACAAAGATGCGAAAGTCCGAGCGATTATATCACGTCCAATTCACGCCTCTGTGACCCGAGTTCGAATCCTAGGGTGAAATAAAAATCTGTGCAGATGGCATTGTCAAACTGTGTGCTGCATTAGAGATCACAACCTTTGGGTCTTGTTAAAATCGAGATTAATTAAACAGAAGAATCGTCTTTCCTAATGAGTTCCTACACTGAACATTGGTCGTTGGACGTTGAAGGGTTAATTCGTGGCATTCTACAGCGTCGTCGTTCTGCCTCCTCCTCCTCCAGCCCCACCTGCCCCTGCCCCTCCTCCTCCTCCTCCTCCTGCTCCTCCTCCTCCTCCGCCATTGTTATCACTGACGAGCGATAGATACTGCGTGTTATCTTTGTCGGCGTTCTTCTTATCTGCTCCGGCGTTGCCGCAGAACATCGATCGGAACGTTGCTCTGAACTGTCGACTCATTGCGCAGTAGATGAAGAAGTTGATTGGATAGCTGAGTAGAATGAAGAGATTGATGAACCACGTTGCGATCTGACCAGAACTCTTATCGATCAGCGACAGATCGAACGTGTTCTGAACGATCAGAATGATCAGAACAATGGCCAATGGAAACTCGACGAGCAAGAAGACACCGACGACATGGACGAGCATCATCGTCGTGCAGTTGTTCTCCGCCAGACGTCGTGACTCCGATCGACGGTTCTGCATGAGTAGCTGCTCACGTCTCAGCTGAGCAGTCTTCATGGCGTTGAGGAGCAGACCGTTGAGGACGACGAGGGATGTGCATGGCACGAGGTGGATGAAGATGACACGGAACCAGTAGTAGAAGTTGAAGTAGACGTTGACGTTCAGCTGAACGAAGGAAGCGAGGGTTGTTTGACAGGCGACGATGAGACGAGATGGATCGACAATGGATGTCAATGAAGACGGATGGTAGTCGTTCTCCAAGAAACGACAAACCTATACGAACAACATCGATAACAAGTTACTACATCACTATTATATACAAAGTCAACACTATCAATAATAATATTATCGTCATCATCATTTGTAGTAGTAGTAGTTGGTTGTCATTTTCGTTGTTCTTGCTGTTGCTGTCGTTGTTGTTGCTGTTGTTGTTGCTGCTGCTGTTGTAATGACTGCAGTAGCGACGGCGGTAGTAGTAGCAGTGGGCGACATTATTATATTATTATGACGAAGTGCAAAGAGAAAAGAGCGCACGTATGGTGATCGTTTAGAATTTTACAACTTTAAGCCGTTAAATCGACAAACTGCGGCAAAGGAGATTGAACCTAAAATAGACATTAGACACATTTTGTCTGACTCGGAGACTGAAACCCAATTAGCGCCTCTTAATAGAGACATTGAAGGGGCGCTATATAAATTTATGTGATTGATTGATTGATGTGATTGAACTACCTCCTGTCACATTCAGAGCTCATTTATTATCTGGATGAAGACAAAATAATAATATTGGTCGGTGTATACCTGTGAGAGGAAAGCGAGCAGAAAGATGGCGATGATGACACGGATGAAGTTCGGAATCGTGCAGATCTCTCTCGCTCTCAGTGCATGGCAGACGTAGATGTATCTCTGTGCTGCCAGAGCCACCGTTAGCCAGATGCTGGCCGTGTGGAAGACCGTCGGCAGATATTCAGTGGTGCAGAAGTAGAAGAAGCACCAGTCATGCGGAACCCAGTCACGGTAGTGACCCATAGCAAAGAAGTAGACGAAGGACGGCAGAGGCCAGATGCCGGTCAGCATGTCTGAGCTGGCGATGGCGACGAGCAGTGCGTTGGTGGGACTGCGCATGTTGCGTCGGAGTAGGACGATGCAGATGAGTGTGTTGGTGATGAGGGTGATGAAGATGAGGACGGGTGAGATGTAGCCGTTGATGGAGACGAGGAAGATGCTTTGCTCCAGCAGGAACACCGTCACGTTCCTCATCTGGTTGAGATTATTGATGGAGGAATGGTTGAAGTGGTTGAGGAGGTGCGATGATGATGCTGATCCAGTCAGTAGATCGGATGATGACATCTCAAGGTCAGTCTCATTGACATCGCTGCAGTCACATGTTAAGACGGAGGAGACGTTGCCTTCCAGATCCAGATCCATTTTGCTATTCGTCTGATTTCAGATCAAGATATTCAAGATAATTATGTCACATTTGGAGATGCAGCTTTCTTCCTAGTCTGAAACGAAAACTTCAAAGTCAACTGGATCATGTAAAAGTCAGCTGACCATTTATACAGGGTGCGCCAAAAAAATACCCCCCCCCCTAGGTCTTTTGCCAATATCTTGGCCAAAAGTAAACATTTTCAAATGAAATTTTACAGGCTTATAGACAATTCATATTTACATATGATGGCCAGATTTCATCAAAATATTTCAAACGGAACAAAAGTCATGCCACTTTTAGGGAGTCACCCCCCGTTTTTTGACGATTCAAAAACGAAACGGGAAAAAATTAGGTTTTTTGCCAATATTTTTGCCAAAAGTAAGAATATCAAAATTAAATTTCACAGTCTTATAGACAATTCATATATACACATGGTGGCCAGATTTCATCATAATATTTCACATAGAACAAAAGTTATGCCATTTTTAGTCAGACCACCCACCGTTTTTTGACGATTCAAAGGCGAAACGCAACAAAAGTAAGAAAAACAAATTTTATTAAGTCTCCTATCAAATAACTGTTGTCAAATGAACTTGGTAGTGCTTCCCAACTTGTGTTCAATGAGCCCACCACCAGTGCCAACACTTCTTTTGAGTCTCTGTGCAAAGGTCTTGATGAACCTGTTGATTAATCTGACAGATTCCTTATTAACCAATTTGATTGTCATCTTGCTAAGTGACTTCTCAGTGACGCGCAGCTACGCTGGTACCCTGTTTCTTTTTTAAATAGTACTAATAATGATTATCTGGAAACATTAAGGCTATTTGATAACAATATTATTTGAGATGAGAAAAAATCGTATTTTTTAAAACTTTTTGTTGCGTTTCGCCTTTGAATCGTCAAAAAACGGTGGGTGGTCTCCATAAAAGTGGTATAACTTTTGTTCTGTTTGAAATATTTTGATGAAATCTGACCATCATGTGCAGATATGAATTGTCTTTAAGCCTGTAAAATTTCATTTTGATATGCTTACTTTTGGCTAAGATATAGTCCAAAATAATTAGATTGGTTTTTTGTTACTTTTTGTTGCGTCGCGTTTTTGAATCGTCAAAAACGGTGGGTGACCTCACTAAAAGTGGTGTAACTTTTGTTGTGTTTGAAATATTTTAATGAAATCTGGCCATCGCGTGTAAATATAAATTGTATTTAAGACTGTAAAATTTCATTTCAAAATTCTCACTTTTGGTCAAGATATGGGCAAAAATCTTAGGGGGGGGGTATTTTTTGGCGCACCCTGTATAGTACCAAGCAAATCCTGTCTACGGCCTTAAGCCGCCACCATAATGTAAAAACAGTTTGCCCTGATGCTGCAATGCAGTTGTAATATATTATCTCGCATGGCTAAGTTTCGACGACAAACTCCCTTTATGATCATAATATTATATGATGTCAAGTGGCCAAGTTTTTCCATCGCTGTCGCTATCGTGTATAAGCTTAGTTGTATAGTTGTATAGTTTATAGATGTATAGTTGTATAGTTGTATAGTTTCGGTCGTATATCAGGCGTCGCTTTTTTATTGACCGCGATTTCTTTTCGGCGCAATTGAAAATGTCTGCACCGGGTTTCAGATTATACCGGTAGGTCTATATGATTGATTCTGTGTGACGTGACCTCACGCCCAACCCTGTTCGCAGAGGTCAAAGGTCGTTGACGCGTTCTCCGCTACACCCCTCTACCCCCACACACCCACCCTCTTTCCGTTAGTAAAAGAGAAATCTCTAGTATCACACAACATCCACCGAACAGTTCAGGTCTCACTTGGATCGTTCCATAGTGTACGTGCGTGTGTGTGTGCGTGTGTGTGTGTGTGTGTGTGTGTGTGTGTGTGTGTGTGTGTGTGTGTGTGTGTGTGTGTGTGTGTGTCGAAGGCGTTTTTTGATATATGTACATCAAGGTCAACTGTGGTGTCCTTGGTGTGTCGATGGATGATTGGATGATGGTCTCTGAACGACGGTCAATCGTTTTATAGAGCGTACATGTAGAGACCGCGTATACATGTACAGTTGTATACATGTACAGCATTGTACACATTGTACACTCATTGTACACTCACTGTACACTCATTGTACACTCATTGTACACTGTTGTATAGACGTCGTACGTGTGGCTGGTGCGTGTCATGCAGTCAGCTGGCTGTGATACTTGCAAAACCTGCTATCGATCAGTGTCACGTTAAAGGCTGTTGCACAGCATCACAGTCAACCGTGTCCTGCACCTGTGATGCCAATTCCTGATCATGCAGTTGACAATTCACCTCCAACCGATGATGATGATGATGACGACGACATCTCTCTCACTGTCTGTCTGTCTGTCTGTCTGTCTGTCTGTCTGTCTGTCTGTCTGTCTGTCTGTCTGTCTGTCTGTCTGTCTGTCTGTCTGTCTGTCTGTCTGTCTCTCTTGGTTCTTCCGCCGCAGGTCATTAAGTGTAATATGTCTAACGTAACCATTAAACAAAGGCTGATGAAGCGCGTCATCCATATCAGATAATCGTATACCGGATAACCTGATCTATTGATTTGCTTGATGCGTATACAGTTACTGTGTTCACGCTCTATAGAAACGACGAGAAGATCCCTCGACTTTTCATGATTCAGACAATAATTGTGACAAAAGAGATCACCGAATGAATAAATACCGTTTTCCTCATTTATAACCTAATCTAAACACGCCTTGGGAACCGTCCATACAATGACGTCACGCACGTAAGGGTGGCGGGAGGGGCCGCACGTCTGTGACTTTGTGACGGTCCAATATATACTATAGAATAAATATCGTATGACTTTTGTGACGACATGTGACGAGGAGAAGGGGCAGAAAATTGTCCTAAATTTCCTGACGTTATTTATGGACGTCCCCTTGGCTATCTTCACCATTATGCCTATCATTACATCCACATATCTATCCTTACCATTCATTTTCTTATCCACCTGTCGGCACGGCACCTGTCCTAGGTTTCGCAGATTATTTTTTGCTCGGATGTGGAGATTGTGAGTCATTTGGAGGAAAGCATCGTAACAGTTCCACAATGAAAGGGCGAATGCTGGTGTAGGAATGTTCATCTTAACTCCTCGAGCGTGTGCTACAATATTGAACTTCAGCAGATGCGCAGACAAGAGCGGTCGTGATCGCCCCGGTTTGGATCGTGCGCGGTTTTAGCATGCGCAGTTTTGTGCGCGCCGTTTTGATAGTAAGTCGAGCGAAACTAATGACTCGGTTGTCCTCTTCTGTCTCTCGCTCTATAAAGGCATTTCTTTTCTTTTACGTTTTGATAGCACCTCGGAGTGGTGATTCTGGGAGAAGTGCTATATAAATTTATAGATACAAAATAATACAAGGAAACTATGGAAGATGAATCAATAAATTATGAGTCTATAAGTATAGCAAAATATTGTATGATTACTTATATATTATGCATGTTTTCATTATACAACTGTTTGGTCGTGCTGCATGGAATCGGGAGCACCTCTGAGCAGTTTCCTTGAAAAGGTGCAAAGTAAATACTTAAACGAATGAATATATACGGCAATAAAGCCGAGGCGAGCCGATTGATCACATTGTTTTATATCTGTCCACACAAAGTAGGTCTGTAGATACTTGACCTGATTTCACGATGTCATGGTCGCTCTGCAATTCTCCATGCCTCGGATAATACGCCTAAATAATATATCAGCAGCTGTACTCTGAACGACCTTGAATTGAAATCTAAGTTTTTTTTCTCATGAAACGGTGATGGACGGATGGATAGCAGTGTTATTTTAGTTCCTGAGAATAGAATAAGAATAATAATTATTTTAATTTCGTTCCATGGAACGAGAACTGGAATAAAAAATAATTCTGGAACGAGAATAGAATAGGAATAAAAATTTCAATATTTTTCTGGAACGAGAACGGAATAGAAATAGAAAATATTGGAATTTTTATTCCTATTCTATTCTCGTTCCAGATTTTTTTTCGGACTGAAGGCGGCTCCTGATTTGTCACCACGCGGCGCTATGATAGTAGCTTCTCCGTATACTCTATCTCTGCATAATGCTTTATGGTCATTTCCGCGTCAGCCAGTTTGTTTACGAATCGAGCTACGGGTGTCACTTAGCCAGAATTAGAAGTGAAAAAGCGTAAATATGAGTTTGTCTAAAAGTTTGGCGGGTAGAAAAAAAGAGTCTGCCGTTTGGCAATATTTTTCCTATTCAGAAGGAAAAAATATTAGTCAGTGTGAAGTAGTAGATGCCAATAGCGGTGAATGCTGTGATAAACAGCTCAGCGGGAAGAATCCAACAAATTTGAAGAAACACGTGCGAACTTGTCACCCGGAATAATTGACTGGTAACTTTTTAGTGTCTCTCTGCCGAGAAACTTTTATTATAGTCTGACTTTTTCTTAACAGTCGCATTCACATTGTCCGCAATTTACTAATCTTATAAATAGGTCAAAAGACTCGAGACACTGTTTTGTGTGTTACTGTGAACATTCATGGGTAAACACGCACACTGAGTGCCCGTACTCCAAACAATATGGCTGCCAACGAATGCAGTAAAATTAGAACGCGACCGATCGACGACATCGCCACATGTATCTCAACATGCAAAGCGTGAGGGTCGGTTAGGGCTCAGGTTAGGCTTCGTGAGGGTCGGTTAGGGTTAGTTTTAGGGTTAGTGCAGTCATTCTGCTGAAATTGAAGCTGAATTGATGAACATTGTCGTCGATGGTCACGAGCTAATTTTATTGCATTCGTTGGCAGCCATATTGTTTGGAGTACGGGCACCCAGTGTGCGTGTTTACCCATTCATGTTAGACATAGCCTAACTATGAGAAGTGGAAGTGGAAGTGGAAGTGGAACTAGAAATAAAAATTTTCTGGAACTGGAACTAAAATTATTTCTAAATAGGAAGTGGAACTAGAATAAGAACGAAATTTATTTATAAAGAAGAACTAAAACTAGAATAAAAATTACAACAATGGAATAGAATAAGAATAGGAATAAAAATTAATCCTGGAACTAAAATAACACTGATGGATAGATGGATGGATGGATAAGGTGGATGGATGGTTGGATGGATGGGATGGATGAATGGACGGATGGATAGATGGATGGTTGGATGGACCGCGTTTGTACATGCAGAATTGCATATATACAGTAATCATGAGTATTTTATAGTAGATACCAGAGCCGTATGTACTTTCTTTTCCTCTTCGGAACATTACATGAAACGGCGATAGATAGATAAATGGATGAATGGATTGATGCATGGATGGATGGATGGATGGATGGATGGATGGATGGATGGATGGATGGATGGATGGATGGATGGATGGATGGATGGATGGATGGATGGATGGATGGATGGATGGATGGATGGATGGATGAATGGATGGATGGATGGATGGGTGGATGGATGGATGGATGGATGGATGGATGGATGGATGGATGGATGGATGGATGGATGGATACTGAGGACATGTACTCGTATGCCATGCCATGACTTGCAACTATTGTCATCGTAGTCATCATCATTACCGATATCTCTCACTGTAGAGACTAATCAATATTACCGTAATCTTAATCAGTGTCAGTAGTAGAAAGCGGTCGTCGTCGTCTTCGTCGTCATCATTGTTATCATAATCATTCTCATTTATTATGATTCTGATTAAACAGGTGTGTCTCTCTAATTTATTTACTTACTTGTTGTTGCTGATGATTTCGATTTGTTGTTAAGTTAGCGAAGGACGTTGAGTACAGAGACGATGAAGTGAAGCAGTGAAGACCGATTTCTGAGCATAGAAATAAATGGGGGGAGGGCTAATGAGAAACAATCACTTCGAGAAGGAAAGAAAGTCAAAGAGAATGGAAGGAATGGATATGAAAAGTTATAGGAAAGGAAAAGAATAGGTAGGCTACAAGAAATAAACGTTAAAGAGATAAAATAAATAAAGAGAAAGAAGAGAAAGTAAGAAAATAAGAAAGGAAAACGTTATTGAAGGAAAGGAAAGTCAACATGCAACTTAAGAAGGAAAAAAGATAAGCACAAGAGAAAGGAATGGAAAATAAAAAAGAAATAATGTAGTTAAATATGATGAAAGAAAATTTGGCGGAGAAAAAATGGATAATGAAAAGAAAGACGTATTGAAAACTAAAGAATAAAATGAGAGAAGATAAAAGTATTAAGGAATTGGATGGAAAAGAAAGAGGCAGGGAAAGAAGAAGAAGACTGCCAAAAAGAACGGAGGAAGGGAAGAAAATTGAAGAAATAAATGAATGGAAAAATGAAATGAAGTAGAAAAGTAAGCTGACTATTGTAGGAGAGAACGTGGATAAGGAGGAGCTCCAGAAAAGTCAAGAGGAACAAGCGAAGCACTTTATACCAAAATAGCGTATACGACTAGCGACTGGCAAGTGTGGCAAGTGCAGCAGAGAGCATGATGCCGTGTTCTCCAGAGAGGAGACTACGGCATCTTGAATATAATATATGGCGTCTTGGGTGCCATAAATTCGAGAACGCTCGAGATATTGGGAAATATTTTATCATCGCAACGCTTTCCCGCATGGGTCGTAATTAGCAACGCCTTCATTTTGTATTGCACGTCCCTCTCTCTTCCCCCGTCCATCCGTCCGTCCGTCCATCCGTCCATCCGTCCGTCCATCCGTCCGTGCATCCGTCCATCCGTCCGTGCATCCGTCCGTCTGGTCCGTCTGCCGTGGTTCCCATGGCGCCGATCGAAGCTGACAGCTCAGATGACAGATTAAGATCCGTATATTTCCTGCAAGTTATGTCCGTCCGCCAAATCTTTCGGACGCCATATGAGGCTGCGATTCGTTGTTAGTAATTCAATTGCTGGTGAACGAACGGACGCAACACGGTTGCTGTGAAATGGTGATATATAGACGAGGAAGGACAGAGAAAGGAGAGAAAGTAAAGTTTGCTGTACGAAAACATGGTGATAAATGAGTGATTGCATGGCGAGAAAAGGACGAGGCATTGGAAATAATTTATAGCAGAGATAAAGAAATGTTGGACCTACTAGAAAGGAGAAAGGAAGTAAGGAAGGTTGGTTGGATGGATGGATGGATGGATGGATGGGAGGGAGTAAGGAAGGAAGAAAGGATGGAAGGAAGGAAGGAAATAAGGAGGGAAGGAATGACGGAAGAAAGGAAGGAAGAATGGAAGAAAGGAAGAAATGAAAGATATGAATGAATGGAATGAAGGATGGAAGGATGGAAGGCATTAAGCAAGAAAGGAAGGAAGGATGAATGGAAGAAAGGAAGGAAGTTTCAAACTAGAGACTTAGGCCTATATGCCTGTTTCAACTTCCTAACCCACCATAACCTCATTTCTGGTTTCTCTTACCAACGGGATTTCGACCAGGCTGCTGCTGCTCCTCCTTCTTCTCCTTCTCCTCCTCCTCCTCCTCCTCCTCTTACTTCACTTACTCCTCCTCCTCCTCCTCCTCCTCCTCCTCGTCCTCCTCCTCCTCCTCCTCCAAAGTAGCTTCATTTCTTACTCCACAGTTTATTATTTAATGCTACGATTTAACTTAAAAGCGACCATCGACTGCGATGTCCTGTGCATTGCACAAAGGCGCTAAAGAAGTTATTGCATCATCTTAGTTTATAAGAGTGGCTTAAATAGCACGAGACAAAATTAGAGCAGAAATTAAACCCGAAGGAGACGGAAACGTAGCCTATAGAGACAGTCCAGAAAAGATACTGGTAGGGAAAGAGAAACAGAGAGCATGAAACAGACAGAGGGAAAGACAGACAGACAGAGAAACAGGCAGAGAAACGGACAGCGAAAGAGAGCGAGTAATATGGGAGAGAGAGGGAGAGACAGGCAGACATATAGACAGAGACAGAGAGTCTCTCTCTCTGTCTGTCTCTGTCTCTGTCAGTGACAGAGACAGAGAGAGAGAGAGAGAGAGAGAGAGAGAGAGAGAGAGAGAGAGAGAGAGAGAGAGAGAGAGAGAGAGATAGAGAGAGAGAGAGAGAGAGAGAGAGAGAGAGAGATAGAGAGAGAGAGAGAGAGAGAGAGAGAGAGAGAGCGAAGGCGGAAGGGAGGTAGGAAGGAACGGAGAGTAACCTAATTAGGCTATGGCAGCCAAAATTAAAACTAACGACGTAATGCAAAACAGTATCATTGTTACATTGTACAATGCTTCTAGTAGCCATTTGAAGCCATCGCATTTTTGCTGAACGCGGCGTTGCTTCTTTTTCTATCCCTCTATGAGTATATATATATATATATATATATATATATATATGTAGCAGACGACGACGGTTCATTGATTCTTGCTTTCTTTAGCGTCCGTCGAAGGAAGGAGCTGCTCGTGCGCCGCCGCCGAGAGTCTGTCGATCCCAAGAGGTCTATAAATCATGACGAAATTAAAGAGCTGGCGTTAGGGTCATACAAATTGCCGACAACTACGTGCAGATAATCACTGAACAATCTGATTGAAAAGAATGGAGAGACGTAGATCTATAGTCTATTGCTACCTAAACTAATATAATTATGTAAATATTGCCCATCACGCACGTCAAATGAGCTGGCCCACTCTGTTTGTTACATGTACGAAGGCTGTTTTTCTCTTTTAAAATGATGTTACATTGAAAGTGGCAGCGGCTGGATAAGAACTTCGGATCTGTTGTTGTTCGAATTGTCTGTTTCCAATATTCTAATCTCTGATAGCGTTACTGTCCGTTGTAGGCAACAAAGTCAACAATGAGTTTGTGCTCACAAGAGCTGCATGCAAGGCTAATGTTGAGCAGTGTATACGAGCCTGAAGTTACCAGCTTAATGCTGTAATAAAGTTCACAAATTGACCACCACGAGGCCCCTTGCAGACCCTGCGAATGAGCTGGTGCAGAATACTGGGATCAATAGAATTGCACGCCTCTCCGTAATTGATTTATTTTCAGTTTTTCCATCTCTATGCAGATGAAAGCAATGACTCGGTCGTGAAAGTTTCGATCTAACATAATTATTATGAGAAGAGAAGAAACCTATTCTGCGGCCAGTCCCAATTGACAATGCACTAATAATAATATTCTTTATTGAACAAGCCAGTTGACAGACTGCAACCGGTTACAGTGCATAATTATGTAATTGATAGGTCTACAGTTCACAAGAACGCAAATGACAGAAGACATCAATCTTAACTATGGACTAACAGAACAGACAGCCTGCAATACACAGTGCTAATAATTATCAGCCTGCAAAGCACATGTTTATCCGGCAGGGCTCGAATTCTGGTCCGCTGATCTCCAAGTCACTTTTCCAATGTGCTACCGCCCTCCTCTTGCAGCACACAAAATCAGTAAGTATCCACGGAGAAAGAGAAAGGTGTATTGTGAATTAACAGCGTTACGCATGGTTTGGGAAAGAGTCACAGTAGGCCTAATAAAAAAGCAAAGTCAAAATTCCTAAGTCTCTACTCTATTTTATTAAGTCTAAGTAAAGGACAACAAAGTAATGAGGACCTCTGCTCAGATATTCTGTTCAGAGATAGAAATGGGGAGGGAGAGAGAGAGAGAGAGAGAGAGAGAGAGAGAGAGAGAGAGAGAGAGAGAGATAGAGATAGAGATAGAGATAGAGAGAGAGAGAGAGAGAGAGAGAGAGAGAGAGAGACAGCAGAGGAGCTGCTAGTGTGAGTTTCCCTGAGGATGATAATTTTTTGGTGACGGATTAAGAGAGGTGCCTATATAGGCTAAATGCAAATTCATCCGTTTTCGCTTTGTGCCGTTCTCTGCCAAGCGGCAGGTCCAGACGTCCAATGTCTCCACGTTTCACGCTGTTGTGCCATGTCCTTCAGTTCTCTGTATCCCTCTTCCATCATCCCGTCCAGCAATTTTTGTCTAGGCCTTCCTCTGCACCTCTTTCCCTCCAATTGGAGATGCTGGATTGTAATATGAGTTCGCAAAGGCACTTGGGCTGCAGGGAGTATAAATGTAGACAGATTTAATTATTTAGCAATAGGATTTTGAAATGGACGAGCTCAGACATTTTCAGTGAGAGGAATGGTTTAAGGACAGGAGCTAGCGGATGATTTCTAGCTGTCTTGGTGACAGCCTGCATGGGTAGTGAATTCTTAATGAATTCGCAAACGCCTAATTTGGGTGTACAACTGTACATGCATATTCGAGGTTCGGATCATTTATTACACTTGCACAGCGAAGATTGCACGAAAGAGTCGAAATTCATGCGCTGCCTTTGGCTCTACATAAATCGCTATTATGAGGATTAGGTAATATTGCCATTGGCAACCGATCCGACTGAAGCCAGATTAGTCTGCAGTTGGCATGGCAGAGCAGCGAGCACGCCAGGACAGATTTAGATTATATAGTATCACCAGCTCTGAATTGTAATTGATTGCATTTCTTTTTGTTCAGAAGCACTCTGTTCACCGTTTGCGATGTTGCGACTGTGAGGTTGTTTAACGGTGTGTAATATATGGTGGAGGGAACACTGGGATGGGGGAATTGTCCCTCAAAATTTACTCACCAGAAAATTTAACAAGTATAATAATGGATTGAAGCTGCTGTTGACGTTGTAGAAATGTATAAAACAATATGCAATGGTATTATTTACCAATATATGATATAACGATATAACTTACTATTCCAGGTCTAATATATGATGCTATCATATCACAATGTGTATACTCAAGTGTAATTATATTGAAAATGATTTTGCCATTTTTGAACTTTTACACCTGAATGATTTTTCTCATGCAAAGTAATAAATCTTCGTCAGTTCTTAATCCGGTTCTTAATCATTATCTTTTGCATGGATACAACTTATTTGCGAAGAACTGAAAATTTGACCTTTAATTGACATCATCAAGACAAAATGCAAAATAGACCTTTAATTGACCTCATCAAGGCATGATGCAAAATAGGCCTTTAAATAACCTCATCAAGGCATTGTGCAAAATAGACCTTTAATTAACCTCATCAAGGCATCATTGGCGGAAACCTAGGGGACAGAGGGGACGGTCCCCCCAATAAAAGTGTTGGGGGACGGCCCATGCATTGATCTCCCAATCATTGAGCGTGATGAAAAAAAGGGCATACAATTATTTAATGCCGGTGAAAATAGACATATTTTAGACTTTGGCGGTGAAAATATAAAAAAAATTGATTTTTGGCCGGATGATTAAAAAAAAGAAAAAAGGGTCATCAACTTTTTTGGCGGTGAAAATAGAAAATTTTCTTGACTTTTTGGACTTTTGGGGCGAAATGACTAAAAAAAGCCTATGCAAGGCATGATGCAAAATATCATCAAGTCTCTTCTCAGTACAAATACTCGCAACCAAAGCTGCTAAAAAGGATGGATTGTAGATAGTAAGATTATGGAGACGTATTAGATGAGAAGCTATATTCAGTTCCTGTGCTTAACGGCATCCTATGGCTTCACTCCCTTCATCGGCCAAAGGCTTATCATTCTCATCCTAAGCTTTAAAAGACTCACATTATAATTGAATATTGTTTTAGTGCTCATAGCGTCATAAAATGCTATAAAGTAATATGATGCCATATCTATTATCGATAGATCTCTATAGACTTGTGACCACTTCATTTTGAATGATGATAATCGGTAGGCTTAGCTGTATAGCGTAAATATGTAATCGTAATCGTAATCGTAATACGGTAATCTCCAAACTTCAAAAGCTTCACTCGAAAGCCAAGCGCGGAGTACCAGCTTATTCACGAGCGCTGTGTCGAGTCAAAAGGGCTATCCGTGAGAGTAGTGAGTCCAAAGAAGGTTCGGATCGGATGCCTGGGTGAATTTATGGATCTGCGAGACTCATGTCTTATAAATTGGAGTTTAAACCATATTGTGGTATGTGGTGGTTGGGCGAAGAGCGTATGCAGAAAAATTTCATTTACATTTTCACCGAACATCCTGAGTACTCGAGGATATTTTATAGCGCAATCACTTTTCTAAGGCATGGAATTTGTAGTGCAATTTCTAAAGCAATTTTAAGTTGCCTCTAAGCGTGTTTTGTAAATCATAAACGCTGATAAAAACTTATATAGCCTAAGCTTATATCTAATTATATATATATATATGCATGTTGCCTACATTGTACACATGGGCGAAGTTTATCAGGGGCTAAGGGGGGGACTAAGCCTCTCCAAGAAAGCCCAGATTCAACTTTTTACCATGAAAATGGTATCCTTTTTTGGGGTTATCCCCTCAAGAAGGCCCAGACTAGGGGTTAGCCCCACTCGAACGGAAACCAAACTCCGCCCATGATTGTACATTTATTATTGTAGGTTACATCTACAGTAATGCACATAAGCATGCACCTTCCTTTGTGAAATTCAGAGAGCGCTGTGTGAATGTTCAAATATTTAAATCACTCAAATAGAAGGAAGGTCAGAGAGGTTGCTGCCCTTCGTTGATACTCAAGATTGTCTTCTTTAACAATCGAAAAAATACCAGAAGCATAATAATATCAAAGGAAGACAGGCGGACTAGAGGTGGGTTTCACAAAAGGGAAACTAAACGGTACCGTAGTTTAAACTATAGCTCAATATACAGTGTTTAATCTAGTCCCCACCCGCTGGGGGGGGGGAATTCAGGTTTCTGGGGGGGGAGACAATCGAGTGTCCGAAGGACGCTCGTGAGGCGCAGGGGGAGGGGTATGGGGAGGGGGAAACTTTTTGAATTTCCACATTGCAATGGTAGCATTTTAAGGTACCATCTTAGCAAAATACCTGTACTTCTTCAGAGCCTCATCAGAAACTTTTTGAATTTCCACATTGCAATTGTAGCATTTTAAGGTACCATCTTAACAAAATACCTGTACAAGTGTACATTTTCAGAGCCTCATCAGAAACTTTTTGAATTTCCACATTGCAATTGTAGCATTTTAAGGTACCATCTTAACAAAATACCTGTACATTTTCAGAGCCTCATCAGAAACTTTTTGAATTTCCACATTGCAATGGCAGCGTTTTAAGGTGTCATCTTAACAAAATGCCTGTACTTTTCAGTGCTTATAAGAGTGGACTTCAATAGATATAAGCAACACTTAACAAATATTTTGGGGGGTTATTTCCACACTGTAATGGTACTCTTATAAGGTGCCATTTTAGCAAAATAACTCCATTAGACTATTCAGTTTCTTAACAAAATGCTTGTACTTTTCAGTGCTTATAAGAGTGGACTTCAATAGATATAAGCAACACTTAACAAATATTTTGGGGGGTTATTTCCACACTGTAATGGTACCCTTTTAAGGTGCCATTTTAGCAAAATAACTCCATTAGACTATTTAGTACTGATAAAAAAGTGTTTTAGGATCCAATCAGAAATTATAATTACAATAAAAATATCTTTATGTATCGAGTTCAGCAGCTCAGTTCTCCTGTTGCTGAGTTATTCTAATGAATAAATGCACACATGAATATAATAGTAGCCTATATAAGCTGACTTTTCAGCACTATGTCAGTTTAACCCTGTTTCCCAAGATGGTCCTGAATTGCTGACCAGGACATACTTTCTGAAAATCATATTTAATGGTACACAAACCAACCAAGAACTAATAAACTACCGGTACCAAATTCAAGAAACCATGTGTACTATTTTGTGTAGTAATGATGTTGTTTTTAGGTTTTACTATATGTGTTCAAATCATAGGACCAAACATTTTGAAATTTTACAGTTTAAAATTTGAAGGATACCACTGGTGAGAACCATTCAGTTGTACAAAAGTAGTATTTGTAGAAATATTAGCAGTAAGTTATTCTCATTGTAGCAGGATTGTGTCATATATTATAATAGAAAATAATAACATTATAACCATTAACCATATAATAATAAATAGTATTACATTATATTATAACAGTTCACGTAATACGATGATGTAAACAGCAACTAAAACTATTATCATTTTGTCAAATTTTTCTGGAGGGAATGTCATATCTGTTTTTAGTTGTGCAAAAATAGTGTTTTTACAAATATATACAGTAAGTTATACTCATTGCAACATGATAGTATCATATATAATAATAGTAAATAATGTCATTATAATCATAATTATAATAGTAAATAACATCACGGTATATTATAACACTTCATATAAAACAATGATGAAAATAGTAACTATAAACCAATATCATCTTGTCAAATTTTTCTGGGGGGGGGGGGGGAAATGTCAATCCTGGGGGGGGGAACTTTCCCCCCCCAGAGACGTCTAGATTAAACACTGCTCAATATACTATAGTTTAATATATAATAGTCTACTATGCTTTACTATGCTAGCCTATAGCTTACCATAGTGGGCTTATGGTACACCATGATTTTACTACTCCAACAATTATTATTATAAACTGATACCTTAGTGAGCGGCTATACGACTATAATAGTAGCATTATAATCAGCGTAGAAAACCAATAAGCCTATGTGACTCGATGGTTTCTTCGACGCAGTCTACCGGTAGCGTATACTTTATTTCGCTGCCAGACAACAGGGGCTTCTATCCCATGTATAGGCGGGCGCGACTTGCGCCCAGTGAAAAACAGGGGGGAACAGAAGAAAGCCAAAACTCACGTTGATAGGGGGGGAAGGCCAGCCATGGAGGCAGTCAGGGGCTTCTATCCCCCTAAGCAGCTGGGTGCAATACATATTCTTCCCCCCCTTATTGGGCCGACATACTCCCCCGGCAATATGTAATCTTGTCCCCTAGCTATAAATTTACTATTACCTAATTATAAAGCATCGAAGTAGGCCCACTAAAAAATAAGGTCATGCATCAGCATTTGGGGGAAGTAGGCCTAAATGTATGTTTCAAGAAGGAAAATTAGGCGAAAGACTAAAAAATGTTGTCAGAAATTGTCTGTCTGAGCTGTTTCCATTCGCCCAAAACAGCCATTTACCCCCCCCCCCCTTCCAAAACATAAATTCCCCAAAGCAGTGTGACTAGGTAACACACTGATTAAACACTGAACTAAATGGCTTATCTCCAGTGTTATCTTTCAAATTTCAGACTGTCAAATTTCAAAATATTTTGTTCCTTGAACACTTAGAAAAACAACATCATTATTATGTAGGCCCACATTGTATTTGATTGTATTGCAGAAATTGCAATGCGGAAATTGCCAAAAATTTCTAATGGGGAGGGACGCATATCACACCCAAAATCCCTTCCCGTCTTGGCACTACGTGTTTCGGTGATCGTCTGCTGGATGCTTGTTTGTCTCTCCCCCAGAAACCTTCATTCTCTATAGTTAGGGGACAAGATTACATATTGCCGGGGGAGTATGTCGGTCCAATAAGGGGGGGAAAAGAATATGTATTGCGCCCGGCTGCTTAGGGGGGATAGAAGCCCCTGCCAGACAAGACATGCATGATTGCATGTAACTCCACGTGCTGCACTGTTTTTACGTCTGAGATGATTATAGGTTGCCTAGATACCTACATCGATGCATTTGTTGTTCCAAGTGCGTGACAATAAACTGCTTAACGTGGCTGGTTTGACAGAGAAAAACAGAAAAAGATGTATCACATGATACAGTCATACTGCATGCATATGCAAGTCAGAATCGAAGTCTGTGTTACAACATGATTAGAGAATACCTCGATCTGTTCTCCAGATGTCTCTGATAAAAAGCGTGGATAGGGCCCCCTACTGCAAATTGAAATAACAGATTTATATAGCGCCTCTTCGGGAGACACGCGTCAGAGGCACTCTCGACCGGGATAATACGCACATCTATTCTCATAAGGAATTGATGGATTCCACTGCCATGCTGCTGGCAGTTTCTAGGACTCGGGTGAAAGGTAATGATAACAATCTGGCACTTCTGCAGCCCTCTAAAGGGTCGACTCAACGTATGTATGATGAAGATCTCTCACTGATAATATCTTGACTTTTAAAGGAACTCAAGTCTGACATCATATACGGATGGATTTCTAGTTCAATTGCCATTTAGTTACACTTCTACACTAGAAAGAATTTCTTACTTGCTGGTTCAAATAAGATCTTAAAGTTTTCATCAGTTCGGTCAAATGCGTCAATGGTACATAAATGTATTCATGTATAGTATCATGACGTTTCTATTGCCCGTTGTTACTCGATCTGCAATGTAAAAATAATGTTATCATAAACTTTCACCATGCATTTCTTTTCTGTGTTTACTTTTAACCACTTCATTGATACTGTATGTTTTGCAATGGTAGTTAAAGCCAGTATATATCTTATAAATAAATTGGTAATTTGGTGTCTCTCTTTAGCGGGATTCCATATCTTTTTATGGCTTCCTTTTTGTAGCATAATTGCATGCAACCCTTGTACGCAAACCTCATTTGTTAGATTTGGTTGCAAAATAAACCATTTTGATTGATCGATTCGTTTTATTAGGAACAATTTTCCAGACGGACGATTAAGATTCGAGTCTTCTTTCGTTCAACGAATTTTTTCTCAATCTCATTTCCACAATCACCTGCAGTCCTTGTAACGGCAACTTCTTTTCCATCATCAGCCCTGGATTCCCTGCTACTACTACTCCTCCCGTTCCTAATCGACGCCATCGAACGGATTTCGCGAAGATTGATATGATGATGACCGGTATTACAATCAGATTTCCAGATTACTCTTATATCACCGATGTCAGATCGACTTTCCGTTACAAATATGCGACCTGACTTTATTTTGCCCCATGCAACGCCATCTTATAATAATGGATGGCGCTGTCAACGCGCCAGTAAATACGATTTGTCTTCGGGAGGATAATACGCACACATCTATTCTCGCAAGGAATTGATATTCCGCTGCCATGTTGCTGGAGCTTCGAACACCGACACTTTATTACGATATTAAAGACTAGTAATAAATTTCCCAGACACACGAATCTCTTAAAGTTATTACTATTGTATGGAGCCTAACCGATTCATTGTCGAGTAGACCTAATTCTATGACACTGAAAGAAGTTTTTCATATCTGTAATAGCATCATGCGTAGCACCACTTCAAAACTAACGTTTAGATTTAATCTAGGTCTGTAGTTGAAATTTGAACCATTACAGAACGTGTCGAAGCTGTCTGTTTATAATTGATGTTGATACCTCAACAGACATGTCAATTAATCTGTAGTCTATTAGAGTAGTCTATTAGCACATGTTATCGCACATCAGTTGGCACATGTCTATTAGCATATGTTATCGCACATCAATTGACACGCATGTCTGCTTGCACATCTCATCGCACATCAATTATCTTACATGCGTTTATCGAATGCACCATTCGATAAACGCATGTAAGATAATTGCTGTTTAATCAGAGATGCATCATTATAATCAACGTCACTCATCAGTGGAGAGTTGTTGTCATTGCGATGTTGAACGAATCTCTGTTGGAGTACAAAACCAAGAACAACACAGAAGATCGACCTTCTAGATGTATGTATATGAACATTTATGTAGCGCCTTCATTTATCATAATTATGGCTAATGACAGAACTGCGTTTATTTGAGATTTCATTCTTCGCTTTTCCTTGTCAAAACGTCTCAGATCATTCTTTTGTTTACATATTTCCTAATATGCACACGCTTACGCATCCTGTTACTCTAAGTCTTTGTATGCAGTGGCTTTGGTTTCCCTTTGGCTATATTTGTTTACTCTTTTGAAAAGTATGGTAGCCTAGGCCTGAGTTATACAGCTTATTAAAAAATGACTGTGTGCTGGTCCTGAGCAGCTAATCAACGCCATAAATGAAGCCGAAATTTTGTGAGATTGCTAAGTTGATAAAAGACTCGAAAAGGCGTTCACAGTCTTGTACTTCGATAGTCGGATGATTAACTACAACACGGTTTTGCATTGAAAAACATAATTACCCTTTAAAAATATATCGTTACAAGATCAATAGAGTTTTTTAAAACATAATCCGTGTGCGGCGCAGTAGATTAAAAAAAAGCCGGAGTGCTGCTAATTGGCAAAACGCAGACCCGCGAGTGTTGCTTAGAACGAAGAGAGAATTATTCTGTTGAACACGAATTTATATAGCACGTTTACATATATATATATATACATTATACAATGTATAGTTGTATACATGTTATCTTATATAACATCGTTTGTTTCGACAGCTCAGCTGGCTGCTCTACGTCGTTATAGAGGAGGAGGAGATGAAGGAGGAGGAGGCGAAGGAGGAGGAGGCGAAGGAGGAGGAGGAGGTGAAGGAGGAGGAGGCGAAGGAGGAGGAAGAGGAGGAGGCGAAGGAGGAGGTGAAGGAGGAGGAGGAGGCGAAGGAGGAGGGGAAGGAGGAGGAGAAGGAGGAAAAGGAGGAGGAGGAAAAGGAGGAGGAGGACGAGGAGGAGCGGAATAATCTGTGTCGTCTATATAGTCGACGCTGAAGATTCCAAGAATCGAGTAGTATTTTGCGTTTATGAAGAAATGGACGCTTCTTGCTGACTACGAGCAGCGAAGTTTGTGGAACAAAGTAGACAAGTTGAATATGAGTAGAAAACACATAGAGGGAAAGAGAGAGACAGACAGAAACAGATGAATGGCAGACAAGTTTAACATGCCATGCAACATGGGTAAACAAAACCAAAGGGAATAGAAAGAGACAGAGCAGATGAAGGGTAGACAGGTTGAACGTGGGATATAAAAAGACGAAAGACAGAGACAGTGACAAAGACAGTGAGCAGACAAGTCAGAGAAGCAAAGTTGCCAATAATTATAAACAGAAATATATGCGGAAGTAGACAGTATCATGGAGGTCAAGATAAATCAGAAGACGAGCAAAAATCGCATCCTGAGATCTGGTTACCAAGGAAACGTATTGTGTTCGGCGCTGCGCTATGATTGGTCCATGGCCGGTTACCATGGTAGCGTATTGTCCTCAACGCTGCGCTATGATTGGTTACTACCGGTTCGTTTTCGGCCTGAAAGTTATAAAAATGGAGCAATCCCTTGGGGCACTCAGTCCCTCCTACGCTGGAAGAAGATCGGAAGAACAACAAGAGGATGGAAGACTACGAAGATCTCGAACTGGTAAGTTTGACTTATATAACTTATGCTGGTCGAAGGGAAGCGGTCCTCGGACCGCCTCTCTTCGGCCAGCATAAGGGTCAAACTTACAAGAGAACCGGGCCATAGTATAGGCCTTAGATAGGAGTAATGCCATATTTGATTATTAGACTGTAAGTGTAAGGTTAATTAGATTGAAATTTGGTATTTATCTATATTTAGATATGTCTATATTTAGATTTATCTATAATTATTTAGATCTATCTTGCTTAGATTTCTTATTACTATAATAGTCCTGTATTATACAGACCGATGTGTAAGCGTTCAAGCTTAGACACTGGCCTGGCTAATATAGCTTAGAGTCAGGCGATTGTTGCCCTATAAGGCGTTCTCTTAGGGCAGGGTGTGTGTTGTTCTTGATTGCGCAGGAAGAAGACCTGGGAGAGGACGTCGAAGCGAGACGGAGGGCGAGGTCTCGCAGCGCTCGGCGGGGAGCGTCGGCAGCAGCAGTGGCCAAGGACGACGATGACGAGGGAGCGACTCCTTCGCGACGGAGACGGAGACGCCGCAGACGGGGAGGCCGCCGTCGCCGACGACGAAGCCACGGACGCCGACGACGTCGCCGACGCCGCTACTAGACGACGCTGCTACGATCGGGAGGGCGTCTGCCTCCTCCTTCTACGCTGAAGACGGGAAAGACTCGAGCGACAGCAACAGATGAACTGTCGTCTGCGAACTAATTTAAAATACCAGATCGATGAAGTCTATTGTTCGATCAATAAAAGTTGAAAAGAAATAACTTGTCTTATTCTTCTAGCTAGGTTTAGACCTATAGACCAATAGTGTAGGCTTTGGAATCATTGTAGGCTGCCCTGGTGGTTAGGTTCTCCGGTATATTGGAGGCTTCAGCTTCGAGAGTTGTAGGCTTTTGAGCTTCCCCATTTGAAAAAACCACGCCTTCCAGAATCTTAGTCTTAAGTCTTCATTGAAAATATAGAGAAGCAGAAGAGAGCAGTCCCTTGAACTTATAGTCTGGGAGGCGGCCATGGATATGAAGTATTAGCGACTTCATTTTCCCAGCCTCGGCACATAACGGTGGCGTGTGATGGCCTGTCCTCTCCCTCGCCGTCTCACCTTCCCAACGAGAAAGTATGCGGTCAGTGTACTCATTAGAGCTGAGTAGGGTTCCGGTAGGTGGTGGAGGGGATGCAAGCAGAGCAGATATCTCTGCCGCTACATAAGCAGTCGCTGCATGGGTGGATACTTCATGAGGATGGTCTGTTTTGAGAACAGGGTCCGTTCCTTTTATACCAGAAATAATCGTTTTCATTTCGTGTTCAATCTTTATCTTCATCGCCATTCTATGTCTTTCGCAAGCCATGGATGCACTAACATTGCTGATACATCAAATGCAAGTTTTAGTTCGGCGACGCAGAATCTGTTGATCCACCCAAACCACTGTGTCTTGCAGGAAACGGACATTTTCCCCTGGACACACTCCCCGGATAATTACCTCGTCTAGGACGTTCCTCCGATTTTGATTAGGACATTTACCCCCACGGACAATAATAATTCCGCTGCTCTGTACGTATCGCACGTTATGCTTAAAACCGGATGTTTTGAAGTAAATTTAACGAACGAAAATCAGTAGACAAAATTAATTATTAAAATTATTTAATAATCATTAATGGCCTACCTGAAATCCATATGAATCGATGAATGCATAAAATAAACAATGACGTATGAATAAATAGATGTATGAAATGAATAATGACGTAGGCTTATGCGACGTTCGGAACCGATGCTTTGGATCAAATACATGTAGGCCTATAGTATGCCCTTGTAAGCCTCAGCCCTATACAGTGATCAGAAGCTATTAGCACGTTATGTTTCAAAACGGATGCTTTGACGGCTTGTCCAGAGGGAAATGTCCTGTACCTATCTCTATCCGCCTAAGTAAGTAAGTAACTAAGCGAGCAGAATTTATTTCTATCTGACAAGCGCACATACATTAGTCTACATTGAATTGCATCATGTGATTCATGTCTAATAAAATAAATATGTATACGGCCTACGCATGCATTGCATCTTCTCAATATAGTGCACGCGTCTTTCGTTGCATCAGGGCTTTTTTAACGTGCAGATGTATACAAAATGTGCAGTTGTGGAAGCACTTCTGAACAGTTAAAACTAGCAAAAAAGGCCATTGTCTTCCGATTGGAAGTAATTTACCATGGATGATGGGAAAGGAAAGAAGGAGTTGTGCACTTGTGCAGTTCTAAAAATTCCTTAAAACAGCCCTGCTGATGTCATTTAAACTACAGCTACAGACCCAACTGTATTGGCTAGTAGCCTACGATCAAACGATCTCTAGATGTTTATTATTTTGCTTTTGTTCTTCTAATCTTGTGTTAGTGTGCTACTCTTCGCCACTATGTGCACATTCATTGTAAAGTATGAGCTTCTTATACTCGTGCTAATGAATATAAATTACTTATTAAACATAGAATTATGTTTTGTTTTGTATTTTTAAAGAAGAGGTTTATACACAATAAAAATTAAACATTAGGAACTGTAGGCTACGAACCGAAGGCCAGGATGGAGAGAGACAAAATAATAATCCGACAACAACATTCATCTGTTTCTCACATGTTTGTTTTGATTGTGAGCATGTGAATAAGCTGGTTCCCGCGACATA
The DNA here is from genome assembly GCA_945859605.1 of Lumbricus rubellus. Lineage (NCBI taxonomy): Eukaryota > Metazoa > Annelida > Clitellata > Crassiclitellata > Lumbricidae > Lumbricus > Lumbricus rubellus. The sequence goes on along the minus strand of OX243816.1, from coordinate 22,307,304 downwards.
GCGCTTTTGGACCACAGTATACGAGCATGGGCGCCCGCAGAAATTTTTGCAGGAGGGGGCAAAACACGATGGTCAGCGTTAAATTTTTTTAGCAGGAGGTACAAAAAAATGCAATACGGGGAGTTAATAACATGCATGGGTATTTTTGACATAGGTTTCCTGATGTAAACTTCTCAGTTTCATTTTAAAAAAATTCAAAAATGAATTGTTTCTTTTTGCAAAGAAATTTGTTTGAAAAATCGAGAAGTATTAGTTAAAAGTAGGTTTTTAAATTATCTAATGCGAAGAAATTTTTTATAAACACCAAAAGCAGAAGTGAGAAAAATAGGTTTCAGTTTTCCAGGGGGGGGGGCAAGTGCCCCCTTGCCCCTATGTGCGGGCGCCCATGTATACGAGTGCGAGACGATAAAAGTTATTGTAGAGTGGACGAGAGTGAACATATAAACATTAAAGACAGATGATGTCAGCGAAGAGAGATGAATGGGGAACCATGCAGAGACGACCACAGATTTGAAGAACCAGATGGATGTTTGTATGTGCACTTGTTATAGCACCCCTTCAAGCTGACTCTACTCAGAGTCGCTCCCGAATGCAGAGCGAACACTGAATCGGAGTTTCACGCCGAAGCGCTGAGCAATCGTGGATTCGAACTTCGAACCTTCCGGCTCCAAGGCAACGATGCCACCACTACACCACTTCGCCCCACAAAAAGAGAAGATGAAGAGACTCATACGGCCCAAGGGCCAAAAGTGAATTGAATAACATGTAGACAGATGGACAGACGACGTATACGGATATGGCGATACAAGGAACATCAGACGACTGTAGCCTATATATATATTTTTACATATTATACACAATCCGAATAGAGTAATAGACGGACGGATGAACGGAGTACGAAACGTGCAGCTTATATATAAAAGACCTTCAAAGTGGTTATTAGGTCCTACGTGGAAGAACGGAAGGTGGAAGAGCGGAAGAGCGAAGTATACCTATACTATATAGGATGCAGTGAATGCAGTCATAACATTGGCAACAGGAGAAAGGCAATCAGAAGACCGACGGACTACAACAATCCACTGAGAATCAGAGAAACCATTTGCATTCGAAATGACCGTTTTCTGTTTACAACGTTGTTGTATTCACTATTCACTATTCACCCTCCCGTTCATCCATCGTATATCCTAATAGTGAAAGTCAGAAGAAGAAGAATGAATACATTCTCTGTAAATAGAATCACGTTCAACGTTGCGTCGATTCTCGTCCGTCTGTCTGTCTTTATGTCTCGGTCTGTCTCCTTGTCTTTCTGTCTCTTTGTCTTTCTGTCTCTGTCTGTCTTTTTGTCTTTCTGTCTCTATCTGTCTGTCTTTTTGTCTTTCTGTCTCTATCTGTCTGGCTACTTTCCATGTACTTTTATATGTTTGTCTGAGTGTAGTAACTCTATCCCTCGCTTTGGTTGTTTTTTGCCTCTGCTTGTCTGCCTAACTTTGCACTATTTTCTCATCTGTTTTTATCGCTCTGTTCCTCAGTCTTGCCGCCGACATTCTTGCAAAAATGATGTTTTGCGACAGACGAATTCAGAATCTGAAGCCAGAGTTCTAGGGCCTCTATACATGGAGAAAGAATCAGGAAAATAGCTATATCAAGTTAGCAACTGCAGGTTATAGACTGAGTATGCCTAGCATTTTATACGATTGAACTCAATCAAGGTGCCTGTTTTGTCTACATAACCTAAATATAAGACTTATAATCAATATAGTTGGGTGTATGCTGAGAGAAAAACAAATTTCAAACTAGTTCATGAAACTTTATCTAGAGCCACAAGTCAGAATGTCTGAATTCAGAATTTGAACATAATTATTTGTATAGGATTCCTATGTTTGAATAAATCTTGAGATTTAAGCATAGCAGCCATAAATGAATTTGCTATTTGCCGGATGCCAGACTTATAGGTCTATAGGCCTAACTGAAGTGGTTAATTATAGTGACTTGATGCTAAAAAATCGACCTCGTGTTCAGCAGAGGATTTGCTTCAAATTGAAGCTAATCGTCAATCAAATACAGAATATAGCATATATTTGCAGTCAATCAGTCAATCATTAACATATCAATCATTTACTATATTGTTTATCTTCGATCAAATCACCTTACCGTCATTCTGTGGTCACACCAGACATCGTCATACCAGACACTTGAACTGTTCTTATTGAACAACATTTTTCGGTTGCTGGACCCCGTAGCAGCTTTCTGAGTAGCGTTCTCCTTTTATCTCTCCGCGTTCTGTGCAGTTGAACATATTATTTTGTCGTTCATAACTTAAGAATTACCCCTTCAGATTTCGTGTCCACCAAACGCTGTCTCTTTTCTCTTAACCTATTGATCTGCGCCTCAGTTAAAGCGTCGTGTTAATTGTTATAGTAAGGCCTAGGGTTGGAACCCATATGATAAAATGAATCAATTAATTTCTTTACATTTAACTTCGATTAATCTCCCAAATTCGATTAATTTGATGAATATGAAAATACCTAAGTGCATCACTCATTCACTCACCCTGTGTACTTCCTCAGTAGTTCGAATAACAGTCGATTGGGGGCGCACTCTATAGACGGACGTCGACTGCACTGCCGCTGGCTACATGAGCATGAACACGAACATGACTTGTATGTCGTCGGTTGGCTGCTATGATTGGACGCCGTCTGTTGCGTTAGTTGCGTCCATGACATGCAGATGGCAGCAGCAGCAGATGCAGTCTCTGCCTCATACACTCATTCATCAGTCGTCGTCGCAGAGGGTGTAGTCTCTTTCTGACGTCACACAGAGAAGACCAACTGAAGTCCGTCTGCTCCAAATAAAGTTCCACCACCACCACCATCATCATCACCATCATCACCATCATCATCAACATCATCATCACCACCACCATCACCATCATCATCAACATCATCATCACCACCACCATCACCTCATCATCATCATCGTCGTCGTCGTCGTCATCATCACAGGTTTTCTTCTGCCGCTGAAGCAGACAACAGTACTATTGATGGACGATTGACAGCGCTCGTCTGTCCGTCAAAGAGTCGAATATCTGACGTTGAATGCAACGCAGATAAGAGAACAATAATATATTATATTTATATATTGTGCATTGTGATAAAGAAATATAAAGTCGCATGCATGCAATGCTAATAAAATTTAGACAGTTCAGCAATTATTTCTCATTCATGCAGGCCGCATTACCAATATCATGTGCCCGTAACTCTAGTACTTTACGACCAATATGCTGTAACTTATTGATAGGTAGGCCTACATGGCCGTACATTGTAAATCCAGGGCAGGAAAGGGAGGGAATTCCTTTTCAACTTTCAAGCTTCTGGAGCTTGCAATTGCGCTAGCCCAATCGCCACAAGTTTATATTCACATATAATTTATTATTACTGTTATCTTTGTATTTATTAGTACTATTTATAGGCTGCCAATAACTATAGCGCAACACGCCGTACAACGAAAGGTTCAGGCAATGAAGTCGTAGGCCTACTGTAGAAAGAAATTGCAGAAAATCAAGATCACTGCTAATTAAGATCAATCGTGTTACCCTTATATAGGCCTAGGCCTAGAAAAGTATTGCTAGGATAATTTTATCACGATAGGCCGCTTAACTAGATTGTGACGATGATGACGATGTTGACGATGACGCTGATGACGATGTTGTTGAAGACGATGATGATGACGACGATATCGATGATGATGATGATGACAGCAATGATAACGATGCAATTGCGACTTCAGAATGTTACTTATATGCTTCAAGGGCAGATAATACGTTTCTCCGTGGCATAGCTGATGACGAAATAAAGGATGCGGGCAAAAGTCACGTGACTTAAATTTCTTTTGAGTTCCAGACAGTGGCAACTTTTTTAATGGCGCTATAACAATTGCACCATGACGCATTTTAGACGAGACATATTATTAAAGACGATCTGCTCAGCTATCATGGTTCACCCATCTCATCAGTTTCACTGTCAGTCAAAATGACTCAATACCCCATGCACCTTGTGACAGAACAGAACAGAAAGTAAAAGGGTTTAATGCCGAACAACGTGGGAATATTCCCGGACGTCGTTAGGTCTTCTTCTTCTTTCGTCGTCTTTTCCCCGATCCACAAGCTTCCTACGAATGTCGTTGCTACCAAAAGACAACGACGACGACGACGACGAAAATAACTGAAAGGAATTACGCATACACGGAGGCTCCTCTATTTTCTGTGACGACATAAAGAGTCGTCGCCGTCGGTGACGCTATAAGCACGTGGTTGCAAGAACTGGAATGAGAACGGTGGTCGCCGCTTTATGGGACCAACGAACGGAGGAGGAAATGTTGACATGACGCCGACGACTGCAGGCGTGTCAGTTATTGCTGCGAGTCGGAGAGACCGATGACTACACATGCACGGTCGTAGTTTATTGATTCCGTTCGCAATTAACTTAGTCATTAGCAGCTGGAGAAACAAACAAATCATTCGTTGCAACAATAATAACGGAATAGGAATATTATTATAGCCTACGTCTGCATGTGCTGCAACAGATTCAAACAACAACAACTGCAATGGAATATCAACAACAAAGTCAGAATCAGAACCAGATTCAGATTAATGTAATGAAGAGCAACGAAGTCTAATCTGATTTCGACTGATTTCAACTAATTTTATCTGATCCCACCAGAGTCTGATTTACGCATACTCGCATAAGCAAAATAAGCCATGGCTTTAATAGGACTTCGCGTTACCATCGGTCTCATTTTTTACAAAGCTATATGACCTAATTAGGCTCACTGCACGGATGACGGGCCGCAGCGTGTAAGACTGCAATACGCGCGGACACTTTTACAAGGCAATATTTTCAATACGTCCAGGAGAACACTCGATGTCTTAAGACTCCCAAGGATAAAAGAGATAAAATCAGCAACTAAGTTTATTTAATGCTTTGCAAATTGCCGGGTAGGATTAACAACGGTGGCGGCCTTGTTGAGCAACACTTTGTGGCCAGACGCATAGAATCACAAAAGCGACAGATAAAACGTGTTATATTCAACGACGAATTCTTTTTAGCAATGCCAACATGTTGTAAATAGATTTAGAAATTCACAAGTCGCCCGTAAAAGAAAGGTTCACGATGCCGTGAAAGTAAAACTCGGCATACAACCGCAATCATAGTTTTTTTGCTCTGGCTGGTAATAACCGGATGTTAGATTTGTGAGTCCCATCCCACGAAGGGAATTGTCTTCCAGACAGATTGCAGATGGACGGCTCCTGAGGGAAGGCACGCAGCGGCTTTCCGGGGAGAGCTGACCTCGGGGGTGGGTGCCTCCGGTTCAGCGGGCAATCGAGACCAAGGACTCAATCGCGCATTGTCATTTTGCGGGCCGACCTTGTTGTCGTTGAACGGACCCCGGTAGGCTACTTGGTCCGAAACGCGTATGGCCTTTTCACGAACGCAGTGCCTTAAGTTTCAGTGGTAACTTGTGCCATGGGGTCCTCACTGTCGACCGGGTCCGGGTATACATTGTAGATCAAAGAACATGTTCGCAGTGTATATGTTAAAACATGGCACGACATTAAGGCTTCATCAACAGTACTGACTCCAAGCCACCCATGCATTACTATTATAGGCCTATACGTTGCCTAGTCTATACATGGTTCCTGCTATTAAACGATATAGGCCTACACCTAAAAAGAATGTAGCGCTCTTATTTATTTTGTTGCCATTTAGAAATGACTCCTACTGTGAGTCTGTTAGGTATCACTGTTTACATTTTTTAATGCAAGTTTGCATGTGATGTGTATTCTTCGTTATTTTCTACTGCATGCTTTGCCGACTAATTGTGTCAATCATAATCACCTCAAATAATACAAAAAAGCTGATAAAATTAAGTGGTCAGCTTGTATGTCCACTGATCAGAAATAGTGAGATGAGATAGTAGATCTACATGTATCTCAAATGCTATTGGATTAGGACTCGTATACTATCCAACACAGTCGTTGGATCTGATTCAATATCATCATAATCTGGTCCGATCTGATTCAACCCAATATATGTATGTACATATATGTACATGAACATTTTATATAGCGCCTTACAAGGCCATTGTGGGGGTGCGGTGGTGTAGTGGCCCTATAGTGGGTAGGGGAGGGAAAGGGGAAGGGTTGGGGAAGGGGAGGTGGAATGAAGGTAGGGAGGGATGGTTGGATGCTCTTTTCAGCCACAGCAACGCGTGGCCGGGTACGCTAGTAATATTATATGATCCTAAATGGATTTGACGGCTACATGTGGAACAACCTGTCAGCATACATACTGCATGGTCAAATGATCTCGTGTATCTCAGTGAATAATATCGTTTTCGTCACCTATATTAACCTTCGCCACTTGATGGAAAGCTTACATGCATCCGCAGATGGCTCAGCAACTTCAACTCAGAAGAGTAAGATTACTTCAAAATTGAAACTTTTGATCGATTTGAAAATACGATGACAGATAAGACGCGCAGTTGAGACACGCTTGTCGTCTACTTCGTCTAATCTATCTTTGCGACATATACATGTAGGATAATAACATATCTGTCAAAGAGATGTGCGAACATTTCCAATGAAGCGCAATTCTCTAATGCTCTCAACATGATGCCACAGTGTGATGTCACTCTGATGACGTATACGGATAATGAAGTGTCCCTCTCCATTCGTCTTTTGTGCATTGTCTCAGATGAACATTGCGTACAACATTGCTGTAGCCGTATATGTATCTTGAAGGCAGCGCGGCCCAACATATAGCTGCCATGGCTACAATTGGCCAGTGATATTCAACCAATTCTCTTTATAGATTGGAGGCATTCCAAAGCAGCTGAAAAAATCTTTGCGAGCAAATTTTGCCACCAAATACGGTATATAATTATGTAATATATAATATTATATAATATATACATGCAATACTGTATGCAGACCCATATGTGTATATCACTTCATGCACGCCAAACGCCCTCCTCTGAGCCACTCTATTTTGTTGGCGACATGTCAGCTATTTCAGTCACGGAAGGATGAGCGAGTCGCGGTGACTGTGCATGACCAGCCACTCCCTTTTCTCATATCAACTTGCCTCGACGACTCTGGTATGCACCAACCCGTTTCAAGTGGGGGGGGGCACAAACCCGTTTCAGGGGCACCAACCCGTTTCAGGGTGCTGGGGCACCAACCCGTTTCGGGGTGGGGGCACCAACCCGTTTCAGGGGGGCCTCGGTGTGTTATGCATGCAATCTCTTGAAATTGAGACGAGCGATTGATCTAGCTGTGTATCGGTTATGCACTGCAAGTTATGTAGCGCACGTTGTCGATGTTTCTCCGCAAACTCATTTCAGTGATGGACTATTCGAGTATTGACCGTTCATCCATCTTGCAACTGCAGGCTGCAGAGCACGAACTGCACGGCTAAAAGAAACATGTAATGTTTACTACAGCGTAGGCTATACATGTAGTTTAGTGCATTATTGTGCCTAACCATTTCTTCAGAGCACGCAGCCTATACATGTACTATAATAAGCTTATATCCAAAGAACAGATGTCAACGACACCATAATTATAGCCTATACCTCTATTAATTTCATCTGCTCTTCATCAAAGTTAGCTCATCGTTTTACTGACGAGTAAAACAGTGTTTCAATACTGTACAATCACTACAATGTGTACATTTAGTTTCAAAAATAACCATCATGCAGTGCCAGTATAATGAATATCAGTACAGCGTTGGCAGGGTGTTTTTGTTACCAAAAAGGCTGCGCAAATGTTTTTGTTCAGGCACTCTGTCACCCAGCCTCGGCACCTCTTGGGCATTTAACATCAACCGAAAAGATCTAATCTGTTTGGATCATTCTGCATCATGTCATGCAGACTAGGCGTACATGTATGTATCCACCTGCAGAGTGATTAAGCATATCATGATGTCTGCAGAGCATTCGTAGTTCTCTGTCAATCTGCGACACAGCTGTTCAGTCTGTAATTCTGACTTTGTGCATCAGTCAAACATATCATTCAAAAAAGCAATAACAATCTATATGCAGCTCTCAGCAGTCCACCAACAGATCCCGATCCCTGATTATATCCGTAGGATTTGACGCGTGTTCCGTTTTCTGCCCTGATTTGTTTTGATAATAATATCCCAGGTATCCAGTCGTCTCGACTAATGCATTTCATTTATTAGTAGGCCTACAGACGCGATGAAAGTCATTTGATAAAGTATAGCAGAGATATCTTAGTCAGATCTGTCACTAAAGCTCAAAATAAAATTATTTATGAACACCAATCACGGATTATTATAAAGTCGTTGCATTGACTTTCACAAAAAGAGAATTTCTCTAAAAACATACAAATATAGGCTTATAATATTGTGTGCATGATTACATTTAAGATTTTCCGTCAGTGTGCGTACTAGTCATAGCTGAGTTGGTTTGGGTAGCCTATAGGACACAGGGCATACATATGGCATAGGGTATAGGGCATAGGGCACAGGGTATAGAGTATATAGGGCACAGGGCATAGGGCACAGGCGAGGCAGACATGCACCTATAGAATTAATTTTGGTCTTGGTTAAGATTTGAACCTTCTGTCAGTCGAGATGACTGACAGTTCAGCACTCTTTCCACTACAACAACAGAAGTTTCCGTTCCTGTGTCACTGGAAAGATACGTCTCAAGGTCTTTGTGGGAAAGGAAAGTGACATCGTTCCATGAATTCATTCCGCTACGTCGCCCCTTGCCCATGGGCGGAGTTTGGTCTCCGTTCTTGGGGGCTAATGCCTTTCTGGGGGCTAAGCCTGGAAAACGTACCATTTTCATGGTAAAAAGGCTGAAACTGGGCCTTCTTGGGGGGGGGGGCCCTAGCTCCTGATAAACTCCGCCCATGCCCTCGCCCCCGCTTGACGACATCGTCCCGGCTGTCATGTTTGGCGTGATGGACCTTCGGTAGAGCGCTTCATTTCTGACAAAGCGGTTGTAGGTTTGACCCTCTGCCAAACCATGTGCGCTTTCTTGTAAGGACCCTGCGTAAATAACCTAGACAAGTAAGAAGGCTTAATAGACTTATACATGTACACGCACCTATGTCCTTTGCACATACATGCATCCAACACAAAGCAATTGAATGTGTGAACCAATAAGTAATGTACAAGCTCTTTACTCTCACTGCATGTGTCGATGACTTTGGGACTCAAACCAAAACATACAGTAAGAAATAATCGTCTCCTTTTCTTAATCCACTAAATCAAGAACATTTCCTTTCTATCGAAATCAATAATTGCACAATAAATTAAAAAAATGAAGTAAATGAAATAAATGAAGTAAATGAAATAAATGAAATGTGTGGATTGTCATTATATATAAGATGAATGTCGTCGCATGTGGCTGTGCTGCACAGCGTCGAATTCAGTGGACCATGCAGATATATATAATATTATATATGTACATATATATATATACTGTATATATGTGTGTGTATCCATATATACATATATATATACATATATACATATACATATTACATATATATACATATAATTATATATATATATATATATGCCTATGGAGTGTTTCCACCGTGTGAAGGCTTTGTCATGGAGATGCTTAAAAAGTTCCTGATAGGACGCTTGCGGCTTGCCATCTTATCTATGCACTTTTTCATCGTCTTATGCTAAATCATGACCTGCCGCAGTTACTGAATAAACACACGAACCGCCGCCGCTGCCTCTCATATCCATTGCTAATTCGATCGTGGTAATGTGATGAGTATTTATGGGTATATACGGTACATAAAGATTGCATAATAATAATGTCTAATGACACCCATCTAATTATATTGCAAATGTGTGCGTAATCATACAGACCCTAAATCATATTAAGTGCAATTTGTGTGCTCACACATCGATTACATTCATGCAGACATGCTGTGCAATGTTTCTTAGATGAGAAATGTTATTTCATTATTTTATTGTATATATATATATGTATATATAGATAGACGTATATACTATATATATAGCATATATGTATTTATATATGTATAGATGTATATATATATATATATCAGCGGTTCCCAACCCGTGGCCCGCGGGCCAAAAGTGGCCCGCGAGGCCTCACAAAATGGCCCGTCAGGCCTCAACAATGGCACTCATCTCTCAAAGAATTAACAAAAATATATGAAAAAATTGACAATTTGGACAGAATAGAACATAATTATAGGCCTAATCATTATCTATTACAAATTATTTTATTCTAGAAGTCTATAAACATCAAACAATCTACTTTGAATTAATTATAACAAATTTTATATGCTTTTAGTTAATTAAATTTTAGCATTGTGGCCCCCTAAAGGCTCTAATGTTTTCAACTAAGAAAAAGTGGCCCTCGTGTCCTCCAACTTAGAAAAAGTGGCCCTACAGTCGAAAAAGGTTGGGAACCACTGATATATATAGTGGACGAACGACGGCCATAGATGGCGCATTAGAAAGTGAAAGATCGTCTGCTCGTGTTTGCTGCTGTCGTCCTATGGGTTCAATGATCGCTTAGACCCTCCGGCAAATAGTGGAAAGGTTCGGATTACAAGTAGATCAACGGCTATCTTTAATTGAGATCAAGGACATTCAATGCTATGCTTAACCCAAAGATAACCATAGTTAATTTGCCAAAGGAGAGGCATTTGACATTTACAAATTTGATTGAGTTTTGGCAGCTGCAGCACGACGCTAATAACATTATATATTCGGGCGGCTGGCAAAGATTGACTTTCTTCTTCAAATAATAATATTAAAAGTTACACTATAGACATATTCGGTGTGTGCGTTTTGCAGTATACGTTTTTGGGCTGACCTGTTTTGCTGACCATCAAAGCCACCGAAGTACAAAAACTCAGCTTCTTTTTAAAACCATGTTGACCATCGTCTCTTCTTAGACTTCTGTAGCCATTGTTTATTGACTTATTAAGCTTTTAATATACAGCTTATACAGGAAAGTTGATGCTCGATGATGAGCACAAACCCGCAATGTTTTGCTCCTAAAGTTCGGTTTAATGAGAAATATTTTTAAAAGTGTATTTATTTAAGCGTTTTATAGTTTGCACTAAAACGCGAAGACAGCAGACACCACAGACAGAAATGGATTATTGTAACGAAGTCATCGTCAAATGAAAATCTGAGGTACAGCCCTCCACCCCTACGCTGCGATGCATTAATGGACGTTGTGTCACCAGAAATAATTTTATGCTAATATTTTTATTTAATGTAAATAATATAAACAGTAAATTACTATAAATAAACGCTGAAAACGCTGCAAATTAAATTACGGTAAATAAATAACTTTTACCGCGAATTTAAAAGAACTACCTTATTTGTTTTTGGGCACAAAATGGTTCTGTAACGCCGTTTAGATTGCTTCATCTAAAAACGCACTGCCTGAAAAACTGAAGAGGGTTGTAGTCAGGCGACTTGCTAATTATACCTCAACATCAACCATAGTTGTAAAAAACGTTTTTTTCGTTTTTTATTCTCTCCCAAAAAACGTCGTTTTTTCTTTTTTTCTTTTTCCCATCGTTTTTTATCGTTTTTTTATTTTTTATTTAACTTTATTTATTTACTTTATGTTATTATTTTCCTTAATTTTAAATTTTTCTGATATTTCTTATGTTTTCTGCCAACTCTCAAGGATTCAACCAACTTAAGTCATTATTTCATCATTTAACATCATCATTTAAGAGATAGCCTGCATGTAGCCTAGTAGGTTCCTAATCAAGGTTTTCAAGGTTAAAATGCGGTTTTAGATGTAGCAAAGTCAAAATTATTTTCCGTTTCCGTTTTTTATGTTTTTTTGTCGTTTTTTATTATTTAGAAAAAAACCACGTTTTTTCGGTTTTTTTCCGTTTCCATCGTTTTTTACATCTATGACATCAACCATCCATCCTGCATTCCTCTCACCTCATGAGGCGGTTCTCATAGGTTTCATTCTAGCGACTGACCCATGAAACGTCTGTGTTTTTCTCTTCTGGTTCAGTCTGCAACATTCGGTATTCAGCTCCAACAACTGCAACTACATTCATCATTGTCCAGCCATCCACTGCGTTAGACAGTAATACACAATGAACTCTCTTCCACAACCAATGGCACTCTCCGTGAGCATGCCTCGGGTGTTCCTCGAGGCTCATACCTCGGACGCATTTGTTTCCGGCTTTATACCATAGCAACATCTTAAACATAGTAGTCCTATTCATGTATGGTCTGCCTGGCTATCTCCATGCAGGCTGATGAAACAGGGTCAGTCTTCTGATTTCACCGACGTCCAACATCTCTCTGGTCCGACTCATTAGTGACATCTCTGAATGGATGAAATGCAATCGATCGCAGCTCAATTTGTCAATTCCTCTGCTGCTCGTCCTCACGCAGGTTGGAAAAATAGATGGCAGACTTTTTCTCACTGGTGAAGATGCAGGTCAACCAAAGTAACTTCGAAACCGATGGAAACTGATGCACACAGTCACTGGAGATCATCAAAGAGCTTTATGTTGGAGGCACACTTACTCTCAGCAGCGATAACATAAATTATGACCGATCAATGCACAACTGCACATGTAGATCAGTGCACAATTGCACATGCACAATTGCACATGTACAATGTACAATTGTACATATAGGCCTATGCTATAACATTATTAGTCGTTGATCGATGAAACCCGTTGGCTATAGGTCTGTTGCCTCTGCTTCTGTTCTCGATCAGCCAAAAAGAATCTTCAACTAAACAGAAACACAGAGATGAGCTGCTATGCTGACTTGTGAATTCGTTATTACACTTTCATACTGCAGAGGAATGCCTTGTAGCATATACATACAATGAGCGTTAACTCTGAGCTCTCTGAAGACTCGGATTAGCAATGTGTCTTTTCAAAGTCGTTTCAAACCATCATCGAATACAGCAGCACATTCCCCCCATCTTTACTGATAGCAAAGCACAAAATTTAATAAAATAATATCTGGCATACAATTGCGTTGCACCGAACAAGTTGATTTTGCAATTGCACAGCCTGCGTTTTAAATAAGTAAGTGTGAAAAGCAACAGCTGTGCAGAAAACTCTCTGCAACTTTGGCATGATAAGGATTGCTTGCTTGACAGTTAATGGTTCGTTTTGGTTAAAACGGAACTTATGACCATTCTTGAAATGAATGCATGGCGCTATCTTATAACCCCTCTGCACACTTCTAATCTTCAACTGTGCCTGCAGGGTGTTGCCTGTGCATATGTGTGTGTTGGTCTGTGCGTTAGTGTGTGTGTGTTTGTCTGTGTGTTTGCTGGTGGTTTCTCTATTTTGTGTTTCAATTTGTGTTGGTCTGAAACTCTGTATGTGCTATTGTGCATTAGGCTTACATGTACAATGAAGTGCCGACAAGGTATCGATAGTAATAATTATTGGAAGCATATCGTAATGACTCTAAGGAGTAGGTGTTACATATATATTATATATATATATATATATATATATATATAAATGAATTCCGATGTTTAACCCCGTTCGAACAATAGTATTAGTATGTGAGGCAGGACCGACATAAAATCTGTCCTCATTGATTTTCTCAGTCGGGTCATGAAACTGAGACTGCATGAGAAAGAGAAATGTGTAGAATGGACAGAGAGAACAAAATGAGGCTGCAGGGAGGGAGAGAGGGAGGGAGGGAGTGGTCACACGAGAGACGGACAGGGATCGAAGGTTGGAGGAGTGGGAGCTGCAGGAGAAGAAATTATCGTTGACCGACTGATGGAGAGGTGAAATGTGAGAGGCAAAGGCAAGAACTGCATGGAGAGAGTAGATATGAAGCGAGAGAAGACAATTCATAAAGCTGATGATGATGGTGAAGCTGGATGCAGCAGCAGCATCTGCAGAGACGGAACAACAGAACAACACATGTACATGTCAATGTGACAACAACACATGTGAACAACACACAAGTGCATATATCAATGGGACAACAACACATGTGAACAACACACATGTACATATCAATGGGACAACAACACATGTGAACATCACATGTGCATATATCAATGGGACAACAACACATGTGAACAACACACATGTACATATCAATGGGACAACAACACATGTGAACAACACACATGTACATATCAATGGGACAACAACACATGTGAACAACACACATGTACATATCAATGGGACGGCAGGGCACGCACAATCATTGACCGAAGCGAACCGAAGATTGTCTGATCTCTGCAGATACTCGTGATCTGTATGAATGAGACTTGATGTACGTTTCCCACATGGGACTTGTCCACTCTTGGAGAAGCGTGTCCGGATATATCTATCTAACCATGTATATATATATATCTAACCATGTATATATATATATATATATATATATATATATATATATATCTAACCATGTATATATATGTATATCTAACCATACAGTTTCTCTTTGTAGATGGACTGACATGATCAACGATCAACGCAACGGTGATCTCTCTCTACAGGCGCAAAACAAAGCAAAACTCTTTTTCACAAGCGAGAAAGAGAGAGATAGGCTAGTCCTATCTCTATATCCACAGCAGCATGACTCGTTTACCATCTATTATTATGTCCAAGACTGATAAAAGGTTAAAAGATCAGCCATCAATTTCATGAAGTGAACCTGACAGACAAATCCAAAGTCTAATTGACACAGCTGCATACATACATGTATAAGTCGAAGCTTCTAATTAATTATCGACCATAATAATTATTTGCGTCTTAAGAAGAAGTAAACCTTCGAAATGAATACGACGTCCACTTGCTATATATAGGACAGGTTTGTGCGTGTCGTGTTGGTGCGTGCGCATGCGTGTCCGTTAATGTGTGTGTGTGTGTGTGTGTGTGTGTGTGTGTAGGTGTGTGTAGGTGTGTGTGTGCGTGTGTGTGTGTGTGTGTGTGTGTACTAATGCCAGTGTGTATAATTATGTGTGTCAGTTTGTCCAAATTCAAAGTCAGTTCCAATGTTTGTGTGTCACAGTGTCGTAAGTTTGGCTAAAGGTCATCTGCTGATCTTTCTGGCAATAAGTCAAACGCCTTAATTCATCGGATTGATTCTTGTATGTTACAACCGACGAGGAGTCATAAATAATTATAATCTATTCCAGCGGTTCCCAACCCGTGGCCCGCGGGCCAAAAGTGGCCCGCGAGGCCTCACAAAATGGCCCGTCAGGCCTCAACAATGGCACTCATCTCTCAAAGAATTAACAAAAATATATGAAAAAATTGACAATTTGGACAGAATAGAACATAATTATAGGCCTAATCATTATCTATTACAAATTATTTTATTCTAGAAGTCTATAAACATCAAACAATCTACTTTGAATTAATTATAACAAATTTTATATGCTTTTAGTTAATTAAATTTTAGCATTGTGGCCCCCTAAAGGCTCTAATGTTTTCAACTAAGAAAAAGTGGCCCTCGTGTCCTCCAACTTAGAAAAAGTGGCCCTACAGTCGAAAAAGGTTGGGAACCACTGATCTATTCTTTGATGGTTCCTCTGCATCGCTCCACCCTTCTTACCCTTCTTCTTCCGACCTAATGACAGTGTGTCACGAAGTGAGGGTCAACTGATCGCCAGGTGCCTCTCAGATCCATCTCCCCTTCGATCTGCTCGTCATCCAATGAATTAACGGTCTCATCATATCTAAGCCTACAGGAGTCGAAAGAAGAAAGGAAGGTAGGAGGGAAGGTAGGAGGCAAGAAAGGAGGGAGGGAAGGTCGGAGGAAAGAAAGAAGGGAGGGAAGGTAGGAGGAGGGCGGTGGGCGATTGAAGGAGCGAGTGACGATTGACGGTGGAAGATTGGTCGTCAGAAACACGAGAGATGAAAAGTGAAAGAGGCGAATGGTTATTGTCGTGTTTTCTTCTCTTTCGTTTGATTGCTACACGACCGCAATTTCCGTCGAAGACGATGACGACGAAGACATGGGCGCCAGCAGAAATTTTTGCAGGAGGGGCAAAAACTCGATGGTCACGGCTAAAGTTTTTTGTATCGAGGGATTGAAAATGCAAAGCAGGAAATTAAGAACATACATGTATACATGGATATTTTTCGTAGAGGTTATTAATGTAAATCTCTCAGTTTCACTTTTCAAGAATAATTTTTATTATGAATATAGTTTCTTTAGCGCCAAAAATTTTGTTAGAAACGAATACTTAGCAGTTACAAATATAGTTTCAACTTTCCAGGGTGGCAAGTGATCCCTCTTGCCTCTATGTGCGGGCGTCCGTGGACGAAAAGGACGAAGAGGGCGACGAAGTGGACGAAGACGACTGTCGAGATGAGAGGACGCAACGAAGAAGAAGGATGACCGAATAAGAAGATGAGGAGGGAGAGCTACATGTATATATGAACGACGTCAAGGGCATAGGCATATACATGCATATATATATATATATATATATATATGCACACGTACTCATATACATGCACCATGCATAGCCTACATGTACACGTATATCCTACGACCTATACGACGTCCTTCAATAAGCACAAACGTATATATAGGCCTAAACATTACAAATATATATACATATACGTATATATATACTATATATACGTATATGTATATTCCGGTGTCGCGTGACAGAGTCTACCCCTAAAAGTCTCCACTCCGGGGACTCCATTTCGAAACCGATTCTCTCCAGCGGATCTGTTTCAGAATAGATTCGTCCCGGGAGACTAAATTCTGAAGTAGAGACTCCGGGGGAAGAAGAAAATATTTCATTCCCCGCCGAGACAAAGTCTTCCGGGCAGACTTTTTAAAGCGCGAGATAGACTACAGTGGCATCATATTTATACATGCACACAGTCAGGGCTTTTTTAACGTGCAGTTGTGCACAAAATGTGCAGTTCTAAATGGATTTTTGCAGTTGTAGAAGCACTTCGGTATACAGTTAAAACTAACAAAAAAGGTCATTGTCCTCCGATTGGAAGTTATTTACAATGGAAGATGGGAAAGGAAAAAGGAGTTGTGCAGTTCTAAAAATTCCTTAAAAACAGCCTTGCATACAGTCAGGTTAAACCGTGGCTTACGTTGATAAATTATTCAACAAGAAAATGCTTTCCCAAATTATTAACCTTTATAGCCTATCAGAAAGAAACCTTTCAACAGTTCTGGTGCTTTTAAAGTGAATGTTTATGACTCCATGATAGGTCTCTAACTGTCAACAATCCAACTTCTGTTTACGCAAAGAATTATTTTCATTAATCCAATTTAAATTTTAATATTTAAAAGACATGTAATTTATCGCATTTTAGCTTTCTTTGTTATGTAGTTTACTTAATTTAATGGACTTCTTCCATTTAATGTCTATTAAAACGCCCCGACTTCGCTCAAATAAATAGCCTATAGGTTAGAGCGCTACTATAATAGGCCTAGGCGGCTAGGCCATAGCTTATCTACCAGCCACATCTCATTATAATAATTCACTCAAAAAGCATTTATTCAACATATCAGATCTAAGTACGGTAATAAAGAATATTTTATAATAGACTATAACAGACTAAAAGTGAAAACCTCAGAAGTTTATCAAAAGGAAATTTGTCATTGTGACATTCTTTATCACTTGTGCATTGAATTTGGACCTATAGCCTATTATTATTATTTTATTTTATTTTTTAATTTTTTTTTGTTTACCCGAGGTATCTCAGATCCTACGGGATTTCAAAAAATTATCCGGAGACTTAAAAAATTGTATTGTATTATTATTATTATTATTATTATTATTATTACTATTATTATTATTATTTTTATTATTATTATTATTATTATTATTATTATTATTATTATTATTATTATTATTAGCCTATTATTACTATTATTATTATTATTATTGTTTCTATTGATTTACTGGTAGAAAATGCTTGTTCAATCAGGACGGTTTACAAAATTTGTCCTTTATTTTTAGCATGAACTCCACACTCGCGGACAAATATCTGCGTCAACGTCATCGAGATTCGAGACTCTCTCGTAAGAAGAAGAAGAAAAGATGCAATACAGTCATCGCAAAGTTTGATATGAATTAAGATATAGACAAGATTTCATCAACCGTTTCCATCTCTGCAGTCTTCGCAAAGTTCGATATGAATTAAGATATAAAAAGATTTCATCAACCGTTTCCATGATTCCATCTCTGCAGTGCTTTTCCCGAGTGACGGTACAGATGCGTCTCGATGTCTGTCTAAGGTCAATCAAGGTCACTATGCAATTGCTCTCCATGCATAAGACTTTTACATATATATTATTATTTATAGTCGACTCGATCTTTTGCTCAGCTAAACAGTTCATTGTCATTATTTTCATACCATTATGGGCCGTATACGTGCAGAATCTGCAGATGACAACGTTCTTGCTTTCTGCTTTTAAACAAAATGGGTCATGACCAGAAATCTAAACGAAAAAAATTAATTATATTGCAAACTGATGTCCAAGCGTCCGATTGACAGGGCATAAAATAATAATCGTGTTTCCCATAAAAATTATTATATGTATTTTTCAATGTTTAATTATTTATTTATCATACTCGGTATTTAAAAGTGTCTTAGTTAGAGTTAAGTTAAGACCCTGAAAATTCGTTTTCTTTGTGTCAATTTCAATACTGATTTTTTTTAAAGGAAGCGCCGTGTAATAGATCTAGAGTTTCGTTCTATAATATATTATATATTAGGCCTATTAATTATATATAATAATTATTTGTGTCGTCTAAGTTCAGTTTTTTCCCGATAGCAACCGATAATCATCATCATCATCATCATCATCATCATCATCAGCATCCTATCCTACCATCTTTCTTCACCGTTTGCAGTATTTTCCGAAAATTTTCGGTATATTGTTGAATTGTTGTCATAATATTCTAATCTAATCCAAGTCGATGCCATTTCTGTATCGCCGTCATCATTGCAACTCTCAGCGCAGCAATCAGTGGTCACTTGGGCTACTGTGGCCTAATAAAGGGGGTGGGTGGGAGAGAGTGCAGAGACTCTTGGTGGCAATCCCCTGCGGCGGTCACTGCAACTCTGCAAGTGAAATAGTAATGCAGGACATCAATCGATTGAGATGTCAGATACTCAACATCATCATCTATCGATCTACAATATTACATTCCTCATGCATGCCACGCAACAAATCGCATTACGACATTTATGATGGAAGTTAGAGTGCATATATATACCAACAAGCTTGAATATCTTTCTGTGTTCAATGACCGTGTGTGGTGTTATTTTTAGTATTAACATTTTGTTAATATTTCTCACTCTGTAGGCCTATACTGTCTATACGTATTTTAAATTTTCTACGCTTTGTATTGGTTCTGAATATATTAAGTAATGTATTATCCCTTATATAACTACATGTATATACATGTTGTGTATAACATATATAATTAATTATATATTGTATATTTTATATATATAATATATAAAATATAATCGCAAGTGGTAAAAGGAGAAGACTGTACTGAAACTCTGAACTCTATTCGCGGTTGTAAATCTGACTGGGAAAGTATATATTATCCTTTATTTTCATTTATTTGTCACATTTACTATAGCGCCCCTTCGAGCTCACTACTCAGAGGCGCTACAGTGCGGACACTGCATCGGAGTCTAATTTTGAGCAATTGGGAGTAAAGGACATGCTCAAGGTCCCTACGCGTCGGCTTGAGGTGTATTCTAACGTGGAATCTTCCGGTTCGAAGGCACTGAACCCACCACTACACCACCGCACCCATGCAATTTAATTAAAGTGTTTATTATAATATTGTTAATAATTTGGAATCAGCATTGACTTCACTTCTTATTCCACGAACTCTGCCTTTCTGGACAATTTTCCGTCGCCCAACATTGTCTTGCCTGGTGCCTCGAAACAAGGCGGTGTAGGCCTATACCATATTGAGCTTTCAGGCAATCTACAGATAGGATAGCTGCCGAAAGTTGGGGAAATTCACTAAGCAAGTTCTGCTTATCTAGAATCTTAAAATTTAACTAATCAAATGGTGTTTGTGTATACGGTATGTCAACTTGAAGACATTGCAATCAAAATCGTTTTGTTGGCATAAAAGTTATTTAGATGGCTGAATATTGTTCTAATTCTTTACTTTCCTCTTTTCTAAATAAGCGAGACTTTGGCTAATATCTAATAATATATTCTAATTTCTTCTAATATAAACATCACTGCCCTAGTTGCATTAAGTGTATGCTACTTTAATTTTATCAAATTTTAATGTGATGTATACCTACGCATAATTAAAACGCTTCATAGCTTTTCGGGAGACTTGTACTTTACATGAGCTTAATCATAATCCTTTACAAAAGACAATATAAATATTTAAGTTGAAAGTTCTTACCAAAAGTCGTTGATTTGTCGCTTTTCAGTTTGTTGGCAGTAATTCAGTTCGAACTTCGTCCACGAGTCAAAAGATTCTCTGCTGCAACCGATTATTTAGCTGAGTGTGATGAGATGAGAACGTTGTTGTTGGCTGTTTGTGCAACACAGTGCAAGCTGTAAACTCTCAGTCAGTCAGTTAAACGATTCTTTGATGGAGAAGATAATCTGATAATTAATAGTAATAAATAAAATCTAAGTCGAATGAATTAAAATTCTTGTTTGGTGTTCTCATCAATTGATTTGCATCGTTTCAGTTGCATCATTTTCTCCGACGGCATTACTGTTTCATGACCTTTGAACAAGGTCAACGCCGACCAACCGACCGACCGACCGACAGGCTGACTGACTGACCGGAGTCTGACGTCTTTAACGCCGTCGAATTCAGTGGACGGTGAAGACCAACCGACCGTGTCGAGCACGATCCCGTTTACGACCTAAGCACCGAATTATTGTCGAAGCAAAACCGATTCCTGCGCTAAATAAATGTCCGCTAAGCCTTTCTGCGTCGGTCGAATGTGACCCATGCCACAGCATCATCCACTCAGTCAGGCATCAGACAGCTGAGGGCGATTCGTCGACCAAAGCGTACGTCTGCGGGTGCATGCATGCGTTCGTCCGTCCGTCTGAGAGAGAGAGAAAGAGAGACAGACACAGACACAGAGAGAGAGACAGAGAGACAGAGAGAGAAACAGAGAGACAGAGACAGAGAGACGTAGAGAGAGAGAGAGAGAGAGAGAGAGAGATCTTATAGACATAGACCGTCAGTCGAAGTTATTCGGGTTTCTATTGTTTGGGGTTACAAATATAAGTCGGAAACATTTGTTCGTGTGAAAGATACAAGCCTGTAACATTTGTTCTGGTAGCAAATGCAAGTCAGTACATTCGCTACCACGCACATCTCCGCCTCTGCCGCCGCTGTGGTCGATGAGTAGGAGGAGGAACTGGAGTCGTATCCGTGGATATGTTGACTTATAAATTATGTTGAGGACGAAGACACAAGACAGTCTTTCTTCGATGCCATGGATTTATGGAAAGGTTGAAGCGAAAATGCGATCAGGGAAAATATATATCGACCTTCAACGCACGAGAACAATATGTATATATATATAATATATGTATAAATTATATTACTTACTTACTTAGCACTTAGTCCGTCCTTGCGCTGGCAGCGCATCGGGCGACACAGCCTCTCCACGTAAATTATATTACTGGTATATAATTATATATGAGGACAACAGACATGATAATATACAAGTATTTGCGTATTGCATGACATGTAGGCGTAACACTGGCTATATAATTTGATATATACCCAGCTAAGCTTTCTGTGCATTGTTCTGCTGGCCGATGTAATAATTCGCTGTATTTTTGCTTCATAATATATTATGCCAGCGTAAGTAGCCGCTGTGTGTAGATATCTTGAAGAAGCGTCGAATGAATTCTATGATGGATGAATGGATGAATGAATGAATGAATGAATGAATGAATATGTCTTATTTATGCACAATAAATATCATTTAGACGTACTCTTCAACGTATTGTCTCTGTCTCTGTCTCTGTCTCTCTCTTTCTCTGTCTGTCTGTCTGTCTGTCTGTCTATCTCAGTCTCTGTCTCTCCGTCTTTCCGTATCTCTGTCTCTTTCTCTTTCTCTGTCTTTGTATATCTGTCTCTGTCTCTCTGTCTCTGTATATGTCTCTGTCTCTGCCTGTCTGTCTGTCTCTTCTTTGTGTCTGAATGTTTGCATATATTGTATGGTGTCCTATAACCAGACGAAGTGTGTCTATTTAATTATTAATTTATCCTCCATGCCGTCTGCAGTCTGTATAAATTAATGATCGGTCGCATGTTTTGTGCAGATTGAATTAGACTAAAACAGAATTAAATTAAATATGTTACATTTAATCTGATATGTCAAGAGACGAGACGACGAAGAACGTGAGATGGATTCGTGATGGTCACTCGACGCCAAACGAACATCACGAAAATATACCTATTGTTGATGTCGCATGTAGGCCTATACACCATGTAATATGTTTGTGTGTATGTATGTATGTATGTATGTATGTATGTATGTATGTATGTATGTATGTATGTATGTATGTATGTATGTATGTATGTATGTATGTATGTATGTATGTATGTATGTATGTATGTATGTATGTATGTATGTATGTATGTATGTATGTATGTATGTATGTATGTATGTATGTATGTATGTATGTATGTATGTATGTATGTATGTATGTATGTATGTATGTATGTATGTATGTATGTATGTATGTATGTATGTATGTATGTATGTATGTATGTATGTATGTATGTATGTATGTATGTATGTATGTATGTATGTATGTATGTATGTATGTATGTATGTATGTATGTATGTATGTATGTATGTACGTACGTGTGTGTGTGTGTATGTATGTATGTATGTATGTATGTATGTATGTATGTATGTATGTATGTATGTATGTATGTATGTATGTATGTATGTATGTATGTATGTACGTACGTACGTATGTATGTATGTATGTATGTATGTATGTATGTATGTATGTATGTATGTATGTATGTATGTATGTATGTATGTACTATGTATGTACTATGTATGTATGTATGGATGACCTGCATGTATGTGGTCACTTCGCTCTGTTCCTTAAGAACCTAAAAACTGTTTTATTTAGCCGTGGTTGGGCGGGAGCGCTTCTGAGTAGCCTGCCTTGAAGAGGCGCTATATAAATTTCCGAAATAAATAAAAATAAATAAATGTGTGTACGCATAGACTCTATAGGCCTATACATATCATGTTTGCCAATCTTTTCTGTGTGTTTTGTCGATATAGAGTGAGATATCATAATATAGTAGCCGCCGTTGTGACTGAATTTGCCGAAGGTCGAGCGATGCAAATCTGAAGGTCATGAGTTAATCCTCAATATGTAATAAATTGTTGATCACTGGATGACCGACCATATGCAACTCTGGCAGCATTAGTCTCACCGTTCATAGTACATATAATTTTAAGCTAATGTTGCCGAAGCGCCACCATAGCAACCATACAGATAGCCAGCAGCCACCAGCCATCGGGAGATCATCGCTGCTGTCTGTTTGTTAGCAATCATGAGGAAAGCGGTTCACATGGTTTGGCAACTACTATCGACAACAAGCAGACTCGTGGTCTGTGTCAATGATCTGAGAGAATGGTAATCACCTGAAATTCATATAATTATTCATCTATAGCGAACTCCAATGTACACAGAATCAGAATGAACAACCGATGGTTTCTGACTTAAACAAATATAATAATATGTGTAGACCTATGCATAGATGTAAAAAAACGATGAAAACAACGGTAAAAAACGACGGTTTTTTCAAAATAATAAAAAACGACAAAAAAACGATAAAAAAACGGAAACGGAAAATAATTTGACTTTGCTACATCTAAAATCGCATTTTAATCATGAAAATCTTGATTAGGAACCTACTACACGTAGGCTATCTCTTAAATGATGATGTTAAACGCTGAAATAATGACTTTAGTTAGGTGGATCCTTGATAGTTGACGGAAAACATAAGAAATATCAGAAAAAAAATAAAATTCAGGAAAATAACAATAGAAAGTAAATATATAAATAAAGATAAAGAAAAAATAAAAAACGATAAAAACGATGGGAAAAAAAAAACACGAAAAAACAACGTTTTTTGGGAGAGAATAAAAAACGGAAAAAACGTTTTTTACAACTATGGGCCTATGTATACTTTGCGTTTTATATATATATATATATATATATATATATATATATATATGTCCATTGTCTTAAATGCATGCAGCACTTCGCTAAGTCTACAGTAGACGTGGGAGGGTAATATGAGATGCCACGGTGCCACACTGAGATAGCATGCATCTAATCTTGCAGCGCACTGATAAGATGGTGCGAGAAGTATTGTTTCCTTCCTATTCTCCTTCTCAGCATTTCTCTTTCTAAGTTGTGGACTCAGACAGACGGAACGGGCGGACGACAAAGAGAGACGAATGGACGAATGGATGGATGGATTGATGAATGGATGGATGGATGGACGAGTGGATGGATGGGTGGGTGGATGGATGGATGGGTGGATGGACGAATGGATGGATGGATGGGTGGGTGGATGGATGGATGGGTGGATGGATGGATGGGTGGATGGACGAATGGATGGATGGATGGACGAGTGGATGGATGGGTGGATGGACGAATGGATGGATGGATGGACGAGTGGATGGATGGGTGGTTGGGTGGGTGGATGAATGGATGGGTGGGTGGATGGATGGACGAAAATGAGCGAACAATTAAACGGCGACCATTACGTGAAAACAGCGTGAACGAAATGGAATTAGGAAATGAAGTGCAGTCTGCCATGGCAGTGTGAGTGGAGTGTGAGGAGCCGAGAGGCAGAGTGCTGCTGCTGCTGCTGCTGCTGTTGCTGCTGCTGATGTTTCAGGGGCGTGTGACTGGTTGTAAGAGGAGCTGTTAGCAAATGACATGTCTTCTGATGAATGGTCAGAGGTTGATAGGAAAGGCGACGAGGGAGGAAGAGAGGGAAAGTGATCATGAACCGAAGAAGGATCTCGTGGAGAAAGTGGAAAAGTTAAATATACTTTTATCGCTAAAGACATTGATGGATGGTTGGTTGGACGGAGGATGAGGGAGGAGGAGGAGGAGGATGGAGAGGGGAGGAGGGAACTGGATGGAGAAATAACATAGCGAGTAGACAATACATGTTAGACACAGAGACATGTTATAAACACTGAGAAATGTTATAAACACTGAGACATGTTATAAACACTGAGACATGTTAAACACTGAGAAATGTTATAAACACTGAGACATGTTAAACACTGAGACGTGGACGATTGAAGGGGAAACAAATAGGACTACAATGAGAAGCGAAGTTACATATAGGTAGAGAAACACACCCGATGGTGTAGTTGTGTAGTTGTGTATTTATATAGCGCCTCTTCAAGATGTATGCATGGACAGAGTCAGACAATGGACGACCAAGAAGGCGTAGGTGTACACGTTAGTGTTCATGAGAAGACGAGATCAGGGGACGATCAGTCTCCAAACGCTTCTAGTCGTCGTCGTCGTCGTCGCCAACCCGGTCCTCGCCTGCCTCGCCACTCCGCCGGTCGTCGGTTGACACAAGGACCGGGTCGTGATCACCTCAGACGGTTGCGTTGAGAGCAGCAGCAGCAGCCACAGTGGCAGTAGTAGACGGATGATCGGTAAGTGTGTGATGAGTGTTCAAAGGACGACCATCGAAATGATTGTCACGTCTCGGTCCGATGACATTGGACGGCGGAACAAGACTGGAGGAG
Source organism: Lumbricus rubellus (assembly GCA_945859605.1). Taxonomy (NCBI): domain Eukaryota; kingdom Metazoa; phylum Annelida; class Clitellata; order Crassiclitellata; family Lumbricidae; genus Lumbricus; species Lumbricus rubellus. The sequence goes on along the minus strand of OX243816.1, from coordinate 22,281,464 downwards.
AAGGAGGACGACGACGACAACGACGAGGAAGATGAGATAGAGGAGGAGAAGAAAGAAGAGGAGGAGGAAGAGGAGGAGGGAGAAGAGGAGGAAGAGGAGAAGGAAGAAGAGGAGGGAGAGGATGGTTCGTGCTAAGACGTCGACGGATGGGAACGGAAGGAAGGAAATGGAGGAAGGAAGAAGTCAACCGATAAGTCAACAGCTGAACGTCGTCTGATCAGACAGACAGACCGAGACAGACAGACAGACGAAGACATACAGACAGACAGACGAAGACAGACAGACAGACAGACAGACGAAAATAGACAGACAGCGAGACAGACGGAGACAGAGACAAAGAGGGACAGAGTGCGTCGGAGCTTCTGCTCTCATGAGGAGCCGATGGATGTTGATCCTACTCTCTTTCGTGACTCTTGAATAATCTCAGACATCAGTTTTTTTTCAATCGACGCGGAACAAAGACGAAGTCAGAAGAACACGAAGACAAACATTATGGGTAACTGTAGAGAGACGACTCGCCTACGCTTATGCTAACGGATTTGAGTTACGCGATCATTCAAGAGCATGTTATCTTTAAATTTATATCTCATAACAACAATTAATCAATTTATTAATCTGCCTTTCTGTCACTGCCGCATGTTTAAAACTGTTTGTTATGTACGGAAACTGTGTCATAATTATTCTCATTTTTATGTTTTACATTGCATGCAACTTAATCTTTTAATCAATTATAGGTGAACAATTTTGATTACAACGATCAATGCGAAGCACAGGAACCAAACAGTCGCCGACAAATTTTAGAAGGGGGGGGGGAGAAAGTTCAGTAGCCTACCTACAATTGTGATGAGCATAAGAGTAGAACAAAGGAAGTCCAAGTCTGGTTGTCAGAGGGTCAGAAAGGTAGAACAGCTTTTAAGACGGATGCTGTCTTCTTAATCTGGAATCGGAGATTGGATGGTGATCAGATGGGTGTGGCTATGAACTCTTCAACAAGTTATACATGTACTTCAGTTTTGAGATAGAAGTCCGAAGGGTGATGGATGATAGAGGAGCGATAGAAAGATGATTTTGGATGATTGGCAATGATGATGAATCGATGATGGAGGAATTAAAAACTGAGGAATTCGTGTGTAATAATATTATGGTTGAAGTGGCATCGTGCAATGTTGGATCATGTGGATATGGATCGGTTGGAAAACACTTGAGATGTGCAAGGAGTGACAGGGGTCGAAAAAAGACTCAGACAACTGGATGATCGGGTGGAAGGACGCGTTGCATGGTTGGATGGTGAATATAGCTCGCGAAGATAATTATTTGACCTGTGAGAAGTGCAGGGAGTTGTATAGGTTAGTCATAGGGTATTCCTCGGAATATGAATTTTAAGCCTGATCAAATGCATGTATGCATGTATGAATAATTATCTGTATCATATTAATTTATCACCTTATTCGAACGTCGTATACAGTATACTGTTGAAACTGTGTAGACCCTAGTTATAAAAACTTGATAAATAGCACGAAAATGTTTCAATATGAAAACTGATGATTGATAATATCCTATATTTTGTAGCTACAAAATTATGGCTGTGCTTGAATACAGAGTATTACAGATGGTTGAATATTTTGCGTACAGTGGTAAAAAAAGCAACTATTGCGAATGGAGTCGGTCAGTTTGACCTCCGGTTCGGCTGCTGCAGCCTGCAGGGGTCGACGATGGCTGATGTGAGCCGCCCAAGTATCCCGGAAAAAAGAGAGGGAGTCGGAGTGAGGGAGAGAGAGACAAGCATACAGTCACACAGGGAGAGAAGAAGGGGAGGAAAGAAGAGACAAATGCATAGACAGAGAGACAGGGAGACAGAGACAGCGAGACAGAGACAGAGAAACAGAGAGAGATGGAGACAGGGGGACAAAGAGACAGAGACAGAGAGACAGAGACAGAGAGACAGAGACAGAGAGAGAGAGAGACAGAGACAAATGCATGCATAGACAGAGAGACAGGGAGACAGAGCATCGTCATTTATTATTCATGACGTCTAAGAAAGTACGACGAAGCCATAGAAAGCGATGGAGTCAGAACGAAGGCAACAAATAATAATCATCTGTTCCGATCGTGTCGTGCAGTTCTATATAATTTATTATAATTAGACTGAAACTCGTCCTCTGCAATCGTCTCACAGTGGACAACCCCGCTGGAGAGGGCGCCTCCCTCCATCCTTGACTGACCGTCCAAGATGCTAGAAACGGGGCGAGGGCACGCCAGCACTTACCGTGTACTTTCCGGCTTAAGCTGATGCCGAATATTCTGCTGCTTTGTAGCAGAGACAAGCATAAGCCAACAGTCTGTATAATGACTATCCGACTGATAATATCAAGTTTATTTGATAACAATTAGGGCCTATTTGAAATGTCACTTAATAAAGTTGTTTTCTGCAACTCTTTGTTGTGCAATAGAATGTTTTAGGATCGTCAAAAACGGTGGCTGGACTCAATAAAAGTGATACAACTTTGATTTAGACCTATTTAAAAGTTTGGGTGAATTTGTCTTTGGTAGGTATACATATGAATTATTAGGCTACCATTAGGACTGTAAAAACTTGAATTCAGAATTCTCGCTTCTGGCGAAATCATTAGCAAAAACCGATGTGTTTGGGTCCACCCTTTAGTTGTTAGTAGCCTATATACTCAGTCTTTCAGAATAGAATATTCTGCCAAACACAGCTGGAACGCTTTTTTAATGTCAAATTCTAGACAACACTTGTTGGTTCCTGTAGCATAATAATTTATGATTGGTCTTCACTTTCCCTAAAATCTCGCTCGTGTAGACATACCAGCATCTTGACCGCTTGCTTTTCACAATCCCAGTTCGCATTTTAAAGCACCTAGCCTGCTTTCATTTTAAGCAGGCAGATCTCTATTTGTCCATCAAGCATAATATTGCTCACATTGGTATCTTTACAAAGTCATTGTACCAATCATGTCCACGTCTGTTTCTCTTTGTTATAGCATAATATGTTGTAGGCTACGTTTGTTGTTCTATTTTTGACTGTTAGGCTACTAATTTAAGGGGAGCAGTGTATACGTAAGCTGAAGCTGCCAATGTATGAAAATGCGTTATCGTCATTAACTGTGGTTATCATATGCGGCGAACACATGACATCAGCGAATTGACTGAATGAAGATGAATGTTTCAGGTGGAGCGAAGTCTCCGTTCGCTGGTTTTTCCGAGCAACTATATAGTCAGTCTTGCAAATGGCGATGGTGTATGATGGATGAGTGAAGATAAATTTCCTCATCTAAAACATTACTCCTATCTATCAACCCTTCGTTGAGATTCCATGTCCACTTCATCCGCCTCTCACTTCCGACCTCAGAGGAGAAAACTTCTCCGTGCAGTTGAATGGCAACGTTGTCCTTTGGGTACACTTATACACGCATGTACATGATGCGCTTTGTACGTTGTGCAGAATGATGATACTACAGGGTGGCGCAGAAAAAACCGGACTATTAGTTTTTGCAATTGCATCGCTTGAATAATCAAAGTAATTATATTACTGTGACGTCGTCCTACATCAAGGATTACTGCCAGACATAATAGCTCACTCTGGTATTATTTCACTTTCCAGCAGGATGGAGCACCTGCTCATCGTTCATGAAAAACAGTTGCTTTTCTCACTGCTCACGTTCCAGACTTTATTGAACCAGAAAATTGGCCACCGAACAGTCCGGACTTGAATCCCGTAGACTATTCGATCTGGGGAATGCTTCAGCAGCTTGTCTACAGGCAGAGAATTCGAGATATTGAACATTTGAAAGAATTCCGATCGCATGTTGGGACGAAATCAGCGAGGACACTATCAACCGGGCTATTGTACAGCGATTATCATTGGTCATCGCAGCAAACGGAGGACATATTGAACATCACTTTGACTGAAATTTCTTACGCAATCAGAAAATTCTGAAATTTTACAGTTCATTTAATGTTATGTGAAATGCCAACCAATGCCATTTTTCTGTGTCATATCTGTTTAATGATAGTTTTAAAGCGATAATTACTGTGATTATTCAAGCGATGCAATTGCAAAAACTAATAGTCCGGTTTTTTCTGCGCCACCCTGTATAATGCATCTTTGAGCATAATATATGCATGCGTTATGTATAAAGTCGCTTTTACTTCATATTATGCCACATGGAAGATATGAAGCAAAAGAGACTTAAATAGCAACAGATTGATTAAAAATAGATGTGGACATCTAACAGTAGGCTATATTTAAGATGGTGAGTTTGAATTGCATCATGGAAAGTGTTTACCAGAGAACAACCAGCTGGATATAATTTGAAATTGCAAGAGTAACAGGGATAAAGTGTCCATTGGATAATTTGGATTAATGGGAAGCCAAAAGACAAGAAGAGCTATATAGCAGAGAGCTACTCAGACTTGGCTGCATGCCTGTCAGTGCTGCCACTAAGGAGTTAATGGAATCATCGGCCAAAGCGATTAGTGACAAAGTCTTTGTTCTGAGTGTATACATAGAGTGTCGATGTATCATTCGATACACAATCATCATAATTATTTAAGAACCTGCTGCGTAGGTCTCCTACGGCCAAACGAGTTTTCTCAGATGACTAACCAAGAGATAATTGACCTAAAGTTAATTAACCAAGAGATAATTAACCAATACATAATTAACAAATAGATAATTAACCAATACATAATTAACAAATAGATAATTATCAAACAAGAGATAATTAACCAAGAGGTAAGTAACTAAGAGGACGAGATAACAAACCAAGAGATAACTAAAAAAGGAGTAGACTGTCTGTCGTTCACTGTCCATCGAACCAACGAGTGTAGTAGTAATTAAATGTCCGATATTGACGGCTGAGTGACGACTGACGACACAGCCACTGACTGCCACCATGCAGCTTCTTTATATCGCTTATACAATGTTCAACACGAAGATATATTTTGTAGGATAACGTTGACTGAAGAGGAACAACAATGATCGTCGAGGATTCTTATAAGACCGAATAGTGAAACAAAATTTCATGTTTTAACCATGATTTTTGAACTTCAAACTGTTTCGACAACAATTATGAGAGAGATGAAAATTAGACAGCTTGATTTGAATATTAAAATCTCAGCCGAGCTGGACTAGTTTAGGTCAATTTATATGAAATTCGTTTACAATAATTTTCGAAATATTTATTGTTCGAAATGTTACGGCTCGAGCGGACAACAGATTTAATTCATTCATATACCGAACAGTTTTTTCCATTTAGCTATAGGCCTACTCAGAGGCGCACCCAACTCCAGCAGCACGGCTAAAACCAGTTCTAAGGTCATGGAAGAACATAGGAGAGAAGGTGTTGGGAAAGAGGCGAAGCTACAGAGGAAGGCCATGGTCCAGGTCGAGAAGGCACTGGAAAAAGCGACAAAAAGGACAAGACCCTACTATTCATCTGAGCGAAGGGATCGAGAAACTAATTTTAGTCTATGCAATCTAGACCAGGGGTTCTCAAACTTTATTTACTTTAGTTACACGGCAGGACAATGGTTTAAAGTTCCAATTGAAATAAAATTATATGCAGGAAACAAAACGTTGAGAGTTGGTGCGAGGTTTGAGTTTGTCCCAGATTCTGAAGATCTTCATTATTGTCTTGAAGAGCAGAAGACAGACGCCATGCACCTACAAGTCAACAAAGGAATTAACAATGCATGCACTAAGTCTTATATAAAGGAGACATAATGATGTGATTATTAATAGAAATACTTATGGTTCAATGTGTATCACTGTTTTGTATCGATAGATTTGTATAGCGTCTATGGCAGACTTTACTATGGGCCATTGGAAAGTTGACACCCCACAACTCCCTCGCAATTCTCACACTGTGTAGGCCTATGCGTGTGTGGATGTATGTGTGCAACTATGCATGCATGGATGCATAAAATTATAGACTATATTTAAATGCTTGCACGTATTAATGTGATATTTGTGCATGCTGGTATAATACCCTAACTATATTATTTGATTTTGGTTAGTCATCTTCAAGAACTATTAGTAAACCCCTATTATTATTATTATTATTATTATTATTATTATTATTATTATTATTATTATTATTATTATTATTATTATTATTATTATTATTATTATTATTATTATTATTATTATTATTATTATTATTATTATTATTATTATTATTGCATTGATCTTTATTATTATAAGTAAGCCTACTTATCGTGACTTTACATTACAAAATTTTGCCTGTGCAACTTTATTTCTGCGCAAAGCGGATTGTTTTTACCATTTACCTGAAACTTCTGTAGACGGGGTTTACACCTGGAGTAGAGTTGCATCATCAGTTGATGACTTAGAAGCATCATCTTTCTCGGTTGCAGCGACAGGAGTCACCGACTGCATCCCACTGAACTTCTTTGCACTGGCTTCCATCTCATCCTGTAAATTAATGTCAGGTAAATTAACCGAAAGCAAGATTATAGCCTATAGTTGGATTTGGAATGAATATGCGACCATCCCCCCCCCCCCGACAAATGCTGGTTTGATTTTAGAAATCATTGTTAAGTGATAATAAAACATTCTTATTTAGAGCTTAGTCCTCCCGCGTACTGAGTGCACATTGGGCGATACAGTTCTTGAAGTGCTCATAGATGTGCATGCATAAGCTATTATACATACATACATAAATACATACATACATACATACATACATATGTATATTTGGCACATGTATACTGTACCTTCTGATAGCAGCAGCAAGGAGCAAGGATCAATGTAGCCATAACAATGGACAGGACGAGAACAATGAATCGAACAACAGCCATCAGACGATGCATCAACTGAATGAACCACTGAAATAACAGCAAGACACAACAAAATTATAAGAAAATCATTGTCGTCTTCATACAGACAAAGCATATAATCTATCAAAACGTTTTTACCCGGTCTCGCCCATGTTTTTCTGAGGCGTAAGTTCTCATTAATTAATAATGAAATATAGTTAGAAAGTAAGTTTCAAGTAAGACACGATCCCCATTAGACTTCACCCTAGTTCCTCCCCTTATACACTCCCTCACCTTCTCTTCTCTCCCATTTCCTATCACCCTCCTTTCCATTCCCGTCCCACTCCATTCGCTCCCGTCTTACCACTCAAAAGCAATGGCCACGCGATATTATTGCACAACGATGAAATGGCGTCTTAATTTTCAAACGGCGCTACGATTTGGTGGTAGCACTGCTGTCGTTGTTTTCAAAATCCTAAACGTTTCCACCGAGTTATGGCACTTTTTTAATGGGAATCTACTTTTCTCATGGACACAGTGTAGTGATAGAATAAGTGGCAGTAATAGCAGCTTAACGTGTCATAAAACTAAGAACACAGAGGCAGCAGCCATTGCAATCTGATGCAATCTGAGAAGACGACTTACCTGTAGATTAATTTCATCCTCTTCCACGCAATCCTCCTCCTCTCTTCCTTCTCCTCCTAAATCTCTTTTCCTTCTTCTCCAGATGATGTCGTTCTCGTACCAATCTGAAAACGCAGAAAGAGGTTCTTCTTCTGCAGTCTTGTTACCTTCGACGTCTTTTATTTCTGAATCGTACGAATCGTATTCGTCCCTTTCCGGTTCTTCCCCCACTGCCTCAAACCCATCCACAACTTTCTCACCATAATCATTCTTCTCATCATCATAATCCTCATCATCATCCAATCCTTTTCCAGATCCACTCGACTCATAAATGGAATCGTCATCACCTTCTGCTTCTATCAATTCCGTTGTCAAGGTCGTTGTGACCTTGTTCGCTGTGGCATCATTTGATGAAACATCCGTTGACGAGATAAGCTTCTCTTCAGACTTGACAGCCTTCCTTCCACTAGACATCCGGTTCAAAAGGTCCCGGTCCATGCCACGACCCAGTTTTTCAGTATTTTCAGACCTGACTCCTTCCGACTTAGCGCCACCGATTGCACCTCGTTGATGTTGATATTTCATGCTTTGTTCATTATTCTTATTACTGTTCCCGCCCAGTTTCGTACGATGACCTCTTATGTGGAGCATCCTTTCAAGTGCGATGATTCTGTCTTCTGGTGCTATTGGCTGAGGTTCTCCTCCTCCTCCTCCTCCTCCTCCTCCTCCTCCTCCATTCGTCTCAATTCCTCTTCCTTGGGAAGAATAATTGCTGTGGTTGCTCACTTCTGATAAGAGAAGATGTTTTAAGTTGAGCAATATGAACGAGACGCTGAGAATGGCTAGCATTGCCATCTGCAAAACGATAAATGACACAACAAAGTCTAAATAATTGCCATTGCAAGACATAAAACAGCATGATCCAACATACATGTAATGATACAGACGTAGGCCTATAGCGTATTATAGCTTAACAACAAAATAATGGAGTCAACACACGTAGGATGGAATGACACATTGCTCTCTTCCAATCCTCAGTTTAAAATAATTCTACTTTAATTCAAACAACTGACTCTGTTTTCTTCAATATTCAGACACCATCCATCATAGTTGTCCAGTGTTTAATCTAGACGTCTGTTTGGGTGGTGAGGGAAAGTTCCCCCACATGAATGAATTTCATAGAGAAAAAATCGCGAGGTGTTGCATACATGTAAATATGTATCATTTCCATCCCAATATTGAATGTGTAACAAATTCCACCCTCAGGAAACCCGACTAGCCTTGTGCATGCATATACACATAATATATTATAGACACGTTTCGTAAATTTTGATGAAATAGAAAGAATGACCAAAAAAGACCGTAAGTTATTTTAACAGCGAAAACGGTACTTTTAGATTTTGACCGAAGCACTACAAAAGTCATCTGTTATTTTAGCAGTGAACAGCAAAAATGATTTTGGCTGAAATACTAAAAAGGTCATCAGTTTTTATGTAGCAGACATGGTAGATTTTTCGAAAATTTTGAACAAAAAAAATCATCAGAAAATTTGACAGATGAAAGTGTGGTCGGTGACTCAGCCGTCCACCCAAAATGTCCGGCCGAAACGAACTTTTTCGTCCCAGAAACCGGAATCCCCCACCCCCAAGCAAGGGTCTAGATTAAACACTGGTAGTCATCTACCTCCTGCCCTGCTTCTGATCTACATGTGTTTTACGACTAGGAAATGACGTAATCGAATGCGCTTTGCAAACCACGTTTCAATTAAGAGTGGGAGAAAAGAAAAGAGGACGAAAAAAGGGACACGGAGAGGAATGAAGGCAAAAATAATGAGTCCGAAGGAGAATGAGAGGGAGAGGGAGCCCAGCATGCAGACCTCCGCACTATCACGCACTCCGAGTCGACGTTCACATTATGGTTATGCTAATGTTATTTTCATTTAAGACGTCTCAGAGTCATTCGTCGCTCTGTCTCCTCCTCCATCTTCACTACCTTAATTCATGCTTTTATATGCTCACGAATTGACTATTGCAATGCTCTCCTCATTGGTCTTCCTAAAGTTCGTCTTTCACCTATTCAGTCTGTTCTCAACTCAGCTGCTAGATTGATTGCCCGCCTTCCCAAGTACTCTCACATCTCTACCTTTATGTTTCATGAACTTCACTGGCTTCCTCTTCGTGCTCGCACACAATTCAAGATCCTCACTCTGATCTTAAAGGCTCAACGGGGTCTTGCCCCAAAATATCTGACTAATGTTTTACTTCGTCCTCACTCGGCTTCCTCCCATCGTCCACTTCGTTCATCCAACAGATTTGACCTCTTGGTTCCTCGGTCTAGAACTACTATGGCTCAGTCTCGATCATTTGTCTCAATTGGTCCTTCTCTTTGGAATGCTCTTTCTCCTTCTGTTCGCTCTACACTTCTTTCTGGTAGTCTCTCTTCTGCTTTGTCTCTTCTCAAAACCTGTTTCTTCTCGCGGGGCCTTGCGCACTGGGAGCGCCTCTGAACGGTTCACCCTACTAGAGGCGCTTTATAAATGTTTAAATACAATACAATACAATACAATGTGTTCCACCTACCGTTCATTGAAATTTTAATTGTCAAAATTCGTCATACAGTTTAATTATACGTTTATAGTTTTTGTTTGGTGACTAACCATTGCTTTCCTCCGACATATTCCAGCTGAAATGGTCAGCAATCCGTAGAAAACTATCTACAGTAAACAGAAATAAACTTCATGTAATACAATCTACAACTTTTGCTTAGATTTCATTTTCGTCATAATTATCCGATTGAAACATAAAATGCTGTGTAAAAGTGACAACTATAGAAGACAAAGTTTAAAGCGCTCCATTTGGCGATGGAAGGTAAAATATTTCAATAAGGGTCAAATGTTCTCAGCAAATGCAAAACTAGACTTACTTACCTGCACATGCAGGCAAATACATACATAGGCTACACGTACATACAAACATACATACTATATTACATACATACATATACATACATACATACATACATACATACATACATGCATGCATACATACATACATACATACATACATACATACATACATACATACATACATACATACATACATACATACATACATACATACATACATACATAAATACATACATACATACATACATACATACATACATACATACATGCATGCATGCATGCATGCACGCACGCATACATACATACATACATACATACATACATACATACATACATACATACATACATACATACATACATACATACATACATACATACATACATACATACATACATACATACATACATACATACATACATACATACATACATACATACATACATACATACATACATACATACATACATATAATAGAGCGGTCCCTTCGGCCGACTCCTATGTTGTAAGGTGCCTTCTAAAAGGTCCTTCAATGACGTTGAATGTTCTGGGAACTAGCTGCAACTCATTGTGTTCATTTTGACGAGCTTTATTGGCTTAACTTCTTTTCGTTCTTTGAATACAGGCTGGCTACTCGACTTTCTCATAGAATAAACTCTTAAATGTTCATAGATTGTATTATCACAAAGTAGCTGTGCTACAATGCTACATAACATATTGTTTTAAAAGGCAACGGTGAAAATGCTGCCGACGACCTGATATCTAAACGAACATACAGATCGGATCCTACTTCAAGAGAATCCCGTTTAAACCATGTTAAGTTCTTTTATAGCAAAACCACTTATTATTTAAATAAAGCTACACCTATAACTTTCATTGTCTGCCACCTTAAATCCTATTCTAAATATCGTTTAATTACTTCCCCTATCTCTCTTGTCTGTGTCTCTGTCCTTCTTGTCCGTCTCTAAATCCTTGCGTTATTTTGTCTGCCTCCTTATGGTCTGACGTCATGTCTGAAATATATAACGCATATACACAACGCGTCTGTCCAATTACTGCTTATTAGTCAACCACGCTGCCAAGCAGGTTGTCTGCTGTTTCCGTTTTGTCTAACCTTTGTTTAACCTTGCCTGTGCCTATGCCTCTGTCTTACTGTGATTCCATGCTCTTTCTCCAATCTACCTTAAAAACCTTCCACAATCTATGCTCTTCCTTACTCTATTTTAAACTTGTTGATTCCAGACTCTGCTCGACAACAGAATCCGATCCACGGTCTGTCCTTGGCTGACATCTCTTATTTCTTATTTGCCCAACGCCCCAATACATACATGCATACATACACACATACATTCATACATGTATGCATACATACATATATGCATAAGCACAAAGATTGTGTCAATCTGAGATAAGATTTGTTTCGTTGGGTCTTACATGTGCGACATGGTTATTCGCTTTTCGCAACTGATGACGACATTAATTTCCTTTTTAATTATTCACACTTATTTCTTACAGAATATGAATTTCTTGTTCTTGAAAGATGGGAAAATGTCGCTACATAAATACTATAGCTGAACTGCATTTCATAACATATACATTAGAGTGCAATATTAATGTACTTTCTTCAATTTCATTTCTTGAGTGTTTATAAATGACAACAGCGCGAAACGTTCGAGCTTTCACAGCTAGGCCTATACCAAAGCCAGACAAATTAGCCTACCACCGCGTGAGCATCGCCTCACAAAGCAGCTCCGCCCCACTCCATTGTTTGCTGGTGTCATAAGTAGGCCTAAATAATAATAGCAACGGATGACACCAGCACTCTTAACAGGCAGCAGCGTTTATCAAACGTAGGCGTAAGTTAGAAAGGGGCAATGCAGATGGTCGACGTCGCTAAAGTGTAAATCATTTCATGTTGTGAGAAGCAAACCAAGCAACCACCATGCAGGTTATACAATGAGAACGACCATGCACGCCTCTGCAATCCGATTGTCCGATTGCCAAACTCATCACTATCGAGATTAGACGATTATCATGACATTATGGTCGTCTCTTCAAGATGAGCATATATCAAGAAGGTCGTAGGAATTCGTCCGGGGTATAGCCTACATCATACATATGCCAGTGTTAAACACCGTAGTGTTATCTGTGTCTCTATGAGGAATGCCAATCATCCAAAGAGACATTTGTTGTCGACGTCATGCACTGAGTCAAAAATGACCATATCAAGCTGTTGTCGCCTTCTACGCAACATGCTTGGGCGCCTTACAAAAGGCATTGCTAATGCAGCTTGTGTGGGTGGACAATGGGCATACATGTAGGACATTGTAGGTGACCTGCAGACAACGTTCGTATACATGTAGGCCTACGTGCATTGCATGCCCTTCAGAAAATATGTCAACGATAATAGTCGATGACAGCAACTCTACTTGAACACGCAAGCGTTAAAAAGTTCGCAATAACAGGTTTAGGCCTGTAATGATGATGACAATTAAAATGATGATAATAATGATGATAACGACAACTATGATGATGATATCAACTTAAATACGGACGATTGGAGCCCATTCCATGCAGACAATTCTGTTCGTTGAATAATGTTGAAGTTGCCGAGGGATTCTTTTAACCCCAGGGTAAAAAAACATGGCCGCCCCAACTGAGTGTGGCCATGGATTGCAAATCTAAACTCGACAAATGAAGACTTTGGAGATTAAACGAACGTCTGAACGACATTCAACAACCAGACATTTCATTTGCAGACACTTTTGCTACATATGATTTTCCATAATTATTAGCACTGAACGCGTAAAATGATGCGACGAGAAAGAATAATATTATTTTTGTCGACATGATTATGCATAATTATATTTGGGCAGATATTCATACAACTATAGGCCTACTTTAATCGCATATCTATCAACACAGTCATGTAAACATGTATAAACTAGCAGGTAAGTAGCCTACATGTAAGTATCGACTTTAATTCTCAATTGCGGAATGCACTATAAGTTACAAACGACATTATGCATTAAAACATGTAGGCTTACATTCAAAGACAGGAATAATCAGAATTATAGCAAACGAATAACAAACGTTCTTCGCATTCGATCGTCAGCTTCCGGCAGAACGCAATTGTGTGACCTTAGTCGAAGGGAGTGCTCCCACTGCTTTAATGGGGTGTGTGTGCAAGAAACGGACCGACACATGTTCAGGATTGAGCATAATCGAAGCAAATAGTGTCTTGTCTGTCCTAGAGCACAGCTGCTCGAGATTCAAGATTATTTGTCAAGAGGATAAGACTGTAATTTAATGGTTCAATCGAATCTTCTCTTATAAGTTCAAACAGGATAGGTACATATATAATTATTATCACAACCGACAAAGTCGGTTTGCTACAGCAACCTGCAGCCTTCTTCGATCACCAGCACCAATAAATCCCCACCATGAAGATCACGACGAGAAAAACAAACCATCCACAAGTGCAATGGACCTCAAAGCATCATCATACAATCTAAGTCAATTACCTTAATAGCATATCGAGCATCACGCGCTCGTGACCAGATAATAATTAATTATATTATACTTATACAGTGTGTTATTTACTATGCTCAATACTTGAATGTATTATGTAGACATAGGTTTATAGAAATATACTTGTCACTTTGGCGTGGTAGACATAGGTTACAGGCCTACCTGCAGGGCCGGATTAAGCAATGTGGGGGCCCTGTTCGGAAAATTTGTTTTTCGGGAAAATTTTTCGGGAAAATCATACCATTTCATCCGCCCAAAAAGTTGATGACCTTTTTCTTCTTTTTTTAGTCATCTGGTCAAAATTTTCGGGAAAATCAGACCATTTCATCCGCCAAAAAAGTTGATGACCTTTTTTTAGTCATTTGGCAAAATTTTCCGAAAAATAGTCGTTTCGTCGAAATTTGCTTAAATTTTTTTCCGCATTTGTGGGGCCCCCTAAAGTGTGGGAGCCCCTGTTCGGCCGAACATGTTGAACATGCCTAAATCCGGCCCTGCCTACCTGCACAACATACCTGCATTTTCGTGCTGCGGCCGTTGGTTACGTTGCTAATAACTTAAGACAATAATTATGTCAGAGATCCAAACAACGACAATGCAATGGATCTCAACATATCTTCGTCACAGACTCACAGGCGTCGTTTAGGCCTACTTTGATTTTCGATTAAAAACTGAAAGGCATCAAAATTGTATGCGCTCACAGTCGTCAAGAGGATAAGACTTCGAAATGGTTCAATCGAATCTTCTCTCATAAGTCTTTTGCTTATAAGCTCAAGTAATGGAAATTTGCATGAGCACGATTTCTTGTTCACTTGCGCCACTAGCGAACTTGGTTGCAAACTAAACAGATCATCTGCGCACTTCTTTCGCCCTCAGAATCAGACATAAGAATCAGACATAAGAATCAGACATCAGAATAAGACATAAGAATCAGACATAAGAATCAGACATAAGAATCAGACATAAGAATCAGACATAAGAATCAGACATAAGAATCAGACATAAGAATTTAAAGGACTGGCTCTGATCTGCTGAGGCCGAGACAAGAAGTCGCTAACACTTCATGCATGTGGTCACAGTTTGCAGTCTGGGTCAGGGCGGCAGTGATCTGTTGTGAGTGGCTTCAATGCGCGTTGGCATGCACTTCCCAACTCTGTTTCTATCTTTAAGTTCAACAGTTGAAATCATCAGATAGAAAGTTTCTAATGTCTTTTAAAGACATGTACAAATATTCAGATACAAACGTTATGGAAACATGCATACGTGCAAACAAGCAAACACTAGACAGACAGACAAACAGAGACAAAAGTACATAATGTATCATAGCAGACGAGACTATTATACAAACCGGAATGCCGAACCATAATCCGGGGGTCTTGGCATTCATCGATTGAGAATTGCAGTCAACGGAAACGTGGCATTTTGATCGATGCAGTTGTTGCTGAAGCGCTAGTCCCGCTGCTATGACAACCGTTCCCATAGCAACCAAAGAGGTTCCAGTGAAAAGCCAGGTTCTGCGACCAATGATCATCGTGGTTCTTTGTCGGCTGCAGTTGTCTGTTGACGCCATCGCTAAATGCTTCGATGAAATTCAGTCTTCTGAATAATAAGCAAATCATCCAGACAATTAAGTGAAATGCCACAGACTGTTGCTTTTCATTTCCACGTTGATCATTTGTAGTACATGTATAATTATTACAAAATCTCACAAGAACAAGCTTAGAACACAAGTTTGGGCATACATGTATGCATGCATGATTGTTGGCATGTGTGTGTTTTATGGATGAATGATTGCTTGCATATATGAATACTCAAAACAGCGCCTTTGGCCCTTTGAGTATCTTGCTTGGGCGTTATATGTATTAAAACAGTACTGAGCGATAACGTCTAATTTGATTAGGGCCTAAATACTCAGACATTTCCAAAAGACACTTTAGGCTATTTGCACAGACACACCACATAAAAAAGTCTCGATTTGCAAAGTTATGAGAATAATACCTCACTTCCAATGACGATTATCACACCTTGGAAACTTCTAAACTGTTCTCAGCGTTTTTCTCGTCCTTTGATTTGCTCTTCGTCCTTAAATCTTAACGCAGCGTCTAGCCTTTGAACGCTGCACCAGGCGTCCGTGGTCGTCGTAACTACGTACCTGCAGTGCAGCTGAGTTGGTTACTTCTCTGATCCCGCCTTAATCATGTCAAACGCTTAGTCAGCATTCTACTCTTCAGCTGCTGTTTTCGATGATCAGGAACACCGTCAAGAGGATTCTGAAAAATCACTTAGAAGTCCCTCGAAACGGACAAAGTAAATCGCACCGATCGATCCATTATCTAGACGGTTATAACTCATAACCTCAACTGTTCGCCGCCTGCATTTATAATCTACACACACTGTATGAAGCTTACCGCTCTGGGTGTAAATTATCTTTAACCATTTTACTAGGTTGGTCATTTGTTGGTAGGCCTAGGTATTAGTAGGCCTATGTGTGTATATTTGTGTGTGTTTATGAACTAAGATTTCGTGAGTCAGCCGTCCAGGTAATTGTCTGCTGCTCGATATGTGAGTTTTAACTGCTGACGAAATCAAAACAGATTGCAGTTACGCCTATCACGTCAGCTTGTTCACTGTTAAGTTATAAGAACTTATAACGATTGACCTATTGCAGTGTATAGGCGTAGGCCTACGTGTTCATATTAGGCCTACATACAACCACTCGATGAGTCATAAGTCGACGAATTATGTGGGTTTTACCAAGTTATAATTTAAGCATTTACTTTTACATTTGAAGCGCAGTTCTGGGTCACTTTTGTATAAAACCACCAGTTAGACTTAAATGATTCACGCATAATAATATGTGTAAAGATATGAACAAATCAACAGCAGAGATATTGTCTCGGTCTCTTCTGTTAAGGTTCTCAGAATATAGGTCTATAATACTCGCTCGTGACACGTAGGCCTACTAAGTAAATGACAATGTTGGCAACACCATGCTCTGCATGGTGTAACTGCAGTTCTATCACTTCAACTGACGAGTTTAAGCTGTGAGATTATTTAGCACCGACGATTTACTGCTTTCTTCTGCGTCAACGCAGTAAATATACACATGATTGGTCTACGTGAGATCTTGATGTTATCATGCAGTGGTTAACGCAAATATCATAATATACAGCTGCAGTCGATTTCGACGAAGTAGAAAAGATTACTGTTGATATTCGGTCGACCTAAGACGACACCAGAGATCAGTGACGCTAGAATCCTCCATCCGTCCAATTAAATTTCTGTTCCTTTATTCAATCAGCCTAAGTTGATTTCATTAAATTAAATTTTAATTGCCATGGCAAACGAAGGCCTACAGTATTGTGCAGTATAAGTCCTCAGCATGTCCAGTGCAGCTGTCCAATGATCATTCGACATCGTCTATTAATCAATATTGCTATACCTGTGAAACTTCTAACTAGGGCCTACGCTGCAAAGCTAAGAGTAACAAGAAATTAAGTAATTCCGAGTCTCCGACTATGAATGCAACGACAGTATATATATAATGTATATATATGTGTATATATATATATAATAGACACGCAGGTTATGGATAGGTAGTCTGCAATGCATAATGTATTTATTTAAATGCGAAACCTCCTAAAATGAACATTATTTTTGGAAGTAGATTTAATGCTCGGGATGGACATGGCCCAGTAGACCAACAGTGATTTGCCAAATATTATAGTCTTTGCTTTGCCTCTGTCTATAGAAAACTCAAAATAATTTCTAACCTTTGTCTTTTGCTTCGCATAAAACAATGGCTGGAGGCTCATACATGTAGGTGCTTACAATGACACACAAATTCATGGAGCTCCCGGGTCTGTCGTACAATGATCTCATTTCGGACTGATATGCAAAGTCTCGAGTCCCGAGTCTTGGTCCCAAGATCCCCGTTGGCGTCGAGTCTCGAGTCTGTGTCCGAAGAGTTTTGTTGGCGCCGCTCTGTAGTAACTTCGGTATTTCTTCAGCGAATGCAAAAGCTATAGGCCTAAGTCGCGAGAATCAGTGGGAAAAGATTTACAGAAGTGTAGACTACTAGTTCTACATGTACACTGCAGCCTTGCATGCACACATGGGTGCCCGCAGAAATTTTTGCAGGGGGAGGCAAATTATTTTCGATGGTCACAGTTACCATAAATGTTTTAGTAACAAGAGCTTGAAAAATGCAAAGCTGGAAATTAAGAGTACGAGTATTTTTCAATGAGGTTTCTTAATGCAACAATTTTTCAGTTTCATTTTGTGTATCAGCTTTAATATGAATAATTTATTTAGGCCTAGTGCGAAGAAAAAATAATTAAAAGTAGATGTTAAATATGGGTTCCTGAAGCGGCACTGTAATATTATAAGTCCATTGAATGAATGAATAGGCCCTAAGTGAACAAAAAACAGGTGTCAGTTTTCAAGGTGCAAGTGTTCCTCTAGCTAGCCTACTTCTATTGATAGCCTACTTAATTTTGTGCAGTTGTGAAAGGTTGCATGACAGCGAGATTCCAATCAAGTAGGCCTTAATCGATAGAAAAATACTATTTGCAAGGGCGCCAAGGGTTAACAGCCAATGGTCACTGTTCCAGCTTTTAACAAGATGTTGATTATGCAAGGCAGAAAATTAAGAGCATGTTTATATCTACAGAGATTTCTAAACATAGGTTTCTGACTTTCAGTGTGTGTATCATTCGTATCATTAGTGCTTCAATGAGAAGAAATTTGTTAAAAACCCAAAAGTAGTAGTTAAAAAAATAAATTTCCATTTTCCAGGGGGGCAAGTGCCCCCTTGCCCCTATGTGCGGGCGCCCATGCATGCACATTGCACACGCTCAAATAAAGCGATTCTTCTATATATTAGACCTGCAACACTGGCATGGTATAAAAAAACATTGCTTCCTATTTAGCATACTCTGTTTAAAATACATGTATGCTGTTGACATATGGGCTGTACAAATATTCAGCGATATGCACAGATGCTTATAAGGGCCTACATGCAGGGCCGGATTAAGCAATGTGGGGGCCCTGTTCGGAGAAATTTTTGTGGGGACCCTGTCCGGGAAATTTTTTTTGTTAGTCGCACAAAATAATTTCGGGAAAACACACCATTTCATCCGCCAAAAAATTTGATGACCTTTTTTTTAGTCATCTGGCCAAAATTTTCGGGAAAACATACCATTTCATCCGCCAAAAAAGTTGATGACCTTTTTTTTTAGTCATCTGACGAAAATTTTTGGAAAAACATACCCTTTCATCCGCCAAAAAAGTTGATGACCTTTTTTTTAGTCATCTGGCGAAAATTTCACGGAAATTAGTCGTTTCGTCGAAATTTCCTTAGAAAATTTTTTTTACACGTTTTGCGGGGCCCCCCTAAAGTGTGGAAAGTGTGGGGGCCCCTGTTCGGCCGAACATGTTGAACATGCCTAAATCCGGCCCTGCCTACATGCATCCCTACATTCATACACACGAGCATACACACACTTGCATGTTAAAAGGCGCTATAGATGGCAATGGAGGAAAGAAGTTGTCATCTTATTATGATTTGTCCATTCATAGACATTTGGACAGAACTACTGATTTTTAAAAGTAACCTCTTTAAAAACTGTGTCAGAAGATTGATGGGCTTTTGATAACATTGTTGATAACATTGTTGATAACATTGTTGATAACATTGTTGATAACATTGCTGCATTGACCGTAGTCAAGGCAACACATTCCACATTCAGACTGAACTTTAATCCATGTATAGATAGAACGGCTTGATTCATGACACCCTAGAGGCCTCTTCGCGGGACGTCTATGATCCATACTATTAGCAAAATTTTAAGAAAATGGCCATTGACCAAGTATTTTACAAAAGTAAACGGATGCCTAAAACTAGGCATAATATAATAGTTGTGACAACTACTTAGGCCAGTGGTTCTTAACCTTTTCAAGGGAGCCGAACCCCAAGAGAAATCCATGACCATTCACCGAACCCTTCAAGTTTGAACCATAATTTTTCTTTTTTGCTCGACATACTCTGCGGTATAAAATATTAATATTATAAGAAAATGGCAATATTTGCTTTAAACGTACGTCATACGATGCTATTTCTGCAGAAAAACAACGAAAAATTACATAGACCTATATCTAATCAGTTATATTAGCCTACTTCACAGAAAGATGCCTGCCGGGGTTAATTATCGGGAGGGGCACTGGTGCAGTAAGCCAAAACTAAGATTAACAGGATGAGCAGCTTTAAATTTAATAAGGTTTCAAACAAAAGTTATTAAATAGGCCTAAAAGTTGAAAAAATAGCAGATGATTTTTCACGGAATGTGTATATATTTCAGAGAACCTCTGCCGAACCCCTGGCACTGGCTCACCGAACCCCAGGGGTTCGGTCGAACACTGGTTAAGAACCACTGACTTAGGCTAACCTTGAGAAAGCTTTAGCTGATTTTTAAAATTTCACTTTACATTACATGATTACCATAACTTACTAACAATTCGTTGGTTGGTTGAGCAGCTACCTTGTATAAAACAGAACCCTGCAGCCTCAAAAGCCATCGTTTGAATTTGCAAACTATACGGTATACCCGTACCGTAGTTAAAATAACGATGTTTGATTTAAACCGCAATCAACTGACTTTGCCTCTGAGTAGGCTTATCGCCTCTGAGTATGCTTCTTGAAGGGGTGCTATATAAATTTTAGATATGAATGAAATTAAATGAATGAATTTGTAGTTCCGATAAACATAGCTTAAGTAGCAGCAATAAAACTGTTCATTGCAAAAAATTATAGGCCTAATAAAAAAAATCTTGGTAAAGCATTAATTTTATTTTAGACTCACGATAACATCGCAGTTTTGATAAGCACACACGACAACTTTGCAGTTTTGATAAGTACTCGATTACACCTCTTCGATTATCTTTTTAATTGGCTTCTTCGATAGGACTCGATCGACGCTGGCACGCGGCTCTATTCAAAGTCCAGCTACAAATGGCAGGTATATGTCTTCGTGTGCGTAGGCCTCTTTGTGCGGGTCGGTGTAGGGCCTACTGTGTGCCCGGTGGTATGTTCGGTGACTTGGAGTCGGAATTAAAGTTGCGGGTTCGAATCCACCGCAAGCGGCAGCGTAGGGACCATGAGCAGGTCCTTTACTCGCAATTGATCATGCGCTTTGGCGTGAAACTCCAATTCAGTGTTCGCGCTGTATTCCGGAGCGCCTCTGAGTATAAATCTCGAAGGGCGCTAAATCAAGTGCTCATACAGCGGCGCCCAGAGGATTTTTTCCTGCACGCACAGCTTGCACAAATATGAAGCGAACGGCGATCGAAGCGAGCTTTATAGGCCTAATGGCAATTGTGTGGTTTCGCCAACATAAGCTTTGTGCTGCATTTTGGGTATACGCGTAGGCCTAGAGCTAATTTCGGATGTTGTTTGAAACGATAGATTATATATATACATATATATAATAGAATAAGAATTACACAGCTCATAATATTTTACCCTTCAATTTGTAATTTTTATTTTATTTTTTAGCCTTCAGCGCTGTACAGTGTATAATCACATGCGTAAGTGCGTGCGCCTGCGGGCGCGCTGTGCTCATATATAAATTATTTTATGGCATCACTTAATTTGAATATTGCAAGAAGCATAACACGCAGCTTGAGTGTTTTAGAAGGTCAGTAAGCCTGCAGAGGATCAAAGACAAATAAGACTATCGCATCACTCAGCAGCGAGTGCCATCGCCATTGGGGAATGGCATTATTTGAGGGAAACAACTGTGGCTTGTTATTCTAAATCAAGTAAAATGAAACTATTAACAGCGTGTAACACAAGCCTATAGCCTATAATAAACGAACAGTTCTTCTTACCAGTCACTTCTGTCATTCTCTCTGCGTGTCTGCATTATTTAGACATGCATGTCAGATGTCCAATCAATGTGGCAGATCTGTAATGAGCTGTCTTGTATTCCATATCGATACTTTCAACGAGTGAAATTAAACCGACCAGGTGATAATTATTCTTTCCGGATCTATTATTCTATGACTGCCTTTATAGGATACGTCCCGCAAGTCAGGAGTGATGTCCAACGATCTAGACAATAATGCGACGCAATAATCGTCGACGGTCAACTTGTCATTGTCAAGGATGGAAGAAGATTTTGTCGATCGTCGTTATCTGCTTCTGACAGAGTCTGCAGTCAATGGTCGTCGCAGTCTTTTTCCATTTCACTGGAACTTCACTTAGACACAAAATTGACATGTCATTAGAACTATAACTATACAGACTCCAGTTTGAGTTTTTTATGCGGCATTGTACGGAACAATACCCAGAGGTAATTTTATATATATATATATATTATATAGAGAGTGAGAGAGAGACAGAGACAGACAGAGAGACAGAGAGACAGAGAGATATAATATATGAATTATGTATTAGGCCAATGAATAATTGAATAGTATATGCTTCTGTTGACAGTAATAATTACAATGATGATGATAAGTGGCATATCCGCTGAGAGGCTGGATCATCCACCAATCTGCCCTCAAAGCCACGCCGCAGAATGAAACTATCCTATCATAGGTGTCGGTTGCTTATAATTACTATATGCCTAATAAACCAACTTTTGTCAACTTGTGGCTGGTGGCCAGATCACTCAGTAGGTCTACATGAAAGCAAGGGTAACCGCATTCGCATAATTATGATATCATTCGCTGACTCAAGTGAGTGTGGCCAGATTTGATTGAAGACGAGCGTAATTGTTTGCTTACTACAAAAAACGGTTTTGATATGTTGCCTGTTGGCACCCTTCTATACGGCTGCGTCAAAACTGTCGACTTTTTTGACCAGATGGGTGAGTTAACTGAGTTTAACTGCACCATTGGATTGATGTATTAAATGCATGTTTTTATATGATAAACCGTTGCGGCATACATCAAAAGTAGGATGGTAACCGTTTTTCTTCTACCACCATTTACCACCAGTGTTCTTGTGGTTTTGAGTGTATTATACGGTGCAAGTTACGAAAGCAACATGCAGCCATTGTATAGACATTGTTGGTTTGCTTAGCATATGTGATCAGTGTTATCGTTGGAAATCCCACTGCAGTTACTGATGATCGATGAGCTGCAGTGGAATTGCTTTGGTGGCAGATGAAGCCACTTCCTCTGCATCCACCGATAAAGTCTTATAACCGAAAAGTTGACATCAATTATTTTTGATCACTGAAGCTTATGCTTATAAATTATCTTGAGTCAATCTGTGACATGTAGACCTATCACCGTGGGACGTTTTTCGTTTGACTGACCAGTATATTTATCTGTGCAGGAATGAGTGCAAAGGCTTCAGGAAGCATCATCCAGAAAATGATCAATTCAATCTGCCTATAGTGTGCAGCACAGGATTTTTTAGCGTGTAATTCTACACAAAATGTGCAGTTTTAAAATTAATGGATTTGAGCAACTGCAAAAACACTCTTGCGCAGTTAACAATAGTAGAAAGGTCATTGTCTTCCTATTGGGAGTATTCGTCAAGCAGGATGGGAAAAGAGAGAAGAGACTGTGCAGTTCCAAAAATTCCTTTAAAAAAGCTCTGATACAGCCTTTGCAGCCGAAACCATTATCTCGATGGTTCATAATATCTTCATAGACTTTCGTTTATAAACTTTGGGTCTCTATAAGGAAGAAAAGAATCACATGCACGCACATAGCACACACTGTCGAATTCCTCTAACCAGAGGTCTTGAATGTACCCGACCTCAGGTGAAAGTTCAGCTGCAGGTCACTCACACGGCTGCTGCCCATTGGGAATGAGCGAAATTAATCTTTACAGCCTCCATTTCGTTGGTGCTAGCGATGCATCATGCAGAAATCAAATTAATAACTCTTTCGAGATGCCCGAAAAAATAGGGACATCTACGAATAGACTCTTAAGGTCACACTGCATCATCAGATTTATTGGTCAAATTTTGTCAGACATGCTGATTTGACTTTGGGTTTCGTGATTTGCGCCAAATTGAATTTTTATCGTATGGAATCAAAACAATAACAAACGCTCGTTTCTCCAAAAATATATTCTGGAAATGAATGTTGTTCTTAACAGGTTTCTCCAAATTCCGTTTAAACTGAATTCCTTCCGTTAAGCAGACATCAAAAGCCGCTCCTCAAATTGAACTGCTTTGCTTCATTTTTTCCTTTGGATACAGTTGGATACGGTGGTATCGGGTGTCCAAGGTTCAAACCAATTGCCCTCCTTCCTCATCCGGATATCCAGAAAGTCCATGAGATGATTAATTATTTTGGTCTCACCGTCACTGATTGAATTGGCTTATTATGAGGCACACACTGACTACATATAGGCTAATCATAATATAGGCCTACTTCAGAGTCGAGGAGTGTATTCGCCTTAACGGTCTTTTTAAAGTTTTTTCACGCTTCCTTCTTGTCGGTGCTCTTAGCTAGGCCTACAACAAGATCTGCTGTATATAGAGCTGACACTTTCTTTTCTGTTCAATCCTCTCAAATCTTTGTCGCATCCTTCACAACCTTCTCGTAATTAAGGTCAATCCTTACAATATGCGAATGGAATCTTATATACTTTCCCCATGCACAGCTGATTCCTTTGTCAACATAAATTTGATAGGCCTAATTAATCTTTCACAAAAATAATGTTTCTATTATATAGGCCTACTTTCTCTGTAAGATACTGTGTGTTTGCTAGTAGTCTAATAAAGAGTAAATCAATCAGACAATCAATCAATTAATAAAATTCGTTTATTTCTAACAATCAGGTTGACACAAACACAGCATTAATAATAATAGACAACAATTGTTCCGGACATTCATTACGGATACATAAATTCCTTCCGACTTTCTTACTTACTTAGAGCTGCAGTTGATCGCTCTGAGTATTATTATATTCATTTTATTCATTATTCATTATTTTTTTCCCGAGGTATTATGATCCGTCAGGAGTATAAAAACTTTTGACAGGAGCTGTTGCTGAATGTCTAGAAATTCTCCGCAACGGTAGTAAAAGTGCCACATGCGTTATTATTAGGCTAATATTATTATCATTTTTTGCCCCGAAGTATTTAGGATCTCTCAGGGACTTCAATGCTAACTATTGATTAAAAAAATCTTTCTTTTAAATTGTTTATCATTATTATTATTATTATTATTATTATTATTATTATTATTATTATTATCATCATCATCATCATCATCATCATCATCATCATCATCATCATCATCATCATCATCATCATCATCATCATCATCATCATCATCATCATCATCATCATCGTCATCATTATCATCATCATCATCATCATCATTATTATTTTATATTGTCATTATACTGTCGTTCAAACTCAACTAAACAAAATATATAGAAATCCTGCATAGTAGAAAACACGAAAAAAAATACAAAACTGTTAGACAGCAATGGTTTCAATCAACCACAACTCTGCTACATAACAGTCTATGATGCACCAGTCACCACGACACGACAGTCAAGGCAAACGTTGAAACTAACGAGCTATAGCCTACATGTAGTCGCGTTTACAAGCAATCCGTATTATAGCCTACTATACGGAATGAAAATTATTGTCTTGCAATGGTCATGCAATCGTTTCCATGCAGCGAGGCACTCTGGCAATAATTAAGCCATCGAGATTGGTCAAAGAGTAAAGACCATGCATGGCACAGCAGCACACAGCTTTTAGACCTATATGTAACGCACATGCACAATTTTATAACGCATGTTAGGCTACAGCTTTTTAAAGTCATAAAAAAAACAATGTCTTCTAGCATATTTTTACAGTTTGTCATTTTGCTGGAATGTTCATGGCAATAGCTGGATATAATTATTGTTAAACGGATATCTATTATTTAAACTGTTAAATGGCCTACGGATCATTTTTCTTAACGCAAACGTGCAAGCAGCAGAACTTCTATCTAAGTAGATGTTATTAGTTCTTGTAATAAAGCGACGAACAATCAAGTCTTAACGAAAATGTATACATACGTCCGTCAGTCCGTCCGTCCGTCGAAGTCACATTCGCACATGCAGCCTACATGTGCAGTTGTACATTGTACAGTTGTAGGCCTACACTATTATAGCCTTTCAACATTTGCAGTGGCTGTAAAAAACATAGTCACAACAATTAAGCAACTTATAGACCTGCTTAACTTTTTAGGACTGTTTTCCCCGCGTCCTTAATCATCAATCGACCTCCGATTTCCGAGGACAGCTTTCTAACCGTATCTCGTTTCACTGTTGTCCTTGTCTCGAACGTCGTCGCAGCCTGTACCTTGCGCGTCGTCGTCTCCCCTCCTCCTCCCCCTCCTCTTCCTTTCAGTTTTCGTCGCCAGATGTCAACCATTGCTCGACGAAAGCGTGTCCCAGAAACGCAGTAGAGCACGAAGTTGACGGCGTTGTTGACGTAATAGAGAAGCATCGTGACAACGAAAGCCAACCGCAGCTGCGCCAACAGACGCTTGCTTGAGTATGCGCGCGTGTGAAGTTCGTCAGCAGCGATGAAGAAGATGGCGCTCGGTGCAGTCGTCAACAGGAAGAGGAAGCTGACGCCAACCAACATGGCGGTCTGTGACGTCATCGGGTTGTGCTGAGGTGACATCGACGGCGGTGTCAGGGTTGTCGGACTGCACAGCTGCTGATGATGACGGAACTTGATCGCCTTGACGACGCAGATGATGATGATGATGTTGCCGATCAGGATGATGATGAACGGCATGACTGAGACGAAAGCAAAATCGATCATATACCAATGCACGTGGAAGAATTCCTTGTAAGCTTCTACGGTGAAGCAGATCAACTGTGTGCGGTTTTCTGTTGCAATGGGTCTCTGTCGTGAGTAGGACACCGTCCAGAAGAAGTGTGAGTTGAGAAGGAAGAGTGCGATGGCAATGGACAACCAGAAGAGAAGGATCCTCCGTTTCGTGCAGAGAACCTTGGCCGCCAGAGGCAGACCAACGCAGACTGTCCTTTCGATGGTGACAACGACCAGAGTCCAAGAGGACAGTTGCTGGAGATAGTAGGTCAACAGGAAGTGACCCTTGCAGCTGACGGATCCCAGCAGTGCACGAACGTCACCGAGACCGAGGGCGAGCAGCCACTGTCGGAGCAGGGCCGTGTAGAGGACGAGTGTGTCGATGACGGACAGTGCGGACAGCGTGAAGGAGATGGGGCTGTCCCTGAAGAACGGATGACGCAGCACGAACAGGCTGATCATGTTGCCTATCGTTCCGATAACAAGAAGCAGAGGCGCAACATAAAGCATCAGCCATTGCGACAGATGGAACTCGATGTAGTCGCTCTCGTTGTCCTGCGCCAACGTCACCACAGCTTCGGGATCGAATCCATCCGGAGTCACCACATCGGCAACGTCGCTCATCTCGTCCATCTCGATCTCTTTCTATATCAACTTTTGTTAGCTGCTTCGATACATCAAACGAGGCTTTGGAAGACTTTTGTTTCCAATGCGATTGTCTGATTCTTCAAATTCAGTAATTATTGTGAGAATGGCAAAACAAATCTTTTACAGCTTTAACGGTTCAAAAGCAAACCATCAATCAATCGATGGCTTCTATAGCGCCAGTTTAACACTATTATAGCCGCAAACAAAACAAAATGTCCGATTCTACCGTTCCCTTTACTGTTGTCTTCTTCTCTTTGCTCCGTCTCCATGCAGGATGATGTCTCCATGCACGGATCCTTTGAACAGGACTTCCGTTCAGTTCGGACATTTATCCCAAGTCCCAGTTGCTGCTGCTGCTGCGGCCGTAGGCGGCGTCGCCAGTGGCGTCACTGCTGCTGCTGCCACTGCCGCTGCCGCTGCTGCTGCACCATCGCCCAACAAACAAGCGGTGACCACATCACCGCAGAGTACCGTCATCATCGTCGTCGTCATCATCGTCGTCGTCTCCAGCGTCACTCTTATCTTCCCTTCTTCATATTATTATCTACGCCTACGTCACTCAACTATCGGATGGAAGGACGGACGGATGGAGTTCGCAGCTTTTGAAGACGATGCAATCGAATGACGATGATATCATATCATCACGATATCATATCATCTGCACCGCACTCTGTAATGGATATTTTGTAGCACGAATTGGACAAGAAAACTGCATCCAACAAATCGCCAATCATTGCCAAACCATCTACATGTAACTGCCTTTATAGCGCACGACGCCTGCATGCAGCTATTTGCATGCCTATAATATAGAGTTTCAGGACCAGATACCATCGCAAAGCTTTCCGTGGTATCACAGCGCATGGCTTCAGCACCCACTCTATGGGGCAGTACATCACCGCCCCTCCCCGCCCATCGGCGTCAGGCCTGTCACCGTCCACTGGGTAAACATCATTTATCTCCAGGGAACCTCTACAAAGTTCCTAATTCCCCAATTCGCGCGCTCTCTCTTTCTCTCTCCCAACAGTTTGCGCCTCTGACATTTACTGCATCGACGAATTCAATTCTTCGGCTGAAATGGACATTGTATATCTTGTGTAGGCCTATGCGATCTATTTGTCGGATGAAATAAGTGTTAGGAATATAATTATATGTCAGCAAAGACAACGACCCATGCTATCTGCGGTTTGAATTGAAATGCTGAAATGTCTAGACAGAAAGCTGAGCAGACAGGCGAACACATACAAGAGACAGACAGAGACTGATGAACAGAAAGACAGGCATACAAGAGACAGACAGAGACTGATGAACAGAAAGACAGGCATACAAGAGACAGACAGAGACTGATGAACAGAAAGACAGGCATACAAGAGACAGACAGAGACTGATGAACAGAAAGACAGGCATACAAGAGACAGACAGAGACTGATGAACAAAAAGACAGGCATACAAGAGACAGACAGAGACTGATGAACAGAAAGACAGGCATACAAGAGACAGACAGAGACTGATGAACAAAAAGACAGGCATACAAGAGACAGACAGAGACTGATGAACAGAAAGACAGGCATACAAGAGACAGACAGAGACTGATTAAGAGAAATACAGGCATACAAGAGACAGACAGAGACTGATGAACAGAAAGAGGGGCATACAAGAGACAGACATAGACTGATTAAGAGAAATACAGGCATACAAGAGATCGACAGAGACTGAAGAAGAGAAAGACAGGCATACAAGAGACAGACAGAGACTGAAGAAGAGAAAGACAGGCATACAAGAGACAGACAGAGACTGATGAACAGAAAGACAGGCATACAAGAGACAGACAGAGACTGATGAACAGAAAGAGGGGCATACAAGAGACAGACAGAGACTGATGAACAGAAAGACAGGCATACAAGAGACAGACAGAGACTGATGAACAGAAAGACAGGCATACAAGAGACAGACAGAGACTGATGAACAAAAAGACAGGCATACAAGAGACAGACAGAGACTGATGAACAGAAAGACAGGCATACAAGAGACAGACAGAGACTGATGAACAAAAAGACAGGCATACAAGAGACAGACAGAGACTGATGAACAGAAAGACAGGCATACAAGAGACAGACAGAGACTGATTAAGAGAAATACAGGCATACAAGAGACAGACAGAGACTGATGAACAGAAAGAGGGGCATACAAGAGACAGACATAGACTGATGAAGAGAAATACAGGCATACAAGAGATCGACAGAGACTGAAGAAGAGAAAGACAGGCATACAAGAGACAGACAGAGACTGATGAACAGAAAGACAGGCATACAAGAGACAGACAGAGACTGATGAAGACAGGCATACAAGAGATCGACAGAGACTGAAGAAGAGAAAAACAGGCATACAAGAGACAGACAGAGACTGAAGAAGAGAAAGACAGGCATGCAAGAGACAGACAGAGACTGATGAACAGAAACACAGTAATTCGACCGAAAGAGTAAACGAAATGCATTAAGAGAAGAGACGTCGATCCATCGCGAATGAAGACTGCGGTGGATGGGACACTTCTCGGCTTTGCAATTATTCAAGGCGGCTGGAAAGGACCACCCTCCACCCCTCACCCCATGCAGTTGGATCCTTTAGGCAATAGAGATCAGAGATAAAGCCCATCGAGTCTGCTCTAACTGAGAAGCATAGGCTATATACTGCAGCTCACGAGGCCATTTCTCGCATAGCAGAAGAACTCTCAGCCGATCAGTTCCATTATAAAATTTATAATCACTCTTATGATGATTGCATGGATTCAGTCACTTCTCACATCAGATCGTTTGGTCAAGAATGTCAATGTCATAGAAATGGACCAATGTCCAATTATTTATAACCCACAGTGGACATGACCTAATTAATCCGAAAATCTGTTTCACCTTCGATATATTTTAGTAGTAAGATAGGTACCCGGTAGTTTCAGTTTAACAACGCTGTGTGATAACAAAGATCATTAGCGACGCCCTCCTCCTTTACCCAGGCTTGGGACTGGCACTGGCAGAGTGCATCCAGTTGCGGAGTTCTTCGACATTCACCTCCCTGTTATCCTTCGTCAAATACCTATTGATCTTTCTGTCTCATTTCTTTTTCTTCTTAATTCCGTCTAATTCGACCGGGGTTGGACTGGGAGCGCTCCTGAGTAAATAACCTTGAAAAAGCGCTATATCAAATTACCAGTAAATTAATCAATCAATCAATCAATCAATCAATCAATCAATCAATCAATCAATCAATAGTACACGAATTGGTCTGTTCTCGGATAAGCTATAGGGCCTACTGTAATTCTATCTTCTGCTCTTCAATTGGTCCGTATAATCTTCGATTTGTTTCCGACAGAAACTTAGATTTCAATCAAATCTTATTACATAATATAGGTTATGGAGCATGCACTGAGAGCAGTTATAGAGAAGCAACTGCCGTGAAATTTTTTTATACACTACAGATTCAGTATAATCATTGCGCATAATACTGGCACACAATTAAAAGCCGATGCCTTCATAAAACTATATTCAGCGAGGTTCTATAAAATGGCTAGAGAAATCTCTGTCGTATTGCTGACAGTTGACACCAACAGAACAATAAAACTTCATCCAAACTGAACTGTTCGTTCATTGTTGTGACAAAAGAGTGAATCGACGATGGACCCAATTCTCAAGCGCTGAGCATCGTCGGCTTCTGCAGTCCTCTGAATTAAAGCAGTCTTTGCTTAGTAGTCCGATATTCCACCGTTCATATATTATACATGTAGGCTACATGTAGCTTAATTAGGCTATGCCAAGAATTGTCTCTCTAAGTAAAAACCAGATCTACTAAATATAACTATTTAAACGACTGCAGTCCACAACAATCCGAAGCAACTAACAAGAATTCAATAAATTCATTCGGGGAGGTGCTCGAGCCAGACTCCAACAGGGAAGAAGAACTGGATAACGTGAAATATAGCAGCTTATGTCATTGCTTCCTCGTGTTGGACTCTTTTCGAGAGCCATGGTAAGCGATTCGACCGCCAACAGCTATATAGAGTGCATACACTGCCACAAATCGTTCGTCACGTAGCGAGGGATTTGTCTAATTTATTACAGTGGCAAAGGCAAATAACGCTGAGCATATAATAGGCTGCAGACACGAAGTCGACGACGGCAGCGATATTGCTGTCACCAAAATATCATAGGATATTACAGACAACGACGACGATGATGATGACGACGACGACCTTATCAATTGCCCGAATGCTTTGCCCAATTATGACGCAGATGAGATCGATTAGTCGTAGCACAACAGGAACGGCTGACTTTATTGTAATAATGAAAACGCATGACTGCCGCGTAAGCATCTGAGTAAGAATTATGTCATCAAAGTGACTAGCATCATAGTAGCATGTAGGATTAACTACTGACATAAAACACTTTGCATGATTCACAGCAGAGTTGTAGGTCTATTTGCTCATCGTATGCCGGAACGAATACCAATCAATCAACCAATCAATCAATTCGTCAATCAATCAATATTTTATTGAAACCATATCAAAGTGAGGCACTCTTAATTAAATCAATCAATCAATATTTTATTGAAACTATAATCAAGGCAAGTCACTCTTAAATAAAGATGCAAAAAAGCCTAATGGAAACAAAAGGGACACCCAGAAGGCCTGAGACGGAATAACCCCCGCTGCTATGGACACCTATTCAACACAAATTAATTAGGGCCTACCTTGTGATGGCAAAACGCAGGCAACTTTTGATCACAGGATTTTGCTAACTAGTATACGCTTTGACAAGTTTAAACTATAATTAGGCTACAAGCCTACAAAGTTCAAAGTAACTTCGTTAGACAGAATTTCTAACTTTTCTATTCCATTTCTATTTCAATTTTTACTATTTCTATTCTATTTCTATTCTGTAATTTCCTCTCGATAGATAGAACATAGACATGACATAATGCAACATAATCATTGAATCGCATGAAAAAACCCTAAGATAGGCCTACGGATACTAACCTAAGTATAGCCTACATATTACAGGTAAGAAAGTTTCATTGATCTAAATTAGCTGCCGCATACGACTAACTTGTCAATTTAATGCATTTAATTACCAATCTTAGTTTAATAATTTAAGGTTTTCTAAATAAGTTTCTTTTGAAATTTTGAACTTTCCAGTTAGGCTAATAATTATTTAGCTTCATTTCTTGGTCTTTACCATTTCTATCTCAGTTTTAGTTAAATGAAATTTAAAACGTCAGTTAAATAACACTTCAGTTTCAGTTCCAGCAAACTTGAATCACACTGACATACAAATATCCGCAGTAGACCAAATAGGGTCATATTTCACTTAGGGTTGAGCTAAAGGCGCCGTGCTGTTGGCCATTTCCTCGCTTCAGCTAATAAATCATTCGAACTGTGGTCTGTGCTATCTAAGCCTATCAAAAATTCTGGCATCGCAAACCTAAGGTTGTCAGGATTTACAGCAGCAGTGGCAAGTCTACTGGATGGCAATAATGCGTCGTGAGTGATGGAGACAGACTTTATGACCAAGCTACACAATGGCAAAGTAGGCCTAGATAAGAATGGATCATCCATCCGTCCTTCCGTCCGTCCTTCCGTCCGTCCGTCCTTCCGTTTATCCATCCATCCGTCCGTTCATCCATCCGTCCGTCCAGGGGCTTCTATCCCATGCATAGGAGGGCGCGACTTGCGCCCAGTGAAAAACAGGGGGGGAAACAGAAGAAAGCCAAAACTCACGTCGATAGGGGGGGAAAGGCCAGCCATGGAGGAAGTGTTTAATCTAGTCATCTCTAGGAAGAAGTTTCCCCCAGCAATTACTTCCCCCCATAAACATTTTTCAACATTGTATTAGTTAATAGTTATAATAGGCTAGTATTAGAGCTACTATCTAGCCTACATTATTTCATCACATGAACTGTTTTAATACGCCACGATAAAATTTACTATTACCTAATTATAATAATTTTATTTATGGCCTACTATTTTAATAAATGATACAATCATATTATAATGATTTGATTTAATGTTAATACTTGTACAAATACTGTATTTGTACAACTAAATGCAGTGCTTAATCTAGACATCACTGGGAGGGAGTTCCCCAGGAATAAAATTTTTCCAGAAAAATCGATAGGTGTTGTGAACATGTATATAGAATAATTTTCCCCCTCCATAAAAAGTATATAATGCAACATTGACCCCCCCCCCTATATAAATTTGACAGGTTCAAACAAGTGCAGTAGAAGAATTTGACTTCAAAACATCCATGTAGGCCTATAGGCCCACTAAAAATAAGATCATGCATCAGCATTTTGGGGAAGTAAATGTATGTTTCAAGGAGGAAAATTAGGCGAAATACTAAAAATTGTTGTCAGAAAATTTCTGTCTGAGCGGTTTCCGGAAATTCCGTTCGCCCAAAACAGCCATTTACCCCTCCCCAAAACCTAAATTCCCCAAAGCAGTGTGACTAGGTAACACACTGATCTAAAATAATGGCTTATATCCAGTGTTAGGCCTATCTTTCAAATTTGAGGCTGTCAAATTTCAAAATATTTTGTTCCTTTGAACACTTAGAAAAACAACATCATTATTATGTAGGCCCACATTGTATTTTATTGTATTGCAGAAATTGCAATGCGGAAATTGCAAGAATTTCTAATGGAGGGAGGGACGCATATCACACCCAAAAACCCTCCCCGTCTTGGCGCTACGTGTTTCGGTGATCGTCTGCTGGATGCTTGTTTGTCTCTCCCCCAGAAACCTGCATTCCCTATAGTTATGGGGACAAGATTACATATTGCCGGAAGAGTAGGTCAGCCCAATAAAGGGGGAGGAAGAATATGTATTGCGCCCGGCTGCTTAGGGGGGATAGAAGCCCCTGCGTCCGTCCGTCCATACCTGCACGCGTGCACGGGATCCAGGGCCGGATTTACATGTAATCCAACTAAGCAACTGCTTAGGGCCTCCGGAATCTGGGGGGCCTCCAAAAGTGAACTAAAGAAAAAAATTCAGTGGTTTATAAATTATAGTAGATGTCTTTTTAATTTTCTGGGGGTCTTTTATTATTTCCTGAGGGGGGTGCTCGGTAGTACAGTGGATAGCGCGCTGAACTGTCAACCAAGAGGTCTTTTATTATTCCACCCCTGATTCCTCCTCTTCTCCTTTGGGGGTCTTTTATTATTTCCTGATGTAAAGTTAACAACTTGACTTTTTTTAAGAAGCCTGATATTGAAGATAAATTAAGTTTAAATGGTGCTAAAGGCTAAGCTAGGGGGTGTTTTCCGTTGAAGAAAATATCAGCTAATAAACCAGTTAAAACCAGTTAAAAATTAAGGTCGTAAGAATACTGCCGAAAAGTCTCTAGCTAATATATTTAGTGCGATGTGCGAATAAGCGAATATCTCGAGAAAATCGGTATTGGATACGAAAATTATGCAACTACCGGTTGAATTGTTAAACGCAGCTCCCGTTCCCCCTCCGCCCGCAATTTGCATGTAATTCGCCCCATTTCTATACAGGTAGACGTTACCAGGAGCGGTACTACTGTTACCAAATTCTATGTACGTCGAAACGAAATAGTATCCGGCTTTACCGGGAGTGAAACGGGTCATTCCCGCACTTATAACACCATCGGTTTTGAATCTTACACTATCGAAAGTAACTCTTGTGTGAGTTTTAGCGATTAAGAATTGCCAAGTTAAAGAATGAATGCTAAGCGCGGGACCGATTGAGATAGAATCTACATACTGCTTCGTAGCTGCATCGCTGACGCTGTTGGGTTCGTGTAGCCCTGTAATGTAAGCATCATGCATAAAGATGGACTTATACACATTTATTTTAGACGGAGGAGTGCCATCGAGTGACTTAACCATCTCTAACATGATTTCATTGTTTATTCTAAAACGAAATCCATCCATCGATTGTAATGTAATAGGATTGTTTAACGAACATTGTAGTTTATTTCGTATACTACCTAAGAAAATAGTGAATTCTTTATTATCTCCTCTCAAGTCCTTACAACCCATTGAACGCAGACGATCGGAGCCAACGTTTAAGAATAGATCACCAGTCATTGTATCACCAGTCTTAGCCACCTTCGATGCAACTTGTTCATTAACGTATTTCTTATTCGTCAAATGATTATCGTTGGACGGAGAATCGTCGTGATTCGTTATCAAATCAATGGCTTGACCCCAACTTAAAGCCTCATCCATTGCTGCTGTCAAAGGTTTCGTTGTTGGTAGTCCTTTAATTTTGTGACCACCCATTTTTAAATTTCCAGTCGCGATGTTTGCTCCATCCAATCGAAGAAAACTAGCATTTACTTGACTAAGAGTGACACCTCCAGCGATTACTCTTTGTGATGAACCAACATCGGTGTGACCAAATTTATCGACGGGCATTTTATATATAATAATTTTTAATGCAGATTAGTCATCGTATACATATAATTGCATTACCTGAATCTTTCGTATAAGATTATCTTCCCTTTGCCATGTAGATGTAACTCTGTAATATTGATATGCATCCGTAGTAGAAATATTTAAAACTGTATCTTCAAAAGTTCTTGAAGAATAAGATAAGAATGCAAACACTACTCCATCATTGCTAGCGTATAAATCGAAATAAGATACATTTTCTCTTTTCAAAACAATTCTCCAAATTTTAACTGGCTCAGGACATTTAATTTGTAACCAAACAGTTTTATCTTCACCCGAAACCCAAGCTGCGTTAACATCGTCGGTGAGATTAGTGAAAGCATGGTAGGCTTTGTTTTCGTTATAACAAGCACTGGCACTAGCAACGAATCCTGTCACACTTTCATCAGCTTCCAAGGGAGGAATATATCCAACATGGCACTTTTTCAGAGATTTGTCGACGTAATTCTTTGTAGCAGCATCTTGAGCTAAAAGAGGATCGCTTAAATCGTTGATATTATTACTATTCATTAGGATATTTTGATAAACGTCGATTTTTCGATCGTTAGACGCTCTACCGATTCTCATTATATTTTCTACACCTATTTTGCATAGAAATCCATCCGTCGATTGTAATGTAATAGGATTGTTTAACGAACATTGTAGTTTATTTCGTATACTACCTAAGAAAATAGTGAATTCTTTATTTTCTCCTCTCAAGTCCTTACAACCCATTGAACGCAGACGATTGGAGCCAACGTTTAAGAACAAGTCGCCAGTCATTGTATCACCAGTTTTAGACACTTTCGAAGCATCAACGTATTTCTTATTCGTCAAATGATTATCGTTGGACGGAGAATCGTTGTGATTCGTTATCAAATCAATGGCTTGCCCCCTACTTAAAGCTTCATCCATTCCGGCAGTCGAAGTATTCGTTACTGGGAGACCTTTTATCACATATCCATTCATTTTTAAATTTCCAGTCGGTAGATTTGCTCCATCACATCGAAGAAAATTAGCATTTATTTGACTAAGAGTTACACCTCCAGCGATTACTCTTCGTGATGTTCCTCCAAAATCGGTGTGACCAAATTTATCGACAGGCATTTTATATATAAAATAATTTTTAATGCAAGCCGTTTATAACTTCTTGGAAATTCATTCCATCACCCACCATCTTCGTCACATACAGACACAAATGACCACAAAATACTTCGTTATCGGGTTGTATTCGCTCACTGTTATATAACACTGGACGGCGTAAATACTTTATCAGTTCCAGAGGGGGAGGAAGGCCGTAACTATCGAAATATATTTTCTCATTACCGCTCTTTAAGAAAGCGCACCAATGCTGACCGGTTCCTTTAGAATCGTCTAGATTCAATATCCCACATTCAATCCGTCTAGGTTTATTCGGCAGCTCGTCTCGCACGAAAACGCCTCTAAAATTCGGAATATTCAGCTTCTTCGCGGCATCCAATAATTCAAAATTCGATAAAGCAATATTCGGTAGCACTACTCCACAAACATCGATTTGTTTGACGCTCATTTATTTAATATAAACATTAATTAAAAATTTTCAACGAGTAGTGACCATATGCCAAAGTATGAATTCCATCCTCCATTATTACCCGTTTATCGTCATCTGCAGATAATGCAACTTTATTAATTTCTTCTGTATAAATATCGTGATGATAAGATCTAATAACATTCATCGTTCGTTGTTGTTCTTTTTTAGTAAATAAACAGTCTTTATAATCTTCGTGAGTAATAGTTTTCTGGACAACATTCTTCTTAATACCTTTACATTTCTTGTGCTCATCTCCAGCAGCCATCTTATAAGAATACAACTTTGCTCTGAGTCCAATAAATTCTTTTATCTGTTTCCCACTAGCTTCATCCTTGAACATTCCAATAACTTTTTTATTTACTCCAACCTCAATACCAGATGGATGATCTCTCGGGTATTCACTCGTGTCGAATCGAGTCTTAATATCGCCTGCGATATCTGAGTAAAAGTCTTCAGTTTTAATTTCGTATGTCAAAGAATCTGTATCGGTAAATAATAATTTAGCTCTATTTCCGTATTTATCCTTGATGTAATTGTAATGAAATTCATACATCAACGTTTTGCTCAAGTCTAATATACACATGCCAAGATATATAGGTTTATTATAGTACAATTTAGTTTTTTTCATGTGAACGGCTATTAGATTTTCATCGAAAATAGTACATCTCTCGTAATTAGGTTTAGCGGCTAGTTCAATAGCCCTCTCCTCATGACACACTAACTCTACATCAACACGATTTTCAATGTTCTCACAAGTTTTTCCAAAGACACTGTTATTCATTAATTTGAAAAAGTCTTTTTCAAAGTCATTAGTAGCTTTCGTTCTAAGAGCTGTATTTAAATCGATATACTTTTTCAACCAATCACTTTCTTCGAATAGTACACCTCTAAGCACCTTTGTTATTTTCAAACCCAAGCTCTCATACAGCTTCAGATTATCGTAGTGCAGCACATACTTCTTTTTATCGTTTAAGTTTGGAATTAACTTTTTGACTTTGTTAATCTCAATGCTTTCGGGGGCTAACGGAAAATCGTTATGCAGGTCGTGTAACTCTTTAGGATATTCCAAATCAACTTCCAATATGCATGGAATACTTCTCCAATTATTTAATTCATCTTCGTTCATCCATTTGAACCCGTGAGTAGGTAAATTTTTGATCATAGCCCATCCATATAGATTATTCGCATCCAGGTAAGTAATAAATGTAGAATTTTCGTTACTATTGAAATCGCTCATATATTTATTATTCGCTTTCCCGTAACGATTTGATATTGTGCTCACTCCTCCTCTCATCCCTTGCCTAAGCATCAGAATCATATCGTAATCATTCAATAACTCCAATTTCACGCCTGTCAATTTTAAAGCGGCATCCCAGGCTAAACCAGGAGATGTAAAATACCATGCAGGGTCAAGCGTATAGTTCTTCATACACACATCTCTAAAGTTTTCGAAAACATCGGCAAGTAACAGAACATCCGAAACGTTGTATAAATCGTGATATTCTCTGAATGTTTTGCATCCAAATTCCTTCCATACCGTTTTTGCATGCTCGTAGTCTTCATCGCTAATATTCGAATCATTTAGCTTAGAATAGAAAGCGGATTTTGGTGGTAGTTCGGTTTCATTAAAGGTAGTAAATGAATCGACGTAGTCATAAGGATATATGCCTTTTCTCAGCAAAAGATCGAGCTTCTTTCCAGTATATCGTTTCCCAATATTTTTACACTGGTCTTTGCTTAGGTTCCTCGATAAAGCATCAAGACTAGAAGCCATAAATTTAAAACTGTCGATAAAACGCAGTTGTCGCTTGACGGTAATCTCTTTTCCCTCTTTATTTACAAACTTATCAACAACGACCTCTCTGCTAAAAGATATATACTTTTCCTCGTTATTAGGTATGCAATTAATTTTCTCTCCATTATTACCTCTCAGTTTCTTAATGAACAGATGACAATCGTACCCGGAAAGATTATGAAACACTACAGGGAAAAACTTGGGGACTTTATAGTTTACATTACAAATGTTATGAGCAGCCCCTCTAAATTTACCGCTAAGATGACAGTGATCTCTCACTCGGTCTTCGCCCAACGTTTTTTCACAGATATGACATATAGTAGCTCCATCAAAACACTTCTTGTCCTCTTCTGTAAATATCATCTTCTTAGGGAATTTAAATTGATTATATATTTGTTTTATATTCTCTTCTAGTTTATCTACAAATATTTGACCAACATCATCATCTTCGCTTTCAGCCGTAAACGTCACAGGATCTTGAGAATATACACTATCGTCGAAACATTTTATGTGGTAACAAAAGGAGCTAGGAGTATGCTTTTGATATTTATTAGTGTACGACAACTCTGGATTTGGTTGGCATGTATCGATCGGTTTTACAAAAGACTCAAAATCTGCGTAGACTATAAACGGAACCCTCATAGAATTGTTATAATTTTTAAAACTTAACATAGTTCCTGGTTCTGGCATTTCTATTTTTTGTGCGTTATGTTGAGAGCAGTACTCATTATGGTTGTTAAGCGCTCCTGGCGTTGTGAAACCATTCATACACCTTTTACAATAATACATCGAATTAGTCCGAAATCTCATCAATCTGTTAAAATTCTTGATCCAGCAATAATGTTTCCTTTCTCCGTTGGAAATAAGCAATAGATCTACACAAATACTACTTTCACACTTAGACAGATAAAGCGGGTAGACATGTTTTTCAAAACCGAATACATTAACATTAATATTGTTATTTCTCTCGAATTTACCTATCACATTAGCATCAGCAGCAACTGGAAACTCAATACCACTCCAATTAATTTTTTTCGATTGTTCTGTCAAAGCTTTCGTTATTTTTTCCGGATGGTCATCCACCGGATTCAACGCTCTAGTGATACACCATTTGAAGCATTCTTCATCGTCGTTTTTCATATTTATAATAGCCTTTTTATTAGCTAAAAAGTCGGGAAGCGGAATGTAAGAACTACCTCTTAAGGGTGTATATTTTACCGTATTTATATCTAATTTTACAACGGCTTTAAATCTCCAATTACTTCCTTGCATCTGAAAACTAGCAATAGACTCCATGATTTTATCTTTTTTTCTGCTGTATATTTCATTCAAGTCGGTAGCTTCTAAAATAACTTCTGCCCTGGAAACGAATGGTATATCCTCAGAAGTCACTATTCCAGATTTCATATCTACTCGTTCCATAGTACAAGTAAGAACTAGATTAACCTTTGTTTGGCGATTACTCGACAACAGATTTACTACCTGCGGTCTGACGAAATTAAGAAACGACGAGGCATCCATTCCATTAATTCCATCTATTCTATATTGCTTGGTGAATCCTTTAATAGCCGACGCCGTTTCTCGAATTTTAGTTTTATCGAATATCCTGGAAACAGTTGACTTCAACGATTCGAGTTTTTCGTTAACGACTTTAGTGTCTCGTTCGGGCACATAACTAAGTAACCAATCCGCAAAATCATTTATTTTAGCTCTAACCCTATTTTTGTATTTTCTCTTAGGCGCTACTGGTTTGTATTTACCAGGTGTGGGAGTAAGCGTAGGAACCTTAATGTCAGGAACCGATGAGTCGAGCAAGTGTTCATCATGGTTCATGTTTCTTAAACTACTTTTCTTTAAATCCATTTTATTTTTACCACGCAAAAATATTAATACATTAGCTGTGAGATCGAAGATCCACTTATCGAACACTTATCTGTGAGATCGAAGATCCACTTTAATATCATATCTATCTCTCGAACACTTTAATTTCGTATCTATCTCTCCAGACATTTCCGTTATGATAAGCTATTATACCAGCACTTTGACCATACGCCTTAGCAGCTTTGTACATCGATGGATACGAGGTAATAACGCCAGTCTCTCGATCTATAATATCTACTCTTCTCGGCTGTTTCCTGATACTACCCAACGTGTCATGTCGATATGACACAGACTTGTAGTCCGTCGGAAGAATATTCTTTTCAATCAGTACAGCTATCATTTGAGGTTTGTTGAGATGCGAAGTGCCTGTAACATTGTTATGCTTGGCCAACATTCTAAGCTCTGGTAGCTTCATAATATATAAGTATTCTTTAAATCAATTTTCCATACACAACACTCATTTTCTGCCCATCCGATTGGAACTGCAGCAACCTATCTGAAATTACGACAGCATACGCTTCTGTGTCGGCTGGCACTGCTGCATTGAAAAGAGCCTTAATCTGAATATCAACGACTGACGATTTCAAACGCTCGGATTGTTTGCTTACATCGAACACGAACAACGGGTATAATTCTTTATAATCTACAGGTGTTATATTGCTTTGGGTAATCAACTTATCCATACCATAGAATTTTTGACTAAAGGAGGACGCGTCTCTGTACGCTCTGGAGAATTGTTGATTAGGAAACGACAGGTTATGGTCGACAGCTGGATATCTTTCTTGATTCATCATCACATATATGTTCTTGAGATCGCAGTGATTAAATAGCGACGGATTACTTTCCTGATTACCGCTACGGTCCGTTTGAAATCCTACGATGATATATCTAGGTTTCTCCGGTGATGTTTTTACGCAAAAACGCCAACTGAAACTTGTCGATTGAGGAACTGTTATTGTGTCGCATTGACGAGCTCTATACGCAACTGGCAACGTTAATTTTGATTCAATCGTCTTATACAACTGCATTCGTTCCATATCGGAAGGAATAACGTGTGGAATAAACCATGAAATTTTGTTTATCGCAACTTTTCCAGCAGCTGCAGCGTTATCTCGGAATATTGCATCATCGTCGGCTTTACGAACTAATGTCAGCGTCTGTTTGAAGCCGTAAATAATCTTGTCGTAATCATCGCAAAACCCGAAAATATGCTTCAACGGAACAATAAAGCTGAACATTCCTTTAGTGTTTGGTTTGCGAATGAGAAAGCTTTGTCTAGTGGCAAATCCGGGGTTATCCGCAATAACAGCAGTCGCTCCAGTGTCTTTATACCACAGCTGATTTAAGCCTTGAGTCAGCTGAAAATCGTTTGGATACGTAAGTAAACCGAGCATCGTTGTAGCTTGACCCGGATGAAATAGCGTTTCGATTTCTTGATTAGATAACTGATAGGATATTTGACTGAATAGATACATAAGCCCATTATTCGTAAGAGCGACTAAATCGGCGTTAACGTATGCGGTGTCATCGGCTTTAATTAGTCTTCCATCGAATTGTAGATATGACTCTGCTGGGTGACTGTATAAGTCTTGTAATTCAATATTTATTCTTATTTCACCAGAACTGTTAAGGTTAGTTCTCGCTACAGGTTCGTACTCGTGCCATTCGTATCGCTCGATACCTTCATCGATCAATGGTTGCTCTGTGAATCTTAGAATATCGGATTGCATTTTATTATACATATATTTTTAAATAAGAAAATAAATTTGTACACCTAAATAAGAAAATAAACTTAAGCAAAATAAATTTAAACTTAAGCCATTTTCAAACCACCTCCGTTTAAGCGTTTTACGAGATCCTGAATTCTAATAGCTCCTCCCGTCATTTCTGGATTCGATCCTAGTAATCTAGCTAGAATGACTTTAGTTTCCTGAGTTATCGGCTGTTGAACGGGAGCTTTAGGGAGTATCTTATTGAGTAATCGTTTTCCAACGTCGATCGCCTTATCCTTAGCAACACCCCCAATCTCTTTGACAGCTGTGCTCGCAATTTGTTTGGCTGCATTCGATGTCAGTAGCCTCTTGAGAAATCCTGCAATGGAATCGAATATTCCTGCTCCACCGACAACGTGTACTTTTTTATAACTTCTTCTCGCAACGACCAGCATTTCTATATCATCAATTTTTAAATTAGATCATCAATTTTTAATTAGATCATCAATTTTTTATATTCATCTTTGGATATCACTCCCTGTCTCAGTAACTCATCCGTCATACCTACAATTTCATTTCTTACTCCTGTATTTCCCGCTTTGTAGCTATATATTCGCAACTCTAATTGTTTTACTAATTCGTTAGGATCTGAAGGAATGGTAATTATTCCGCTTCCTGTTTTACCTCTTAACTTTATGTAATCGTCCCATATGGGTTTTATTATCTTTGCATATTTTACACTTCTAGACGATTTAGGTTTGTTTGGTTTATTTGGCTGACTCATGGCATTCGTTTTAATTAGAATCTCGGCGTATTCTTCGAGATCACGATTATCATAAATTGAACTGTTTGGACTAGCTAACGTTAACAATTCCCATAATCCTGGAGTTCCTTGATAAGTTGTGGTTCCAACTGTAATATCATTTCCTTGGATTGAGGCTTCGCTGTCACCGATGTAGAATTTTCCATCTCTTGATCTTAATCCGAATGTTGTGTCCACAAGTCTTTTATCAGAAGCATATTTTTTAAGGTATTCAACTGCAATATTTCCTAATTCTAACCTTCTAATGTCTTCTACTGGGTCATCGTCATCGTACGCCTCTATAGACGGATACTGGGGAAATTGAATAGTTTTCAACGAATCTGGAAGTGATTTTAGAGCGAGTGATGTTGCTGCAGAGTTATCTTTTATTGTCGACAGCAAAGCGTTTTGTTCTTTTGAAATTGCTGATTGAGAGTCGACTATTGGTTTGTAGATTTTCGTTAATTCTCGTTGAAGTCCAAGATCGTCTATTCTCTCTGAAAGAAAGTTTTGCTTAATATTTTTTTTCGTTTTTAAAAACTCTTCGATAATAAAATCTCTTTTTGCAGGATCGCTAATTTTCAGTAGTGACATTTTTTATTATAATGTTTAAAACGTAACGTAAAACGTAAACGTAAAACGTAAACATAAAACGTAAACATAAAACGTACAATTTATGCATCGTAGTAATTAACATAACATATGGAGTCTTTTTCGTTTATAGTAACTGGTGAATCGGAGTTGTTTTGTATTGTAATTATTATATCCTCTGCGTCCTCTAGGACAGTACCATCTTGAAGACTCAGTCTGAGTTGTTTCAACTTCTGTCTAAGAGAGACTAGACACATTCCACTGGTCATTCGGACTCCAAGGCCTACTTCTACTGTAATATTTGTCTTTGGTTCAATCGTTATCGCTTGCTGAGCAAAAATCTCATATCTGTCACCTGTTCGTTGTCTTGCAGGAGCGTGAGTGACCACTTTAGGCATCCAAATTATCGGACTCACACGAGGCTTCCGTTTGGTGATAAATTTGTGTATTGGGTGACCGTATCCAGACATTTATATAAGTGGTTTTTTAAAGTAACATTCCAAGAATAGGAATATTTTTAAATGGTGAATTGGGACCAAGTATAAGACCTTCACCGCTGATATATCCTGCTCCTCTTTTCATAAACAGACCAGAACCCGATATCGAACTACCCTTTTTCCACGGAGATAGAAAAAGACCTTCCCCAGCAGGCACTATCTTACAGCATATTCCTCCTTTCTTAACGTACAGCACGGCAGATCCACTTATCGGGTGTGAGATCGAAGATCCACTTATCGGATGTGAGATCGAAGATCCACTAATTTTATCGACAATTTTGGAACCAGCTGCAGAACCCAATCCTGTTAAGGCTCCTGTGGCTAAACTCGGAAGAACACTAGACAGAAGAAACTTTCCGGCTGTTGCTAAGAACGGTAGAATAGC
Organism: Lumbricus rubellus; assembly: GCA_945859605.1. Classification (NCBI taxonomy): domain Eukaryota; kingdom Metazoa; phylum Annelida; class Clitellata; order Crassiclitellata; family Lumbricidae; genus Lumbricus; species Lumbricus rubellus. Next base: position 22,236,476 of record OX243816.1, on the reverse strand, counting down.
GCCAATAAATCCGCCTTCGACTCTCGCATTGTCTTCTAATTGCTTTTTACCCATTTTAATTGTCACACCAGTTCCATTCTGATACGCTTTCGTTATCTTGTTAATTTGCCTCTGGTTTAGAGCTAACACATGCTCACCAGTTATGTCTCCATGAGAAAGTCTTATACTCACTCCAGTTCCTACTTGAACAGCTCGCTTAATCTTCTCTTTTTGCCCTTCAGAAATATTAACTTTGACCTTAGCGTAAGCGCTCATCTTATATTAAATATAAACTTTAAATTAAACCTCTCTTATGTGAAATCGTATCGACAATTCCTCACCTCTTAAATTAATTAGTTTTCCATTTTGGTCTATTAGTTTTGTTTCCATCGATGAAATAGAGTATAGCGTTATTGGAAGATACACGAGATTATGAGGAGATTCGATTATCTTGTAACCAGGCCCGACCGATGGAAAGAAAGAATAAATTATGTTCTCCGTAGTTCCGTTAGCATACGATGATCCTATTACATCACTCGTAACTCGTAAACTATTCACGCTGTTTATATCGACTATGTGCTCGGATTCGTTATATCCTTCGGAGTATACACGACTCTGAAATCCTAGAACGGTGCTAATTGAATTTGGTACTGTAAAATCAACTTTATAGTTCTCATCAATTTCCAAAACAGCCTTCAAAGTATTGTTATTTGGTTGCAACTTTATACATTGACCATGACCTTCTTCTTTTAGAATTCTCTGTATGTAATCGTTTAAGTCTTCGATTTCATAGCAACCGGTTGGAATGTCTAAATCTTCCCACGTTACACCGTTATCTGACGAATATATGAATTTATTATTTGTTTCGTCTATATTGGGAAAACTGTAGTAAGTTTCAAGATTAACAAGGGCCATTTCATACTTCTTACTTTTGTCCAGTTCGATTAGTGGATTAAATTTCGTTCGAATTCGTGTGCTCCTTTCGCTCAACAAAATGCAAAAGGATTCTTTAGCCTCTGTGTTGCGTGCAATCGTTTGAGTAGTAGATAAAATTTCGTCAAGAAGGGTTTCCATTTTAGATAGCTATTTTTAAACCTAGAATATAAAATCTTAAATTTTGTTATCATTTTATTATTGCTTTTATTTAATGTAAAATGTATCTAATCCAGATCTGTACCTGCCCTTATTTGTTTTGCTAGTCAAGTCAATAACCACAAAACCATGCGTTTCATCCCACGCAGTTTTGCATAATTTTCGAAATTCTTCAATAGTCATATCATCTACACCTATATGATCGCTGTATATATGATTAATATTCTTGAGGTCTTGAGGGAACAAACATATAAAGTTAGCATTCTCTCTTATAGTTTGTCTAGGTAGCTTGAAATAATTTTGTGCTAGGTAAAAGCAGTCTACATTACTATGCCTACCTCTTATATAATACGATTCGCATTTATTTTGTCGCTCTAACTGTAAATCATCAAAAATCATGAGATTCTTCTTATCTCGACTTAAGTCTCGTGGATCTGGAACATCTTCAGAGGTTTCAAAGAACTTGCATTCTATATCCGATTTTTTGGCCATGTTTTTAGACATCTCCTCGACTACGGCGGTCGGTGATACATTTAATTTCATGATTTCATCGCGATTATCAAAAAGTCTTATAATTGCTTCCTTTGGTAATTTCTCTTCGAATGCTTTTTTAAGTATCTTGTATTCTGATTGAAATAAACTTTTGCCGAAGATTTGCAAGTTATCATAGTCTAGCCAACCAGGTCTCAGTAATAAATTAAGTAGTAAAATCGTTTTACCACATTGAGACTTACCTACGATCAAACCTCTGATGCTTCTTGGTAGGAGAGGACTGTTAAAGCGTTTACTTGATTCTTCATTCCACGATAGGTCTTGGACTTCCATTTTAATTATATTATATTAAAATGGAGCACAGCTCGTATTGCGTAAAATGTAAACGAAAAACTGACTGTAGAGATATTCAACGAGTCGTCAGTAAGAATGGTAGATCTATGCTTAGATGTATATGCGTTGAATGTGGCGCTAGAAAAACTCAGTTTACTAAAATGTCTACTACTGTACAAGGTGGTGATTTGGTATCAGCTCTCAATTCTGCTACTTCTAATATTAAACTTCCATGGGCAAAGTACCCTGGTGAACTACATCTTCCAGGACATTCTTTCACAGGTCCAGGAACTCGATTGGATTTGCGTTTAAACCCTGACGGAACGCCAAAAGACTGGAGCAAACCAGTAGATAGGGTTGATGCAGCGGCCTATCGTCATGACCTAGCCTATGCTAAACATACTGATACAGCAGGGAGAAACGTCGCTGACAGAGCTATGATAGATGAATTAAATAATATACCTAATCCTTCGTTCCGCGAACGAATTGAAAGATCTATAGTAAAACCAATATTATCGACGAAGACCCATTTTGGAATGGGGTTGAAAAAAAAGCTCTGAGATGGACAGACCAACTTGCTGACGAATTGCATAAACCTATAGTCAGGAAGTTCAGGAAGCGAGTTGTTTATGTTCAGGGAGTGGACAAAGTTTGGGCAGCAGACTTGATTGACATGCAGGCTTATGCTAAATTTAATTCTGGTGTGAAATATTTGTTAAGCGTCATTGATATATTCTCCAAGTATGCATTTATTCAGCCGATAAAAGATAAGCGTGGAGAATCTGTGGCAGATGCTTTCGTTAAAATATTTAATACGAGCAAAAGAAGGGGGGAAAAACTTTGGGTCGATAAGGGATCTGAATTCTATAATAAACAGGTAAAATCATTAGGTATGCAGTTGTACTCAACTGAGAATGAAGAGAAATCTTGTATCGTAGAAAGATTTAATAGAACAGTGAAAGAGAAAATGTTCAAATATTTTACAGCAAATTCAACTCAGAGATATATCGATGTTTTAGATAATATGGTTAATTTATACAACAACACAAGACATTCTTCCATTAAAATGACTCCTGTTAAAGCGAGCATCAAAGCAAACGAATGGGTTGTGTGGATGAATCTGTATGGTGATGCTGTACCTGAAACTGTTAAACCTAAATTTTCGGTAGGAGATAAAGTAAGAATTTCTAAGAAGAAAAAGACATTTGAGAAAGGATATACCGCTAACTGGAGTGAAGAAATATTTACTATCACCCAAATCCAATACACAGACCCTATAACCTATAAAATATCTGACTATCATGGAGAACAAATACAAGGGACATTTTATGAAGCTGAGTTACAATCGACAACGCAAGATACATTTAAAATAGAAAAGATTATAAGAAAAAGAGGAAATCGGTCTTTGGTTAAATGGTTAGGCTATGATGATTCATTCAATTCATGGGTTGACAATAAGGATTTGATATCATTGTGAGTTTAACTGATTTACTATTAGCAAACTGATTTACTACCACAGCCCTTGTACAATCATTACTTCTCTATGAACACGCTTTAATAACAAGTTCTAATGTACATTCGCAGTCTGTTCTAAGAAGAAAAAGACATTCGAGAAAAAAAAATTCTTGACTTTTTGGAACGGATGACTAAAAAAAAAAAAAAAAAAAAAAAAAAAAAAAGTTTAAAATAAATTAAATAAATAAAAAAAATTAAATAAATAAATAAATAAATAAATAAAATAATAATAAACTTTAAAAGTCTTCTTTTTAGAATTGCTAAAACACCTATATATATATATATATATATCCTTACACGAGCACCTACATAGTCCGTTGACATGAGAGTCACCCTGGAATGCAAGGAATGTATCGATTTTATAGACCTATATATATATCCTTACACGAGCACCTACATAGTCCGTTGACATGAGAGTCACCCTGGAATGCAAGGAATGTATCGATTTTATAGACCTATATATATATCCTTACACGAGCACCTACATAGTCCGTTGACATGAGAGTCACCCTGGAATGCAAGGAATGTATCGATTTTATAGACCTATATATATCCTTACACGAGCACCTACATAGTCCGTTGACATGAGAGTCACCCTGGAATGCAAGGAATGTATCGATTTTATAGACCTATATATATATATATATATATATATATATATCCTTACACGAGCACCTACATAGTCTGTTGACATGAGAGTCACCCTGGAATGTTTTCTCGCTTTTGTTAGTCCATTGTCCCATGAAAAGATAAAACTGAATGATTATAGTTGGATGATGAACACTGGCTATGTATAAGCCTACAGGTAATCAATGTCACTGCTACACGCTCAGGTGTTGGCGAGATGATCCGATTAAGTAAACGTCAGAACAGTATAGCAACCTGTGCCAATAAGCAACATGTGCAATTATAGAAACTGATCAAGTTGTTGCTCATCCAGCAGCAACGAAGGTCGCTTTGTACCAGATTCTATGTAAAGAATGTCTGGATCAGTAGGTATTGGTTGTAGGTTTACAGTTGTGGGAATTGACTGAGGTTGAGTTGGATTTATTGTAAAATAATTATGTTGACACGAAACTGTGACGTTCGCTCTCAAACGCTCAGCGAGTTGAATATCATCAGTGCTGAAATGTTGAAGGATCCGGTTGTGGTGCTTTGATAGTTGAGTAAACGATAATTCGCATATTATCAAGCGAGGATACACGCGTATGAGCGCGGCAAACAGTTGGTACCGGTGTGCCGTTCTGTAGTTAACACCAAATTCTATCAAATAAAATGTCTTATGATGTAAATCATTGGGTGCAAACTTACGTGCTTGAATGTAAACACTACCTCTCTGATATGCTAAAACTAGGTGTAGTGCTGTAGCCGTTCTTTCTTCCTCTATAATTTGTGCATGTGCTTGTTTTAACGAAGCAAAATCCATCATTTCAATAGGATATGTAGGGTTGTCTAAATTCAATGGATAGTCATTGTCGTGATTTAGAATATACTGCTCGTATTCTTCAATCTTCAGACGTATCTGAGGAAGAATCGAGTCCCGAAAAAGTTTAGTATCCTGAGATTCAGCGGTTGGTCTTCCATGAGGTCGCTTCGGCGTTCTCTTGAGGATGTTGTTGATATCGCGTAAATGTTCCTCGAATCGTTCTTTTTCATCATTATTATTCTCAAACACGATGTTAATTGCTAGGTCGATTGCCTCGTTTGAAAACTTAGCCGCATCCTTAATGGAGTCAGACATTTTTAACTGATTTAATACAGCAACTACCGTACTTATCGCAAAATCAAAAAGCCACTGTGAGATGTACAACAAAACGTTGTTAATGCTTCAAATTTACCTATTTACAGAGTCGTCCCTACAATGGATGAATCATACTACGCAAGCGCGAGCCTACTGTAACAGGTGTTTCTGCATTGTCATATATTGATTGCTGTATGACGAAAGCCAGGGAGCGAACGAACGAGGCTGTGGCTGGAGAAACTATTGATCTCTTTATGGTCGATAGGTTAGGTTGCTACATGCAGCTGTTGTGTAAATCAATACCTTTGTCTGGCCTTTGTTGGCCTTTGTTGGCCTATCCATCCATCCATCCATCCATCCATCCATCTATCTATCTATCTATCTATCTATCTATCTAGCTAAATAACTAAAATGAGCTAGAGGTGGGTGATGTTGAGAGTTGAAATGATGAGAGATGTGAACAGGAATCAGGAAATAATAAAAGACCCTAAAGGAGAAGAGGAGGAATCAGAGGGTGGAATAATAAAAGACCTCTTGGTTGACAGTTCAGCGCGCTATCCACTGTACTACCGAGCACCCCCCTCAGGAAATAATAAAAGACCCCCAGAAAATTAAAAAGACATCTACTAATTATAACTCAAAAATTACAAGCCACGGAATTTTTCTTTACTTCACGATTGATTATAACTCTTAATCAATCATTTTTATCTTACTTTGTACTAGGAATTGATGTCAGTAAGATCGAACACACTTGCAATGTGCATCAGGAATATACAATACATAGGCTAGCTCTAGCAATGTGCATTTTGTCTGTTTTTATTCTTAAGTGGGGCCTCATAATTGAAATTGCTTAGGGCTTCACTCTGTTTAAATCCGGCCCTGACGGGATCTAGCCTGCATGGGCACATACCTAGACACATAGCCTATGTGCACATGCACAGGCACAACACAGCTTACAACTTACTCTACATAGTACATATATAGCCTGCATTATATGCTAGGCGTGGGTTTGCACTGATTCAACGCATTAGGAAAATGAATTGATCCAGTGTTACTCTATTCCAGCACGAATTCAAATAAATTGTCCCATTGAACTACAGAGACCATAGTCGGATCTGATATCAGCTTATCATCATCGTCGTCGGCGCCGCCACCAAAAAACCATTTGTTGACCGACGCTGAGTCAATGTGTGCTGCTGCTGCTGCTGCTGCTGCTGCTGCATTCGCGTCGTCGTCTCGTGATGTCATCCGTCACGTGACCGGCGTCAGCGATGCAACGAAACCCAAAAAAGAGATATATAATCATATATATATACATATATATATACATATATATATACATATATATACATATATATATATATATTAATGCCTACATATATTATATATGTATATATATATATTTTTATATATGCTCATCAACAGATCGATTGCAAATGCATCATAATTTTCATTATTATTTTTAAGTGCACAATTAAAAAGCACTTCTTTCAGGAAATACATCAGAGGTGCTCCCGACCAAACTAATTGGTTTGGTGGAATAGAAGGAAATTAAATGCTCGTGTCACAGATTGCGTGGAAGCCAGTTCAAGAGTGAGGCTCAGACTATAATACATGTAGGCCAGTGGTGGCCAACCTGCGGCACGCGTGCCACTTGTGGCACGCCGGCCTTTGATGAGTGGCACGGAGGACCATGAAATGTTTGAAAAATATTTATACTATGGCTCCTAGTTTGGAATGTTATCTCTTAGACTTACCGTAGGCGAATCACAGGTGCCTCTGTAACTCCATAGCTGCATGCAGTGACCAGGGCAAGGTTAATTAACTGCTGACGGACACAGCACAGGCGCTCGAAGTGAACTGAGGCATGCTCATCAGTCGACTAACGGTCAAAGTCCACACTCTCCACAGCATCCATTCAGAGATAAGAAATTGAGCTTCACCCCACTGTAGGGTTGCAGGATAAAACAAAGGAAGAGACTCCTGTTGGTTATGTCTTTAGCATTGCTATTTGCTGTGTACTGCAACAGTTGTGGTGCATGCAAGTGTAACGATCGTGGATCGTTGCGTTATATGTTTTAGTTCTGCTTAATTTTGGTTCGCACCCGAAGTTCTATATTTAGCCTGTTATCGGTTACGTAATGCCCATTAATAGATATTGCGCCTTAAAAACTGCACTGCAGACGTGGCGTGAGGTGAGGTGTGGTGCTCTTAGCCAATCACGAGGCTTCCCGCTTGTCACGTGGGCCGGGTGGCGCCGGTGCATGGTCAGTTGAAGGAAAATCGTTGAGAGTGAAGGACGTGTAATTTTCTTAGTGAAAGATTCGCACTTTGTGTGCAAATAATTATTATATCTGTTCTTCCGCGATTAAGTTGGAAGCGGGTTTCATTTGTGTTGCTGTGTGTTACCTCCTGAGTTTCTTATATACATTGATCGATATTCTGGACTGTCGTGGGTTGAATTGAAACATCGCAAAGTATCTGTTTACCGCAAGCTGGCCGTTTCGATATATAAATATTTCTGGATTGACAGGGAAGTGCAAACACATTATATTAATCTGGCTATCATAAAAATTGTTGTGATAATTTAATAGAAATACTAGGCCTCTCTAAAATTACACCTCGTGCGAATAACCCATTCGGTAATTAATAAATAATAAACTGTTACTCAGAACTTAAACGCAAAGTAGTCTGTACAAATATTAGGGCGATAAATACTGTTAAAAGATCCCGAGGAGATCTTTCCGCTATCAAAATAACAAACTAAATTTCAGTGGTTCATTAGGCATTGATAGGTTGCAATTACCGTTGTACATTGAAACTCTGTTTGTGTTAAATGCTAATTACAAATAATAAATTAAGAAAATAATTGGAAGAAACTATCGCATTATTATTCACTAAATATCATGTCAGAAAGCGGTTTGTCAGAGACAGAGGAGGTTGAAGAGAAGGAAACAGGAGAAGGGGAACAGGAGGGCTCCCACTCAGTGCAGTCAGTAGAATTCAATGGGGATCTTTCTGATAGAATTAAGGAGCAAGAGGAGAAGATGGAGAAATGGTCTAGCTGCCTAACAGAAATCATGGAGCGCCAGAAACACTTTGAAGACTTGGTCTCCACCCTAGTGAATAATCAGGAGGGAATAGGGGAATTAAAGAATGAGTTAAGTAGTCTAACTGAATTCCTTTCGAGGGGAGTTGGGTCCCAAAAACCTGTTGGGTGGGAACTGAACCCAGATGAGCCATCTCGAGGGGCTGTCGTCGTCGACCCAACGACCGTGAGACTATGTCCAGCCGCCACTCCTGCCGATCCTGGTACTGTAGTTGGTCTAAGGGCCCAATTCTCCCCGGAAGTGGGAACCGATGTGATGGGCCGGGCCCACGAAGATCCATATCCATCCCAGGAACCTGAGGCTAGGTTTTCCCTGTCCGAAGACTTGGAGAGGTATGCTCCCACCCAGCAGTTAGCGCCCTCGCGGGTGGCCTTGTTCGAATTCCTTGGAACTCAAGATCAAGGATCAAGAGTAGGTGGCCACCTGGCGAGTAGACCCGTCGCTACAATTGGTACCAGAAGTGGGGTGTGGTCCCGTAATGTCCACCCCTAAACACTCCATCGGTGCGCCTACTGTCATCGACTGTAGCTTCCCTTGTTTGGGTGGTTTTCCCCGAATGTACTGAGCGCAAGGCACACAGCGTCGTAGTTCGGAATTTACGTCTTCTCTCCACCCCGGCCAGTATGCCCTCTTCTGAAGCTGTGAGAGTGTTCGCCGAATCCCCATGTGTCCGCCGGTTATTCCCTCGTGAGCCAATTTTACAATGGTGGGCAGAGGCACACCCGATTAGGAACCAAGAAGCCGCCACGGTCGCCCGGGTTCTGGTCGAACAGGTTTTCAGTCGGTTTGGATGTCCGAGACAGATTTTGACGGACCAAGGCCCTTGTTTCGAGGCGGCCTTGTTCAAGGATATATGCCAACGACTGCAGATTGATAAAATCCGCACAACACCATACAAGCCGAGCACCAACGGAACCGTGGAAAGATTTCATCGGACTCTGAACACTATGCTAGGGAAGGTGGTAGCCCAGAACCAACGGGATTGGGACGTGCACCTACCCTACGTCCTGGCCGCCTACAGAGCCAGTGAAAATGAGAGTACCGGTTTCACCCCGAACCGGCTCTTTCTGTCACGAGAACTCTGTCTACCAATCGATCTGGTGTTAGGCGATGTTCGTGTTACCAAAGTTCTGTCAAGTACCGATGATTTCGTCCAAAACCAAGTCGAAACTATACAAAAGGATTTTGAGCTGGCCCGGAGTTGTATGAAGCGGCAAATGGGTCTGCTATTCAGGTGCTGGGAGAAACGATGCTGAAATTGAAGATTGAGGGACGGGCGTTTGAAATACCATGTCTGGTGACCAAACAGGTCTCGGAGATTATCTTGGGATTGTCATGGATGAAGAGGGAGAATGTTCTGTGGCACATTGGCCGCAATTGGGTAATCGTCAGAAATCATCGGTTTACCGTACGCTGCAAGTCTCGCCCGGTGAGGTGTAATCGGGTCATCATTGTGTCCGACAATACTAGGAATGCTCCACTGAGCAGTAAAGCCTTTTCCATTGCCAGGAACAGTGAAACGGAGAGCAGAGTTTCGGAATTTCCGGATGAAACTGACGACAGGTCGAGATCGGCTAACTTAGTGATGGCTCGGTCGTTGGAGACTCTACCCGCATTCTTCGCTTCGTCGGTGGTGGCCCAGGATCGTCGCCAACCAGATGTGCACTCATCGGCCGGCTCTGCGGTTTCCTCTTTCGCTTACGTGCCTCCTCGCGCCTCAATCGCTTCCCCGGTCAAGGATCAGGAGAATTTGGTTTCAACAAGCCACTTCTCGTCGAGAGTGCTTTGTGCCTCTGAAGTGTCGAGTTCAAGCGATGTGCATGCTGTGTCATGTGTTGATGATTTCTTTGTGATGAATAAAGCCATGCATAATTCTGTGATCCCTTCGAGAATTTGTGTAGCGCCGAGGTCCCACTAGGTGTTCGGGATAGGGTGTAGAAAGTAAGGTAGAGTAAGGTGGTGCGCGTAGGTTAAACCCCTTTTGTGTTTTTCCTTGTGTTTTAAACTTTGTGTAGCGCCCTTACTGCATTGTTCTAAGTGATTTGTTGGTATATGTGTCAGAGCATGATCTTTGTGATTAGAGGACTTTTTCTTGTAAGTGGCTCTGTACAATTGATGATATAGCACTGTGTGTCACTCTTATAATGATTGCTTACCTGTATGTGTATTGTAACAATAGAAATTATAGAGTGGAAATTTAGAGATGCACGGCGACATCTGGGTGATGTTACTACACTTCCACCGAATGGATCTGTTAGAGTTTGGCCGTACCCCGCTTGAAGAAATGTTAGAGGCCACTCCGTCGCTTCTATCGGAGATGGGTGTGATCCCAGCAATTGCAACCACTGTGTAAACCCTAGACAGTATTTTCTGACTTTGTGCCTTGGGCCTAACAATTCGTTGGATATTGTTGCTAGGTATAGTGAGCAGGTTAAGGGTTGTGGTTAACTTCATGTAGGACTTCGACAATTGTCTGATTAGGTCCAAAATTGGTTTGTGCCTTGGGCCCACCAATTAATAATCTCAGAAAGGGAATCTGATTTATAAGTGTTCTATTACTTGGTTAGTTAAGAGTTCAGTATAATTAATGTTGCAATGTTTTTCAATCTCTATGTTACGGCAATTTTTCAGTTCTGAAAAATTAAAATTAGGGGGGGAGAGTGTAACGATCGTGGATCGTTGCGTTATATGTTTTAGTTCTGCTTAATTTTGGTTCGCACCCGAAGTTCTATATTTAGCCTGTTATCGGTTACGTAATGCCCATTAATAGATATTGCGCCTTAAAAACTGCACTGCAGACGTGGCGTGAGGTGAGGTGTGGTGCTCTTAGCCAATCACGAGGCTTCCCGCTTGTCACGTGGGCCGGGTGGCGCCGGTGCATGGTCAGTTGAAGGAAAATCGTTGAGAGTGAAGGACGTGTAATTTTCTTAGTGAAAGATTCGCACTTTGTGTGCAAATAATTATTATATCTGTTCTTCCGCGATTAAGTTGGAAGCGGGTTTCATTTGTGTTGCTGTGTGTTACCTCCTGAGTTTCTTATATACATTGATCGATATTCTGGACTGTCGTGGGTTGAATTGAAACATCGCAAAGTATCTGTTTACCGCAAGCTGGCCGTTTCGATATATAAATATTTCTGGATTGACAGGGAAGTGCAAACACATTATATTAATCTGGCTATCATAAAAATTGTTGTGATAATTTAATAGAAATACTAGGCCTCTCTAAAATTACACCTCGTGCGAATAACCCATTCGGTAATTAATAAATAATAAACTGTTACTCAGAACTTAAACGCAAAGTAGTCTGTACAAATATTAGGGCGATAAATACTGTTAAAAGATCCCGAGGAGATCTTTCCGCTATCAAAATAACAAACTAAATTTCAGTGGTTCATTAGGCATTGATAGGTTGCAATTACCGTTGTACATTGAAACTCTGTTTGTGTTAAATGCTAATTACAAATAATAAATTAAGAAAATAATTGGAAGAAACTATCGCATTATTATTCACTAAATATCATGTCAGAAAGCGGTTTGTCAGAGACAGAGGAGGTTGAAGAGAAGGAAACAGGAGAAGGGGAACAGGAGGGCTCCCACTCAGTGCAGTCAGTAGAATTCAATGGGGATCTTTCTGATAGAATTAAGGAGCAAGAGGAGAAGATGGAGAAATGGTCTAGCTGCCTAACAGAAATCATGGAGCGCCAGAAACACTTTGAAGACTTGGTCTCCACCCTAGTGAATAATCAGGAGGGAATAGGGGAATTAAAGAATGAGTTAAGTAGTCTAACTGAATTCCTTTCGAGGGGAGTTGGGTCCCAAAAACCTGTTGGGTGGGAACTGAACCCAGATGAGCCATCTCGAGGGGCTGTCGTCGTCGACCCAACGACCGTGAGACTATGTCCAGCCGCCAGTGTTGCCACTGAGGTTTCAAAAAAAAACATAGATTTCCTAAAAAAAAAAACACAGAAAAACACAGACGTCGCCCGGCCGAAAAGTAAAGAAAATTTTATATTTTCGCCGGCAAAAAAATTGATGACCTTTTTTTTTTTTTTTTTTTTTTAGTCATCCGGTCCGAAAAGTCAAAAAAATTTCTATTTTCGCCGACAAAAAAGTTGATGACCTTTTTTTTTTTTTTTTTTTTTTTTTTTTTTTAGTCATCCGGTCCGAAAAGTCAAAAAAAAACCCAGAAACCCAGACGAAAACCGAAAAAAACACAGATTTTTCCAAAAAAAACCCAGAAACCCAGACGAAAACGGGAAAAAACACAGATTTTCCCCAAAAAAACACAGAAATCCAGACGAAAACGGAAAAAAACACAGATTTTCCCAAAAAAAAACCCAGAAACACAGACGAAAGCAAAAAAACATAGATCTATGTGGAAAAACACAGCTGTGGCATCACTGCCAGCCGCCACTCCTGCCGATCCTGGTACTGTAGTTGGTCTAAGGGCCCAATTCTCCCCGGAAGTGGGAACCGATGTGATGGGCCGGGCCCACGAAGATCCATATCCATCCCAGGAACCTGAGGCTAGGTTTTCCCTGTCCGAAGACTCGGAGAGGTATGCTCCCACCCAGCAGTTAGCGCCCTCGCGGGTGGCCTTGTTCGAATTCCTTGGAACTCAAGATCAAGGATCAAGAGTAGGTGGCCACCTGGCGAGTAGACCCGTCGCTACACATGTAAATAATCAACATTGAACTTCACTTCAGTGAGTTACCGGGGAACTCTAATGAAAACTACCGGCCTAGGTAAGCTATCAAGACTAATTTTAGAGAAAGAACCTTTTAGGCAGAACAGTCATTTTTTGCCATAGCAAGTGATGAATTGATAATGATGGTCAAACTTATACGAGTTAAGTCTGACATCAGCATGAAAGAAAACTCATTCTGATGGCAAGTAAAGTCTTTCTCAAGTTTTGTAAAGGTTCAAAATCTAAGCAATAATAATGTCTAACATTGCCGCTATGAACACATGCTTTGATGAGACCGGGAAAAAATGTCATTATATATATATATAGGCACAGAGGACCATGGAATTTATATATATAAATGTCATATATATATATAGATATAGTTACTTTATGCAAGTGCAAGTTTTAAATTGTAACAGGTTACAATTTCTTTCGTCAGGTATATGTATAGTGGCACGCGGACGGTATGGGCGATAGTTTGTGGCACACTGAGTACAAAAGGTTGGCCACCACTGATCAGGGGCTTCTATCCCCCCTAAGCAGCCGGGCGCAATACATATTCTTCCTCCCCCTTTATTGGGCTGACCTACTCTTCCGGCAATATGTAATCTTGTCCCCCTAACTATAGGGAATGCAGGTTTCTGGGGGAGAGACAAACAAGCATCCAGCAGACGATCACCGAAACACGTAGCGCCAAGACGGGGAGGGTTTTTGGGTGTGATATGCGTCCCTCCCTCCATTAGAAATTCTTGCAATTTCCGCATTGCAATTTCTGCAATACAATAAAATACAATGTGGGCCTACATAATAATGATGTTGTTTTTCTAAGTGTTCAAAGGAACAAAATATTTTGAAATTTGACAGCCTCAAATTTGAAAGATAGGCCTAACACTGGATATAAGCCATTATTTTAGATCAGTGTGTTACCTAGTCACACTGCTTTGGGGAATTTAGGTTTTGGGGAGGGGTAAATGGCTGTTTTGGGCGAACGGAATTTCCGGAAACCGCTCAGACAGAAATTTTCTGACAACAATTTTTAGTATTTCGCCTAATTTTCCTCCTTGAAACATACATTTACTTCCCCAAAATGCTGATGCATGATCTTATTTTTAGTGGGCCTATAGGCCTACATGGATGTTTTGAAGTCAAATTCTTCTACTGCACTTGTTTGAACCTGTCAAATTTATATAGGGGGGGGGGTCAAGGTTGCATTATATACTTTTTATGGAGGGGGAAAATTATTCTATATACATGTTCACAACACCTATCGATTTTTCTGGAAAAATTTTATTCCTGGGGAACTCCCTCCCAGTGATGTCTAGATTAAGCACTGCATTTAGTTGTACAAATACAGTATTTGTACAAGTATTAACATTAAATCAAATCATTATAATATGATTGTATCATTTATTAAAATAGTAGGCCATAAATAAAATTATTATAATTAGGTAATAGTAAATTTTATCGTGGCGTATTAAAACAGTTCATGTGATGAAATAATGTAGGCTAGATAGTAGCTCTAATACTAGCCTATTATAACTATTAACTAATACAATGTTGAAAAATGTTTATGGGGGGAAGTAATTGCTGGGGGAAACTTCTTCCTAGAGATGACTAGATTAAACACTTCCTCCATGGCTGGCCTTTCCCCCCCTATCGACGTGAGTTTTGGCTTTCTTCTGTTTCCCCCCTGTTTTTCACTGGGCGCAAGTCGCGCCCTCCTATGCATGGGATAGAAGCCCCTGCCACTGATGTAGGCTATATAATTATGCATAATTATCTTCACTCTACTATAGGCTTTATCAAAATGCAGGTCCCGAGCAATAATGTTATGCTGGCTCGCGACGATGTTAATTCAGTCAATCACCTCTTCTCATTTCAACTGGGAGCCGAGGTTCGTATCCATTAATTGGTATAACTGTAGTTGTTCACACTCAAGTTAGGCCTAACGATGTGTTCGAATGGAATCGGGTTGGTACGTGGGTAAGTATAATAATTAAGTAAGCCTAAGTTCGAATTTGGCGCGAATTCTGTTAAAAGTCCCGAATCGAATCAATGTCTACCTCAATGACGGCCAAACAGGTTGCAGTCCCACACGACGAAATTCTATTCAATGCAACCCCCCCACAATAATATCTCTATATGACTGGTCTTTAAACAGAACAACTCACAATATTGTGTCACATTTTACACATTGTCAAGCAGAAAGCTTTGAGAAGACTGTGAACGATTGTAGCTATAAGCTACTCTATGTAGACCTATAGGCTATAGACCAGTGGTTCCCAACCTTTTTGGACTTTAGGGCCACTTTTTCTAAGTTGGAGGACACGAGGGCCACTTTTTCTTAGTCAAAGGACATTAGGGGGCCACAAGGCTAAAATTTAATTGACTAAAAGCTTATAAAATTGTTATAATTGATTAAAAATAGAATGTTTGACGTTATTTATAGACGTCAAAATAAAATAATTTGTAATATAAAACAATTATATGTTATATCCTGTCCAAATTGTAAATTTTTTCATATATTTTTGTTATTTCTTTGAGAGATGAGGGCCACTTTTGAGGACTGGCGGGCCATTTTTTGAGGCCTCGCGGGCCACTTTTGGCCCGCGGGCCACGGGTTGGGAACCGCTGCTATAGACCTACATATTATATTCATTCAAATTCAGCCATGCAACAATGCATGCACAATTAGGACAATGACACAAAACTGAAGTAGGCCTAGGCCTAACATATTCATATGAGGCAGATTATTCACGTACGGCATCGGAAGACCAAAGACACAGCTATCCATTCAAGTCCTTCCCACGTTAGGGTCTACTTTTTTATAATTATTGTCCCCGAACCCGATGTAGAATCCTTCCAGAACAAAAGCATTAATAAAACTGGGAATATGTCATCCATGTTTATCTTATCTTTCGTTGATGATTGTTATTTGTGTAGACAGGCCACACATGGATGCATTCTTTTCCCAGGTGTAATGCATCATGTCTTCATTAACGTTTAGTGCTGGTCAAGGTCTGCAGCAGGGCGCATGCGTCGCCTCACTGCAGGCCTATACGACTCGTGCTTACTCAATGTGATCAATTTGTACATTTAGCTTGACAAAAAGTTTTGAGCAACAGGGTTTTTAGCCAAATGTGTCTAGCTGTTTAGGCTATAATTATGTCCTAATTCCAGTCCATGCATTGCCTTTTATTCTGCGTAGGCCTATAAATTTCTTATCAAGCGTTATTTTTGTTACTATAGTGAGTCTATTAAGCCTAGGCCTAGGCCTAGCCTACTTGTTGTTTGTGAACATTAGGCCTATGCTGGGCCTATGTCATCCGATTGACTCTCAAGTCTCAACGATAGATGTCGTTTCACTTAAAATTCCGTTTCTAATGCTAACAAAATTATGTTTTGAATCTCCATTCTCCAAAGGAACACATAATTAATTAATTCGTCAATTGACTGTGAGCCTAGGTGAAGCTAAAAAGAAAAATAGATAGGGCCTACAGAATGTATTGAAATTTGCTCTATGCATAGAAATCGTTGGCGTGAATGTTATTATTAATAATGATGGAGAAATGGCGGCTGACAAAACTGATGCAGAGCTTCGCGTAATACGCCCATTGAAAGTAAATATTGTTGCTCAGCTGTAACTAAAATGCACAGTAGCGAGCGCAATTATGTCTTACTGCGGTGTGAGCTCATAGTGTACAGCAAAGAAAGGGATTAATTAAATGCACAGTTAGAGATATTCGTGCACTCGCGATACGCTTGCTCACTGCTCAGCACATGTTTGGGTGCCGCAGCACAGCCCTTCGCATTATGCATAACCTATTCATTTGGTGGGTGTAGGACTGTAGGTCCTATAGAACATTAGCCCTACCGGACAAAAGCGCCCCGGACATTATCCACCCGGACATTAGGCTCCCCGGACATTAGGCTCCCGGGGTAGGACATTAGCCCCCCCCCTCCAGTCTATGATATCTTTACCTAAAATGATGCACAAAATATAACAATTACAGACCTAAGTTAAGCGAATATCTATACATTGCACATTAATTTAACATTGCAAGAATATGTCTGATTGACGATTTCCATTTGTTCATTTCAAATCTAATTTTGAATGGAAACGGCGCTAATAAGGCTACGGTATTATTCTATGATTTGCACATTTGTGGCAAGAAAAACTTTGCTTATGCAGAAATGCTGTTTAAATCTACCGAATACTTGATTTTCACATGTTTTGTAAATGTGGTTAGGTGATTGCATTCATATGCGCCTGCATTGCAGTCCTGATGCTCGTTCTGTCTGTCTTGACAAAGTACTGGTTGGAAGCGGAAGGCTTTCGACAGGGTCTATGGGAATACTGCTTTCTCTCAGCGGATCGTGACATATGCAGCTCAAATCTCGATAAAGGTATGGTGCTTCAACTTGTAGCTTTGATTGGTCACTGTGTTTATTTAGTTCATATGTCTGAATAAGATTATTGAAGTTTTTATATCTTAGAAGACTTAGAACTATGTACAAATATCAGATTCTGGTATATTGCTCATGTACCAGCCAGACACTTATGTCACTTCTTTATCTCTTGATAAAGTAAATGTTCTTGATTTGCCACTACAATCACTTGATGAAGTAGTTTTGCACTTGCTGTTTTAGTTTGGATCCTGATATGTGGCGCTCTATGTCTTGTGTCTCTGATGTTGACACTGGTCGCTGCTGTCTTGTCATTGGTTGGAATTCTGACTAATGATCGTTTGAAGAAGCATACGTTTTATCTGTCTGCCATCTGCATCATGTTCCTTGCAAGTCAGTTGTTGTTATTGTCATTAAGCAGTATTTAAACGTTATTTATAGTTTAACAACCTGTTGCAAATTTGTCTGCTGGTGCTCTGCAACACATAGTGCAGCACAGTCTGGAAAATGCAAACAGCATTTGGTGACCTACTGCACAAAATGTACTTGTATAACTCACACAATGACTTAACCCACAGGCAGAGTGTATGCTTTGTAAACTCTGGCATTATCCATAAGCTTCTCATCTTTATTAAATTGCACTTATGGTTCTGAGAGGCCTGTCTCCTCCAGTGCTTATTTTGCACTTAAGGTTCTGAGAGGCCTGTCTCCTCCAGTGCTTCTTGTAGTAGCTATATGGCAATTACCGGGTACCATGGCTCACCTTATGTATGCCTCCTCGGTCTGGTGGGGGTTCATCAGCTTTGAGCCACCTGCATTGATCCATGCCATGTCCTCTGGGAAATTTTCCCTCCACAACAAAACAAACATCACTTGCGTCCTAGGACGCCTGACTTCATCGGTTCACCCTTCCAACTAAGGAGAGCCGTAACTATTATTCCGCAAGTCTTGTTTAAAGATGTATACCTGGCAATTAGTTAACACAAAATTTCATAATATCTAATTGTAGCTCATTCATTCATTCTGAGAATTTATATAGCGCCTCTTCAAGATACAAGTAACTACTCAGAGGCGCTCTTTGCGCTGGCCAGATGTTAAATGTAATTTCGACAGAATAAAAATAGTACATCAATTTGCAAAAATAAGACACAGTAAGCTGAAAGAAGAGTCACTGTTGGCTGGCACACACACACAGGTGGAACCAACCAACATGCAGATTCCAGTCTGCAGCCGAGGGATGGTGTGGATGGATGTTAAGAGTCTCTGGACGAGGTTGCGTCGATAGAGTAGAGCGGCGACGGTTGACATCGCTCGCAAACACGGTGACGCTGCCAAGAGTAGTCCCTTGCTCAGCTCTTAACAATTCACAGGTGTAAATTGTAACTTGTAAGCAATTACATTTCTGACAACTAGGTTGTTGAATTGATTGATTGAGGATAAACACTAGAAAATACGTTAGAGCTTGTGTATTATATAGTGATGTTATTTAATCATCCTGTTATTAAAGTAATTTTTAAAGCACATCGGTTGTTATGGTTATTTTTAGTCGTCATTCTCCTTGCTGCTTTGGTCATCTTTCCTGTCATCTTCATCTACAAGATCGAGGAGTATCGGATGGCCTATAAACTGACTCACTGGTTCTTCTCATGGTCATACGGGTTGAGCTGGGGAGCTTGGATCTTTATGATTGGAGCAGCCATCTTGCTTCTGATTGACCGGGAAGCAGATGAGATTTCATACAAAAACAAAGCCAGATGTTACAACAATGAACTTTGAACGTTAAACTTCACATGTTCCTTCTATGTGAGAATAATTTTAAGAGTGAGATTTCATACAAAAACAAAGCCAGATGTTACAACAATGATCTTTGAACGTTAAACTTCAGATGTTTCTTCTATACATGCGAGAGATTAAGAGTGAGAGCGTCTGCACTTGCTGCAAGTAAAAATTGCTTTCGAAGTTTTATTTACTTTTTTGCCGAGCCACGAAGTTGCTGAACAAACCAAAGGATCATCAGAGCTTTGATGAAGCACTACTCACAACTAACGGTCAAAATTCCATAGTGATATTATTGTCCCATCTCGTAGGCAAATGTTAATTGTTATTTAAGCAAGGGTAATGATGGTATACATACATTAAATGTCTTGTTTTAGATAAAATGTTTGCTGTTGTTAAGACTGTTAATGGCTAACCTCTGTTAGTCATCATTGCTTTAACTGAAGTTCTGTGAAATTTGGATCTCAGCTTTTTTTGTACTATCTATTAAATGCTTTATCGATTGTTAACAGTTGTCTTTTATGACGACATTTACATAATTGTCATTAATGATTGTGATTACTGATTAGATCAATGTTTCTCAACCAGGTTCGAAAAAACTTTATGGTTAATACCATTGATATGTATGTATTAGCTGGATTGATAAGGCTTCGTATAGTGGTCCATGGCCGACGGCGAATGACACGTGACTTCCTGTACAGGCAAAGAGCGCTTGTTCCTATGTAAACACATGTTAAATTCGTCAACTTTAAAAGCAATTTCCAAGAAGTCTGGTCAGCGGCCGCTAAATACAGTTAAGTTGATTGGTTCGTATGTCATTCAACTCAAAAACCCCAAGGTGGTTTTAAACAATTTTGCATCATTGCTGAGAAATTTGCGTTTTAAAGCGGAGTGTTGTGCCGCCTATCCTTTACTATGGTTTGCCTCTAGGAATTCTGGGAGTTGCCGCAGAGAGTCCTGGGAGTTGCTCTTAGCTTTGTCCCAAAGAATTCTGGGATATCCTTTAGTGAGCGATAATCCAAACTTTCATAGGCAATGATCAATCCAGTAGTTATATAATACATATCAATGGTTAATACCACAGTATAAATAATTAACAGTACGTCGATTTCGGATCTCGCAGTCGTCAGAATAAGTGACGAGATCTAAAGCCCTGCCCACTGTCATCCGCCATTTTCGCAGCAAAGAACTCTATAGACAAATTACATTTGCTTTCAATTCTATGGTACAAACTACAAATTTCGGTTTCCGGCAGCCGCCATATTAGTCGGGATTCATTAAAAGAACTGCAATGTACTGCCCGGACAAAATTTGCAACATACTGGAAATAACAAATAATGAAAGATAAGATAATAATATATCCAAAAAGTGAGCCCCAGCCTCTCAGATCTCCTGCTAACTCATTTTATTAGAGAAATTTGAGGGCATTAAATCAATGGCATTTTTACTATACGGCTTAATCTCGAAGCCGGGTTGCATTAAAAGAATTGCAATGTACTACGCGGAAAAAGTCGCAACAGGCTGGAAATAACAAATAATTAAAGCTATAATAATAATATATTTTAAAAATGGTCCCCAGCAACTCAACTCTCACTCTGGGTTATTTTATAAAGAGAAATGTTATGGTGAACTATTAATAGCAATATACGATTCTGTGCTTATGGGTTATCTGCTGGTCATTTGATGCCAAAATGGCGGCTAACCACATGACCAAAGAAAGGGCAACAGGCAGCCATCTGGGTAGACCTACTGGTAATTATTTATACTGTGTTAATACTTCAGGGTATCGATGAAAAATTATGAAGAAACAAAGAAAAGATTATGAAATAGTAAATTTGTAATTATTATCATCTTCTTTGATTTTTGAGGCAGAGATAGATGGTTGAATGGTAAGAATGTGGTCTGAAGATAAGAAGGATGTGGGTTCGATACCCACCAGCCCTATGGGCTGACTCAGGTTTCCACTCACTAGGGGAAATGAAATACCTGTAAAAATAACAGTTGGATAGATACACGCCTTGCAGGCTGCCATACAGTTGTATTCTACTCTTGTTCAGTTTGCTATTCCTGTTACTACAATATGTTGCAATCGTCCTATAATGTTTGTCCTCTCTATCTCATTTGCCTTCGATAGCTACGACGAATCGGACTTAGACGCTCTATTATATACATTTTCTAAAATTTATTTTTTCTGAACCAAACAAACATAATACAATTATGGCAGTGAATATAATACTTTAACATAATGGTTATTAGTTAACACATTGACCGCCTACAAGCCATGTTAAATGACTGGCTGTATAGTATAGTACTACGAGTTAACTCGTAGTAGGCGGCCCATTGTTAAGATATATATATATATATATATATATATATATATATAGGTATATATATCACTACATATACATAATGGTTAAGATATAATATCGCTGCAAATAAGGTTAAGGAGCTTAAACAGGGTGTTGGATGGTTGCTCAAACATCAACTGAGCCCTGAATCTTTACAAAAATCTATCTAAAAGGAACAGAATGCTAGACATTGCTAGTGCAGCTCTAGCTTCCAGTACAGCAAGTCGTTCATTATAAGTTGTATTTCGGCTGAAGATTCTAGATAAACGATTACGCACTCCATCATCTCATCCTTCACTAAACCTCTGCATTCCTTAAAGATCCATTTCATTCAGAGAGTTTTGCTGGGATCTGTGAAGATATGCGGCACGTTGACGATTATTGCAATTGTTCCTGATGTCAGAACGATTGCGTAGACGATTAGAAGAAATCGATCGACGAGAGCCGCAATCAGTCTCCAGTGTTCAGACACCTGCAGTGACCAAAGCACAGACAAAAACTACTGCAATATAATCTGATTAGCCTGACGTCACCAGACAATCACTTAAAACCGAGTTTGCTGGAACTTTACTCATACTTTCTGTCATATGCGAAATTTCAATCGTGTGGTCAATGATTTTCAAGACTATTAGTAATTTCTTTGCCACGTTGCAATGGTTAAATATATTGGCACAAAGAATAAATAATTATATATCTTAAAACAGGTGATGCTACCTTAGTGCGTTGATGTTCCGTCTTCAGATGTCCTGTCATGAATCCGACCACCTGTTTCATGACGTCACCCAAGCCCGCATGCGATGACATCCACGGACTTACATGTTCCGCGGTACGAGATCCATTCCTTCCAAATTGTTGTTTTTTCAAGTATGGACCGTGTTCTTCCACGTCCTCATCATCGCTCAGTCCCTGTGATCCGTCTGCACACTGAAAGAAGATGCAGTTAGGGTGATGGACGGCCTCACACCCATCGCCCGGATCTCTGCTTTTCCACCTACTGCCACCACTAGATCCACAATCCATTCCATTTCGATGCATGATGTTCTCCATCGTTGTCGTCTGCCTCCTCACGAACAAGACTTTCGGCAGGATACGGAAAACGAGAATTCTGATCCATCGCGGCCAAACGGACACATCAGACATGCGGAAGTTGAGATGGAGCACAATGACCGTGCTGACAATGGCAGAGACGTTGAAGACGACAGCGAAGAGGAGATACTTTGCGAAGAGAGGGATGCTGATGGAATTGGGAGGAAGGAGGTTGGTCACAACGAGCTGGAGAAAGACGACGAGTGCAAGCAGCAGTGACACTCCTATGGACACCTTCTCTCCATCGTCCACCGGAAGATAGAAGACGGCCATGTTGAGGAAGGAGATGAGGACGCATGGCACGATGAGGTTGACGACGTAGAAGAGAGGCTTGCGTCGTAGGATGATCGTGTACAGCATCTGTGCCTTCTGGCTGCTGCTGCTGCCATCCAAACTGTCGTAGACGGTTATCTGCAGTACGTAACACATCAACACCTTTTATATAGTGTGTAACTCTTTTAGGATTATCTGCCTGGCTGGAGGGCAAACCTTATCCTGAGATGCATTTGTCTGTATGCACAGGTTTTCCATGTATTTAGTCTACTCTACTCTACGTGTCTATAAAGCAGAAGACTTCAACGTAGACCTATTATGCTGAGGAAGACTAGTGTGTGTGTGTGTGTGTGTGTGTGTGTGTGTGTGTGTGTGTGTGTGTGTGCGAATTATCAGAATGCAATTGAGGTTCTATAGTTTATTTGGATTTTTTCACAGCTGTACTGAAAACTGACGATGCATAAGAAACTAAAATTATAGATTCGCTACTTGCGATGGTAAATAAATTATCTTTATTACGATTAATAAATAATCAGTGTCCCTGTTTGGAGTTTCACTTCGTGTAAGCCAAAGCAATTCAATATGTCAATGCTACTTAATTATGCATGGTAACTGTAACTAGAAGACTACATAGGCCTATGTAGGCTCTAATTACTTGAGCTGCATGTGGCGGGGATTGATGACCTGTTTTCCTGGATATCCGATCAGATCCCAGGATCCGCTTTCCTCGTAGTCATTCAGGTCGATTCGTTCCTTCTTCCGGTCATCGTACCAGGTCAGGTTGACCTGGTCACTGGAGAATGACCACGACCCGAAGATCATCTGGCATCGTTGTTCATCGAACGGAAAATAGGTGACGTCAATGGTGCAGGCGCTCAAATAGATGGCGCAAGGTATCCACAGCACGTGACCTGTGTGCTCGATTAGAACGTTCGGCTCATACGACGTGCGGAATTTTCCATCAGCGCTGGACAAAAAAATACTCGGTTCTATATTGTGATCCAGAAGAGGCCACATAACATTTAAATGCTTAGCAGGCCCATAGCATACTTCAGGTGCTCGCTTGTGCCATACTTCAGGAGTTAGAAAACTTAAGTGTGTCGACACTCATAGATTGAGTATTCGAATATTATGAATATTAAGATTTTCAAATATTCACGAATATTAACGAATATTAAAACTGCCAACTTAATATTCATAATATTCAAAAAATTATTTATTCTTGTTCTTTCAAGAAATTCTTAATTCTTATTTGGTTATTTATAAAAATGTTTAACTTTTACTTAATGAATTGTACAAAATTGAGTTAGTCTACGCATAGACCTATACCAGTAAGTGACAATAACTTTAATAGATTTTATTGTAAAAACCTTCAAGGTCTCTGCTGAGTCTGGTCAATGTGGCCATGCGGCATTCATATCACATTCAATACTTAATGTAAGTCACTTTGTCTGACTTCTGTCAGTAGTAGTTAATCTTCGCTTCTGGATGTCTTTTATTATTTCCTGAGGGGGGTGCTCGGTAGTACAGTGGATAGCGCGCTGGACTGTCGACCAAGAGGTCGAGGGTTCAATTCCCCGCCGGGCCAGAAATTTGTTACGAGATTTCTGTTCCACAAGCCGACTCAGCTATGATGAGTACACGGTCAGTGGATGATGAGACGGCGAGGGAGAGGATTGGTCACCGCCCTTTGGAAGTCTTTTATTATTTCGATCAGCAAGGAAATTAAGGTCGTAAGAATACTGCCGAAAAGTCTCTAGCTAATATATTTAGTGCGATGTGCGAATAAGCGAATATCTCGAGAAAATCGGTATTGGTTACGAAAATTATGCAACTACCGGTTGAATTGTTAAACGCAGCTCCCGTTCCCCCTCCGCCCGCAATTTGCATGTAATTCGCCCCATTTCTATACAGGTAGACGTTACCAGGAGCGGTACTACTGTTACCAAATTCTATGTACGTCGAAACGAAATAGTATCCGGCTTTACCGGGAGTGAAAAGGGTCAGTCCCGCACTTATGACACCATCGGTTTTGAATCTTACACTATCGAAAGTAACTCTTGTGTGAGTTTTAGCGACTAAGAATTGCCAAGTTAAAGAATGAATGCTAAGCGCGGGACCGATTGAGATAGAATCTACATACTGCTTCGTAGCTGCATCGCTGGCGCTGTTGGGTTCGTGTAGCCCTGTAATGTAACCATCATGCATAAAGATGGACTTATACACATTTATTTTAGACGGAGGAGTGCCATCGAGTGACTTAACCATCTCTAACATGATTTCATTGTTTATTCTAAAACGAAATCCATCCATCGATTGTAATGTAATAGGATTGTTTAACGAACATTGTAGTTTATTTCGTATACTACCTAAGAAAATAGTGAATTCTTTATTTTCTCCTCTCAAGTCCTTACAACCCATTGAACGCAGACGATCGGAGCCAACGTTTAAGATTAGATCACCAGTCATGGTATCACCAGTTTTAGACACCTTCAATGTAACTTGTTCATCAACGTATTTCTTATTCGTCAAATGATTATCGTTGGACGGAGAATCGTCGTGATTCGTTATCAAATCAATGGCTTGACCCCAACTTAAGGCCTCATCCATTCCTGCTGTCAAAGGCTTCGTTGTGGGCAGTCCTTTAATTTTGTGACCACCCATTTTTAGATTTCCAGTCGCGATGTTTGCTCCATCCAATCGAAGAAAACTAGCATTTACTTGACTAAGAGTGACACCTCCAGCGATTACTCTTTGTGATGAACCAACATCGGTGTGACCGAATTTATCGACAGGCATTTTATATATAATAATAATTTTTAATGCAGATTAGTCATCGTATACATATAATTGCATTACCTGAATCCCTCGTGGAGAAAAATCATCCACTTGCGTTGATGTAACTCTGTAATATTGATACGCACCCATAGGTCTAGTAATATTACAAAATCTCGGAACAGCCGGTGAATTCGTTGAAGAAGGGAATATGGGTAATTTTTCAAACACTACTCCATCATTGCTAGCGTCAAAATCGAAATAAGATACAGATACGGTTTTCATCGCAATTCTCCAAATTTTAACTGGCTCAGGACATTTAATTTGTAACCAAGCCATTACTTGACCTGAATTCCAAGCTGTGTTAACATCGTCCTTGAGATTAGTGAAAGCATGGTAGGCTTTGCTTCCGGATAAACACTCACTGGCACTAGCAACGAATCCTGTCACACTTACATCAGCTTCCAAGGGAGGAATATATCCAACATGGCACTTTTTCAGAGATTTATCGACGTACTTTGTAACTTGTTCATCAACGTATTTCTTATTCGTCAAATGATTATCGTTGGACGGAGAGTCATCGTGATTCGTTATCAAATCAATAGCTTGTCCCCTACTTAAAGCTTCATCCATTCCTGCTGTCGAAGTATTCGTTACTGGGAGACCTTTTATCACATGTCCATTCATTTTTAAATTTCCAGTCGGCAGATTTGCTCCATCACATCGAAGAAAATTAGCATTTATTTGACTAAGAGTTACACCTCCAGCGATTACTCTTCGTGATGTTCCTCCAGCAGCGGTGTGACCGAATTTATCAACAGGCATTATATATATATTTATATATAATAATTTTTAATGCAAGCCGTTTATAACTTCTTGGAAATTCATTCCATCACCCACCATCTTCGTCACATACAGACACAAATGACCACAAAATACTTCGTTATCGGGTTGTATTCGCTCACTGTTATATAACACTGGACGGCGTAAATACTTTATCAGTTCCAGAGGGGGAGGAAGGCCGTAACTATCGAAATATATTTTCTCATTACCGCTCTTTAAGAAAGCGCACCAATGCTGACCGGTTCCTTTAGAATCGTCTAGATTCAATATCCCACATTCAATCCGTCTAGGTTTATTCGGCAGCTCGTCTCGCACGAAAACGCCTCTAAAATTCGGAATATTCAGCTTCTTCGCGGCATCCAATAATTCAAAATTCGATAAAGCAATATTCGGTAGCACTACTCCACAAACATCGATTTGTTTGACGCTCATTTATTTAATATAAACATTAATTAAAAATTTTCAACGAGTAGTGACCATATGCTAGTGTATGAATACCATCTATCATTATTACCCGTTTGTCGTCATCTGCAGATAATGCAACTTTATTAATTTCTTCTGTATAAATATCGTGATGATAAGATCTAATAACATTCATCGTTCGTTGTTGTTCTTTTTTGGTAAATAAGCAGTCTCTATAATCTTCGTGAGTAATAGTTTTCTGGACAACATTCTTCTTAATACCTTTACATTTCTTGTGCTCATCTCCAGCAGCCATCTTATAAGAATACAACTTTGCTCTGAGTCCAATAAATTCTTTTATCTGTTTCCCACTAGCTTCATCCTTGAACATTCCAATAACTTTTTTATTTACTCCAACCTCAATACCAGATGGATGATCTCTCGGGTATTCACTCGTGTCGAATCGAGTCTTAATATCGCCTGCGATATCTGAGTAAAAGTCTTCAGTTTTAATTTCGTATGTCAAAGAATCTGTATCGGTAAATAATAATTTAGCTCTATTTCCGTATTTATCCTTCATGTAATTGTAATGAAATTCATACATCAACGTTTTGCTCAAGTCTAATATACACATGCCAAGATATATAGGTTTATTATAGTACAATTTAGTTTTTTTCATGTGAACGGCTATTAGATTTTCATCGAAAATAGTACATCTCTCATAATTAGGTTTAGCGGCTAGTTCAATAGCCCTCTCCTCTTGACACACTAACTCTACATCAACACGATTTTCAATGTTCTCACAAGTTTTTCCAAAGACACTGTTATTCATTAACTTGAAAAAGTCTTTCTCAAAGTCATTAGTAGCTTTCGTTCTAAGAGCTGTATTTAAATCGATATACTTTTTCAACCAATCACTTTCTTCGAATAGTACACCTCTATGCACTTTTGTTATTTTCAAACCCAAGCTCTCATACAGCTTCAGATTATCGTAATGCAGCACATACTTCTTTTTATGGTTTAAGTTTGGAATTAACTTTTTGACTTTGTTAATCTCAATGCTTTCGGGGGCTAACGGAAAATCGTTATGCAGGTCGTGTAACTCTTTAGGATATTCCAAATCAACTTCCAATATGCATGGAATACTTCTCCAATTATTTAATTCATCTTCGTTCATCCATTTGAACCCGTGAGTAGGTAAATTTTTGATCATAGCCCATCCATATAGATTATTCGCATCCAGGTAAGTAATAAATGTAGAATTTTCGTTACTATTGAAATCGCTCATATATTTATTATTCGCTTTCCCGTAACGATTTGATATTGTGCTCACTCCTCCTCTCATCCCTTGCCTAAGCATCAGAATCATATCGTAATCATTCAATAACTCCAATTTCACGCCTGTCAATTTTAAAGCGGCATCCCAGGCTAAACCAGGAGATGTAAAATACCATGCAGGGTCAAGCGTATAGTTCTTCATACACACATCTCTAAAGTTTTCGAAAACATCGGCAAGTAACAGAACATCCGAAACGTTGTATAAATCGTGATATTCTCTGAATGTTTTGCATCCAAATTCTTTCCATACCGTTTGTGCATGCTCGTAGTCTTCATCGCTAATATTCGAATCATTTAGCTTAGAATAGAAAGCGGATTTTGGTGGTAGTTCGGTTTCATTAAAGGTAGTAAATGAATCGACGTAGTCATAAGGATATATGCCTTTTCTCAGCAAAAGATCGAGCTTCTTTCCAGTATATCGTTTCCCAATATTTTTACACTGGTCTTTGCTTAGGTTCCTCGATAAAGCATCAAGACTAAAAGCCATAAATTTAAAACTGTCGATAAAACGCAGTTGTCGCTTGACGGTAATCTCTTTTCCCTCTTTATTTACAAACTTATCAACAACGACCTCTCTGCTAAAAGATATATACTTTTCCTCGTTATTAGGTATGCAATTAATTTTCTCTCCATTATTACCTCTCAGTTTCTTAATGAACAGATGACAATCGTACCCGGAAAGATTATGAAACACTACAGGGAAAAACTTGGGGACTTTATAGTCTAAATTACAAATGTTATGAGCAGCCCCTCTAAATTTACCGCTAAGATGACAGTGATCTCTCACTCGGTCTTCGCCCAACGTTTTTTCACAGATATGGCATATAGTAGCTCCATCAAAACACTTCTTGTCCTCTTCTGTAAATATCACCTTCTTAGGGAATTTAAATTGATTATATATTTGTTTTATATTCTCTTCTAGTTTATCTACAAATATTTGACCAACATCATCATCTTCGCTTTCAGCCGTAAACGTCACAGGATCTTGAGAATATACACTATCGTCGAAACATTTTATGTGGTAACAAAAGGAGCTAGGAATATGCTTTTGATATTTATTAGTGTACGACAACTCTGGATTTGGTTGGCATGTATCGATCGGTTTTACAAAAGACTCAAAATCTGCGTAGACTATAAACGGAACCCTCATAGAATTGTTATAATTTTTAAAACTTAACATAGTTCCTTTTTCTGGCATTTCTATTTTTTGTGCGTTATGGTGTTTGCAGTACTCATTATGGTTGTTAAGCGCTTCTGTCGTTGTGAAACCATTCATACACCTTTTACAATAGTGCGCTGAATAATGCGAATTTGCTGTTCGGAACGTCATCAATCGGTTAAAATTCTTTATCCAGCAATAATGTTTCCGTTCTCCATCAGATATAAGCAAAAGATCTACACAAATATCGCTTTCACAGTTAGACAGATAAAGCGGATAGACATGTTTTTCGTAACCAAATATATTAACACTAATATTATTATTTCTCTCAAATTTACCTATCACATTAGCATGAGTCGCTACCGGAAACTCAATACCACTCCAATTAAGTTTTTTCGATTGTTCTTTCAAAGCTTTCGTTATTTTTTCCGGATTTTTTACACCCGGATTCAAAGCTCTAGTGATACACCATTTGAAACATTCTTCGTCGTCGTTTTTCATATTTATAATAGCCTTTTTATTAGCTAAGAAGCTGGGAAGTGGAATGTAAGAACTACCTCTCAAGGGGGTATATTTTACTGTATTTATATCTAATTTTACAACAGCTTTAAATCTCCAATTACTTCCTTGCATCTGAAAACTAGCAATAGACTCCATGATTTTATCCTTTTTTCTGCTGTATATTTCATTCAAGTCGGTTGCTTCTAAAATAACTTCTGCTCTGGAAACGAATGGTATATCCTCAGAAGTCACTATTCCAGATTTCATATCTACTCGTTCCATAGTACAAGTAAGAACCAAATTAGTCTTTGTCTGGCGATTACTCGACAACAGATTTACTACCTGCGGTCTGACGAAATCAAGAAACGACGAGGCGTCCATTCCATTAGTTCCATCTATTCTATATTGCTTGGTGAATCCTTTAATAGCCGACGCCGTTTCTCTAATTTTAATTTTATCAAATATCCTAGAAACAGTTGACTTCAATGATTCTAGTTTTTCATTAACCTCTGCTTGTTCGGGTACATAACTAAGTAACCAATCCGCAAAATCATTTAATTTAGCTCTAACCTTATTTTTGTATTTTCTCTTAGGCGCTACTGGTTTGTATTTACCAGGTGTGGGTGTAAGCGTAGGAACCTTAATGTCAGGAACCGATGAGTCGAGCAAGTGTTCAACATGGTTCATGTTTCTTAAACTACTTTTCTTTAAATCCATTTTATCTTACCACGCAAAAATATTAAAACATGTGAGATCGAAGATCCACTTATCTGTGAGATCGAAGATCCACTTATCTGTGAGATCGAAGATCCACTAATTTCATGTCATTTTTATCTCTCAAACACTTTAATTTCGTATCTATCTCTCCAGACATTTCCGTTATGATAAGCTATTATACCAGCACTCTGACCATAGGCCTTAGCAGCTTTATACATCGATGGATACGAGGTAACAACGCCAGTCTCTCGATCTATAATATCTACTCTTCTCGGTTGTTTCCTGATACTACCCAACGTGTCATGTCGATATGACACAGACTTGTAGTCCGTCGGAAGAATATTCTTTTCAATCAATACAGCTATCATTTGAGGTTTGTTGAGATGTGAAGTGCCTGTGACATTGTTATGCTTGGCCAACATTCTAAGCTCTGGTAGCTTCATAATATATAAGTATTCTTTAAATCAATTTTCCATACACTACACTCATTTTCTGTCCATCCGATTGGAACTGCAGCAACCTATCTGAAATTACGACAGCATACGCTTCTGTGTCGGCTGGCACTGCTGCATTGAAAAGAGCCTTAATCTGAATATCAACGACTGAAGATTTCAAACGCTCGGATTGCTTGCTTACATCGAACACGAACAACGGATATAATTCTTTATAATCTACAGGTGTTATATTGCTTTGCGTAATCAACTTATCCATACCGTAAAACTTTTGACTAAAGGAGGACGCGTCTCTATACGCTCTGGAGAATTGTTGATTAGGAAACGACAGGTTATGATCTACAGCTGGATATCTTTCTTGATTCATCATCACATAAATGTTCTTAAGATCGCAGTGATTAAATAGCGACGGATTACTTTCCTGATTACCGCTACGGTCCGTCTGAAATCCTACGATGATATATCTAGGTTTCTCCGGTGATGTTTTAACGCTCAAACGCCAACTAAAACTTGTCGATTGAGGAACTGTTATTGTGTCGCATTGACGAGCTCTATACGCAACTGGTAACGTTAATTTCGATTCAATTGTCTTATACAACTGCATTCGTTCCATATCGGAAGGAATAACGTGCGGAATAAACCATGAAATTTTGTTTATCGCAACTTTTCCAGCAGCTGCAGCGTTATCTCGGAATATGGCATCATCGTCAGCTTTACGAACTAAAGTCAGCGTCTGTTTAAAACCGTAAATAATCTTGTCGTAATCGTCGCAAAACCCGAAAATATGTTTCAACGGAACAATAAAGCTGAACATTCCTTTAGTGTTTGGTTTGCGAATGAGAAAGCTTTGTCTAGTGGCAAATCCGGGGTTGTCCGCAATAACAGCAGTCGCTCCAGTGTCTTTATACCACAGCTGATTTAAGCCTTGAGTCAACTGAAAATCGTTTGGATACGTAAGTAAACCGAGCATCGTTGTAGCTTGACCCGGATGAAATAGCGTTTCGATTTCTTGATTAGATAACTGATAGGATATTTGACTGAATAGATACATAAGCCCATTATTCGTAATAGCAACTGCATCGGCATTAACGTATGCGGTGTCATCAGCTTTAATTAGTCTTCCGTCGAATTGCAGATACGATTCTGCTGGGTGACTGTATAAGTCTTGTAATTCAATATTTATTCTTATTTCACCAGAACTGTTAAGGTTAGTTCTCGCTACAGGTTCGTACTCATGCCATTCGTATCGCTCGATACCTTCATCGATCAATGGTTGCTCTGTGAATCTTAGAATATCGGATTGCATTTTATTATACATATATTTTTAAATAAGAAAATAAATTTTTAGACCTAAATAAGAAAATAAATTTTTAGACCTAAATAAGAAAATAAACTTAAGCAAAATAAATTTAAACTTAAGCCATTTTCAAACCACCTCCGTTTAAGCGTTTTACGAGATCCTGAATTCTAATAGCTCCTCCCGTCATTTCTGGATTCGATCCTAGTAATCTAGCTAGAATGACTTTAGTTTCCTGAGTTATCGGCTGCTGAACGGTGGTTGGTGGGAGTATCTTATTGAGTAATCGTTTTCCAACGTCGATAGCCTTATCCTTAGCAACACCCCCAATCTCTTTGACAGCTGTGCTCGCAATTTGTTTGGCTGCATTCGATGTCAGTAGCCTCTTGAGAAATCCTGCAATGGAATCGAATATTCCTGCTCCACCGACAACGTGTACTTTTTTATAACTTCTTCTCGCAACGACCAGCATTTCTATATCATCAATTTTTAAATTAGATCATCAATTTTTAAATTAGATCATCAATTTTTTATATTCATCTTTGGATATCACTCCCTGTCTCAGTAACTCATCCGTCATACCTACAATTTCATTTCTTACTCCTGTATTTCCCGCTTTGTAGCTATATATTCGCAACTCTAATTGTTTTACTAATTCGTTAGGATCTGAAGGAATGGTAATTATTCCGCTTCCTGTTTTACCTCTTAACTTTATGTAATCGTCCCATATGGGTTTTATTATCTTTGCATATTTTACACTTCTAGACGATTTAGGTTTGTTTGGTTTATTTGGCTGACTCATGGCATTCGTTTTAATTAGAATCTCGGCGTATTCTTCGAGATCACGATTATCATAAATTGAACTGTTTGGACTAGCTAACGTTAACAATTCCCATAATCCTGGAGTTCCTTGATAAGTTGTGGTTCCAACTGTAATATCATTTCCTTGGATTGAGGCTTCGCTGTCTCCAATGTAGAATTTTCCATCTCTTGATCTTAATCCGAATGTTGTGTCCACAAGTCTTCTATCAGAAGCATATTTTTTAAGGTATTCAACTGCAATATTTCCTAATTCTAACCTTCTAATGTCTTCTACTGGGTCATCGTCATCGTACGCCTCTATAGACGGATACTGGGGAAATTGAATAGTTTTCAACGAATCTGGAAGTGATTTTAGAGCAAGTGATGTTGCTGCAGAATTATCCTTTATTGTCGACAGCAAAGCGTTTTGTTCTTTCGAAATTGCTGATTGAGAGTCGACTATTGGTTTGTAGATTTTCGTTAATTCTCGTTGAAGTCCAAGATCATCTATTCTCTCAGAGAGAAAGTTTTGTTTAATATTTTTTTTCGTTTTTAAAAACTCTTCGATAATAAAATCTCTTTTTGCAGGATCGCTAATTTTCAGTAGTGACATTTTCTTATTATAAGTATAATGTTTAAAACGTAACGTAAAACGTAAACGTAAAACGTAAACGTAAAACGTAAACATAAAACGTAAACATAAAACGTACAATTTATGCATCGTAGTAATTAACATAACAAATTGAGTCTTTTTCATTTATAGTAACTGGTGAATCTGAGTTGTTTTGAATTGTAATTATTATATCCTCTGCGTCCTCTAGGACAGTACCATCTTGAAGACTCAGTCTGAGTTGTTTCAACTTCTGTCTAAGAGAGACTAGACACATTCCACTGGTCATTCGGACTCCAAGGCCTACTTCTACTGTAATATTTGTCTTTGGTTCAATCGTTATCGCTTGCTGAGCAAAAATCTCATATCTGTCGCCTGCTCGTTGTCTTGCAGGAGCGTGAGTGACCACTTTAGGCATCCAAATTATCGGACTCACACGAGGCTTCCGTTTGGTGATAAATTTGTGTATTGGGTGACCGTATCCAGACATTTATATAAGTGGTTTTTTAAAGTAACATTCCAAGAATAGGAATATTTTTAAATGGTGAATTGGGACCAAGTATAAGACCTTCACCGCTGATATATCCTGCGCCTCTTTTCATAAACAAACCAGAACCCGTTATTGAAGTACCCTTTTTCCACGGAGATAGAAAAAGACCTTCCCCAGCAGGTCTTATCTTACAGCATATTCCTCCTTTCTTTACGTAGAGCACGCCTGATCCACTTATCGGGTGTGAGATCGAAGATCCACTTATCGGGTGTGAGATCGAAGATCCACTAATTTTATCGACAATTTTGGAACCAGCTGCAGAACCCAATCCTGTTAAGGCTCCTGTGGCTAAACTCGGAAGAACACTAGACAGAAGAAACTTTCCGGCTGTTGCTAAGAACGGTAGAATAGCGCCAATAAATCCGCCTTCGACTCTCGCATTGTCTTCTAATTGCTTTTTACCCATTTTAATTGTCACACCAGTTCCATTCTGATACGCTTTCGTTATCTTGTTAATTTGCCTCTGGTTTAGAGCTAACACATGCTCACCAGTTATGTCTCCATGAGAAAGTCTTATACTCACTCCAGTTCCTACTTGAACAGCTCGCTTAATCTTCTCTTTTTGCCCTTCAGAAATATTAACTTTGACCTTAGCGTAAGCGCTCATCTTATATTAAATATAAACTTTAAATTAAACCTCTCTTATGTGAAATCGTATCGACAATTCCTCACCTCTTAAATTAATTAGTTTTCCATTTTGGTCTATTAGTTTTGTTTCCATCGATGAAATAGAGTATAGCGTTATTGGAAGATACACGAGATTATGAGGAGATTCGATTATCTTGTAACCAGGCCCGACCGATGGAAAGAAAGAATAAATTATGTTCTCCGTAGTTCCGTTGGCATACGATGATCCTATTACATCACTCGTAACACGTAAACTATTCACGCTGTTTATATCGACTATGTGCTCGGATTCGTTATATCCTTCGGAGTATACACGACTCTGAAATCCTAGAACGGTACTAATTGAATTTGGTACTGTAAAATCAACTTTATAGTTCTCATCAATTTCCAAAACAGCCTTCAAAGTATTGTTATTTGGTTGCAACTTTATACATTGTCCATGACCTTCTTCTTTTAGAATTCTCTGTATGTAATCGTTTAAGTCTTCGATTTCATAGCAACCGGTTGGAATGTCTAAATCTTCCCACGTTACACCGTTATCTGACGAATATACGAATTTATTATTTGTTTCGTCTATATTGGGAAAACTGTAGTAAGTTTCAAGATTAACAAGGGCCATTTCATACGTTTTACTTTTGTCCAGTTCGATTAGTGGATTAAATTTCGTTCGAATTCGTGTGCTCCTTTCGCTCAACAAAATGCAAAAGGATTCTTTAGCCTCTGTGTTGCGTGCAATCGTTTGAGTAGTAGATAAAATTTCGTCAAGAAGGGTTTCCATTTTAGATAGCTATTTTTAAACCTAGAATATAAAATCTTAAATTTTGTTATCATTTTATTATTGCTTTTATTTAATGTAAAATGTATCTAATCCAGATCTGTACCTGCCCTTATTTGTTTTGCTAGTCAAGTCAATAACCACAAAACCATGCGTTTCATCCCACGCAGTTTTGCATAATTTTCGAAATTCTTCAATAGTCATATCATCTACGCCTATATGATCGCTGTATATATGATTAATATTCTTGAGGTCTTGAGGGAAAAGACATATAAAATTGGCATTCTCCCTGATAGTTTGTCTGGGCAGCTTGAAATAATTTTGTGCTAGGTAAAAGCAGTCTACATTACTATGCCTACCTCTTATATAATAGGATTCGCATTTATTTTGTCGCTCTAACTGTAAATCATCAAAAATCATGAGATTCTTCTTATCTCGACTTAAGTCTCGTGGATCTGGAACATCTTCAGAGGTTTCAAAGAACTTGCATTCTATATCCGATTTCTTTTCCATGTTTTTAGACATCTCCTCGACTACGGCGGTCGGTGATACATTTAATTTCATTATCTCATCTCTATTATCGAAAAGTCTTATAATTGCTTCCTTTGGTAATTTCTCTTCGAATGCTTTCTTTAGTATCTTGTATTCTGATTGAAAAAGACTTTTTCCAAAGATCTGCAGGTTATCGTAGTCTAACCAACCAGGTCTCAGTAATAAATTAAGTAGTAATATTGTCTTGCCACATTGAGACTTACCTACGATCAAACCTCTGATGCTTCTTGGTAAGAGAGGACTGTTAAAGCGTTTACTTGATTCTTCATTCCACGATAGGTCTTGGACTTCCATTTTAATTATATTATATTAAAATGGAGCACAACTCGTATTGTGTAAAATGTAAGCGACAAACTGAATCTAAAGATGTTCAACGAGTCGTCAGTAAGAATGGTAGACCTATGCTTAGGGGTGTGTGCGTTGATTGTGGCGCTAGAAAAACTCAGTTTACTAAAATGTCTACTACTGTACAAGGTGGTGATTTGGTATCAGCTCTCAATTCTGCTACTTCCAACATTAAACTTCCATGGGCAAAGTACCCGGGTGAAATGCATCTTCCAGGACATTCTTTCACTGGTCCAGGAACTCGATTGGATTTGCGATTGAATCCTGATGGGACGCCAAAAGATTGGAGCAAACCAGTAGATAGAGTTGATGCAGCAGCCTATCGTCATGACCTAGCTTATGCTAAACATGCTGACACAGCAGGGAGAAACGTCGCTGACAGAGCTATGATAGATGAATTAAATAATATATCTAATCCTACTTTCCGCGAACGAGTTGAAAGATCTATAGTTAAACCAATTTTATCAACGAAAACCCATTTTGGAATGGGGTTGAAAAAAAAACTCTGAGATGGACAGACCAACTTGCTGACGAATTGCATAAACCTATAGTCAGGAAGTTTAGGAAGCGAGTTGTTTATGTTCAGGGAGTGGACAAAGTTTGGGCGGCTGACTTGATTGACATGCAGGCTTATGCTAAATTTAATTCTGGTGTGAAATATTTGTTAAGCGTCATTGATATATTCTCCAAGTATGCATTTATTCAGCCGTTAAAAGATAAGCGCGGAGAATCTGTGGCAGATGCTTTCGTTAAAATATTTAATACGAGCAAAAGAAGGGGTGAAAAACTTTGGGTCGATAAGGGAACAGAATTCTATAATAAACAGGTAAAATCATTAGGTATGCAGTTGTACTCAACTGAGAATGAAGAGAAATCTTGTATCGTAGAAAGATTTAATAGAACAGTAAAAGAGAAGATGTTTAAGTATTTTACAGCAAATTCAACTCAGAGATATATCGATGTTTTAGATAATATGGTTAGTTTATACAACAACACAAGACATTCTTCCATTAAAATGACTCCTGTTAAAGCGAGTATCAAAGCAAACGAAAAAGCTGTTTGGTTAAATCTATACGGCGACGCTGTACCTGAAACTGTTAAACCTAAATTTTCAGTAGGAGATAGAGTAAGGATTTCTAAGAAGAAAAAGACATTCGAGAAAGGCTACATGCAGAATTGGACTCAAGAGGTTTTTACTATTACACAAATACAATACACGGATCCTATAACCTATAAAATATCTGACTATCATGGAGAACAAATACAAGGGACATTTTATGAAGCTGAGTTACAACTGACAACGCAAGATACATTTAAAATAGAGAAGATTATTAGGAAAAGTGGTAATCGGTCTTTGGTTAAATGGTTAGGCTATGATGATTCATTCAATTCATGGGTTGACAATAAGGATTTGATAAGTATTATACCAAAATTATAAGAGGTCTTCTTGCTGAAAAAAAAGTTTAAAAAAAAAAAAAAAAGTTTAAAAAAAGTTTAAAAAAAAAAAAAAAAAGTCATCAACTTTTTTCACGGAGACTTTTTGGTCATCAACTTTTTGGGGGTAGTGAAAAATTTTCTTCCCTCCGACCACTCCTTCGTCCTTCGTCTCCCAAACTGTTCGACCAGGTTTCCACCTATGCTGAAATAACATTCACAGATTATGAAGCACGCTTTAAAAACATTCGCAAGTCTCGAAGCAAGCTTTAATAATAAGTTCTACTGTCATACGCATGCGTGCCGTCCTAAATGAATGCGTCTGCGTGATCTGCTTGTGACCTAGATAAATTATCATCGATGATAGATTATCTAGGTCAAGTCATACGCATGCGTGCCGTGCTATATGAATGCGTCTGCGTGATCTGCTTGTGACCTAGATAAATTATCATCGATGATAGATTATCTAGGTCAAGTCATACGCATGCGCGCCGTGCTATATGAATGCGTCTGCTGAACTGCGTCATTGCAATCGATTTTCGCCTTGGCGATGACAATAATATAATCACCTCCTCCGTCGCTACAAGTCCTACAAATTTACAATTAGGCCTACCATGGTTCTTATGATTCTGATCTAAACAACAACCATTTCTACTAATTTTAATACGTTAGGCTATGTGAAGACAAGTATCCAATTAGATTAAGGATTATACAAAATCATCGAATCCCTTCTTTGTTCTTCTTCAACCTCCATTAATTAACTGTAAAAATTGTCGTCTTGAGCTTCCGAGAAACATCCTCAAGAAACCGCCGAAGCGACAAAGACCTCATGGAAGACCAACGGCTGAATCCCGAGATAGTAAATTTTTCGGGACTCGATTCTTCCTCAGATAGGCTACGAACAAATGAAGAATACAATCACTTTATTCTAAATCATGATAATGACTTTCCAATGAATTTAGACAACCCTTCATATCCGATTGAATTGGTGTATTTTGCTTCGTTAAAAGAGTTATACAGGAAGAAACTACGGCTACAGCACTACGCTAAGTTTTAGCATATCAGAGAGGTAGTGTTTACATTCACGCACGTAATTTTACACCCCTCTTAAGACATTTTATTTTATAGAATTTGGTCTGAACTATAAAACGACACAACGATACCTTCTGTTTGCCATGCTCATACGCGTGTATCCTAGCTTGATAATATGTAAACTATCATGTTCCTCGAATCAATGTTTTTTCGTAAAAATTATTATCACACGCGGTATCTATTGCTAGGTAGATTGTATCGTTTGAAAACTTAGCCATAGGCCTATCCTTAACGAAGTCAACCATTTTAAACCGATTTAAAACAACAACTAATTTTCGTAAAATCAAAAAATTTAGCCTACAACAGACAATGCTCTATAGCCTACTCAGTGCTCACCTGTATAGAACGACGCCCTTACAACGAATACGTATCTTCAAGGTGTATGTATCCAGGTGTTTCATGGTAGCCACGTCAGCCAACGGCTGCG
The DNA here is from genome assembly GCA_945859605.1 of Lumbricus rubellus. Lineage (NCBI taxonomy): Eukaryota > Metazoa > Annelida > Clitellata > Crassiclitellata > Lumbricidae > Lumbricus > Lumbricus rubellus. The sequence continues at coordinate 22,196,938 of OX243816.1, read as the reverse complement.
TGCTTCGCCGACTCATAGTCCTAGCCTAGCCGTGCTGTCGTGATCGAGGCCGCTCCCAGCCAGGTTGTTGTGTCGTGATCGAGACATCTGCTGCTTTGTTGCTTTGTTGCTTGGTTGCTGCATGAGCGCTCATGCATACAAGGCCTGCTCGCTCAGTATGCTGTGGATCAATATCGTATTCTTAAAAAATAGCTAAGTAATTAATTATGCATCAGGAAAAATAATAAAATACCCCAAAGGAGAAGAGGAGGAATCAGGGGGGGGGGAATAATAAAAGACATCCAAAGGGCAGTGGCCAATCCTCTCCCTCACCGTCTCATCATCCACTGACCGTGTACTCATCATAGCTGAGTCGGCTAGAGGAACAGAAATCTCGTTACAAATTTCTGCCTCGGCGGGGAATTGAACCCTCGACCTCTTGGTCGACAGTCCAGCGCGCTATCCACTGTACTACCGAGCACCCCCCTCAGGAAATAATAAAAGACATCCAGAAGCGAAGATTAACTACTACTTCTGTCCCCCGAACTGCCTCACCGATGGCAGTTGGAAAGACTAGTAGCAGCAATAGTAGGCTAAATTATAAATAAATTTTAACTGCCTATTATGCCTATAAGCTTAATAGTAACTGTATATTGATAAAGTAGTTTTATATCAGTGTAGCAGGATGAGTAAAAATAAATGCCAACGCAGAAAATAATAGTGCTAGATTACAAGCAAAATGTATCCTGATCTCAGCATATTAAGCGCAATGCATATTTTAATTCAACCGTGCCCTGGATGCGAGTGAATGTCATAGAGACATACAGAAGCTTAAACTGCTTAATACCGAGTAACATTGTGGTTTCGATCGTTCACCTTAATTCGTTAACGAATATTTACGAATATTTACGAATATTTACGAATATTAAAAAATCTTAATATTCACGAATATTTACGAATATTAAAACCTAAAGTCACGAATATTCAATCTATGTCGACACTTGAAAGGTCTGTCTTATTCAAATCTCCAGAAATGTGTTTGAAAATTCCAGCGCCGTAGCCTATCTAACACGTCCTCCAGCAGAACCAACTGTGATGAATATTACAATTAGCCTGCCGGTACCTTACAATGCTCTGATGCTTCTTCTTCCTCTTGTTCCACTCATCTTTGTACTTTACTATTATTATCGTTCGTTGTTGACATCATCACTATCGTCGTCATTATCATCATTATTGCTTTATATTTAGGTCATGACAGGATTAATGAATTTGTTGCTTTTCGACTAGGATGATGGTGTTGGTGATGATGATGATGATGATGGTGATGATGATGATGATGATGATGACGACGAAGATGATGACGATGACGACGACGATGATGGTGATGATGACGACGACGATGATGATGATGATGATGACGTGTTTACATTTGTTGAGTAAAACGTTTTGTATACATAGACTAACTTGTTGAAGAGAACGATATCTGGAATCCAGACGAGATCCGATGGAATTCTAAGCATGGTAATGTTTCCATGCTCCAATGGATTCCATGTCAACTGGTAATCTTTCCAGACCTAAATAGAAAATCGATTAATTAAGTAATATACATAATTAGATGAGTCTTAGAAATAAATTAAGCCCATAGTCAGCTTCATGTAAATCTAATCTATAGGTTGTAATCACAATCTGATATTATATGGTCTCAACAGAACATTGTTACTTAATTACAATTGTGTGACATTGATCGTTGATTGAAATGCAACTGTACATTAGGGGCCAGGTTGATATAAGTTCTTGGCTTTTTCCGGGCTTCCTATTGTCTAGAGACCTTCTGTATTCACTGATGTTCATTTTGTTTCATTTTGTTTCTTTGGCAATAAATAAATAAATAAATAAAATAATAAATAAATGAACAAAACTGTGGCGATTTTGTAGCAATGATCATTAGATGAACAATCACAGAGGCGCCATGCATCCACCAACCAACACACAGGATTGAATAAAATTTAAATATATTTATTGAATAAAATTTAAATATATTTATTGAATAAAATTTAAATATATTGGGCTATTGTGAATGCGGTTAAATGGAAGACTCGTCAACGAACCATTCGAAGCCAGACGTTTGTCTTCATCACTTGATTCTTTTCATCCTGACACACACAAAGAACAGATTTACAATATTAGATGCTTAAAATCACTTTAACTCATTGTTTTCTGCTTTCTTCTACTGTGCCACAGGTTTAGCCAACTGACAAATGACACCAATCAATGTCCATACACCGATATGGATTGTAAGAAAGCGCAATGTCACAATACCGCTATAGCACAAGTTCATAAATCTAATGATCTTATAGTTTATTACTGAAACTGATTATGCAACGCCTACGTACGTTGTATGATAACAAGTTGCAGTATGAAGGGATAGTCGCAAGTTATTACAGAAGCAGAAGTTAACTGTTTGGCAGCCATGCAAGGCGTGCATCATATTACCAACGTCATCTGGCGAATGGAAGGCTGAGTCAACCTTTGGGGAGGTAGCGATCGAGAAGTGACCATGCTGACCCCGAGCTGACCGCCTGCTCTTCATGCTGTATAGTGTGCCCATTCATCTAAACTCCCATCTGCTTTAACATAAATATTAGCTTATGGTTTTTATTTCAGGACAAAAGAAAATGCCCAACATTGAAGACACATTATTTTCTTACCACGCTGATGATTTGTATGAGTGCGAGTTCAAATCCGACGGTAAGCTGATGCGATTGGTTGGGTACAGGACGAACGAGTGGATTGTAGCCTTGCTGAAAGAACAGCTCGCCTATCAAACGACTTTCTTCAGGACTCCCGTTCACTACAAAGAGAAAAACCGGCGTATACATATACAGGGTGGGCCAAAAAAAGACCCCCTACGTTTTTTGCCAATATCTTGGCCAGGAGTAAGAATTTCGAAATGAAATTTTACAGGCTTAAAGACAATTCATAATCACACATGATGGCCATAATTATATAATAAAAATATTTCAAACAGAACAAAAGTTATATCACTTTTAGTGAGGCCACCCACCGTTTTCCTTGACGATTCTGCCTGAAAGTTTGTGTGTAGCCTATGTTCTTCAATACATCTATGATCTGTGATCAGCAGAATATCGAAATGTATATTTCGACAATGATAGCATTATATTGCATGATGATAAGTTTTACCTGAGATTAAAACGAAACTATAGGTGCAGAAAGCAAGGAATCTTCGAATCAAAAGCGAACTCATGACGTCGACGACGTCATCGTTTCAACAGAAATAGCTTCTCGAATAGAATCTTTAGATATACAGATATGTAGGTATGGTAATAATGGCGACATGATTCATGTGCACAAAACGAGTCGAATTAAATATTTATATTCGCACGTCACGTTTGACTGTGGAAGAAAAGTAAATTATGTGGCTTATTAGGCCTATATGTGGCCTACGTCTAACATTATTATTTGTATTATAATCTAGGCCTACTATAGGCCTAGTGGTCCATACATTCGTATGAAACTTCGGCTAAAATAGCCTAGTCTGTGTGCTATGGGCATGCATGCGTGTGCGTGCGAGTGGATGACTGACTATTCATCACAGATTGTCGCTGCCCGAGTTCTGTCATTCATGCAGTTGTCACTCTTCACTCAGAAGTGATCATTGGCAATTTGTCACGTGCAGTCTTCTCTCCTTTCAGAACATCACTCGCGGCCTTTGTTTTCCATCGATTTATTGAAAGCTTATGCACGTGTGAGATTCTCTTTTCAGACGGTGATACAAAAGGTGCTTTTGTTGCTGGAATCTGCCCTCGATCCTTACTTCCGATGAGAAATGAATTATTGCCTGTCAATGCAGAATAATATTTCTTGGCATAGGCCTATATTTCGTCGACATAGTTCGCCTCAGTAGGCCTACAATAATTATTGATTTCAGTGGCCAATAACTGCATGATGAGGCATTCAGACGCTTTTCAAGAAGCGCCTTAATTACGTGATTCTGTACGGTAGGCTACAGTGGCGGCGCCAGGATTTCATTGGGGGGGGGGGGGGCTGAATTTTCTGGAATTTTTTATCGGCCAAAATTTCTGACGACCTTTTATTAGTCATCCGGCCGAAATCTTTGGAAAAATTTAATTTTCGCCGCCAAAAATTCATTCTGATGACCTTTTTTATTTTTAGTCCTCAGCTTTTATTTGGGGGGGGGGGGTGGCTGAACGTCCAAATTATAAATTTTTACATGGCGAAAAAACCTATCGCCTATTTGGGGGGCTTAGACCCTATCCCCTGCTGTCGCTACTGGTAGGCTATTATGTTAATTCTTGTATTTCTGGGTAGGCTAATTATCACATAAGAGTCTTCTAATGGTAGGCCTAAAAGTAGGCGCTACATTACAAGTTTAGGCTACAGCCGCTACACGATAGACGGTAACACGTCTTTACGTGATTCGAGAGCAGCCTACTTCTTCCTTTGATATAGCCTAAACAAAATGTGTCTTGACTCTCTTGAGGATGAAGTTGGCATACGTGGGCCTAAACTGCAAATTAACCCACCAAAATATAGTACTCTTTTTCAGCTATCACGTAGGCCTATGCTATACATGACCAGGCAACATGGGCGGAGTTTATCAGGGGCTAGGGGGAGCTAAGCCCCCACAAGAAGGCCCAGATTCAGCTTTTTTTACCATGAAAATGATAACTTTTTCCGGGTTTAGCCCCCCTAAGAAGGAATTAGCCCCTCCAAGAACGGAAACCAAACTCCGCCCATGCCAGGCAATGCATTTTAGAACTTGCTAAGTTCTCCAAAGTTGCACCCTCGATATCTGAATCTAAAATAATTGTTTTAGCGCCATATAAATTAATTTGTACCTCTTACTGTGGTAGGCCCTAGTATACAGCTATAGGCTACCGGTACTTAGTCTACACTGAACACTTATAGTGGTTAGGCTACGTGGTAGTAGCTAACCTATAAATAACCGGGTCAAAATTTTCAATGGTGTTTCATTCAAATCATGATGAACTGCGAGAAACTATACCTGGGCGAATGCTCAATTAAGGAACCCGAAATGTGGACCTGTGCTATTCACTGCATGCAGAGACAGTGGCAGGATTTTTATTTTTTATTTCAATATATATATATATATGTAATGTATATATATAATATTATATATATTAATATAATTATATATAAAGCGCCTGAGCATTAAGCTGGTCAAACGATCTCATCGATTTCTTGAAATCCAATTGACGCATGAAAATCAATTAAACGGTCACAGAAAAATCAGTCAACTGGTTTCAGCCAACAATAGCTGTTCTTGCAGTCAAAGAGAATACCACCTGTACCTGTAGCACAACAGTTGACGCGAGCCGACTGAGATCATGCAAGCTTAGGTCTATTATTAGTTTAATTTTTTTTGCCTTGAGGTACTTCATTCCCCCAGGGACTTATGGACTAGGCCTATTATTAACTGAAGAATGATCGTCTGGTGGGTCAGGCCTCGTCTTCAGGGTGTGAGGCAAAAGTACCTTTGAAAGCGATAAGATTGAAGCGTTTTATACAAATGGACAGACTTTGAAAAAGAAAGAAAGCTTCACGTCTGTCACCAGTGATAGAAGAGATGAGGCTGCCAATTTCATGTATGAAGTCTGAGGCTGAAGGATTGAACGGGCCCAATGTCTCTATGGCCACCGGCTGAAAGATGTAGGAAGCGGGCAGCCCTCCGTGTTTCTGCTCTTTTACTACTACTACTACTACTATTATTATTATTATTATTATTATTATTATTATTATTATTATTATTATTATTGCAGTTATTGTTGTTAGGCCATTATTACATACACACATACATACGTAATACGCATACATAGGCCTACACACATACATGCATACATACATACATACATACATAGGCCTACACCCACAAATAGGCCTATAATCCCTATATGCATGCCGAGTACGTTGTTTCACGTCATATAGAAGTCATTATAGATCTTATAGCTTAACATGATTTTGTCCAACATTTTTGTCGTTTCAATTACTGCTGCATTAGGCTATATTCCATTAACTCATTTACCAACGCGCAAAATTAATTTACATAATAGGCCTAATGTTTTTGCTTAAGTTTGCGTATTGTTTCTATAGTTGTTTTATTGAGCGAATAATTCTCGCGCCATTTTCTTCTTCCTGCTGTCTGCGATGAGCTTCGACTGCATGCTAAGCAGTCTCTGTCCAGTGTCCGTCTCCAACCGACATCCATAATTCGATGCGTCCGTTTTCCGTCTATTGATGACAGACGAAGGCTCTCCTCCTCCGTCTTCTCCGTCTTCTTCTGCCACTTTCTCATCCAGATCATCCTCCATGCGCTTGATTGGGTTGCCCTGCATGCGCACAAACAGTGGCAGACAGTGGGAAGGAACATTAATCATGATCATATTCATCATTTAGTCATCTACTTTCTGCCATTTCATCATTATTCATCATCGCCATCATCATTACTTATTTCGTGAATAGAATTTTAGCATGTTGTAGGTCTAATCTGCGGACTCAAGGGTTCTCCTCTCCTTTGGTTTCGGTCCTACCTGTCTGATCGCACCCAAATGATCATCTCTGGTGACTCTAGGACTCAGTGGGTCCCTGTTGTCTTGGGTGTTCCTCAGAGTTCTGTCCTAGGCCCACTCCTTTTCATCCTTTACACGGCTGGCATTACCTCTCTTTTCCCTGGCCACTCTGCAACTGGCCACCTTTTCGCTGACGATGTCCAAGCCTATGTCCATGGACCCTCTTCTGCTCAACTCCTTCTTGCAAGTCGAATTGATGCTCTATCACAAGATCTTCATCTGTGGATGTCATCTAATCGTCTTTCTTTGAACTCTTCCAAAACCCAGTTGATTTGGTTTGGCACTCCTCAACAGCTTCAAAAACTTGACTACACACTGCTCTCTCAAACTTTTCCTCACTTCAACTTCTCCTCCAGTGTTCGTGACCTAGGTGTCACCCTAGATAGTTCTCTTACCTTCACTGAGCACATTGCCAATCTTACTCGCTCTTCCTACTTCCAGCTAAGACGTCTCAGGGCTATTCGCAAATCTGTTACATCATCGATCTTTACCTCAATTGTTCATGCTTTTGTATCTTCTCGGATTGACTATTGTAATTCTGTCCTTATTGGTCTATACCAGTGGTTCCCAACCTTTTTTGACTGTAGGGCCACTTTTTATAAGTTGGAGGACACGAGGGCCACTTTTTCTTAGTTAAAGAACATGAGGGCATTTAGGGGGCCACAATGCTAACATTTAATTAACTAAAATCATATAAAAATTGTAATAATTAATTAATTTAATTCAAAGTAGAGTGCTTGATGTTTATAGACTTCAAAATAAAATAATTTGTAATAGAAAACGATTCTAATTATGTTCTATCCTGTCCAAATTGTCATTTTTTTCATATATTTTTTAATTCTTTGAGAGATGAGTGCCATTGTTGAGGCCTGGCGGGCCATTTTGAGAGGCCTCGCGGGCCACTTTTGGCCCGCGGGCCACGGGTTGGGAACCGCTGGTCTATACCCAAGGTTCGCCTAGCTCCTCTGCAATCTGTACTCAATGCTGCCGCTAGGCTCATTGCTCGCCTTCCTCGATTCTCCCACATTTCTTCATTCATGACTGAACAACTTCACTGGCTTCCATTCTCGACCCGTATACAATTTAAGGTCCTAATTTTGGTCATCAAGTCTCAAATGGGTCTTGCTCCGAAGTATCTGTGTGATCAGATACTTCGCCCCCCTTCTGCCACTTCGCTGCGTCCTCTTAGGTCCTCTGATCGGCTTGACCTCTTTGTCCCGCGAGTCAGGACCGCCATGGCGCAATCCAGATCATTTGTCTGCATTGGTCCCTCTGTATGGAATGGGCTTCCCCCATCAGTTCGCTCTGCCATCCTCTCTGGTAGTGTATCCTCATCTTTCTCTCGTCTAAAAACTTGCCTTTTTTCTCGGAGATGAACGCACTGGGAGCGCTTCTGAAAGGCTCTTGCTGCAAGAAGCGCTTTATAAATTGTCAGATAAGATAAGATAAGATAATCTATACAGTGTTGTAACAAAAATGTTTTTCAACTGAACTCAACTTCATCTGAAATTCTAGACAAGTAGCCTATAGTAAGTCAGAGTGTTAATGCCATCAAAGAGCTGCCTAAGCATGTACGCATGGATCGACGACTTTTATGCCCTGCTAGGCTACGTTTCATGAAAAGGGTCTGGCACCTCGCAAAGCACAGTTTAACATGTTGTAACTGTCTAGTGTATTAATTTGAAAACAGATGTTTATATTTTATATACAGTGAAAACGAAGCTCTAGGCCTACCTTGTAGTCAAATTCCAGCATAAATTTCCACTTGGCTTCCCTGAAATATAGATAAGACAGATTCTGAATGGTCTAAATTCGTAAATAGCCTAGGCCTACTATTAGCCTAAGGTCATCAGATGCATGAAATTGAGAACATTACTATTATTATTGATGTTGTTATTATTAGCATGTTGTCGATGAGATAGTATTGTATGTCAGAATGTATAGGAGTGTCGATCATTCTTTCTGAAGTTTCTTCTATGATCGTATTTTGCTTTGCAAATGATAGACAGGTCAAAGTGACTCAAAACGATGGTGCGATTTGTGTAGGCCTACTCTTCTCCTGCTTGGTGGGGATTTGTTAATTTGAGCAAGCATGAACGGCTTAATTCTGTATAGGCTACGAAAACTTATAAAGCTTGACTTCTTGCCCTCTAACTTCCCTACTTTCAAAAAGTTGTGTGTCAAAGTTGACCGCTTAGTTCTATTTGCCATTGTTTTGGCTAACCCTGGGCATGTCCTCCATGGCTTACTGAGTTACTCCCTTCAGTTCATGAATCCCAATAGGGCCTACACTTTGTGTCCACGACTCCACGTTCTCAAACCTTGAAATTCCGTTTCTGACCTTCTCAAAAGAAGTTTCATCATTAGAATGCTTTACACCACATAATATTACCATTTATATTACCATTTGTTTTTACATTACTTTTCATTTATATTATTATACTTTATTATCACTTTTGTCACTGCTGTATAATACATTACCAGTCTTTGCCGCGTTTCTTTTCGCGCTTCAGTGCGTTCGACCAGATGCGATCCTGGAGAACGACATCCTGCCTCAGCATCCCCATCTGTCTCGTGCTGCTGCCTGTGTGCCTTGAGGCCGATGCTGCTTGCTCCATAATTATAGGTCTATTATGACCTGGTCTGAGTGTGTGGTATTCCGATGCAGTCTATAAGTATTCAATTTGATACCAAGTAAAGTAAGTAACACTTGAGGTGACAAAACTTAAGATCGTTCTACGCAACAAGATAGCAGCTGACGAGACAACGTCCTCGCAGCACCAATCCCCTCAATATCATTATCTTCTTAATGTAATTCGGAGCAGGCAATAGATACAGCTAGCCACTTGATCGTAATAATGAGAACGATGATAGTATTGCGTGCATGCTCTGAACCTGTTGGCAGATGTCCGATAATTATTTACTGTGGCCAACTGGAATAATTCCAATTAGGCCTATTACTGGCACCATCAATCGAAACAACGGTTGTCCTTTTGGTAGCGCTGATTCAGCCAAATTATCCAACTCCACAATGATCTATCATAGGTTCAGGTCTATAGGCCTACTTCTATCGGTCCTAAAATTGAGATTTATAAACGTAACGTTGTCCGCCAGAAGCCCTGCCATGTATGTATGTGTGTAGGCCTATATGTATGTATGTATGTATGTATGTATGTATGTATGTATGTATGTATGTATGCATGCATGCATGTATGTATGTATGTATGTATGTATGTATGTATGTATGTATGTATGTATGATGTATGTATGTATGTCTGTATGCATACATGCATGCAACGATCTCACGTATGTAGGCCTATGTATGTATGCATGTATGAATGTACGTACGTGTGTGTGTATGTATGTATGTATGTATGTATGTATGTACTATGTATGTATGATTTTTAAAAACATTTAGCACTGTGAAGCCCATGGGCGGAGTTTGGTCTCCGTTCTTTGAGGGGCTAATGCCTTCTTAGGGGGGGGGGCTAAGCCCGGAAAAAGATATTTTCATGACAAAAAGCTGAATCTGGGCCTTCTTGGGGGGGCTTAGCTTCCTTTAGCCACTGATAAACTCCGCCCATGGTGCCGTGCAGCCTATTAATTATAACTGCAGACCAAGTAGAGCCTAATAATCCTAATTGCTTAGAAAAAGTTCCCGCCACGCACCTTGATTGAAGTTGGAGTAACTTCTGCCATCTAACGAGTAAATAAGGTGACATGTGTTCTCGATTTTGTACATGTGACAAGTTTATGCGTCATTTATCCAAAGTAGCCAAGATATTGGCAGATATATAAAATTTAAAAACCTGTCCTTTTGAGAGTTAATTTTAAAGTACTGGGTAGATATAAAATTTATTTATCTTTGGTTTATATGCTGTTTAATATTGGCTTGTTATTAAACACCGGATTTCCATATATCTTTGTTCCATATATGTTACAGTTTTGGGACGCATTTTTGAGTCATATGCAAATAATATTTATACTCTGAGTAGAAATAAATTTATGAAGTCAACCTACCCCTGGTTGGCAATAATGAAAATTAATTGTAAATATTGCAGCAGCAATAGGCTTAATGTTTGCTTCTGCCGTTGCTGTTGCAGCTTGTTCCTCGTACTACCACAGTCGCCACCTTTACCACCAGACTATTGTACCAAAAGCGCATTAAAAAAAAAATATTAGTAGTAGTAGTAGTAGAACAGTAGTAGTAGTATTGTTGAAAAAATTATGGTAGAGATAGAGGGGCACCTTCCCTTACAACCCTCCCAACACTCGGCGCTACGTGTCTGGGCGATCGTTTCTCTCCCCCCAGAAACCTGGATTCCCCTAGACGAGGGGGCTGGACTAGATTAAACACCGACTAACACAATACAGGTATTTCAATTAAATTACAAAAGTTTACAACACGTGGACAGTTTAATTAAAAGCTGAAAAGTTAAAACAAATTCTTAACTTATGTAGGTCTTTCAGCTAAAGTTCTGATGTTTCAAATCATTCTCAAATTTCATATGTTGTTAATCTCTTAAAACAAATGGAGCTTTCATATTTGTTTGTTTGTATGTGCACTTGTTATAGCGCCTCTTCAGGCTCTACTTAGAATCGCTCCCGACTACAGAGCGCACACTGCATTGGAGTTTCACGCTGAAGCGCTGAGCAATTGCCAGTGAAGGACTTGCTCAAGGTCCCAACGCGGCAACTTGAGGCGGATTCGAATCTACAACCCTTCGGCTGCAAGGCGACTAAAAACATGCCCACTATACCACCGCGCCCCACAAATATTAAGGGATACAGATGTGCCAATCATATTTTATTTGAAGTGCTAGTACATCTGCATGAGCAGAACTTTTTCATTTTGAAGAGCAAAACAAATTCCTACTTGAAATCAGTCTCATCACATAGTATCTGTAGCCTCGCTATGATACAGCACTCTCACAGAATGGCTATTTGGAGGTGCTCTCAAACTCTGGAGGAAATAAATGGCTTTAGTTTAGCTGTTAGAAAAGGATCTTGCAGTTTAAGTATGCAGTGATAGGAAGCCAGCAAGACTCAAGCATAATTTATATGTGACCCATCTGACCACAACCTCGCGTGTATGTTCCAGGTTGCAACACACAAGCTTTTGAGATAATGACCAAATGTGATAAATTTCAATTTTTTCAATTTTTCTTTTCAAAAGAAAATCATAATTAAATGTTTTAAACGCATTTAAACAACAATTTGTTTTAAATCTTATTTTTATGACATTTTGGATGATTTTTAATTGGGCTTGTTAAAATAACTCAATTACTTTCCACAAAGTAATTTCCCACCATTAATGGCCATATTCGGCATAAGGCTAGCATAACAAATGAGGCATGAGAAAAAGCCCTGGCTTCCTTCTAACCTATTATGCAATCCGTTTATTGGCTGCAAGTTTCATTACATTTTGAACATGGTTGCCAAAGAATCTTGCATTCCAACACTTTAAATGCTTTTCCCTCAGAATTGTAAATCGAACAGTTGAATCATATTTTTACTGATAACTTTAGACAGGAACATGGCATAGATATAACAACTAGATTTGAGTCATTTTAAAGAACAGACTTTATTCCTTTAACACGTTGGCCGCCAAGTACGAGTTAACTCGTACTTCAAAAGATTACGCAAACGCCACGTACAAGTATACTCGTACTTCAAGGAACTGGTGGTATTTAATCATAAGGCGTGTCAATAATACATCTAGAATGGGTAAAACAAATTTCCGCCTTCTTCCAGAGGGTGGGGTCGAGTAAGGTAGGGTGGGGCGTGGATGGGGTGGGGATTGGATGGGTGGAACCGGGGGTGGGGGCCAGGGTGAAAACAAAGTGAAACATACATTTCCATGATTTTCGTAAGTTGAGCATTTTGTGATGCGGGGCGGATTGGGGTGGAGAAATGGTGGGGGCGGGGTGGGCCAGAGTCGGGTAGGGGTGGGGTGGGGTTGGACGGTTGGGTATAAGGATGGAGTGGGTCGGGTGGGGCAAAGTGGGGAGGAGGGTTGGGCGAAAAACCAATACTTACTCCAGACCGGAGGAAATGTTTGAGGACCGGGTGGGGTGGGTAATGCGGGGTTGGGTGGGATGGGGTAAAGTGGAATGAGGCGGGGGAAGAGATGGAGATTGGATGGGTGGAACCAGGGTGGGGCCTGGGTGGGGGCCAGGGTGAAAACAAAGTGAAACATACATTTTCATGATTTTCGTAAGTTGAGCATTTTGCGGTGTGGGGCGGATTGGGGTGGAGAAATGGTGGGGCGGGGTGGGCTAGAGTAGGGGTAGGAGTGTGGTGGGGTGGGGTTGGACGGTTAGGTATGGAGTTGGATTGGGTCGGGTAGGGGCAAAGTGGGGAGGAGGGTTGGACGAGCAACTAAATTACCCCAACGGGTGTGGCTGTACGGGGCGAAGTGGGGTGGGTAGGTGGTGCGATGTGAGGGTAATGGGGGTGAGGTGGGGAGGTTTGGTGGTATGCATCTAGTGTGTTGGTGAGGTGGAACCGGTGTGAAAATAAAGTGAAACATCAATTTTTTTCAAGAATCTCATATGTTGATAATGTTGCGTCTATGGCTTGGCGTAGCGGTAATAATAGTCGTAGTGGTAATAATAGTCGTGGCGGTCAATGTGTTAAAAGAGGTATGACCCACAAATTGTACAAAATGCTACTGAAGCCTGGTTTTGGCAAGATGGGTCACATATGTAGAGATACAATGTATATGCAGAGCAAGGGAGTAGGAGCATAGACAATGCCAGACATGAATAAACAGTTACATGTATAATAATGTACAGGGTGGGCCATAAAAAAGTAACCCCCTACGGTTTTTTGCCCATATCTTGGCCAGAAGTAAGAATTTCGAAATGAAATTTTACAGACTTAAAGACAATTCATATTTACACATGATGGCCAGATTTAATAAAAAATATTTCAAATAGAACAAAAGTTATACCACATTAAGTGAGGCCCCCACCGTTTTATTGACGATTCAGAAGGGTAACGCAACAAAAAGTAGCAAAACACAATTTATTAAGTCTCACCTCAAATAATTGTTATCAAATAGCCTTGATATTGTCAGATGATCATTATTATTACTATCTAAAAAGAAACAGGGTACCAGCGTAGCTGCACGTCACTGAGAAGTCACTTAGCAAGATGACAATAAAATTGGTAAATAAGGAATCTGTCAGATTAATCAACAGGTCCATCAAGAACTTTGCAAAGAGACTCAAAAGAGGTGTTGGCACTGGTGGTGGGCACATTGAACACAAGTAGTGAAGCACTACCAAGTTCATTTGACAACAGTTATTTGAGATGAGACTTAATAAAATCACAATTTTGTAACTTTTTGTTGCGTTTCGTTTTTGAACCGTCAAAAACGGTGGGTGGCCTCACTAAAAGTGGCATAACTGTTGTTCCCTTTGAAATATTTTGATGAAATCTGGCCATCATGTGTAAATATGAATTGGCCTTAAGCCTGAAAAATTTCATTTCGAAATTATTACTTCTGGCCAAGATATTGGCAAAAAACCTGTTTTTGTTACGTATCGTTTTTGAATCATCAAAAAAACGGTGGGTGGCCTCACTAAAAGTGATATAACTTTTGTTATCTTTGAAATATTTTATTGAAATTTGAGCATTGTACGTAAATATGAATTGCCTTTAAGACTGAAAAGTTTCATTTAAAAATTCTTATGTTTGGCCAAGATATGGGCTAAAAACCGGAGGGGGTTACTTTTTATGGCCCACCCTGTATATCTAATTTAAACATCATGCAAGCAAGTTACTATTTTTGTCCTGCTCCCTATTAAATATAATTTTCCATATATGAACTAAGTAAATATTAAATTAACGAATCTCACAATTCAAATTAGTTTAACCCTTGCTCTAGCAGTTGTGTTAAAATTTCAGTCGATCATGAAATCTCTTAAAAGTTAAAACCGATGTCATGCTATTATGGATGTGTGACCCTGGTTCCTTCTATGACTGTCTCTACCTCCGCTGCATTTTTTAAATAGGCATGTCTCATCAAGCTACTCTCAGAAACAACAAATAAAAGCAACAAACAGGAATTATAAAATGCTTGCAACATAGATGCAAAACTGAATTCAACTTCATATGACCACGTGTGATATGACTCTTACTGGCAACATCGTAACAAAGTTGTAGAGATTGAACATGAAGCAAGCATGTGCATAGGGATTCTTGGCTTCATGCTCTCATCGTTGACTACTGAAGAAAGTCTCTGCTTATCTGTTGAGCATCTTAGCCTAAACATCACAGGATCAATTGAAATAAGCGTCACTATCATAGCGATCAACAGAAGGCTAAATGTCAATAATTACAAAAACTTCATATTTGCCGTCTTCACCGTTGTACACTTGCATATTTGAGTACGTAATTGCCTTCACCTCAGTTCCCTGGAAAACATTAAGAATAAAATTTGAGTCAGTACAAAATTTAACAAAAGTCTATTTTTCATTTGTAAATTGAACAAGAGGACAAAGAAAACACACATGATCATGAAATCCAAAATACTATAAAACACTTGACATACAGAAGAATTTAAATCGAATTTCAAAAGGCATTCCTTAAAGATACAATAACTGTTTCATAGATGACCTTAGCAAATTAACTTTTGTAGGGGAGGGGAGAGAAGCTTATTTGTACATACGCATTGGGGGGTGGTTTCATAAAATGTACAAGTTGCAACAGGGGAAGGGTCAAAAATATGAATTTTTCAGTACGTAATATATATATGGGCCCTCTGAAAATTTGTAGCAGTCAGTTCTTTGTAGACTGTGACAAATTCTGACTTTGCTTTGACCTCATTTGTTCAGTTTTATTTTCTGTGTGACTTGCAAGGATATACAAGTTTGTGTTCAGCTCTCATTTCCACACTTTAGTGTTAAAGACTCCTGCAGATGGTCAGCTGGTTTCAGAAATAAGATTTAAAGATGCTATTGTATAGTGTAGAAGCGGAAAGTTGGTAACACAAGGATAATACACAGAGGAAATAATACGATGATACTTACTTGAGGATGCTTTTGAAGATCAAACACTTCACCATAACTGTAAAAGAATTATAAGAACTAGATTCAAACCAATGACAACAAAACTCTTTCTATAAACTTCATACACAGTCACACATCTAACTTTAAATTCCACAACAACCCTATTCCATTCCTCTTTTGACACACAATATTAGCTACAACACATTAGAGTTGGGTGACCAGATCACTCTCTCATTTTAAAATGTTTCAGTTAACTAATAAATTGATCAAGTTTGAAACAATATACACTTATACTAGGGCTGTACTGAATACATTGTTCATTCATTCAAGTATTTTTATAGTGCCTCTTCAAGGAAACTACTCAGAGACGCTATTCAGTCAATCACGAATAATTGGACCAACTATTCGGTTGAACATGAATAGTGTACAAAGTAGGTCTACCGACAACATTCAGCTGTTGTATACAAAGAATGAGACTATAGGCACTGCAAAAACACTGTCCAGGCAGCAGGCAAGGCCCGGTTGTAATTACAGCTTCTATTAAGTTAATGACAGAGTTACTAAAAGTCTTCAGTTCACTTGCTATAGCAGCCGCATAT
Organism: Lumbricus rubellus; assembly: GCA_945859605.1. Classification (NCBI taxonomy): domain Eukaryota; kingdom Metazoa; phylum Annelida; class Clitellata; order Crassiclitellata; family Lumbricidae; genus Lumbricus; species Lumbricus rubellus. The sequence continues at coordinate 22,180,714 of OX243816.1, read as the reverse complement.
ACAGAAACAGATGTTATGTGACCACTATTCGTATTTGGTTCAACCGCTACTATTCGCCCAAATACCGAATAGCTATTTGGCCCGCTATTTGGACCCAAAGAGAATATGAAACGAATGTTCGGTACAGCTCTAATTTATACAAATACCCAGACTTGCCCCTCATACTCCATATGGAATTTCACCATTGGTCTTTCCAGACCATGAGATACATGTATAATATATAAATATAATTCTCTCTTAAAAATGCAGTGCCATGCCAAAAGCCTGGAAGATGAGCAGCCATTTTTCAATGCACTAGGAAGATGCTGTACAGCAGAAGTTGCTGCAGTTTCCATTGCAATTTGAAGACCACCTTTGAACATGCATACTACATGCTATTGTGTATAAAAAGTTATAAAAATATCACTAAACAACTGTTTCATTATAATCAGCAGGTCCATAACAAATCTGCGAATAATTATTGCTTAGCTTCAAAATGGCATGCAGCAATGTAACGCGCACACATACCCAACGGCCTTTATCCGGAAAGCCTCTTTGTCAAACTCCGTGATCTTCACCCTCTGCAAATAAATTACAATCTTCCAAACTGAAATAACAGTTCTGTAATGATCGAAGTGCAAAATGCTACAAATCCCACATGTACTGCTACTTCTGACTTGACTCCAAAATTGAAAACCATCTTAAACCAAAGTAGTGGTTTACCATATAAGCATCTTTTGCAAAGCTGAGCTTCATTAGCAAGCCATGTTCCCAAATTCATTATGCATCAGAATTCACATAAAAACATATTTGATGCACAAAGAATGTTAAAAAGATGCTGCAATATTCATACATACATATCAATCAACATGCGCTGCCAATTTTAAAAAGAATATGGCACATAGAAATAATTTTGCCAATGAAATGCAGCTAAGAAATTGCAACATTCAGAGAAATTTCGACGCAACGAACCCTAGCGATAAAGAACGGTTCAGCGGAGAAGAGAAAGAGGAATTCATCGAGAAGATGGTACAGCAACGATAACATGTCTTCACCTAAAAACAATATAAATTTGCTATCAAGATTTATGGTACAAAGCTTAAGAATAGCAGCACAAGATCAGGGACTCAAGAAAAAAAGTAATAAACAATGCAATGAACACTTACGGGTCTTTGGCCCATGCACCCTGATAATGATGATGATCTTACATACTTCGTGAGTTAACTAAGTAATTAAGAACTGTTATTGCCACATTAAAATAAAACTGGTCATGCCATAGCATCATGTGACATTCATGGCTGGTATTTTCCACAGTTTGCTACACCTAATAAGTGTATAAATCGACCTAATATCATCAAATATTCATATAGTATGGTGTAGACATTTCTGCATAAGCATGGAATGACCCACCATGGATGCACAGATCTAAAAGCAAAGTCACTTAGCAAGTTAACATTATTATACCTAATTTGATACTTTCAATTTCTAACTTAACTTCTTCATACAATATTCCACACAGACTGCACAGAAAGCAGAGTATGTTCAAATTAAAAATAAAGATCAACAAAAATCCAATGGTCTTCATTACCTTCTGCTTCCACTTCTTGCTCCATCTCTTCATCAACCTTGTCAAGCTCTGTCATGTAGCCAAACATGGCCACGGTCGCCTGTGGGAAATAGTTCAAGCACAGCACTGATTCTGATTTAACAAGTGCGCAGCCTCCAAGTTCACTCACAGAGCAAGAATGTCATTGAAGTATATCCAAATGAAAGATGGAACCTTGGGTCATACACATACAAAAGTCACACCTCTAAATATATCTCTAATTTTATCTGCTCAGCAGACAGATGTGTTCTGTGGACAGGGACCACTCTGGCGCAGTGCTGAGCATTTGCTACCATGGGTCCATCCAGCTAAAAATGACCTGCTTCCCCAATACAAACTAAACTTATGTCTGGGAAGGAGATTCGGGGAAATGGTAACACTGGCACAAAGAGCAGGAGATCAGTATGGTCACCCTCCACCACCATCACAAAGGTTGACTCATCAGCCTTTCATTCACCACATGGTATTGGCTAAAATGTGTAGTAAGATGTTATGGTGCCTTGCATGGCTGCCAAACAGCTCAATACAACTCTTTCAATAACTTCTTATCATCCATTCATACTTGTAATTGTAATCATGCTGTAGCATGTCAGTTGAAATAATAAATGAAGATTATTCTGTGCAGAAGAAATCAGATACATGATCCTAATAGGTAGATCTAATTAGGATCATTTATCTTGCAATGCATACACTTGCAGTGACCAACAATGCAATAAACGGTTACACTGTGCAGCACAGAAAGCAATTCAGTACGATGATCAATCCGTCATCCAAAGTTGCAGGTTTGAGCTGGCTATGCAAACAGCATGTAAAAATCCTGGGCAAATCATTTGTGTTACTCGTCTAAAGCCTCAGTTTAAAATCTACTGACCTTCATGTGGTGTTACCATTCCATTATACCAAAATAACTAAACAAGTAATGCTGCCGCTGCGTTTGGCCTAAAATATTAAATAATTGTTTTTGAAAAATCTTAAACTGACTAACCTGTTCAAATGCTTCTGAAAGATCATCACCCCGTAATCATCAGTTAAGGATGAAATTGGTGAAAAATTTATGCACAACAAAATTCTTTAAGAATAAAACTGAACAACTATTTAACCAAGAACTGATAACTCTACAAACACTTTATTGAATACAAATGCCAGCTTGTTTAACCTAGTATGCTCTAGAGGTAAAGATTTGCAAGAAATACGCAAATACTCATAGTGCAGAGAGCTGTCCTGAACACAAGTAATGTTCAGAGTTATCTTTCATGGAATAATACAAGTGAGGTGGAAGAGAAAACTAGCAGAGTACTCAACGTTCATAGAGACCACAGTTGGCCCACACTTGCCATGGTAACAACTGATCACTGGTACCAGTAAAGATCAATAAGAAGCCAATGATGTAGCTGTCAGTGGAGATCTATAGCAATGTGGTGATCTGATAGATATCCAAAGTTCCTGTAATGTTTTACTTTACTTAAACTGCACAAATCAACGAAAAATGATAATTATACTCTCAGATATTGGTAAGGACAAAATGAAAACAGATAGTTTTAATGCACATCAAATGATGCCAACTGTGAGATTACTATGGTCTGATCATCACAATAGCCACAGTTACATGATAGGCTACAGTAAGCACAATTCACTAAGTAATTGCATCTGTGAAAGTTGTCATGACGCTAGTCTTCATGTATCTTCCAGTAAAGGATATATGCATGGATCCTGCAACACAGCATAATATTAATATTGTTTTATTAACAAACCCGTTGACAGACCGCAACTGGTTGCAGTGTACAACTATGCAAAAATTTGAAACAAATCACAAGAACACAAATGACCGAAGACATAAATCTTAACTACTAGCAGAACAGACAGCCTGCAATAAGCAAAACTCATCTTTCACCATTTTTGGTTGTTTGGTTGAACAAAAATTACTGAATAAACTTTTCAGTTGAATTTCAATAGTAAGTAACAGCAAAGTGAGACATGTATGCTAAACAATGTTTTGACTTGGAAATGCCATAAAACACTAGATATAAATTTTTCAACGGTTATTTTCTATAATGGCTCGGTAGTATTTCTATAATGGCTCGGTAGCAAGTAAACATTATGGCCGCCGAAGATAGATGCAGAATTAGAGCGACCTGACATACGGCGATCGATAGCCCAATATTTCCGCGACCTACGGCGAACTATAGGCCAATGTTTTCACGAAAGTAAGTAAGTAAAACTACCACAAAAAGGTGTATTTTCATAAATATTAATACGCTTAAATAAGCTAAATAACACAACAAAATCGATTCACCTTAACACATGGCTGCCAGATACGAGATATCTATCGATCGCTCATCGCCGTATGTCAGGCCGCTCTAATTCTGCACCTATCTGCGGCGGCCATAATGTTTACTTGCTACCGAGCCATTATAGAAATACTACCGAGCCATTATAGAAAATAACCTTTTCAACAAAGTTACAAATTGCTCACTTATCTAAAACCTGAGCTGAGGCGGTGATGATGATGATGACGATAATGATTAATGTTGATGAAGATGGGCAACTCTGTCTTTACTCACTGAACATCAGCCGTATGATCAAGATCTACAACACACATAATCCTTTTGAATTAGATTCGGAAGCCAGCAAGACGCTAATTTACAAGCTGCAGCTACTAATGGCAGAACATGATCAAATATTTGCCAGAACTTGTAAACAAAACATGACGACAAAGTTACATGCATGCCTGACGGTTGCTATGGGTTGTCGTTCGCGTGGTTATCATATTAGAACCAAACTATTTTAACCCATTTCTGCTCACTACCTACTCACAACTGCGACTGATAACTAAAATGCGGCAATAATAAATCTCGTTAAAAAAACAGCATTTGTTGACGCTGTGTTGATACTCAGCAAACACATGGCCACATCCTTATTATCGCTAGCACCAACATCGTCGATATCTAGTACATTCCCGTCGGACAACAACATTTAAGTAAGATTTCCATGTTTTAAATAAACTTGCATACATTCGTAATTTGCGTCTGGATCTCTGTCACAATCCCAGGCCTTGTGATCACTTCCAACTTTTGATTCCGACGCCATTTTTCGTGAGATTCCTGGCTGATATCACCATAGATATATCATCATCATCATAATCCTTGGGCTGACAGCCCGTAGGTGCCGACGCCACTCTCTGTCTGAGTCTGTCTCGCGTCATGCTGCCCAGTCTCAACCGGTCCAGTCAGTAGGTCCGCTCCATACCATTAACATCTTGAAGCACCTAGACCCCTTGTCTGATTGAAGAGAATGTTGGGAGAGAAGCATGAAGGACAACCTGGGTCAATGCCCGTATGTGTCCCACACTCTCTCCTCCAACTCTCTCCACTGGTCTGTCCTGACCGGCCTGTGCATGTCTGCTCCACATCATGACACCTTGAAGCATCTGGGTCGCTATGTCACTTGTGTCGTGGTTTTTGCGGATTTCTATCGTCTTGGTCTTTTAATGCCAGCGTATCGCCACCCATCTGGCAAACCTTCCTCCTTTTGCCCGGGCTTAGGACCGGCACAGGGACGTTGTTGGTTCCCTGTGGCAGAGGATGGATGCAGTTTAACGTCATGCCCAGGACCCCCATAGATATATAAAACATATTTATACGCAGGTTTTCCAGATTTTGAAGGTAGGCCTACTTGCTCGCGAAATCACGCAAAAATGTAGCCGAATCAAGACATTAATAAATATTTGCTAGGTAGGCCTACATTAGATACACAGAATTTTTCCAGATCCATATAGAATCACACTCCATAGACCTATCAGAGACTTTTTTAGATCCAAAATTTTTAGTCCCGAACGAATTAAAAAGTAGCACAACTCGTGAGACCTGCAGATTGCGAGTAGCCTATAGTATAGGCTAGATGCAAAGATATGGTACATATATGCCCTACTTTGTGGACGATTGTAACCTGAATGTAGGCCTAACATCCTATATGTTCTCTTTCTTATGCAGAGCGGCTCTGTTCTTACGGTTCAAGTTTCTGCTCCGTAGGCCTACGTGCATGTAGGTCTAGGCCTACACACTGATCTGTCCTCTTAAATCCTTGTCACATTCTTCACGACCTTCCTCCCTTCCCAAAAGGTTACTCCTTACAATACTCGACCAAGGCCACATAATCTAACCCATCCTAGAGTTGATTCTTTTGCCAAAAGAAGCTTTATTATGCAAATGTTGTAAAACCTTGCATAGGCCTAAATCATAAATGTTTTCTATTAGGCCTATTTAATTCCTCTGTGAACTAGCCTAGCCTACTGTGCGTTTGCTGGAAGTCAACGGCGCACATTTTGAGCACAATCATATAAATTGTTCAATTATATTCCAGGATTAAATTGTCTTTTCGAATTTTAAGAATTGATTAGGCCTACTAGCCTATTATATAATATAGGCCTACTATTTTTTATCATTATCATAAAGGCTTGGGATTTTCCCGGCCACAGTGTAGTAGACTAGTAGACTAGTAGACATACATTTTGTCATTAAAATCTTGAAATGAATGAATCGATGAACATTGTTATCCGGACTGTTAGGCTATTCCAGAGCTTTGCGCCGACATTTCTTGGGCGCCGCCGCCGTCGATTTCTGTTGGTCGGCGCGCCGCCGCCGAAAATTTAGCGGCGCGCCCACGATTCCACGCTGATTATTTTACTACTTTTCTGTAATTTTTCATGTATTCCGTGATTTCGAGATTAAATTCTTGCTTCAGTGCGAAATATACATCTTTTTCTCATTTACTTCGTTCTATTTTCCTGGCAAAACCGATTTTGCAAAAATGTTGTGAAACCTATCACCTAATAAATTCGGTTTGACTTTTGTAGCAGCGTGCTTAACGTTTACACTTTTGTAGATTCTGCAATTCTATATGAATTATAGCAGCAAACGAAGGTCAAAGGACACCAGGTACCGGAACATGAATTGGTGTGCATTGTGTGCCTTCTTGCCTGTCAGTCCGACCTTACGCTAGGATGGAACACAACCGACTGCCGTTTAATATTATGCAACACGAAACACGTTGCAGCGCAATGGTGCTCTGCGATGTCGTGTAGGCGACTGGTCGCGTGTGCGGGCTTCTCGAATCCATTAAGAGGGCCAGTTACTACTTAGTTCCATTTCTAATTACGAAAATCAAAATCACACGCAGTATTCATTTATTTAAAATAGTATGCGAATTTGAGCAATGTGAAACTAGTGATTAATCTCTTGAAAATTAATATGAGGCGCTGTGGTGTAGTGGGTATGTTCGTTGCCTTGCAGCCTAAGAGTTGCAGGTTCGAATGATCGAATCTACCTCAAGTCGTCATGCAGAGGCAAGCAAGTCCTTTGGCATGAAACTCCGATGCAGTGTCAGTGCTGTAGTCGGGAGCGCCTCTGAGTAGTACACTTGATTGTGGTCTATTGTAACATATGTAATGGCGTTTAATTAACACGAAACGAATAAATCAAATTTAATGGTCACTTAGAGTGAAACAATGGCTATTATAATTATAATCAATCGATTATAGTTATAATAGCATGAAAAGCGACAATCGACAAAGAGATTTAGAAATTCGACAGGTCAGAGAAACTAAAGTAAAAAAACTAGGTCCTATGGGAATTAGCCCACTAAATTAATTAAAATGCCAATAGGATTCATAATACTTATTAGGCCTATGTCTACATAATTAATGGCTAAAGCTGAGTGTAAGAAAAATCCATAGGCAAGCCCCAACGGCTAGTAGCAAGTCGAATTCAAAAGCTTTGGTTTGTAGACATTCCAGAAATTCGTTCGCTGGTATTTGTAGAAGTTTCCCTCAGTCCAGTTGACGCCTATCGCCACATACGACTCCGATTGACCATCGAATCGCGGCCAACTTGGAATGACGTCATTAAATGGAGATCTACAACAAAATCCAAACTGACCAGTCTATCGATCCATGAGTGAGTGAGCGAGTGAGCAAGTGAGTGAGTGAGTGAGTGAGATTCATACGCTAAAATATGCAAAGCCATACATATAGGCTACATGTAGGCCTACGCATCTTGCTCTCTGCTTTTTATGCTTTTTAAGTAGTCTTCTTCACAAGACAAAGTTCATTCTAAGACACCAGGTCTGCACCGTGTCACAGTTGTCTGCACTTTAGATGTGCAGCACGTTAGTCTGTCAGATGGTGCATGCGATCAAGTGCAGCTGAACACGATTAACATGATTGTATGCTGATGAACCTTGGCTTCAAGAGCAAATATGATCATGTTTAGATTTTACACACATACTATATAAGATGGCAGAGGACTCATGAACCCTGCGGAACAATGAACCTGACTAGTGCTTACACTGAATTGTTACTGATCACCGCCATGCATGGTCGCCATTCAGAAAGTAACTGCATGAGCCTGTCTGAAGACAGGTCTACAACTCCATTATATAATAGGGTCCTATGCTTAGTCTATTGTCATCACACCACCATGTTAAATGCCGCACTCACTTCCAGGTAAAAAATTGGAATGAAGGGCTTGTACAGTGTGAAAAATATGCAGGAAGGACAAATTTCAAGTGGATGATTGAAAAAAGGTCATCACATTTTATCGTGGTCAGAAACTTTGGCCACCAAAGCCAAACTAGATTAAAATTTCTGGTTGTGCAGTTCTAAAATTTCTGTAAAAAGTCCTGACTATGGTCTATTTAACTCTATTACCACAGACCATAAATATATTTGAATAATTATTAACCAACTGACCCAGATTTAGCGAAGTTGGTCCATGCGGCCATCATCCTTCGGCTGAGAAGGGCATCTGCCTCCGTCCAGTCCTCACGGTTCAGCCACACGATATTGTCACATCCCCACGGACACTTCTCAGTGTAGTTCTGCCAGAATGGAGTTCCGTAGATGTAGTACGTCTCTTCAAAATGAGGAACGCCTGCATGAAGAAGCCACAAAAACATCCAATCCAATTGTTATTTATTGCAATCCATTTAGGATACTCGTATACTTATACAACTATGCATGCATAGTGCATACATACATACATACATACATACATACATACATACATACATACATCTATACATACATACATTCATTAGTAGGTTTAACAGTCAATAGGTATACAAATCAAAAGATAGGCGGCCTATGTACATTATTATAGCTATAGGCTTATGTTTATTCATATATATTATATGGCCTATATAGAGAAATAATATAAATTTACATAATTATATATACATGCAGTCATGCATGTAGGCTATAGTTCGCAGAAGAGCACAAGTATACTATTGGACCTTCCTAAATCGTGCGACAGTAGACCTATGTAAACACAGAATTGCAATACTGACCCATCCACGAAGGCATCGGATGATTATCGGATCGATGCTCGAATGAGTAGAGATGAGTTGCTGGGATGAAGCGACTGTGCCCCGTTGAATGCGCATTGTGTGGGCCAATGTATTCAAAGTCACTTCGCATCTGCATGCAATGTTCAATCATTACAATTTATAACAAACACGATAGATAGATTTAGGCTAATTATTGTAGATAATATTATAGGCCTACAATTATATGCATGCGCAAAAGTTCTTACACAGTCTACACTGCACGTCTTTTGAACCGTTTAAGCCGTTGTTATGCTGTGCGTTATGTTCATTTATGTTTCGCTAAACAGTTCACTCAAAAGTGCCAATGTTCATGCAAGACTTTTAGAATGAAGGTTGTCCGAATGCCCTGCAGTGATAGAAATAGATTTTTCACTTCCTCTATCCAGAAAACCTTAAGTTAATTGTCTGCACTTCAGCTATACCAGAGCCTCCAGCTCGTGGTATGTAACATACGGCCTGCGAGCCATGTCCGGTCTCTGTAGACCTTTGAACAGCCCACGAGCCATGTCTTTTGTATTGGCATGGTACCTGGAAATTGGAACCGTTAATCCTTTTGATAAGTTTTGTTTATTCAAAAACATGTATGTGGGTCAATTCATTTTTATTGGGTAACCAAGACATACTATATTATCTTTATTGTAGTGTAGGACTCTAGGTATTAGGATCATTTGGTTCTCATTATAAAAGTTATCTTCATTAGGCCTATGTATGTATATTAAGCTATTTTTATTGTATTAAGTATGTATCAGGTATACAGTACCGGGTATGTACATTGCCTGAAGCAGTTCTAACTAGTTTAAAAACTCCTCATCTTCTAGAAGGTTCAGGAACATGATTGTCCAATAGATAAAGAAGTATAGGCCTAAGACTTCCGTGTGACAAATTTGCATCATCAAAATTCGACGGCTAAGTTATACGTCGTATTTTTAAACCAGAGGTGATGGTGATGAATTCTGTACATACCTCGATGAATAAGTCCCTGTTCTTGGCTAGATCATTTCCTGGCCAGTCGTATTCATGAAGGACAGAGGCGTAGATGAGGTCGGCTCTCTCTTTGTAGCGACGACTCCAGTCGTACATTCTCTCCTCCTTCTCCGATCGATCAAAGCCGACATCAATGTTCGGAATGTCCGCTTCAATGATAACAATTATATCGTCATCGTAATCGCAAGCAATTTCTAAACTGCCGCTCGAAAGCCAAGCGCTTATTCACGAATACTGTGTCTAGGCAGAGGGGTTGTCTAAAGGCATAAAGGGGTTGTCTATACGGTAGCTCTATCAGTAGGTTCCTGTCAAGCGAATAGGATTCAAATTAGCAAATTAGCAATAATAAAGTTAGCAGCTCTCACTTGCATTATTCTAACATTGACGGTTGACTATTGAATAATAACTTAGCAGCATATGACACGTTATGAATTATTTTGCCTACTGAACTGTGGAAAATGAGAAAGTTTCTTGCAATCTTGTGACATAGGAAAAGTAGCATGTGCCTAATATTGAGTCAGAAATGCGTTAGGGTTGGTTCGGTACAATCTAGTTAAAGGGCACACTATACTCACTGAACTCGTCAGACACTTCATCTGGAACAGTTCCAGAAAAGAGAGGAACAGCGTTGAAGTCACCGGAAGCTAAAAGTTCCTCTGGAACGGCCTTTATGAAATACCCATCGACTCTCGGAGCCCAAGCCGAGTTGAAATCACTGCCCTGTGTTACAGAGCGGCAGACGAGAAAGTAGAATAACAAGGGCTGTGTATTTCATAATAGGAAATGTCTTCAAATCAAAGTAATATGCTGGTCAGCTTTCAAAAAGCATTGCACAAACAATGTGCTATTGTACAATTTTATTTAGGCCTATACTGCCAACTTACTTATCCATTATAGCTTGATTCTGACCTCTCACCCATTGATGGACAATGAATAATTCCGACTGTAATTGTACTTGATGAGTTGCGTAATGGGTCAGCCATTATCATGTGGATCAGATTCGATTGCAGGTTAGAAAAGAGACAAATACACACGCACAATCGCACGTACATCATGTACATGCAACCAAAATGTGCGGAAAATCTGTTTTACAGATATTTAAAGGCTTAGGCTAGCATATTGGAAGGGAAAGATGAGCAGTCCCTTAAGCTAGCGCTGAGGGCCCGAGGGCCTCGGCATATGGGAGGCGAGTGGTAATCTATTCCTTCACCATCTCATCGTCTCAATGACCGCTTACTATTCTAGCTGCTGAGTTGGCTAGAATTTTATTCATGCATAGTTTTAAAATCAAAACATGCAATAATTATAGACATAATATTTGGCGGGAAAGTACTAGGTCACTAGGTCAGGCACATGATAAGGAATATGGAGACCACCATCGCCGTCAAAGGGCTGGCATCAGAAAACTGATAGGCAAAATGATTACGATCATTACGGTGATGATGATTAAGGTAGTGATGATTAAGGTGATGATGATGATGATTAGGATGATGTTGATAATGATGACAATAATATGATTTCGATCATGGTTGTGATGGTGATCATAATCGTGATCATGATGACCGTGATTATCAAGATGATCATAATGAAAATAAGAAATGTCTGATAGACAGTAGACACAGATCGAGACATACGGATACGTAGGTGTTGACGAGCAATTCTGCGTCCTTGCTACGTAGACAGTCGAGCATGACGGATGACGGTGATGTGGGACATCCGACCTTGGTAGCGAGTTCCTGCGCTCGAGGGAGATTGGTGTCAGGAGGACGATAGATGGCCCACGATGACAGCGCATCACCGCTCTGTGATATGACTCCGTGTAGCAGACCTTTCAACAATAAATTACCGTCATCTTTGTTAAGTAAAAACTTGAAAGAGGTAAGTCACGAATTGTTCTGTCTCTTTCTTTTATTCGTCTGTTATATTTATGCATGCGTGTGTATGTAGGCTACGTAACCTACATTGCTGAGTGGCAATTTAGAAGTTTGGACATTACGATCGTAAATTGATGCGTGCTTCTAAGCAAAACGGAATTACAATAGAATATAGATCATCCATTGGACTGAACCAGTTTACAGGTCTTTACGAGGTACTTGAGACCGGAAGACTAACAACAGATGATCATATATTATAGCAACAGTCCTGACAAAAAGGATGAGGTACTTAAACGACCTCAGAGACCGTAAAGCATTCACAAAGAGGAAACAATTTGGACAATGTGACTGACAACGACAGCCAGCGAACTGTTCTGTTAACCGCCAGTTTTGTTGACTCAACTTTTTAAAATAATTTTATACAGATTTTCAGTTATGCAGGTCACCGCGTGAGGTCGCCGAAACAGGTGACTGCTTTTTTTACTAATGAACAGGAAATTGTGTTTTGTTAAATTATTAGCCTTCTTCCTTTTGATTTTGCATCGGTAGTCTCCGCGGATGCGTCGATTCCGACTCATAGCGCTCATGAATAAGCTGGTGCCCTTCGAGTGGCGCTCTAGAAATGTGTTTAATTTCAAACTGACACAAAGCAGAATGGTTACAGATCACAAGTTATTACAGAAGTCGAATTTAACTGTCGGCAGCCCATTACATATCCTACTACTGATTTTACCAACTCCATTCTGCCGAATGGAAGGCTCAGTCGACCTTAAAGAGGGTAGCGGGAAGAGATCCTGCATTCGTAACTCTTCGTGCCAGAGTGCTAACCATTACCATAAGCCTCTCTCCATTAAGTATAATGTCTGCCTGTAGGCATATGTAGCCTAGGCCTATGCTATGAATAAATATGTGTACCTACAAATGTCAACAACAGACTGTGACCTCTAATCCATATAATTATAGTTTAATCCAATCCTCCTTCTAAGCCTCTAAGGCCAAATGGTCGCCTTTGGCTCCCTAGCTGCCACCGCCGCCAATACCTTGCACATGCAGTCATAGGCTATACGCTATAACCTACCTTGCGTGAGATCTGAGAAGAGCAGAAGTGAGACGGCCGCTCCTCCAGCGCTGTTTCCAAAGACCGTCACTCGGTTCGGATCTCCTCCGAAGTTTGCGATGTTATCTCGCACCCAACGCAGACCAGATACCATGTCGAGCAGACCGAAATTGCCCAGCGCAAACTCATCATCCGTCGACAGAAAACCTCAAATTTATGCAACAATAGCAGACGTAAGTATATATAGGTCTAATCAGATCAATCGCACCCAATGAATTGAGCTTATATATAATTATATATATTATAGTCATTATTGCTGCCTAGATTGATGAAGACAATGGCAGCAATGACAATTAATAATCATTTTAATGTAAAACGTTTATAGAGCCTCTTCAGAAGAAAATTTTACATATAATCAAAGGCACAATATTCATCTAATTTTGCCGATTATTTGATTGAAAACGATTTTAGTGTTGAAGGCAACTAGATGACGACTGGAAAAAACTATGCTATGATAAAATAATTATTGAATTTATTTAAATTTCTTTAATGAAGTCTACTGAAAGTTAACAATTCCTATATAGGCTAGGTCTAGGCTAAAAGTGCAATTTTATTCTCTTCAGTAAGGCTATGAGGATCTAGATTATTTGAACATATTTCGTATAGCACACACCAATGACACCGAGTCGGTAGTTGATGGTGACGACGACGACACCCTGCTGTGCAAGAATTCTGGCGTCGTATTCTTCACCCGATCCATATCTGTAGGCACCTCCATGGACCCAGAACATCACTGGAGACAATGCACTCGGATCAGTTCCATTCTACAGTCAACAGAACCATGATCAATGGGTAGGCGGAAAAATGATCTCAACAAAGCAGGTCTAGGCTAGGCTTATGCTGAAAATTAATTTGTCATCATCATCATTGTTGTCGACATCAACGTTATCATCACCCCCCCAAACAAGATTAGGCCTAACATCATCGTTGCCGTGATAATCATCATCAGCAGGGCCTATTGCAGCAGCGATATCATCACTATTATAAGCTTAATAAAAAAAATTATAGTTAAAATTTATAATAACCAATAAATAAGAAATTATAACGGCAATAATGATGAATAATAATAAATAGTAGGCCTATTAACAGCCTACAGAGCTTCCAATTGCATCGACGTTAGCTGACAAATGTCAGCTAGTCAGATATCACCAAGATCAATTGCTGCAAACGGTATAATATACACTTATAAGTAGGCTCTAAGCTGCTATAGATATACTAAGTTACCAACACATGAGTCTTATAGATATCTGTGGACGAGCTAGTTATGTCAACTTACCAAGACTCGAAAGACGTTGAGATAGAGACAATCTTCAGACGTGTTATTGTACTGCGGACCCAGGCTCAAACTGTTTTGAAAGACAAAGAAATTTTAAACAATATAAGTCTTGGCTTCCATCTTGTGGTTTAGGGAAGTCGCTCTGGTTAGCTTTTCTTAGCCGTTGATGCATGACGAAACTAAAAGCATTGGACTCATTGGAGTCAGCACACATTGCAGGACTTCATTAGTTCTATCATTAGTTCTAAATGCAGTCTAATCTGCTACCTGAGCAGTCCATAGAATTATGGCTGCTCAGGTACCAGATTAGACTGTTTGGTAAAAGAGGCGTGTTATAATTATAGAGGACCAGATTATTTGCGTTGTTACAGGATGTCCCTTAATCAGCAGACTTCAATCCACAACCTTTGGATCACAGACTTGGTACTGTATGCTAAATAGACCATCACATCACATGTCTGTCTGTGTCTGTCTGTCTCTCTCCCCTCTCTCTATCTGTCTTTGTCTTTGTCTCTGTCTCTCTCTCATCCTCCTCGACATCACTGTCGCTTTTGACGACATCGATCGTGATTTACGACCGACTTCCACATCGTTTGTCTTCTTGGTTTGGCGTCTCTGACATCGCTTAAATACTCTTTGTTTTAAGCACGTAGTATAGTCTAGGCCTACTTGTCTTTTCGTTCCTTCCTGTCAAATACGCTAGCCTACATATCCACTGCTCACAGCCCACTCTCTTGTCGTTTTCATAAAGGCTCACATTTTCCCACAACTTTTACATTAGGCTTCTCATAGTTAAACATGGACCACTACCCTTATGCAGGGCGAGAATTGCCAAGGGTTGTGCACGGTGTTCAACCACTTTGGTCTTTCTTATGATGCCGTAGTAAAGTCTTCATTGCAAATTATTTTATTTTCAAGTCCAACATCACATAAATCAAACTCTGAACTCCAGTTAGTTTTTTTGTTACAATTCTCATGCTGCTCTTA
The DNA here is from genome assembly GCA_945859605.1 of Lumbricus rubellus. Lineage (NCBI taxonomy): Eukaryota > Metazoa > Annelida > Clitellata > Crassiclitellata > Lumbricidae > Lumbricus > Lumbricus rubellus. The sequence continues at coordinate 22,165,511 of OX243816.1, read as the reverse complement.
CACAGCTTTTTCCATCACTCTTCTCTAACACTTTCTCTTCTTCTTCGATTCATTACTCAACAACTCGATGTGGTCAATTTAATATGGAGATGAGTGAATGTCTTCCAGCCTCTTCTACTTCAACGCGGTCAAAACAGAATATATTAACCTGCATCATACAGATCATGTCAAGAAAACCCCGACCTTTTTATACATCTACATACATGTACGGCGTATACATTGTAGCCTACATGTAGGCTTACCATATCCTCATCTATCATTTTTTCCCGTCCCATGGAGGGGCTGGGGAATTTTATGGTGGGGCCAGTTAAATGTCTGGTTTCGTAATATGACTGATTGAGTACAAAGAGACCTGTTTTTTTAACCTGATAAAGAGGACATTATAAAACTACAGACACGTCATACAGCATTTGTGTTATAGCAGCGGTATAGGGCCTATGTACTAACCAACATGGCTACAGATTCCATGCACTTACGTTTGTATAGTATCGAGAACCTGAGTGCAGCAGGGTCTGTAGTAAGTGGCGTCATAAACACTTCCGTTCCATGGAGTTGGTTCTTCCGGTGCCATCCATCTTCTAGAACCCAGCGGAGGCTCTGCGTACCGCACTCCAACGTAGCTCTCGAATTGACTCTCGTCGTGACCGAGGAGTGGCATTGCAAACCCACGAACATCGCCGTACTTTGTGGAGACCACTTTTGGAACCTATAAAGATATGAATTATGCAGTGGAACATTTATTATGTAATTTTATCGTCTGCAAGATTCCTTCAAAGTCAAAGGCATTATAACTGAATTTCACCTCATCTGACCCAATAAGCTTAGCTCGTTAGGCATCCTCATCCCAGGCAAAAAATATTGTCATTATCTCCCTCATCGTAAGTCCTTCCGGCAATGGACCAGCGCATATTGCTGTGAGCAAACTTCACTTTCTTAGTGAATGGTGCACAACCAACATGACATGCAATGATGGGTAGATCCATAATAGCTAGAGCATTAATCCCCTAAACAGAATAGAAGCTGCGATGTTCGCTGACTCGCAGAATAGGCACAGGCCTACCACAAGCAGCACAAGAAAAGTAAAAGGTAATTTGTTACGGTACTAGCAAATTATAGTTGAATATTAACGCCTAGGCCTTTAATTATATAGTGCATCGATTAGAATCAGAACCGCTCTCAATACGCATTAGTGGGGCATGCGTAAAGGGTGACTTGTTTAATAGATTTAAATGTACGTTCTGTGCACCTTAAGTGGCGTGGCGCTCATTCCAAAAGGAAAGCACTGATGGTTAAGGATCTCTCATGATCAGTTCATTGAAATAATATGAGAAGAATCGACGCCATAAAATTAATACACTGTCACTATAAAAAATAGAGTAGCCTATATTAATTTACATTTAGCTAAGGCTTGTCTGCATAATTATGACTGATCTCAGATCTGGACTTACCGCATTGTCGTAATCGATTTCAAATTCATATCCATGGATGCAATGTTGCAACCAAATGACGATGCAAGTAATCACTTGCAGCTGCATCCGCAGCGAATGCTTGCGACTAAAAGCATTCATAGCTGCTTTGGAGATGGTCAGATGTGACTAAACTTCTAGATGGTCTATAATGTATGTGTAAAATGTATATAGTCTATGTAGGCAGGTTGTAGCTAGGCTACCTACAGACACTTAATAATTAATAAGGCTTATCTCAGCTTTTCTAGACCTTCGCCTGAGCGCTGGACGACGATGCAGCTGCATGTAAAACAACTGTCACAGTCTGATTTGCACTTACGTATTATATACATTGTAGGTCCTACAGTCGTGTTTAGCATGAACCATATAATAATATATATCTCAGACGAGCCCCTTCAATATGAAACGCCACATATTTATTAGTCCTAACAGTTTTATTGACCTACATCCTATCGATTATATTTACTGCAGGACATAAGCTGTTAATCAACTGGGTCGTAAATGAATTCACGTCCAAATCCTAACAATCTGTTGACCAATTTCATCCACTCCATTCACCAGCTCTGGTCTCCAACAGACAGACAGACAGACAGACAGACAGACAGACAGACAGACAGACAGACAGACACACAGACAGACACACAGACAGACAGACAGACAGACACACACACTGATAAATTAATTATTACAACAAGGACAGACAACAGACATACAGATAGAGACAGACAGACAGACAGACAGAAAGACGCACAGACTGATAAATGAGCTATTACAAGGACAGACAACAGACAGACAGACAGACAGACAGACAGACAGACAGACAGACAGACAGACAGACAGACAGACAGAAATACGCACAGACTGATAAATGAGCTATTACAAGGACAGACAACAGACATACAGATAGACAGACAGACAGACAAAGACAGCAGACACACAGACAAAGGAACATCAACAGTCAACAGAGAGGAGCCCTAAATTAGCACGTATCCTTTGCATATTCTTCAGTGACATTATCTAAAACAATAACCAAATGGACACGATTTCTCTAAGAAATTTAATTGTACAAGAACGGATTAATCATGATAAGTCGTTTAAATGAAAAATATTAGTGTCCAAGACAAAAAAACCAAAACACAGTATTCATCAAAGTCAAAATTTTGCGCAACAAACCAACAATTGCAACATCTAAAAAAATTTCCTCGCAACAAACATCCCTTGCATTGATTGCTACCAAACCCAACCGATCGCTGAAACTACAAAATTAATTTATCTCCGAAAAGGTAAAAGGTCACGTACCTGTTCACAAGTCACCACAAACTCATCACACGGTTTGCAAGGACATTTCAGCTGAGGCACAAACAAGGCCAGAACAATCCAACAATAACATCAACAGCAGCAGCAGCACAGACCATTTACCTGTCTAATCATTCACATTCAAGTCTAGCAAGTCCTTGCAACAACTCAAATCGTTACGACTCGAGACAATAGGGTAATTTTTTAAATAAAATTTGATAGAAACTCGTGGTTGTGATGTTGAGAAAATGTTTGGCTGAGAAAGAAACATGGCCACACCAATTCAACAAGAGAAAACCTTTTCTAAGCCTCTTAACTTGACACGGTATCATTTACTCATCTCAAAGTCAGCAGATAAAAGCGAGCAACACCTGCTGTGGTAATTCATGCACAGTCAATCATACATGTACCACATAACCAATAAACAAGCTCAACACTGCTCCAGTTTCTCTCATCACATCCAATACAAAACTCTGAAACTCTGATCTACCTGAATATTAATGATTTATCTACCTGAATAATGATTTACAATGAATTATTTTGAAGTACATGGTGCTCCCAACGGTTCAGCAAAGTGGAAGAACTATGTGCAAAGTCTTAAAACCAAGATAAGATGAATCCTGGCTCTCATTTTAAAACTAAAACACGGCCGACATAATATGTGTAAGGAGGCAACATCCAAGCACAAGCTCAAAATCCACATAATTTTATAACGGAACTTCAAAAAGGATGAAGAAAATGATTCAGTTCAGAAGGCAAAACTCAGCATTTGAACAAATAATATGACAAAGTAATCGAACACAACATCAGACAAAATCCCCAAAAGATGCAAGAGGCAGCAAAAGCATGTAACTGTTTTGCTTGCATACAGCCAAAACAGAGACTAGTTGTTTGTCAGAGCAATTGGCAAGACTGTAGCAACCACAGTGATACAAATTCAAATTGATACAAATTTAAATTGATACAAATTTAAATTGTTAGGAATTTAAATTGATACAAATTTTAATTGATACAAATTTAAATTGATACAAATTTAAATTGATGCAAATTTTAATTGATACAAATTTAAATTGATACAAATTTAAATTGATGCAAATTTTAATTGATACAAATTTAAATTGATACAAAATTTAAATTACTTGGAGGTCAAAGCTTTTCAAGTCCATATAATAATTTATTAAATACTGTGTGATATTAATTGTTCTCTTTCGCTTAGGAGCTCGTCCAAGTAGACATCTGAAGAGGCACAATATAAATGCACTGGATGTGTTAAGGTATAAAACATTCAATTTAGAATAGCCATCCTCAAACTCTTTTGTTTAATGCCAATCTAATAATTTAATATAATTTAAAGTCATATTATATCGATAGGACAAAGTGCAAAGAAGTTAGATTAACTTGTGATGCAAACACAGTCTCCAAACAAGCTTTGCCAGAAAGTTAACTTTTGATAGCTGACATATAAAACGTCGAGCCCAAGGCATCCGACAATAAGTAACGACTAACAGCAAATAATTAAATGGCTAAATATAAAAAAGAAGTCAAATTAACTGATGATAATGAAAGCAATGAATCCAGAGACTCAACTCAATTGCTGCCTAACTTGGGAAGCACCTTTCACATCTGTTACATAACCATTAACCAGTCTATGTTCAATGTTTCAGTACGTTCTAACGGTGTAAAAGTGCGTTCTAAACGTGTAACTGCTCTGATCTGTGTCTTCAAGCAATGTTTTATACCCTAACATCTACAGACTACTCCACTCCTTCCTACAACAGCAACTGCCACAGTTCTCTGCAAAAAGGCCATTCAACGATACTATGTTGTGATTGCTGACTTTGGTCAAATTTCTTCACTCACAACTTAGGTATAAGCAATTTTATCAAACATTTATTCTCTCTTTCCTTACTGTTTCCCATCTACATCTGCAATACCAGTCACTTGCTCTTTTGGCATGTACTAAGAAAAAGTCACGCTCAAACCACAAAAAACAAACAGACTAAAATACAATCAACACACACGTAGGACCCACACAAGAAACTGCACAAGTTCTGAGGCTTGATGAAACATGTCGCTATAAATAGCTTTGCTTCAACGCAATTAACATTCCAACTGATAGTGCCAGTATCGCCATCTCCTGTCAATTGTCCGCAATGCAAATAAATGATAGTCACCTTTATCTCCGCCAATATCTAATGGAGAAACATACCTAAAAACCTTTTGCTGCCACTCCCTTGTCTTATCTAGAGAAAAAATTAAGTGGCGTGCAGATTGACTTCAGAAAGCCGGTGTCTACACAAAGCAAGTATTTAAATCCAGATGAAAATGATGGACACTTCAATTGCTCCAGTACCCCTTGCACCAGCAATAAACAGAAGCGCAGCAGACAGGCAAAACAGTGCTCACAAATATTCCTCCATCTAATCATCAATCTTCACATGCATCAAATCACAAAATGGATCCATAACTTTGACATAATAACTAGTAATAGCTTGACAAGAACTGAAAACCCAGAACTTAAATAACTGTAAGTTATGTTTGTTTTGACATGTTTGCAATGGTGAGGCCAGGTCAATTCGATATACGACTCAAAATACCAAAGTTCAATGACAAAACAACGTTTCACCACATAAATGAACAGTTTTCCCATTTTAATATCACAACAAACTTTTCACAGCAAGAGGAGCTGGGAAATTTGCAATTGTAAAATTCCATAATCCAGTAGATCTCAGATTCTACTTGTGAATGACTGCCATCCTATAACTTCCACGCACTCTTATCTTATCTAACCTAAATGCTTCAGCTTCAATCTGTAACTCAACCATTCAATTGTTGCAGACCAAAAATTACAACTGACGCCAAATGTTCTTAGAAACAAAAACAACATTCGGTACTAGATTTAAAACGACATGATAGTCAAACCACAAATTGCACTTCCTTGTTCAATGACTTCATCCTACCATCGAATTAACCAGGCAGGCGCTTTTGAAAACCAAAAACAATACATTTAACAATTGTCTCATTCACCCAATAAACTGGTCCACATTATTAACATGATCCATGATAATGGCAGAGAGGATAAAATCACACTGCCTATGAAACCAGTGATAACGCGCAAGCTGATGAACAAAACTGGCTAAATATAGTGAATACTGATACTCAAAGAATTCTTAACTGAGTAAATACAGAGTATATAATCTACACACATGTATGCACACAACACAGTCTCAACAAAGTCTAAGATTACATATTTATATGACATAATTATTATTTAGATTGTTACGTATTTATTTCTAAGAAATTAAATGATCAATGTATCATTTGACTTCAGTCTGATCTCAAATCACTTTGCTTTAAAACAAAACAATTTTCTATAATGAGTTTTTCTCTTCACTTACAAGTCTTCTACAAACTAACAATTGGCAGACAGCAGAAAGCGCTCAAACATTGTTCATTCTGCTACATAGTTCACGACAAAGGCATACGAGGCCGGTGCTACGACAAAATACAAAAAGAACCTCTATATAGCAGCGGCAGCAGCAGTCTGTTGATCTTCATAATAATAAATGCAATAAGAATTTAAGATATATATATATAATATATGTGCAATGTGATCGGCCACTTTATGCCTCCCAGATGTTGACTCATTATCACTACTTTTCGGTACTTAAGACAATTGTTCTAAGTAAGTGGATAATAGTGTCTGTATATCAGAACCAGTCAAATAATAATGCACAATCAAATCATGGTGGATCTTGTGAATATTCATAAAGATGATGTTCGCATATGAATATTTACAATGATGGCCGTCTGCATCTAAGCAAATTCTTTAGCAGACAGTGAGAACAAATACGTGCAAAACTGTGCGTAAGTGCTGCAAGAAGCATACAGGCGATGACAAATCTTGAATGTCTGTGGGGTCTGGCGCTTGCAATGGAACATACATAACTATCTCACATGCACAAACTGGATATAAATGAAGTGGTGCATCTAAGCTCTGTATTGTTATGGTACACTAGATAAAGCACAAGCAAAGTTTATCAACATGTAGTGTTTGAATACATATCAAAATGCACAAAATATTAATGAGTTCACAAAAAGGTACCACCATCCCCATTTGGGTTACGTATACATACAAAGTAACGATACTAAGGGTATCATCTCCAGGAACATTATACCCATTAAAATGTACTATAACTAGCTATCATAACCATAAAAGAGGTAAGATCCGAGGTGTGATATACTAAAAAAAATCAATTGACATACAATCAAAATTTAAACAACAGACAGTACCGAGAATTTAAAATAATATCCAATGTATTTTGCATTTGATAAATTTCCAAATTCAAATCTAGATGACATTAATTCTGTGTTTAAAAATTCAAAAATCTGGTAGTATCAAAAGATGCAGAGGGTCAAATTCGTCAAAGCCTTTCTTCATATCAGCTTCGATTTTTAAGATCTTGAGCTGAGGTTTTTCAGACAAACAGTACTTCCTTAACAAACATTCTACATTGCACATTATTCCAAAAATTTATCAAAAACTTTTAATAGTAACAGTAAAACTGTTATTAATGAGGTACCAGCTAAACTTATTCAGATTTTGCAAGCAATCAAAAATGCTAACCTAGCACTTAAAATGCTACTTTGTATGCAATACAACCAAAAATGTGTGGCAATAATTTTTCATAAGTTGTACATAATTCTGTATTTTTCTTCAAGTTCTTGTTAAAATAAAAGAAGACATACTAGATAGTAAACAGCAATTGCACAGGACTCATATCGCTTCCTTTAGTAGATATCATCTGTAATTATATGGTCAAATGGCATTGATCACCCTCAATCAGTAATGCTATCTAAACAGATCATACGTAGGATGCATCATCGCCACAAAAAAAGACACTAGAGATAACTAATATTTCTAATAATCTGATGTCATAAATACAAGAAACTTTCAGACAGATAACAAATCTGAGAAGCTGATGTTTGGTCATTGACGACGACGATGGACAGCAGCAGCAGCGTATCCCCCACATCATAATTGTGATTTAAAAAAGACGACAGTGAAAGCTGTCTGTTGCCGTAGCAACAACAACAAATAAGATACAGATGAGTAATCCTGGCCGGCGGTGGCGGCGATAAAGCGCCACACTCTAAGTGTAAATGTCTTTGTCGAACGCCTTGGTGTAGCCGCTCTTTGACGGCGATCGCGACGGCCTGTCGATCATGAACACCGGATCGGAATCCTTTTTCCGCATGTGGTAGACGATGAACATAACGAGAAGAACGGCGCACAACAGACCGATGACGGCGCCACCGATGATGCCTACCAATGCAAACAAGATCAACAAATTAAACATTTGTGATTAATGCTCAATGATTCATGCAACCGACCAATCATGTGAAATGTAATGCCAATATTTTTCATACCTTTCTACTCTTCTAAAGATTAAAAAGCTGCTTTGTGGTTGATATATTTAAGAAAGCCTTGTAGTATTGACAAACTTTACCCAGATTTTAGCCTTCATGAAGACCACATCTGCAAAGGAGAGTGTTACACAGCTTGTCAATTATATCCGACATATAAGCCTTCTTTCAATTCGCAACAGATTTTTATGGCAAATTCGTTTAATTAATTATGCATAAATTAGTGAGTTTTATGAACAAACAAAGGTTGAATCCTGGCTCTGTATCAGGTTCTGTATCATTGCCCCATGCAACAGCACAGAAACAATTTAAAATGTCTAAGTTTTGAGAAGATATAACAGTGTTACAATTGACACTTTGACCATCTCTGATCAATGCCATACAGAACGAGATATCCAAACACATCGAGGAGTTCAGTGAAGTTTAGCGAACAACTTGTAAAGTAATTCATACGAATTGTTGTTGATGCAACATTACTCATCAAGTTGTAATACAATTAGACATTATTGCAACCAATGGAGAATAGTGTATCTACTTGTCAACCTCTAATGACATATAATTATAATCAGTTGTATACATGTCCAAATTGACGTCTATCAATGCAAATATGCATATACGTAGAAACCGAAGCTGAAATTATTTTCAAGTAGCTGACATCAAAATGATAATTACTTCAGATTTAAACTGAAACTAGAACCGAAATTATTTCTAAACTGAAAAGTGAGCTTAAATAAAAATTTCAAACAGAATAAAGGTCAAATGAGAGGACTTCACATTGATGCTCTCACAAGAGGAAATATAAACAAACACACTAGGATGAATCAGCCACCCACTGGCTATGACTTTGGCCAGGAATGCCTCATTAAATCCAGTACATGCATCTGATTAATTATCCAAGCATTGATGACAACTGTTCATGAGTCTATGCCGTTATTGGTCACCACAAACGCCTACAGTATCATTCTTCTTCTGGTTCTCTGCCCCTTTAAGCAGGTTCATATGTCCGACTCTGCCATTCCTCCTGCTGATGAGTCTCTTCTCTGAGCTGTCCATATCTATCTGGCATCATCTAATCCAGCATCATCTGTCTTGATCTTGTTGGATGAGAAAGAAATGGATGGAAGGCAGACAAGAGGAGGCTCACATTTTTCCTTAGATGAGCATTCTTAGTAGCGAGTCTCCTCTCAGCATCACTCTCTCTCTCTTATTGTGTGTATCAGGACCCTTTCCTCTTCAATCCTTAACACAGCATTAATACATACAAAAAAAACAACATAGATAGGCACCCATTTGACCTAAATTCTGTGCACAAGTCAAAATTCAGGTTAAGTCCAGAAAGTGAAATCAAGAAGGACCAGATCTAAAAGTGGTAACCTACCTGCCAGTAATCCTGGCTGGTTAAAAATGGATGACCGTGGCATTTTGTAGCTACGTGGTTCAGGCAAAACACGAGCGTTGATGTCATTTGTCTCCATGTCTGGTGGACCAACTCCAATGCTCGGCTCTGTGAAGACAGAAAAACACTGCACTCACAATCATCATTAAACACTAACCCAACAAAATAACTAACATCAACGGTTATCGTGCCTTACAGTGACTGTAATAAATTGTTCAAGTGCTCTTAGTCATGTCGTCAGGCAGTGCGTATAAAAGCTCAAATACATGACCGATGCATGCATGAGTAAATCATGATCATACACAATACAATGAGTAAAACTTGGCTATTTAAAGCTACACAAGGTGCATTGAATTCATCAGAGGGTTGTGCCTTAGTATTCAGTGCACACGTGCATTCCTCACATAACTCACAAAATGTTGTGGAAACAGCAATTTTCTTGGGAGGGCCACACCATAGATAATGAAACTGAAAGTATGAAATCATGCTCCTCTTTGTTCAAACCGATTTGTCAATATGTAATCTCCAACATCCAGGCTCATTAATAGCATGCAAAGTGGGTTAAAACTTTAATGTTTTGATGCATTAGTTTCTCAATCACTTTTACTATGCTAACAAAAGCCAAGGTTATCAACTCTTAACAAAGAACGACTAAACAAATGCATTGATGCAGTTACAAACGACTGACATAGTTCATGCCAACTGGACTGTTACACATATTTTGAGAAACTGAATGTTAAAATTAGTTGTAATGTGGATCAGTCATAATGGACAGCATACAGGTAAACAAAACTGAAAATATATCTGAAACACTAGTCAAATAAGCACAAATCACAAATTATTACAAATTACCGGTACATATTTTATTCAAATGAACAGGCGCAATTGCAAAAGACATCTTGATAAATTCACATTTACAAGCATTAGGCAGGGTAAATTATCCTTAAATGACCAAGAGTTTTGACACAAAAACTATTCATTTTCCAGAAACTACTCAGCCAAACATAAATAAGCTATTTGTAGCTCAGTATTTGGATTCAAAGTAAACTGAACATGAACCTTCGGTATAATTCTACAAGTCTAGATACACATAAACAGATATGTTGTCTGGAATGGGCTCCCACAGGAGTTATGTCTACTTTCTAGGGTTATTACTGAAACATTTTTTTATTAAACTCAAAACTGTCCTTTTTTGCCGTGCTAGAGTCGGGAGTGCTTCTCAGTAGTCCCCCTTGAAGAAGCGCTACATAAATTCTTGAATGAGTGAATGAATGAATGAATAAACAGATAATATGTTGATTAGATGGACTGACCATTTGGAATAGGGTCCAATCGATTGCTGGGTTCCATGGCTTCCTGCGTCGATTGGATGAGGATGAATCCATCGTCTGAATGCGTTTCCGTTGTTGATGGAGAAGGAGTTGTTCCGTTTGTTACATGCACTGACGACGAAGAAGATGGAGAAGAAGGCTCGTCAAACCCTCCGCTGCCTGGTGGTCGACGGGTCTGCACCGCAATGATTGGTGGCTGCTGAACTATTAACAGCAACGCACAACTCTAAAGTCTCTTAGAACTTATTATTATTATTTTTTTTATTATTATTATTTTACATGCTTTTTTACAAGAAACTAAAAGAAAAGTTGCTTTGTTCTGGAGTTAGCGCTTCTCATCACCGAACAGCTGTGTGAATGTGACTCGAAACGCAATGGCATTTTATTATTATTATGATTATTATTGTTATTACAAGCATTCGCAGCACAGCCAAAGTCACACAGAAATGTGAATCAAAGGGTGTAGTTAGTCAGTTTTCAGGGGAAGAGCAGTTAGACATCCAGATGTTTGAATGTCAATGATAATTAAGTAGTGAGTTTTGAGGGTTTGCTTGAAAGAAGAAAATAGGTTCAGCAATAAGTTTGTTCTCATAGTAACCCTCAAGTTAGTAGTCAGTACAAATGGCATTCCTTGACCAACAAAAATGGTATCAAAATTATACTATTCACATATCTTCATTTTTCTTATTTACCAAACTTCACAGAAACTGATTGAAAAATAACCAGAAATCTCTAGATACGTAGCACTACACTACATTAAGTAACAACGTGTGCGAATTGTTTCTAAGGGGAATATTTAAAAAAAATATCAAGCAGCTATGAGATCTGAAACCAATATTTAATATTCATTTATGTGCTCTTAAGTGGCCCTTAAGAAGTAAGTACGTAAGTAAGTATTAAGTAAGTATATTCTTTATTATTCCAACTGCATAACACCACACTTTGATTTACATGAAATTAAGTATCTCTGAACAACTCACCAAGATTAGCGCAGTTTGGAACTTCTGCTCTCTTCCTTGACTCGAGTAATTCTTTACCTTGCTTGTCAACACACCAGCATTCCCCTGTACTTGCATGGCACTGGACTGCTGCAAAATGACCTTCTGGAGAACAGCGAGGAATAAAGGCGCCAATCAACTTCCTCTCGCTGGTTTGTTTACGCTGAAGCTGACAAGCGCTTAGTAGTGGCACTGGCGTTGTTGTGCCCACGATACCGCCTGCAATGCAGAACGGATAATTAATAAATTAGCATATAAACAACTGTTCAGCTTCAGGTAGTCATGTAAAATAAGGCAATCTCATACTTGTACCACCTCAGATACTTTGATTATTTCTGGGCAGTACGTAGACAAATATGTTTAAAAGGTCTGCAAAGTTTCATATTTCAACTAAACATAGATAGAGACAAGATCTGAGGTACACAAATGTTGAGTTGCTCAGTGAATTACATGTTTTATTATATTTACCAGTTACTGTATTTTGGTACTTGTAGTCCTCTGCAAGTCTAACAGGGCAACACCAACAAAGCTCATTTTATACTTCCCAGTGGGAAACTGGATGAATTCAATGCGAATCCAATCTGCCACATACTTTCCAAAACATTGCATTCAAATCAGCTGATATATCTCTCTGCTCCTTGCTCATCATATATAAGCAAACATTGCCCTTTATCAATGGAGATCAGAGTCTGGCTGCCAGCGAGACCAGAGAGTTGCTGTTAAGGCGGGTTTTGTGAAGAACAAGAAAGTTTCCGAAATACCAATAAGACACTAGTTATTAATCCAACAAATAGACCTTGTTGGCTGCATCATACTTGCTGCCATTTGGAATCATACACTAACCAGTACTTAGTCAAACTGGCAACAAATGCCTCGTAGCTGGTCCGGATTTTCATGCCACTGCATGGTTGGGCACAGAACAAAGAAAAACCTGTTTGAGTTTAGATAGATATGAGGATGCATGTTGAGACTAACCACCAGAAGAAGCAAAATCATCATCGTCTTCTTCCGCACCAGGAGCGCCATCTGCAGAGCCATCGTCACCACTTGATTGCATCTGCTGTGAATCCTACACACAAATGAAAACTCGTCATTAAAGTAATTGAAGCAATTTCATTGACAAACCTGTTGTTGCACAACTTGCACATACAGCTTTCCTGCCAAAGCTTTTAGTTAAGCACATAAAAAGTAACCTATTTAGCAACATATGTGTCCCGCTATATGAAAAGGTACCATAAGTCGGCGTACAGTTTCACGAGAAATCGCGCATAAAGACGTGGGGGAAATTTTTTTTTTATATTATCAAATTTGAAATCTTGGTATTTTTAGCAGCAGGTGAAAAGGACGTTTTAAGTTAATAATGTCACTGATAATAATAATAGACAACACTGAGAATTTGTTATGAACCTCTTGTAGGATAAATCGCTCAGAAGCGCTCCCAGTGTGCAAGACCCCACGATACTCATCGATGGAAATAAGTGGCAACTTTTTCATGAACATCATTATAAGTCGGTCATTTATCATCCAATTTTGATCTGGTTTTCAGTAAAATGTTCAGCTCACTTAGCTGGTTTGTGAAGGCATAATAACTCCAAACCCGACTTATGGTACCTTTTCATATAGCGGGACACATATTATAAACTCGCACAATTCTAATAACCCCATTTTAAAATATTTTACATTTAATCAGCATATCAGGTTAAATGTATGAATAAAATTACGTGTTTTTTTATATAGCATGCATACTCGAATAAAACAATCATTAATAAAACACCATCTGGGAGTGAAAATTGATTAAAATGTTATTTGCAATATGTACAGTAAAATTGGCCAGCTGTCAGTCAGATAGCTGACTGGAAATAATCAAAAAGCCAACTTACAATTTGCAACATAAGAAACTATAAGCATTGCAAACACATTTTAGTAAGGATCATTCAACAAATTTTTTGAGTTCAAGCATCACTTTTTATACGCTGTTGAGAAGCAAGCTAATACGGATCGAATGGTGGCCATATACAATATTTTCAAAGTCAGCCTTATTCCTTAGAGCTCAATCAAATCAGTCAAGGCTCCCACATTCTAAAATTGTAGTGTAATTCTAATTACTTAATGTTAGCGTTAAATTTAATCATTTGCTGAGCAATACATAATTTCCAATTTCTGGCTTGGAATAATTAATCTGTGGCTTGATTTTCAAATGGAGGCAACTAAATCTGCAAGATGCCGGAAATTTTCTACAATTTAATTAGATTTATTATGGGCTGTCAGCCTTACATAAATCAGAAATTAAACTATATTCTTTACACAATATAAGACTAGGGAGTAGGGACTACATTTTATCACTGGCTTTGCTTTACAGTAACACACATTTCACTATTTGAGTCTAGTCTAGTGCCTTTGAATGATTTAGCAGATCTGTTAATTACGCAGATGCATTTGTCTGCAAAAGCACACATACCGACTGAGACTCGTATGCAGACCATAGATGCCCTTCAGGGGTAGTGGGCGGGAGGTATGCCTATAAAGCAGAAGTTGGGCTGCGTATCGTTTGATTTAAATTCTCCTTATCAGCCTACCGTAGCTGATAAACACACATCTAAAAGTAGTCTAAATTTAGGAACTGATAGAGATAGATTTTATTTCTTAGACTAGTTTCTTGCATGGAACTTGGAAGCCAATTGGTTACAGCATGCCCTGTAAGCTGGAGAGTACAATTCAACAATCCCTGAAATGATTACTGTGTAAAGTGTGTAGGGATCTTAAGCAAGTCCATACAGTTGTTGTTCATCATCATCAACATAACAACAACAACAAAACAACAACAGCAAAGTTCTGATGGGTGGTCATTTGGTAGGGACATAATTTAATAAGACAGAAGTAGGGAAACAGCAGGGTAGAATAATTAATAGATGCGTAGAGTTCCATCCTCCCCACAACTATAGGGACTAACTATAACTATGGAGTGCGGCGGTGTAGGGGGCATGTTCGGTGCCTTGCAGCTAAAAAAGTTGCAGGTTCGGATCCACCACAAGCCGTGTAGGGACCCTGAGCAAGTTTTTCACGCACAATTGCTCATGCGCTTCGGCGTGAAGCTCTGAATCAGATTCTGCACTGTAGTTGGAAGTTCCTCTGAGTAGGGATCATGAAGGGGCGCTATAATAAGTGCGCAAACAAACAAATAATATTTCAAAGGAGCTTATATCTCTGAGTTTCAACACAATGTCATGTTTGTTTGTTAGTTTGTATGTGCACTTGTTATAGCGCCCCTTCAAGCTCCTTCTACTCAGAGGCGCTCCCGATGCAGAGCGGACACTGCATCGGAGTTTCACGTCGAAGCACTGGGCAATTGTGAGTGAAGAACTTGCCCAAGGTCCTTACGCGGCGAGGTGGATTCGAACCTCGAACCTTCCGGCTCAATGGCAACGACGCCACCACTAGACCACCGCGCCTCACGACCAATATTAAATAAACCGGCTTATTTTTAGGCCAACGAGAGCAGTAGAGCTCTAAAGAATGGAGAGAGTGATTTGTGATGAGTAGACTCCACCAGTCAGCAGCCTACAATCATGACCGCCGCACTTCAATCCATATTAAATCAGAAAAATTATGGCTGACACTCTGGACTTGTTTCCGAACAGACATTGCACTGCACACAAACACTGAATTGCAACAGCACAGCCATAACAGTTGTGCAAGCAACATAATTATATATACACTGTGTCCGGAAAAAAAGGGACCCATTTTCTAAATATAAAAATAATTAGTAAATATTCATCGATTTTTACAATTCAAAAAGCATTTTAATCCTCACATATTTATCTAATACTGGTGAAAATATAAAAGTCCCAGTCACAATGATGACGTCAGAATGACGTCATTTGCACTAAAGTTCATTTAGCGGCTAGTCATGCATGATTTCGGCTGGTATATTGGCTCTTGGTGAAACGGAAATCCATTTAACAGAACCAGGAGTAAAAAATAAATGCAACTCATTACAGGAATTGTCTCCTCCATATAAAATTGATGTCTGATATCCGCGAATACTCGGATTAATAAACAATTCAACAAGATGGCGTCCCAGCTCACTGAATTCGTTAAACTGCTGAACTGTTGACTAAGGAGACTCCGGATTTCATTCCTCTTATAATCTTTGGCCACCCAACGGACCGAGCTTAAATCAAGTTGATCATAAAACGTGGAGACTATTGCAGGAGATGGTTACAAGACAAGGATAAGAGACATTGAAGAACTCCGTGAGCGAATTGTTAATGCCTGCTGGGGAGGATTTTGATACGCTGGTTATCGATGCTGCTGTTGGCTATTAGCGCGACCGTTCTGAAGCTTACGCTGAGGCCAAAGGTGTACACTTTGACCACAAATTAATTCAGATATAAAACTAAAATTAAACTTACTTTATTATTGATAAATTACATCATGAAAATATTAAAATTTTTGATGATTTTGCGCATTTATCTCTTAAATTTGACTTTTTGTGCAAATGACGTCATCATGACGTCATTATTTGGACTGGAAATTTTATATTTTCGCAATTGTTAGATAATTATGTTAGGATAAAAACGGTCTTTGAATTGTGAAAATCGATTAATATTTACTATTTATTTTCATATTTACAAAATGGGTCCCTTTTTTTCCGGACACAGTGTAGATGTCTCTTGTCAAGTCCTGTCACAGAGGTGCAGCACTTGCCAGGTCTATACCACAAAAACAACTTGATAAAACAGTTCAAGTAAGATACCTTCCTGAAAGCCTGTTTTTCATAAAAATGCAATGTTTGCACGCAGTGATATTTTCATTAACGATAAGTGAAATTAGAACTGAAAATATTGATTTCCGTTAAGTAAAACTATAACTGTAACTGAAATTATTTTAAGAACGAAAACTGAAATAGAACGGAAATTGAGCACACCGAACTGAAATTAGAATAAAAACGAAAATTAATTCTCGAACTGAAATTAATGAAAAAAAATGAAAATTTTAGTTGACAGTTTTTCCGATGCAGCTGTGTTTGTTTAAAGGACGCACATACTTTCTGACTCTTACAACTTTTGCATCTTTTGCCTAGCATGTGCTTTACTACGGTTAGTTTAAAAGCAATTTTTCATTTGGACTTTCCCTGTAAGTTTATAATTTTCAACTTCGCGATAAGACTGGAAATCACTTGGCTAAATGACGAAAAAATTGTATTGGACTTTTTAAGTAGGTTTGCTGCGAGGAAATAGACAAAATAAATGTGCTTAGGCCTATCCATGCAAGGCTTCGAGGGTCTAGCCTACCCTAAAACGGATGACTGTGGAACTACATATTATGATAAAAATTTAACATTTTACCTCTGCGCACACAATACTAAGAAATATATTAAGAAACCAACCAGGCAAAATCATGGGTGGCTGAAAACATTTCATGCGACTTGGCCTAATCCGAGTCAGCGACTTCACCAAGGAGAAAGCATGAGTGCTCCAGAAAGACGCAAGCAAAAGAACTGAATTGAGAACTGAAATTATTTCGAAAACTGAATTAGAAGTATAACTGAAATTTTTTGAAGAACTGGAACTGAATTAGAACTGAAATTGAGACCATCCGAACTGAAATAGAAGTAAAACGGAAATTATTTCCTGAAGTAAAATATCACTGTTTGCACGAGTATATACTAAGTTGTAGGGTGCAGTGGTGTGGTGGTGGGTTTGGTGGCTTGAAGCTGGAGGGTTCCAGGTTCGAATGCACCTCAAGTCGCCGCGTAGGGAGTCTAGGGACCTTGAGCAAGTCCTTCACTCGCAACTGCTTGTGCGCTTCGGCATGAAACTCCGATGCAGTGTCTGCACTATAGCCGGGAGCGCCTCAAATTGGAAAGCTTGAAGGGGCGCAATAGGAAATGCAAAATAAATAACAAATAAAGAAATAAAAAGTCATAATCTGCAAAATAACTTGCTAATTCGACAATTCAAGCAGGTAGTCTTTAGCCACTACACCTACAGTCTTCCTTTCAAGTTATTTCAGAGGACACCTCACCAATCATGGATTGTCATTTGCTCAGCATTCACCATTTACAGATCCAACTGCTGCAATAGCATTTAGACTCAAGTTCAAATGTCATGGCAACAGCTGTCCCTTCAACTTCCACTTGTGTACTGATCAATCATTAGCTGCTTTTCTATAGCACTCTGTTTGCTAAGTTCTAAGTATCACAACAAATTATATAACTTATAATACTAAATAATCAATTTCATTTCTCACATTTGCTATAGCGCCTTTTCAAGCATTCCCTACTCAATGGCGCTCCCGATTACAGCATGGACACTGCATCTAAGTTCCACGTCTAAGCGCATGAGCTATTGCGAGTGAAGGACTTGTTCAGGGTCCATACGTGGCGGCTTGAGGTGGATTAGAATCTGGAACCCCTGGCTCAAAGGCACCAAACCAACCACAATATACCACCAATGTCCACCATGCCACACGATAATATTCATAGTCATATTAATACAATAATTATATCAAACAGGATATTTGATAATTGAGTGAATACTACAAACGTTTTGTAGAAATATCTAACTGCATGCATAGAAGAAGAGTGCAGTCAGACACTTTCGCTATCTCAGAGCACAGCCAGTCCATTGTAATCATTTCACTGCCTGATAACGTAGGAGATCAATGGGGCAGAGAAACTGGGATTTACTTGTAGGCAGTTTGAACTCAACAGACAGGAGAAAATGTGTTTTCAGCAAGGATGACTATCTTCTAGACGATCAGGATTAAGTTGCGTATGATTAAAAACTCTAAATATCTACTGAATGCAATCAATTTGGATGTCTACTGAGGTAACATTCCTTCATTGGCATGACTAAATATATCAATAGCGAAGATTTCGAAGCGATCTTCCTTAACTGTTAGGCCTAGCTGTAAGACAAGCTAGCAACGATATCTACTGAGTACAGAATGAAAAACTGTGCAGAAACTCTTCAGGCATAGTTTATACTGAATAGTCACTGCTCAAGCTGTTAATTGGCAGTTCTGTGGAGTCAACTATTGCATTGCAGATTGAACAGTTGCTTGGGTGCAATGAACAAGTCAATTAAATCAAACTTGATAAAAAATGCACCAGATGCCAATTCTTCATAAGTGAATTTCCACATGCTGGAATTTAATTCATGCAGTTATGTAATTTTTAATAACTTGTTTCAACGAGCGGTGAATTCCTGTATATAGACATATGCATAGAGTCTTCAAAGGGTTTCTTAACATGATGATGGATCAGTAGCTACACAAAGGTGCACAATGGATCTCTAACACTGACTGACAAGCACTGAATGCTTACAGCCATGCATGGAAACAGGGTGGCACAAAACAATGCAGCAGCTGATAACACAGAACGACAGTGCAAGTCACAAACACACAGTGCTCATAACTACCTCCTCGAAGGCTAAATTATGCTAGGGCTGGAATGCAGAGACACAGGCAGGTAAACAGAGAGACATCAGTAGAATGTCACACAGAGAAACAGACAAAAGGAGAGACGCAGACAAGCAGCCAGATGCAAACATGCAGACAGAAAGATACACACACTGCTATAAAATGAACTAGTGAGACAAGAATGGCTAATTGAAAGATACACACAATGACAGATTCACAGCACTTGCTTTTATAAATGTGCAACCTGAGTAAACTCACAAAATTCCAATACTTCATTAAAATAACTATCTTAGGCTAAATACAACCAATGCCAGTGGTTCCTAAAGTGTGGCTCAAGGGCAAGAAGCAGATCATTAGCTGTTTTTAGGAGGCCCGGCAACAGCAGAAAGCCGCTCTCACTGCTGAAAATTTTCCATTGATGTGTGTGTTAGGTGATTAATGTTATTCCAGTTAATTCCTGGTTGGCCTGATATATCTGAAGTTTAAGTCACAGCAGTATACATGTATCCTACACACCAAGCAGACTTTAAAGATAATTTTTTTTAAATTAGCAACAGGGGTCTGATCGATCTGACTCTTGCATTAAATAAAATTGAGAAAAATATCTATTTTATGCACTCCAGCCATAAACGCCACCAAACAAATACAACCAGTCATAGATGCAGTGTAATGTTAGCACTTTAATAATTTTTGTGGTCCGTCAATAAATTACTAAAATAATCAAGATATATTATTAAATAATATCCTTATGATAAGATTTTTCTTTTGCAGTGGCTGAGCTGAGAGCGGCCCTGAGTAGATTCTTGAAGGGGAGTCCATGGAATGAATAAATGTACAGTATTAAATGAGATGAAAGAGTGAAAATATTAGAGCAACTGGTGCTAGTCATGAATTCAACTGAGAACATTGGAAAAAGAAATACATGTTTGTGTTAGGATAGAACGCAATATAAGCAATGATGCACTATTCACAAATTCATTTGTCTTCGCAGTACGCAATTTTAAAGGCAAACTTATCACTGCACACGGCAATCACAAATATGATAAATAATAAATTGCTAGCTGAGCAGCTCAAATATTTGCGTTCACCGTCCAATGATTTATGTGTCGTATTGGGTTCATGTACAGGTGTGAACAAACATATTCTGCGATGAAACTTATAAAAAAAACAATCAGCATTTCAGGCTCATAGGCAGACAACAATTCAAATATGATATGATATTAGCCACAGCATCTCTTCAGTCAGACCATGATAGCCTGGCCTCTAAACATCAATTTAATTGACGAGTATTTAAGTGTCAAATATAGATTTATGAACGGCATACAGATGTTTTTTTCTAATTCACAAGAATTTTTCAATTAAATTGAAATGTTTCAGTAGCAGTGTGATTTTGTTTAGATATCTGCGTTTACTTAATTTTATATATTTGTTATATTTTGATTCTATATATAATGTACAGAAAATATTATTGTATTAAGGATGTGTGGCCTTAACACATTGACCGCCAACTCGTCCTTCAGCCAGTCATTTAACATGGCGTGTAGGCGGTCAACGTGTTAAAGGACCCAGATATTACACAATGGCTTGTTTTAGTTATTGGGCAATAATATGTTTGGAAATATAGACGTAAGCAATAACAGCTCCAATCCTGATAAGTACATTTGGATTCTTTACAATACATTACAATATTCATCTATTGACCAATGAAGTCTGTCACAAATGCAACTTTGTCACATTATGAGTTTTATATATATATATATATATATATATATATATATATTAAGAGCCTAGGATTGTTGTATTTTGTGCTGTTTATTGACTATAATTGAGCACTATGGTTGATTTCTTTTTATAAAAGGAAACAATGTAAATCCAGGTCTGTGAAGCAAAGCAAATTTCAACTGCCGCTATGCAGAGCACGCTACCAGCCACCATAACAAGAAACTTAGATATCCCAATCAGTATACCTCCAAAAAATCAATGTCAATGGTTTCTGTAAAAGCACTGGAAGATTTTGACTTCCTTGGCGATACAGGAGGCTCGGTCCGCATCTGCGCCTACAAAAGATAATTTTACGAAATATTAGGTACTGCATCATTAACAAACACATACCTACCACCACTGGACTAACACCATAAGCAAACAGTAGACACTAATGACCCTAGTGGCACCAGGAACATAAGAGGCTCACTTTGCTCTTTGGTCCCTGAGCTGACAATATACAAATACTAAGTATTGGAAAACTGACTGGGTCAGTGTTTTTTCGCATTAGGCGTAAAAAAAAGTGTTGTGTTTCCGGTAACGCGACCGACCCATTTTTACGGCCGCGACCCAAATATTTTTGTAAAAAAATTTTATTAAAAAAAATATTTTTTCCCCAAAACAATTTAAATTTTTTTTCAAAAAATCTTTTTTTAACATCTGTATTGACATAACATAAGAGACGTCAACAAAATGAAATTAATAGGACTGTTTCTAGAGCTGTTTTAGGTGCAGACAGTCGGGAAATAGGCAGTTTATACTTGCTTAGAACACGTACTTTGTTTCAGCGTGCAAAAAAGACTAGTGGGGTATACTTTTTCGGATAGTCACTGCATAAAAATATTTTACAAAATAAAAATATTTTCCGACCTACCTACCCAATTTTTTTTAGCTCTGTTACCGGAAACACAGCATTTTTTTTTTAGGCCTTACTTGTCATTTATTTAACACCTTATACTCGTAAAAAATCTATTACTTTGCCTATTACATTGCCCCAACCATTAGATTACAGACCAAGTTTGTCATCCATAGACCTTGTCACCATTGTCACACCATGTAAACAGTGTGTAGACGTAATACACCAAAGTCCAATGTCCATACTGACTTGGTGCATTAGCCATGACTGTAAACACTGTCTAGAAAAGGCTTTTTTACAGAGAGAACTCATTCTCTACTCCAAAACCAAGCTGTTTATTCCAGTTTTGCTGTTACAACATCAGGTGAAATCATATAAACAACATCAACAATAATAATGCAAATAAATGAAAGATACTTTATTGGGTGTGCAACTGTGCATAATTTGACAGTCACAAGCAATTACAGAACATTATCAAATCATTAACTGTCAACTGGAAAACAGAAAGGACCAAAATGGTTCAAATTAGTCATCCAAAAAATACATAGAGTACAATACAACAGTTGCCTGTCTGACAGAGAGTCTTCGTATTGTGAACGAAAAAGTTTAACGAGAGAGTGAGACAGACAGAATAAACAGACAGACGACAGACAGAGAAACAGAGAAAAAAGACAGACGTAGAGACAGACCAGACAGACAGACAAAGAAACAGAGAAAGAAAGACAGAGTACTGAACTCCCACACTCTGCTTCTTCCTCTCTAGCCGCCATCTTGTACTGTTTGGTATCTTGGAGTCGTGCCTCACTCAGTGCTCTCCCTAAAACCTAGAATATGCCTTTTCACTTTTCAACAGAAGGATACAACGGCATTGCTCTACCATGGATTCAGCATAATTAACAGAAAACACTGATGCACAGTGTTGATCTGATTAGACTTTACAACGACAACTCTCTGCTCTGTGGTCATACTGATTACACAATACACATTTTCATGTATTTAGATGAATGCACCCGTCTTGGACTCCAATGTCAAGACCATATCTGCACTTTATCCTCAACAATGGCTTCCTGTCTGTGAGCACACCCGCTACATAACACAAGCAAATCATCGGCCATTCTACTTATCATTAAATCTCAGAACTACTATATCACCCCCAATGGCATTGGCTACACTTCTAATGCAATTCAATTTCTAAACTATAAACTGTTTGGCTGTTTGCTCTCAATGAACTTTAAAACCAAGTCATGCCTGTGTAGGCAGCTCTTTTGTGAAATGGTCATTATTATGGTCATTATTAGTATCAGAAAAATATCTCCCAAAAACCCACACCTAAAATATTTGATAACCTAAATTTTATTGTGGCAGAAAAAAGTGGATATTTCATGAAAGTCAACATGCACTGATAACATTGACCGAGACAGTGGGCAGCAAGTCCCCTAAACCCCAAACTTAGAAAAATAATTTCAACAGTATCCTCCAAATCAATTTTTTACTTTTAAAAATTTCCGCAAATTTAAATTGTCAACATATTTTTTTAACTATTCAGGACATTGGCTGAAAACTCCATACCGGTTTTCATAAATTGAGTGCTTGGTAGAAAACTTGCTTCTGGGAATTTGGCCAATCTTACATTGCCACCACTTTTGGAGGATTTTGATAAGGATTAATCTTCAGCAGTGGTAGATTTTTGGGCCAGAAGTGATATTTGGCACAAGCACTTAAACTCTCAACAATTTGTTACTTGTGATCAATTGATATCGGTAAGGCAACGTCCGTGCCCATTAGGGTTGCCGCTAAAAATATGCTAAAAAACTCAGGTATGGAACAACTCCCCTAAACGAATTTCAGCCGGATCCCGAAATCGATTTTCACAAAGCCTATGATTTTTATACACTAATTTATGTTATCAACAATACTTTATAGGTAAAATGTGGTGAAGTTTGGAGCCTGGTCAAAGGTTTGAGTTGTACACATCATTCCACGTATCCAATTTAACTCTGAATAGCTCTCGAGGTTCCGTCGTTTTCTATTATAAGAACGTTTTCGTGAAATCGGGCGTTTGTGTATTTTCAGCGTTTTTGGGAATTGATTTCGGGCTTGATCCCCAAAACTCTACCGCACCAGAAGCAATTTCTTCATGCGTCGCGTGGCGAAATCTTCCGCCGCAGAAGCACCACGCTTCGAATGAACCCCAACGGAGGTCCATTGACATTTCTAAAATCTTGACACTGGTCATAAGTCGAATCTAATTTGTCTTTCTCAACATTAGCCATGAACGCCTCACGCTGCGAACTCATTAAGATATTATACGAGTATTTCTCGGGCTTAAACTGCAAGAAGTAACATTGAATTGAATAAACAGCCAACTGCACAAAAGTACTCACACCCTTGGCGAAAATTGGCTTAGTGCGAAAACTTTTAAAACTCAGTTTGTATTCCTTAAATACAATCGGTTTAATTAATCCACACATCTGTAAAACATTAAAAAAGTTCACGGTTATCTGTATATAATCACCTTCCGAAGAGCCAATAAACAAGGCAAGAAGCACACGATCAGTACGAATATCTTCATTTTGTTTCACAGTTCGTTAGCAGAAGTACTTTATGATCCTTTGAAACGCAAAATGTGTTTGAAAACGAACGCTGAAGGCTTTTAAACGATAGTTCTTTTAAATATCTTAAAACAAAAACAAATCTTTAGACCTCGTCCTCCATCATTTTATTCCTTTACTTCACGAGCACTATTTGTCTACCAATGCGCCAACCAAATTACTCTATTAGAATAAATCGCATCAAGTAAGATAATAATTTTATGAATGCAACTTATTTACTATAGGCCTAAAGTGAAATCGTAAAATGTGCCTTCCTATAAGAACTATTATATATCTAAAGGTCTAAAATCTGGTTTATCTGGCTACTGGCTAAGAGCCGTATATATAATAATAGCCTACTTTTTAATATTATTTTTAAATTTTTCGCAGTAAATTGCTTCCATTTGGGGACGGTTTGTGGCCACAACAGAATGTAGGTTAAATGTCACGTTTTAGTTACGCCAAAATGACATTTTAGAAGTTGTGAACTATATTTTGAGCGTTTTAAATAATTTTATAGGTTGCCGTAGGCCTATAGCCTACAGCGCTCGAGGTCGCAATCGTAAAATGTGCCTTCTAATATCTCTCAACTCTTGTAGGCCTACATCGACCAGCTAAACTAGGCCTGTACGTCGAAATAGTATCCATGCAGCCGCTCAGTTCTACTAGGCCTATTGCTCATCATGATATCTTTATTTAGGCCCAGCTAGCCTATCTGAAATTATGAAACCACTCATTAGGCTAATTCTCAAAGTCAATGCTCCACCAGTTCTTTGGACTAGACTTGCAAAGACCATTATAATTATGGACCATAATTATAATTTGCTCATACTCCTATTTCGCCGTCTAATCAATTTCACCTGCCCGCTTGCAGTCTCCTTTGTTACTTTCCACACACTATTTATTCTTTATAGTCTGTCATATCTTACTTCTACTCTTGCGCCACCACGCGACCACCATCATCCGATTGCTTCACATTGAACGAACAAAAAAGCAGAGGCCTACTAAAAAAATTATCTGACACGGATATAATTAACAATATTATTGTACGTGGGCGCTGTGAAGTTTTAGATAACTTACACCACATTACAAATTATTATTGTATTTCGAACAATGCATAACGCTTAGAAAATAGTGCATGGACGCCTTTAATTGCCTTTCCAGGCTATTCCGGTCTAATAATTGTAGGCCTGAGTGGCAGCAGGCCCAGTGGCGTCTACCAATGGGGGGGTTGGGAGAACGTTCTCCCACGGCTTCTGAAAGTGGGGGGGTTTGGCGTTTTCGGGTGTAAACTGGGGGGGTTTGCTGAATTCCTATTAAATAAAGGCATGGAATACGAAAATTATTGTCGAAAACCTATGTTGCCTCGAACTAACAAACCCACGGTTCGCTTGAAGTCACATATTTGGTAGGGAGTACAACAACCCATAGATATTAGTGTCAGTCAGATCTCTATCTGGCACAAGGGTGGATCGCAGTCATTCTGAATTGACCTCTTATCACTTGTCATGCCTACTGACGGAACCAAGCCGAAGCCCACGCTACGGCAGGTGATGAAAGGAACAAAATTAATGATGCGACGGTCGCGCAGCAAGAATCAAACGACCCGTTAGACACTGTCTTCTGTCTTGCTGCTTTGAAAGTGCAGCTTGCCTCAGTCTTCTGATACGACGGACAGTGGTCCCTTATGTAAATGTAGCCTAAGCCTAATTAAGCTAATAACAGATGTTTCGTATTAGATTCCCAGCCAGCAGATCGCTGAAATGGATAAGAGCAGGTCTGATGTGGGCCTACATGTAAAAGACTGTAAAGGCCCTTTGGTCATACACGGTCGTTAAACTTCCATTATTGAGCCTACATGTAAGCAGAGTCTTTCCATGCTAGAGATGCAGCCGTAAAGTGCTAGAAGCGAGATCATAGTCATTATACTGTGGACAACCGAATTTGACTGTTTATGTGTTAAGTTTTTCTTATTTTGCGAAGAGTTGCATCGACATCAGCAGGAGTTTTCAACAGCTAAAGGTCTGCCTACACAGAGAATTTCTGTGGAGAATTCAAACTCTTAATTTCGAGCTTCTAAGCGCATGGACGGAGACTTAAAGGGTGGGTGGGGCAGAGATGCTTATATCGTCCAAATGTTTCAGAAATATTTCTTAAACATTATAATTTACTATGTACAGTGTTATCCACTATTTATTTACAATGAGAATTCGTATAAGATAGCAGCTTAAAAGCTACCATAACATTTTACAAATAAAACGATTAAACAATGGGACATTTATTCAAGTCTTAAACCACATCTATGAGCACTGAAATCATGACAGCTTAAAAGCAGAGCCATGCTTAAAAGGTTACGGCTACAATGTGTAAATCCAAAAATTTTATAAAAAATTTATAAAATTTTTATAACATTTGTAAGTCAACACTCTAAAGTCTTCAACCATGGCTAGGCTATCAGCAATGAAAAATTAAAAATCTTACCATGACACTATGGAAATTCAAATAAGCTTTTAAGTTAAAAGAAAACTAGGAGTAGGCGATGTCTTTATTGAAATCTTAAACTATCTCTTTCAACAATTAAATTATGAGAAAGTTTTGACATGACGGCTTCAAGTGTTAGCCTACCATTACAGTGTGGAAATTTGGAAAATTTTAATAATTGGAGAAGACAGTTTTGAAGTCTCAAGCCACCACTATCACCACTGAAATGATGAACAATTTCGTTAAAATGACAGCCTATTATATGCTACCATTGCAGTGTGGAAATTCAAACGTTTTCAACATTGGAGAGAGAAACATCCTCCCAAACCCTTTCGGCTTCGGCGATCGTCCTTCGGTCGCTCGTTTGTCTCTCCCCCCCCCCCCCCCAAGATAGGACCAAATCTCCGTCTGTGTTTAAGAGCAATTAATTCTTTTCGGCTACTGCAGCAACAGGATATTTCGCAGTGGTGAGTTTTAATGATTTAGAATTGTACAACTACTTTTCTACTTGCCTATTAAGCATAGCCTACAATTTTAGGCATATTAATTTTAGCCATAGGTAGAAATGAGCCATATTGCGTCTTGATTTTGCTTAAGCCCTTAATGCTAATTCCTAAATTCCCTGTTCTTTGCTCAAACATTTGCGTTTGAAATTCATCACAGAATTAAAAGCCAGACAATATTTATGACACGCTATCGGTCAATTGCAGTCTCTTAGTGACCATCCAAATATTACGTATGCAAACAATCGTATTTTCGACCCCTCCCCCGTGCATTTTGTTGACACCCCCATATCCTATTATCTTTGCTATTATCCTATTAGCGGCTAGCCTAATGTATGCGCCATAATCAGACATTTATTTGGCATGCATACATTCGGCCGAACCCCCCCCGTATGCAAATCGCCTAAATTCCGTGATCCCTCCCCTCCGTGCATACGTAATAAGAACAGATTCTCATAAAAAAATTAAGTCGGCGAAAATGGGGGGGTTTGTTCTCCCACTCCAAGTGGGGGGGTTAGACGCCACTGAGCAGGCCTACGTCGTTCTGGTTTGAAAACAAGTGCCTGTACGGAGACCATGACCGTCCTTCATGGTTATTTTCAAATCTTTACATTGCATTGTATGCAATGAGATAAGATACCGTCAATCACGTAATTTTGTGCTAGTGGGCCGTAGCGGCACGTGTTATCAGTCAGCTCAAATACACAGACAATGCATCTGCCGCTCTGTTGAGAATTAACTTTTACTTCGAAAAAACTTAGCAGTTTCTTTAAAGACGTGTTATTCATTCATTCATTTCAGACATTTATATAGCGCCTCTTCAAGAGTGTCTACTCAGAAGCGCTCAAATGAATTAAAATATTTCGATATACTGCAGACCTATAATAGGCCTGCGTACGGTTTTAAGCATGGAGTAGGCCAAACCGATCTGTCCAGTAATTTGTCACAGGGTGGCGTCAATAACACCTGACCAATATAGGCTCTTGCAGAAATAAATGGTCTGTGTTGTTTTCATGGAGATCAATCAAGTACTTTAAAATTATTAATATTAGCAAAATAATAATTTGGCATGTAATGTTAGTTTGACGAAGTAGAACAATTTGGGAGGATGAAGTTTGCAGAACATCTGTCTGCACATATAACGCCGGAGTGGCGTAAACAATACATCACTTATGAGGTAAGTTTTCAGATGAGCGCACGAATGAGGCTTTCAACATTGGGTTAATCTCTATAATGACTCGGTAGCAAGTAAACATCATGGCGACCAAAGATCCGCTCATGATAGAGCGCGGTCACGTGACGGCAAAAAGGTAGCCCAATATTTTCGCGGCGTACGGTGATGTATAAGCCAATGTTTCCGCGAAAGTAAGTAAGTAAAAATACCATGAAACGGTTATTTTAATAAATATTAATACGCTTAAATAAGCTAAAGAACACAACAAAATCGATGGACCTTAACACATTGGCCGCCATCTACGAGATATATCGCGGTAAGCGCGAGATCTCGAGGTAAAAGACCGCGAGATATCTCCGCGAGATATCGCGGTAATA
Source organism: Lumbricus rubellus (assembly GCA_945859605.1). Classification (NCBI taxonomy): domain Eukaryota; kingdom Metazoa; phylum Annelida; class Clitellata; order Crassiclitellata; family Lumbricidae; genus Lumbricus; species Lumbricus rubellus. The sequence goes on along the minus strand of OX243816.1, from coordinate 22,136,429 downwards.
AACCGCGGAGATATCTCGCGGTCTTTTACCTCGAGATCTCGCGCTTACCGCGATATATCTCGTAGATGGCGGCCAATGTGTTAAGGTCCATCGATTTTGTTGTGTTCTTTAGCTTATTTAAGCGTATTAATATTTATTAAAATAACCGTTTCATGGTATTTTTACTTACTTACTTTCGCGGAAACATTGGCTTATACATCACCGTACGCCGCGAAAATATTGGGCTACCTTTTTGCCGTCACGTGACCGCGCTCTATCATGAGCGGATCTTTGGTCGCCATGATGTTTACTTGCTACCGAGTCATTATAGAGATTTACCCAACATTGCCCTACTCTACTTGTAATATTGTAATCGAACATTTATATAGCTCCACTTAAGAGAACTCCTCAGAGGCGCTCCCGACCTGACACCAAACCATAATCAACGAGAATGGTTTTCAAACGCTTGCGGAAAAGGGGCAAAGAAAGACAAAGAAGTTCAGTATGGAGACTAATAATTGTAATTGTAATTGTAATCGAACATTTATATAGCGCCACTTCAAGAGAACTCCTCAGAGGCGCTCCCGACCTGACACCAAACCATAATCAAAGAGAATGGTTTTCAAACGCTTGCGGAAAAGGGGCAAAGAAAGACAAAGAAGTTCATTACGGAGACTAATAGGTAACTTATTCCAGAAAGACCACAGGAAATGATGTAAATGTACACGTTTTATGTATATAGCGACCTCTGACTTCAATCGTGCTAATTTTTTAGTGGATCAAACGGGTGAGATCCATCACTTCAAATGCCTGTTCATCCCGTTTAAGTCCCAGTGTGCGGACCGTGTTTGCGTGAGATTTAAATGTTTGATATGCGAACGGCTTCCTCACGCAGAGACGCCTTCACGTACGCTTCAATTCTTTCGCTGCTAAGTCCTTTTTAATAGGTTTAGCCATAATTAGTTTATAAGACGGCAAACACTTAAAATCTGTTGAAATATGTACATGTCCTATATAATTTTGTTCATATTTTATTCGTTAGCAATATTCTGTTTTTAAGAAGCTGACCAATTGGCTCAAGGTCACTACATATATTAAATATTTAAAAAATAAAAATAAATTACTACACTTATATTTTAAAAATAAAAACTACAACATTAGAAATTCCTTAAAAATCAATAGAGAGAATAGCATGTAATAAAACCACTTCCAAATGTAACAAACTTGTTGCAACCAGTTGAATGCCTAATAACTAGTGAATTTTGTCCAAAAATGATCGCATTTCACTTCCACTAAAAGTTGTAACATTGACGCTTACAACGGTTTGTTCAACAATGTCGCTGTATGTCGATCCCAAATTTCTGCCACGTCATCTCTTTCTTTGCTTTTATAAAACGAACATGTGGTCACTTCCTGCTACCCTGCCTATGGTCCACTCAACCTTCTATTCGGCAGATGGCATTGGTAAAACTGAGCAGTAGGATTTAAGATGGAGCACCTTTCATGGCTGCAGGTCAATAGTTAAATTCGACTCCTGTAATAACTTGCTATCATCCATTCATACTGTGAATTGTAATCATTCTGTATTTTGTCAGATTGAATATTGAAAAGGAAAATGGCGATTATTATTATTATCTAATGATTTTCATCCATAATGCATGATTGCAGGGCATGAAGGAAAAACTGTATGAAGCCGTAGAAGAGGCCCCATCTCCAGAAAGTAAGTCTTCTCTGATTCTAATTTCTTTTATGTTGCTTCAAATGTGCAATGCATCAGTCAATGTTTACCTTAGAGATCCTGTAGTGAGAGTGGAGCATTATCCAATAATTTCTTATATAATATGAGTTTCTGAAAGCAGTATGCACTCAGCCTTTATACCAGCATTACCATTGTTCCCCAAAGTGTTCTGCAGAACCAGGATGAGAGAAGGGTTTATGAGGTATTGGATAACGATATTCTTTGTATGTGTTTTTACATTATAAATCAGACTCTGGTGAAAAGACAAGGTTTCACTGAAAAAGTTAATTCAAGATAATTTTTGGCCTAATTTTATAAATTGAGAGCTGAACGTGTTCAATTGCTGTTTTAAAACGTTACACTTTATTGCGTGAGTAACATGACGTAGGCTATGTGGCACCAGGTTTATAATTTTTCTATCTCCGAATTGCACATAAGAAATATATGTCATGTATTGTCTTGATGAGAAGCAAAAGCACCCGGCACATTGTAACCTTGTATATACCCTATATTTTGCAGTTGAGCTAATGATGAATGCCTGTTTTGCATGGACCTTGTGGTGTGACAGTGAGCGATATTTTACTTTACAGATATGATAAGTGGTTTACATAGAGCAGATAAAATTTCTGGTGTGCTTTTTATTTTAGTGACCAGCGAGGAGTTGCTTCAACAGCACTTTGCCCGTTTCGACGAGAGTTTCTTTGTGTATAGCGACAAAGAATTACTTAAGATCAATACTTTCTTCTCAGGTAAATTATTTTTCCTACATTCGGAAAGTCTCTTAGGTGCAGTCTCAGATTAATAAACATTTAGAGAGTAGCTTTGACGGATAGATCTCCTCATCTTAATCCCACTTAAAAGACATGAAGAATTGCTGTGACTCTGCAAGATGTGGTTAAAGTTTTTGGTCAATTTTCACATGTATGAATTTGGAGGCATTGGTTGAGTTGAATTACAGTTTGGCAGCTCAATTCAACCGTTATCACTGCACCTCACCAGTTGTTGGGTCTGGACTTAGCAGGCCAGCATGGATGGACCTAGAGTAGCTGAGGTGTGCTAGAATAAATGAATGTACGAGAGAACACAGATTGCATCGAACAACTTATAATATCTGAAGGAGCTGGTGAAGGAGCTATTTGAGCATTTCTTTTGGGTTTTATTTCTTTAGAGAAGATTGCAGAAGCGACTCGAAAGTTTGGTGCTCTTCAGTCGGACCTCGGTAATTCAGTGACTACCGAGGTGAGAAGTGGATTAAGAAAGAGAAAGAGAGTCTCTCTGCTGAAGCCGGAACTGGAGGAGAAGGTCGTACGCAAGTCAATGCACGACATCAAGCTGGCCTTCTCCGAGTTCTACCTTAGTCTTATCTTGCTACAAAATTATCAGACGCTTAACTTCACTGGGTTCCGGAAAATCCTAAAGAAGCATGACAAGGTATGATGTATGCTTATATATGAAGACTTCATTTGGAAGCCATATCAAGTTCTACATTATTATATGGCATTAAAATGAAGTAATTTCTTAAAGCTGAACTAAATTTTTACATACAAAAGCACAGTGTATGCTTCAGTTTTGCAACACATGAGTTTCAGTTGGAATGGTTTTTAAAAATGTTTTCGAACTGTTTTACATTTGGTTTTACTTTTGATTGTTCTATCCATTTTATCCTATAGAATGCTTTGCTATGACTTTTGATTTTGTCTGTTAATTTTTCGTAGCTTCTAAGTACAGATCGAGGCGCCCTCTGGAGACAAGGCCATGTCGAAACGGCTCCATTCTATATTAGCAAGGAAGTAGATCATCTCATTAAGGAGACGGAGGTAAGACAGGCTTGAAAACTTACTAATTTAAAATTGTCGTCCAGTTCTGGACGACCTTTCTAAGTTCCTATGCACTTGAGCAAACAGCTGTTCTGCCATTTAATTTCTCCACATATTTGACATTTCTTAGCCTCTTTGAGAGCTTTGTAAATGCACAGCATCATGACACAACCCTTGACGTACGCAGATTAAAGAGAATTAGTAGTTCCTGCTGGACTTTGGCCTCAGCACTTGAGAGGCTGCTGCGAAAGAGGTCGTGTTATTCAGATCCTATTCTGCCAATGTTGTCGAGGTCAGAGGTGCCAAGCCTAAAGTGCAGCATCATGATCATTGGTGGTGAAAACTAATTTTCACATGGATGGCAGATTGTCACAGGCTGTTTCTAGCTGTCACAAAATTGTACAGTTGACAATAATGTGAATGTCGATGTCTTTTTCAACCGCAATGGCATGTGCAGCTGTGTGACCAGCATCATGATGACAAAATAATGTTGTTGTACATTTGACCACTTCTGTATATACTAAGGCTGTATACTAAGGTCTTGCATTAAAAGATGCCACATACTTGCCGTATGGCAAGTTGATGAAAGGTTTGACCAAGTATAGGCATGATGTGCTGACTTATAACTACCTGGCTTCTGAGCGGATCTTCAACAATGCTCTGATGCTGCAGACATTGATGACCAGACTTTTGCAGCCAATCACCGTGGTGGTTAGTGAGATAGGTATTAATGCAAATGAGATAGAGATGGTGATTGTTGTCCTGGGTAATGCCAGCAATCATCATGATCACGGTATGCCTTGCATATATACATATATGACATATATACGTATATGATATTATATATATACCTCCACTCCTCCAGTGCCACTGCCAACTGCCACACAGCTCTATCTGAGCTTTATCCCCAGCTTTACCTGGAGCTTGGACATCTCCCACACTTACAGTGCTTGAGGGGTAGTGGTGCGTGTTGCAAACACAGCCATGTTTCTTATTGACAGATCTATGTCATTTTGTGATTTTAATCACGTATTTATATAGCACCTCTTCAACAGTGACTCGTCAGATTTACTTCTGACCTCATTATGGGAAACTAGGTTGAAACAAAATGGTTTTCAAGTGCGTACGACATAGAAGTGATAAAAAACTTAGAAGCTCATTAATTTTTATTGAAATGTGTCCAGAAGGCAACTGAAAAATAAAATCATATAATAAACTATCCAAGAAAACAGATCTAAACCGCAACTCAACGCAAGTCCACGTACTAACTATGAGGTATTTTGATGTTGGCAAAAATCTTGAAGTGCTGTGATAGTGGACTCTTGCTTGACCTGGTGCTGTGTAAGTGAGCTGAACTGCTGTTTAATAGTACATGCACAGACAATCAAAGGAAATTAAATCAGAGCAATATAAACTTTGGTGTTGTGGTTTATTGATGATTCCACAAACTTTTTTACCTACACAAAGCTGGTGAGGTTCAGACCTTATTATCGTCTTAAGTTGAATTTATGTTCAGCCATTATACAGTGGAGCTAAATAAGTACAGAAACAATGATTGTTTGACTGGTGGTGATTTTATTTAATTTCCAGAATGTTTTTACTCAACACTTGGAATCCGGTGATCGGCAGAAGGCAATGAAACGCCTTCGAGTTCCTCCGCTCGGAGAAAAGGTTGTCGCAGTTTGAGTTGATTTATGTCGTTGGTATATATCTATTAAGCTAGAAATATTATTCATTAGGTTTGTTTGTCTCTCAGGAAGTCTGTTACTTTGATGCTTTTAGCAGAACTGTGAAGTTTTTATTTCCGTAATGTACACTTTCTTTTATGTGACAGAACTCTTGAAGTGTTTAAAAATGGACTGCTTAGTTATTTATGCAGCTTCAATATCCTGCTTGTATGCATCAAAGCACACTTAAGATAGCATCTTTTGATGCCTCTCAGAAGCAGTTCATGTATGACTTTTATTGACTGTCTAACTGACCTGAACAGGTTCATGTAAAGGTTTTTCAAAAGTTCATGTTGAACGGAGTCTTGTATGACAGACAATATTTACACACACTATTACGCAGCAAAAGAGAAAGGTCTAATAACACAGCTGCGTAAATGTCTTAAATGATTTACCGCTATGCACAGGCAGTCAATTGATGGCTATGGTTTATCATACTTTGTCACTTTGGTGAATATCTGTTCTTGTGAATTTCTGATTTACAGCAAAACCCATGGACGACATTTAGAGTCGGCTTCTTTGCTGGGTTGTTTATCGTCCTTTTTGTTGCTGCGATTGGTGCTGGTCAGTATTTTATTTTATTTTAAGTTCTGCTGGTTCGGTTCGTATAAACGTTTTTGTAACAATTATGAATATTTACTTTTTATAAAATATATTTTTATCATTAATATTACAAATATTTTTCATGCATGGAAGGTCACATTGAAATGCGAATCTAAAGTGTAGTTAGTTGCTCATCTTAGATATCCAAATGTTTGAAAGTAAAGGAGAATTGGTAATGATCACTGTCAGCAATTTTGAAAATTCTATTTAGAAGTTAAAGGAGGAGCTCAATGGATTTTGAAGGTATATACATAAGAGGTGCTACATAAGTCCATATAATGAATGAATGAATGAATGAATAATGGTTCTAAACCGTTGCAGATTATTGTAAGCAGAGAATATATGAGGAGCCGAATCAAATAAATTAGTATGTATAATGTATATTGAACTCGATGATTGTTACATGAGGACTGTTCAAATATCCTAATTGTATAATTATTATATGGCTTCTTTGTTAACAGCGATTCTGACAGCCGACTATCACAGCAAGGAGTGGCAGTCTGCCCTCCGAATGTATCGTGGAACATTCCTAGTTTTTCTGTTCATTTTCTTGCTTGGTGTCAATACTTACGGATGGAGGTCGTCCGGTGTAAACCACATTCTCATCTTTGAGTTGGATCCTAGAAATCATCTCACGCACCAGGAATTCTTAGAGGTTGGTTTGTTTAGCAGACCTCCTAAATGGATCCATTTATTTATTCATTCTTTTTGGTAACTTTAGGAAATCTCTCTCTTCACGAAAGCTGTGTAGATGTGTTTACAAAATTTAGACGAAAAATGTTTGAATTTGTATATTTTACAGTCAGCGCCAAAATTTAATACATTGAAGTTTTTTCTTACTAACGTCACTTTTGCTCAGACGCACAGCTCTGTGTAGACTGTGTATGGTTTCCGGTTGGTTGTCTGTTAAAGTTACGAAACACTTAAAATATTAATGCATTTCCTTGAAAAGACACACTAATAATATTTGCTTATAGTTGCAACTACAAATGTTATCGTGAGGAAGAACATGCCTCTGTATGTGCACATTGGGTTGTGTTCTTGGAAGTGGATGATTTATACACTTGAGCTTTTGTTGTTGTTTAATTGCAGTTGGCGATGTTTTTCTTCACTCTGTGGTGTCTGAGTCTCCTCATCTACCTGCTCAGCGGTGTTCTTCACATACCAGTCTTTGCGAGTCCTATCGCTCTCGTTGGATTCTGTCTTCTCTATCTTCTCAATCCATTCAGAGTTCTGCATCACAAAGCAAGACGCTGGCTGCTCAAAGTTCTCGTCAGTTATTCATTCAATCTAATTAATTACGATTCTGTTAATTCTTGAGAGACTTTATAATATTGTTCTTAATGCCATTCATGCTCATGAGCTAAGCAGATTCTGTATGTAGAAAGCAGAATCAAGCTACAGAAGCAAAAATATAGTGCTACGTTGAAATCGACCAGTCAATTAAATTCTGTGTTCAATTTAGCTAGGAATTAAACTGAACTCTGAATTACATTGAACTTTGAATTAAACCTATTTTGACTTAAACCTGAATTTAGTTATGTTCTGAATTTAAATTGAGTACTGAATTGAATTGCGAATTTGGTTTAAAAGCTCTAAATTCAACAAGGCTTGTAGGAATGACATTGTTGTGTGTATGGTGGAATGTACATGTGTGTGTATCTGTGTGTATTTGTATGCATGGTATGCGTATGTTTGTGTGTTTATGCATGTGTACAGCACCTTTTAAGAGCAGTTGCAAAGTTTTTGAATGATGACTGTCTGAAGAGACGGTACTTTCAGATTAGTTTTGTGAAAATGTTTCTGGACCTTTCTCCATTCAGTTAGCTCTGTGGTGATCCTTTTTTGCAGGTTGCAAGTTGTGTGTTTCATTTAATGTACGTGTGCTGAAAGATTCTCAGCTTACAAATGATGCTTTTCACTTTGTTGTTTTCCAGTTCCGTATTGCCACCGCTCCATTCCATTACGTTGGCTTTGCGGACTTCTGGTTGGCTGACCAGCTGAACAGCCTCACGACGGTTCTACTCGATCTCGAATATCTCGTCTGCTTCTATGCGATAGAAGTGAACTGGGAAGGCGACAGCAGTGAGTTCGGTGATTCTCCTCTTCAGTATTTTTTACGGCAATAAAAATATCCTTTTTTCCCGTAATTTGTTTTTCATTATTTCATTTGCTGACTCTGTATTTTTTCATTTTTTGCCATGTCTGAAAAAGACCCACATGTTGGAAATACAAAACTGGGTTTTCAACCTTACTGGATTGGGCTATAATTGCTGAATTGTAAGAGAAAATACTTTTTTTCTCAAACAGTGAAAAGTTGCACCTGTTTGAAGATTTAAATCTTTTATCCTTTCATCATCATCATCATCATCATCATCATCATCATCATCATCATCATCATCATCATCATCATCATCATCATCATCATCATCATCATCATCAAAAACCAAGGGACCAGTGCCCGTAGGTGCCTGCTGCCATCCTCATTATTTCTCGCCATTTTTTCTTTCCAGGGCCACATGTGTCAGGTCTTGTATTGGCACTCTGCACCAGTCGGTTTTTTATCCTTTACTCTTGAGAAATTGCAGGTCAAAGTTTGCCATACCTCTGGCACAATCTAAGTCGCTGTGCCTTGTGGGATTGAATGTATATAACTGTAGTAAATTGGCGTCCAGAAGAATGTTCTAATGCACAAAAGTGAAGTGCAATGTGTCTACTATGTTATAGCATGCGGAAGCAACATGATGCAAAGTGCAGCTATCATTGTCATAGATCTATGCTTTGTGGGGCACGGTGGTGTAGTGGTGGCATCGTTGCCTTGGAGCTGGAAGGTTCGAGGTTCGAATCCACCTCACCGCGTAAGGACCTTGGGCAATTCCTTCACTCGCAATTGTTCAGCGCTTCGGCGTGAAACTCCGATGCAGTGTCCACTCTGCATTTGGGAGTGCCTCTGAGCAGGGAGAGCTTGAAGGGGCGTTATAAAAAGTGCACATACAAACAATTCAGATTGATGCTGAAAAGAATAGCAGATGGTTTTAGTAGTCTGTCACCAAGCTTACTTTACTTGTGCTACTTTACACGAATAAAGTGTTCTGCTGTTGCTGTGTAAATTTTTAGTCGTGTTATGTAAATATTTATGTTTTAGTCTTGATGGACTCACATTATTGTCTGTTGTTTTGCTATTGTTAGGTCCTTCTGTTTGTGGTGGTGTAACTTACGGTATACGTCCAATAGTTGCCGCTCTGCCTTCGTGGTTTCGTATCGCACAGTGCTTTCGACGATATCGTGACACAAAACATGCTTTCCCACACGTTGCAAACGCTGGAAAATACGCAATTACGTTTCTGGTCGTCTTGTTTTCAACGCTGAATAGTATCTACAAAGGTCTGACACGAAAACGTTGAAATAGAAATCTTTGCTACATATGGTCTAGTAATCTAGTTAATTTAGTGAAGTTGAGCTATTTTTTTATGTCCTAAATCTCCTAATGAGACTTTCTTAGTCTTGTTATTTTAATTAGGAGACATGGTTTGGAAACGCTATTTCCATTCTTAAGCAAGGCTAGAGCACTTGAAGCCATTTATCTATATTTTAAGGTCTTTTAGCAACGAATCAAATAAATTACGAACTTCTGAGGTCTCATTGGAATTTAATTTTCCAGCTAGTAATCATTGTTTACAGAAGAATGCTTTCTTTGTAATAACTTTGAAACTATTTTATCTAGTCTTTGGTGAGGTACTAAGGGGGAAGCTATGCTTGTCCGCTTACAATGAGAAATATAGTTTCCCAGTAGCCTTAAGTACACAGTCATCTTTAAAGTGTTTAGTTGTAAAACATAGATGTCACCAATGACCATGCATATATGCATAAATATATGCAAACTTACATACATAATGCATGCAGACGTATGTAGGCCTATGATTGTATGTATTTGTACAATGTACATATATTGAAAAGCCAACTCTGCTAGTTGATCTGGCCTCAGAATACATGGTATGGAGCTGTGAATTCTTGTGTGTAGCCACTTGGCTAAGTTGTAATTTAGCAATCGTTTGCTCATGGAGATTTGAAACTTGTATTACTGTACTGTTTCTCTTCCAGTAGAGCTCTGATCACATTTCCAAAGCAATTGTGTTTGTGCACTGACTTTTAGGCAACTTATGAGATATTATGATATATTATGAGATATTATGGTCATTATATACGCTGTTCGTAAATTAGATCAAGGAAGGAGTTGATTGATGTTGATGGAACAGGTGTGTTTACCTTTAAAACTTATTTGTGCTGGATTGCTTGCGACAGGTCGCCATGGTGACGAGGTGATTCAGAAGAATGTGTTCTTCTTCCTGTGGATAATTGCGGCATTTGCGAGCACCTGCTACACATTCATCTGGGACATTAAGATGGACTGGGGTCTGTTCGACCGAAATGCCAAGGAAAACCGTTTCCTTCGTGAGGAAATTGTCTATCCTCACAAGGTTAGCGAACTGTGCACTGACTGTTTAGAAATTGTCTATAATTAATTAATAGCCGCTAAGTTCAAATGTAAGAGAGCTGTATGATTGTCAGGATATTTGCTTTTGAGACCAGAAATATTTTAAGCTTCTGTGGTAGAAAATTTTCTCGCTCCAGCGTCATAAAATAGTTTGTGCTTTTAAGGAAAATATCCATGTACCTAGTTTCAGCATCAAAAAGATTTTTGTAATGTTCAGTAAAATTTAATTTATGTGCAATGCTCAGAAAATGTATAGAGATGAATTTAATTTATATATTGCTTGATTTGAGAGATTACAAAGTTGACAATTTTATATGCAACTGGTTTACCCAATGAGCATGAAGTACTGACTTTGTTGAATAACGCTTAGAGTATGCAGATTGAAATGGTTAGATTAGAGAGTTGACTGATCTGTGAGTTTGCATGCCACTGTAGACCATTGTGTTAACTTGTCTTATATGTAAATATTTTCCAGGCATACTACTATTTCGCGATGATTCAGGATCTGATTCTGCGATTCACGTGGACAATCACGGTTACGATCGGAGAAGAGGAGGTGATCAATTCTGAAGTGTTGAAGACGGCTGTTGCATCGCTCGAAGTTTTCAGGTTTGCAACATTGCATAGCAGCTTGGAGGAATCGAAACAATTGGTTGGATATTACTGTCGTGAGCTACTTAATAGGCACTATGCAATACATGCATAATTAGTGGCCTGTGCAAAGACAACTTAGCTACATCTTGGAACATATATATATATATATATATATTGAAAAGAGACATTATTCATAAAACATAGATGTCACCATGCATATAATTGACATTTAATAGTGAGTTTGCTAATAATTTTGAAAACGGTGATGATGATTATTATAATGGTAAAAACTTTGATTGTGGCTGATGATCATCCATGACCTCCAAGAGGCTTGAAGAAAGGCTGCTGAGAATTTGCTGACAATTCGATGATGATGATGATGATGATGATAATGATAACGGTGATAATGAAAAGATAGGTATGTACAATGAACATGAATGTATAATTGCATATATGTTTGAACTTATGTAATATGTATCTACATGTAGATGATGATGAAGATGATAAAGATGATTTCTTTTTGTAGACGGTTTGTGTGGAATTTCTTTCGCTTGGAGAATGAGCATCTGAACAACTGCGGTCAGTTCCGTGCTGTGCGCGACATATCGATCGCTCCGATGAACGCCAACGACCAATCGTTGCTCGAGCAGATGATGGACGAAGAAGACGGAGTGACGAATCGCAAGCTCAACCGCAGGAGACAGACGAACAGCAAGTACGTTCAGTCCATTTGTGGTTATTGCATGGGAATAACGTGGGTGACTATTGGGATGATGATGATGATGATTAGTTAATTCAGCAGACACAGTGAATGATTGCTTATTGATTGATCATGGATTGATTAATACAACTGGTGGATGGTTGATTTACTATTAGTTAGCAACTTTTTTGGTTATCATTATTGGTGTATTTAGCATGTACATTGTACAGGTGGTGTCTGATTGAGTACTTACAGTCATTATACTTTCTGAATTTGGTGCAAACATTAAACCATTTGAAGATAGTAGAGGGAGTTCGTGTGAAGTGTATTAAACAATATAAATGTATGCCACATTAGCATAACATTGTTTACTGTTATTAAATAAATTGTTTCTCATGGGTTGTATGTTTTGTAGGATGGTTCTTTATACAGAGGACTTTGTATGTTTTGTAGGATGGTTCTTTATACAGAGGACTTTGTATGTTTTGTAGGATGGTTCTTTATACAGAGTTGCTGATGAACAGTGATGACTGAGACAACTGTAGCAGGTGAAAATATCAGCTTTACTAATTAGAATCTCCTCCTATGAACTAACAATGCTATTGTCATCGCATGATTTGATTATGTTCCTGATGATTACAGTGTACTTATTTTTTGTGTGTATGTTATTCTAAATGTATCTGTGAGTCATTTGTTTTGTGTGTATAATACTGTATATATTACTGTGTATACTATATTTGTTTGTATGCATAATTACAGAGTCTGTGAACATGGGTCTAGTGTCAGTGGGCTTTCCAATGAAAACGGCCAGTCACCAATGTTTTTGCTAAGTACAGTTTCAAAGGCAATGTTTGGCTTCATTTTAGCAGTGTAGTTGTATTACTGTTAACATTCCAGATGAGTTTTGACAGCGAAATTTAAACTTCTAGAACTCGTGATCAACTTTTGAACGCACTTATATATGACAGATCTCGATTAACAGTGTTGAAAGGCTGATGATGGTGATGATGATGATGGCCAAAACTTTGTTCTATTGAACAGTGTTGGTTTAATCTAATCCATTTCTATGACATCTATCTAAGATTTATAATAAAGTATTTGTAAACATAAAAGTATCTGTCAATGGCAGCTGCTTAGTAGTAAGTAGTCCATTAGAGAAGCCAGGTTAGAGTCAGAGAAACAAGTTATACAGCAAGCATGGAGTGCAGAATTTGATGTCATGAGGAATGAAGTAGGAATGTAGCTAAGTCGAGAGATTTTAATGCAATGTCCTGTGGACTATAAGACAGATTTTGAACTGAAGTTTGATGGAAGAATCCATGGCAGATTCTGTGCAACTTTGGCAATTAATCAGATAATATTGATGAGAATTGATGAAGTGTTAGGTTCTAAATGAACGCTTAAGTTATTCAATTCATAAAGTTGCACGATAAAAATATCAAAGGACTTTTTCAGAGAGCTGTCTGTTGTTGTGTAGATGGCTTTTGATGTGCTTTTAAGACATGTGATGAAGTATGAAGTCTTCTATATCATCCAGTAGGTCCTCAACGCAAAAGCACTACACTCACTTATTGGCTCCATCACTTGCATGGCAGAATGTCCCACAAAATGCCACTAGTATAAAAAGAGTATATAAGTGTTTATTTAAAAAATCCTGGTTTTACCATAGAAAAAGAGACATTGCAAGAGTTCTTAATGTCAGTGTTTTATGTCATTTTGATAATTTACAAACATTACAAGCACTTGAAGCCAGCTTTATTCTTCAGCATTGCAGTAGCACTAAGTCAGTGCTGTCCAACGTGCGGCCCGCGGGCCGCATGCGGCCCGCGGGATGATTTCAAGTGGCCCGCCAGAGCTTACTAAATTTTTGCACTTTGTGTAGAATGAAGTAAAAGACAAAGTCAGTGGTCGATTTGAACGTTTATTTTTATTTATTGATATTGTAACGTTTGCAGTGTTTGGACGTCCATAGCAGCACTCCTTGCAGGTGTAGCCTACCTATCCAATTCACGGCAACCTTTACAATGTCAAAAAATTAAGCATAGCGAAATCCGACAACTATTATGTCCTAATCTCTTCTTTCTATTCCTAAGGTTAGCTCCCTGTAGTCTATCAGTTGATTGACACACGACTTCTAGCTTTAGCAACAGTTCTGATTCCTGTAGGCCTACTCATCTATGCAGAACGTCCACAAACCAGTTGCTTGAAGTCACTCAGGCCTATTGAAATGTCTTTAGAGTTCCAGCACGTCTGCGGTGGCTGTGACCGTTCATCTCAAAAGATAGTCCATTTTTAGCCAAAAGGGTTGGAAGGAAAAATCGAAGAGTCTCGAGGCCGACGAATGGAGATTCTTGGGCTCTTTCTTGACTGACGAACTTTGACCAAAGACTTTGACAAAATCTTCTTATAAGAGCCATAGCTGAAGGATGGAAATCGGACTGAGTTAACAAAACTGGCTGGGCGAAGAACTGAAAAACGAACTGAGTGCAAGGCAGGGATAAAACCTTATGTTTTTGGCGCTAAAAATTATAAAGCATGTCAAACATGTCATGGGTAAACATGCTATCAATTTTTTTCTATTATTCATTATACATTATTATAGTTAATAATTATCAATAAATTTCAGCCGTAGCTTTCGAGTTTACTGTTGCGGCCCTCGGCTTCAGAATTATAGCTTTTGCGGCCCATGGTGCCAAAAAGGTTGGACAGCACTGCACTAAGTAGTTAAATAATTAGATTTTTTCCTCCCTGGTTTTTAACCATCGAAAATGTTTTGTTGCAATCACTTTTCAGTCGATTTTGAGATTATCACTTGCTGAAATAAACACTTATTTACTTTTTTACACTTAAGACATTTTTTCCGTTTTCAGTCCCAAGCAACAGACAAATCCCAATCTCATGGACATATAGAACAAGAGCAACATGGAACTTGTCATTTATGTATGTATGTGTGTACACACACTGTATATGTATTCAGTGTTCAATCTAGCCCTTTCCTCTGGGGGGAGACAAACGAGCGTCAGGCGGATAATTGTAGAGGTGCATAGTGCCGGGACGAGGTTTGGGGGGTGTGCCCCTCTCCATCAAAATATTTTTAATTTCCACATTGGAATGGTAGCATTTTAGGGTATCATCTTAACAAAATTTCTGTACTTTTCAGTGCTGATAAGAGTGGTACCGGTATATGACTTCAATAAATTTACTTGCAATAATAACAATTTCTTTTTGAGTTTCCGCATTGTAATTGTACCATTTTAAGATGTCAGCTTTGCAAAATTATTCTGTTATGTCAGATTGGTTTAAGACCTCAATAAATATAATTTTAATGACAATAATACTGTAATTTCCAAAGTTGTGTATCAAGTTCAGCAATTCAGTTCTGCTAATATAACAAATAACAGCAGATGATAATATTATTATATAAGCTTACATTGTAGCACTGAAATCAGCTTATACTTGAAAGACAGTCCTGAATTGCTGACCAGGACACACAGTTAGTAGAAATTGTGACAAAATCGTACAGAATGAAGTAAGAACTAATTCAATACCAAAATTGGGAAACCGTGCAGTAATGATGTTGTTTTACTAGGTGTTCAAGAAAATTTGACAGTTTTAAATTTGAAAGATAGCACCAGAGAGAAGTCATTTAGTTGTGCAAAATTAGTATTTGTACAATTACTGTCAGTAAATTGCACTCATTGAGTCATTGTATATAATATGATAGTGTCATATATGTTAATGAGCTGATCCCTGTGCAGCAGTCGGGTTTCCGGAGGTACCACTCCACAGAGACCCTTTTGCTCAGACTGCTTTCTGACCTGTACTCTGCTATGGACCACGGTCAGGTTACACTCTTGGCTCTCTTCGATGTTTCTTCTGCATTCGATTCTGTGGACCACTCCATCCTCTTACAACGTCTTTCTACATCCTTTGGGCTAGTTGGCCAGCCTCTAGAATGGCTGCGTTCCTTCTTATCCGACCGTTCAAACTGTGTGGTTATTGGTTCCTCTAGGTCCCTCTGGGTTCCTGCTCCCCTTGGTGTACCTCAGGGCTCCGTACTTGGCCCTCTGTTATATCTTCTCTACACGGCTGATCTCTGTCCTCTACTTGAGTCCCAGGGGCTCCTTCACCAAATCTTTGCTGATGACACTCAAGCTTACATTCATTCTAGCCCATTTGACTCAGTTAACACTGTGCGACTGTTGACGTCCTTTCCTCTTGGATGGCGTCAAACCGGCTTCTCTTAAATCCCAGTAAAACGCAATTCATTTGGCTGGGCGGCCGTCGGCAACTTGAGAATATTGATCTGCCTCTGCTAGCTCAACTGTTCCCGGATGTTACTTTCTCTTCCACGGTCCGTGACCTGGGTGTCACCCTTGACTGTGAACTCAGTCTCACCCAGCATGTTAACCTTGTCGCTCGAAGCTGTTATTATCAGCTTCGTCAACTCCGAGTGATTGCTCGCTCTCTCTCTCATGATGCGCTAGTTGTGCTTGTTCACGCCTTTGTTACTAGTCGTATTGACCATTGCTGCTCAATCCTTGTTGGCCTTCCCCTTGGGGTTCTGGGACGGTTAGATCGGGTTCTACGCTCTGCTGCCCGACTCATCGGACGAATTCCTAAATTTTCGCCTGTCTCTGCTTACATGCGTGATGTGCTGCATTGGCTGCCAATAGCCCAACGCATCAATTACCGCATTGCTGCCCTTGTTTCTCGCTGTATTCTTGGTTGTGCTCCATCTTATCTGCGCGTCCTCTGTCGTCCTGTCTCTGACATTGAAGCGCGTCGGGCCCTTCGCTCCGCTGCGAAGGGACAACTGCTGGTTCCACGGGCTCGCTTAGCTACCAGACAGCGCCGAGCCTTCTCGGTTGTGGGACCGTCAATCTGGAATGACCTCCCCCCAAACCTCCATTTCCTCCACCTGTCTAGTCAATCTTTATTTCTCAAGTCTCTTAAATCTTTTTTCTTTGGTCGTGGCTGGGCTGGGAGCGCCTCTGAGTAGTTTCTTGAAGAGGCGCTATATAAATTCTAATAATGAATGAATGAATGAATGAATATATAGTAAATAATAACATTATAATCATATAATTGTATTACTATACATTTTTATAAGAGCTCATGTAATACAATAATGTAAGCAGCAGCTAAAAACTATTATCATTAATTTTTGTCAAAAGTTTTCAGTTTATTCCTGTCATTTTAGTTGTACAAAAATAGTATTTGTAATACGACAGTATCATATTTTTAATAGTAAATAATAAAATTATGATAATTTTATAGATAATAATTATAATGGAATCAGCTTATACTTGAAAGACAGTATATTTGAAGACTACCGGTGGTATAGTAGCCTATAAATAATAATAGCACAATAATGTAAACAGCAACGAAAACTACTATCATTTTGTCAAATTTTTATGGGGAAATGTAATTTCACAGGGGGAGATTTCAGTGCTACAAAGCAAACTTATATCCAGACGACTCCAGGGGAAGCCCTTTAGTCATCTGGATTAAGCCCTGGTATGTATTGTATGTATGTATCTATCCGGTTATTGTAATAGAGATAATGAGAGTCACTAATGATGTTGAACAGTGTATTTATTTTAAGCTTCTTACACATTCTTCCTGCCATGTTGAAGTTGAAAAATGCGTGATGGTTCAAAGCATTGATATTGATTATGTTCTGGTTGCATCTTTTAAAGTAGCATGATCAGTTTCATTTGATCAATTTGAAGACTACCGGTGGTTTGTTAGGCAAGATCAAAACACTTATGTACATTGATTCGTGGTGTTTATACATGTAGGCTATCTCTCTTTTGTGTGATATCGAAATTAATTTCTTATAATTATACGAAATTAAAGAGATGACAATTTTTCCACATGAGTTGTTCTGTATTTATTTAAATGTTTTTGTGATGTCATGTACTCAGGGCTGAAAGTGGTTTGAAAAAATTGCCGGGTCTGTTTGGGCCAGAGGGTGCTAGATATTGGTGTTTATTCAAGTGCCAAAAAATTAATGCTGGCATGGGCGCCTGCTCATAAGGGCAAGAGGGGTCACTTGCCCCCCTCCCTGGAAAATTGATTTTCTTATTTTCTAACTACTACTTTTTGATTTTTGACAAATTTCTTTGCACTAAAGCGCAAATTTTACTACAATGCACAACGTAAAAATGAGTGGGCCTAATTTACATTTAGAACACTCTGTGAAAACATACTCGTGTTCTTAATATTCAGCGTTGAATTTTCCATCTCTTGGTAAAAAATTCAACCGTAGCCATCGTGTTTTGCCCCCTCCTACAAAAATTTCTTCGGACGCCCATGGACTTATGTAAGAACCAATGTCTCAATACAATGCATATCGATCATCATAGACAGTCTTTCGATTCTAAAGGCTGCCTGTAATTCTGAGCTTTATTGTATTAGGCCTATAATTTAGGGTATTGTCTAGAGTTTAAATGTATCACACTGTATTGTATAAGTCTTGTGACGCATTTATGCAAAAGGTATGTCTGGGTCCACACATGCAGCAATGCACTTCATGCACTTATTAGCCGGAAAAAATACTTGAAAAATGCCTATTACAGATTATTATAACAGCACAACTTGTACAGTCAAGCACAATTATAGTAAGCATATATAAGATATCAAAGAGGCCTAGACACTGACAGCGTAAGGTATACTTGGACACAGGTAGACAATGGTATCTTGGCTTTGATCCGGAAGCAGGCCTACGTATTATATGTTATGGACAGTTATGTTATTGGACCTATAAGCGCAGAGCAACGATTGCAGAAGAGATGACGGCCGTCAACATCGACAGAGTCTGTGCAGAGTGGAAATGGTCAGCTGCCTGACCGTGAAGAAGGTCCTGCTTGACCGCAGAGCTGAAGTAGAACTTCTGTCCGTCTGCCCTCACAAAGTTGAAGACCTCGAAGGGCAGAATAAGGACCTCTTCCTCTCCGCTGATCACCGAAAGGTTCCTTATTCTGGCGCCGAAGAGGGTCGCCTTCGGTTCGAACTCGTAGAAGGTGCTCGTTCCAAAGTAGCCGGCAATCTCTTCATCGACGGTGGTAGACGTGAACGTCTTCCAGAAGATTCGCTGTGCGTTCGGCGCATTGCACGACACCCTCATGCCGCGGTAGAGCCTCGTGTCCGCTTGGATCGGTTCGATGGCGGCCAGCTTCTTAACGGCCGAGAAGAGGAGTGACGCGTAGACCTTGTACGGGGCCCAGGTGCCGTTGGCGGAGGCTTCGTTGAACACACGATAGAAACCGTTGTGTTCGGCCGTGTACATTGTAACGGCCACACATTCAGCTTTCGTCAGGCCAGGAACGCACATGTCGAGAGATTTAGAGAATATGAATGTTTCGCACATGACTCTCAGGTCCTTCTCATCGTCATCGCAAGCCTCGATCAGCAGCTGTCTCATGGCCGTCGCCTCGTCGATCGGATCCTTCACAAGGTCGTGCCACGCCTTGATAACGTCCGCTTCCTTGTCAGCATCGTAGATGCGCAGGTTGCAATCGTGTTGCGGAATGATGAACCGCTCTCTCGGCTGATCACCCGTCAAGTTCCGTATTGCATCGAGGTCAAAATTTATCCGCCAGTCCCTCCGCGAATCATTACGAGGAATGGCAGACGATTCAGTCCCATGCATGGTTGATGCTAGAACTACGATCATTGCCAACGACGACGACGAAAACCACCCCCACAACACTGCAGCCATTTCAGAATCTTTCGCTCGGTCAATTAAAATCAATAATCTAAAAATGCCTAATTGTTAGCCTGTTACATCACAGCGTCCTGAAAGTTTTCAATCTGTAAGGCCTTAGGCTACTTTTATCGCTTTGTAGGATTAAGTAAAAGAAATTGGCTGAACGCTTCAAAGTAGCTTTGTTATAAAAACTCACAAGCACCGATCGTGTTGCTTTCCTTTTCATGTGGTTAGATACTGCAGTCTCCGAATATCCCAGTTCGGCCCACCAAATGGTTTGTTTCCAACTGCTCTAACCATTTGCTTTGGCATTGCCCGTGCAGCAAAGACGCGCCTGCACTTCGTATGCAATAGATCGAGGCTTAACTCGAACACGATGCCACAACTGTTAAGGAGCTATAGCTATAGGCTACATCAGCGCTAACACGCAGCAGCTGCAGTAGGCCTACGGTAGGCCTAATACAGGACGAAGAAACCGCTCGGCTAAACCACATTATATTATATTACTGATAATATATGTGGCTAAACATTATTATATATATTATATAGGCCTATAACCTCATATTATATATATATATATACAGGGTGGGCCACAAAAAATACCCCACCCCTAAGGTTTCTGCCAATAATAATGATCATCCGGCAATACATTGTACCAAGGCTAAATGGATTGTCTTTAAGCCTGTAAAATTTCGTTTCGAAATTCTTACTTCTGGCCATGATATTGGCAAAAACCCTAATTTTTGTTGCGTTTCGTTTTTGAATCGTCAAAAAACGGTGTGTGGCCTCCCTAAAAGTGTTATAACTTTTGTTGTGTTTCAAATATTTTCATGAAATCTGGCCCTCGATCATGTGTATATAATTATGAATTGCCTTTAAGATTGTGAAATTCCATTTCGAAATTCTTACTTCTGGCCAAGATATTGGCAAAAAACCTAGGGGATCTTTTTTGCCCACCCTGTATATATTATATGGCGCCGTTCGTATTAGTTGACTCCGTCAACAACCGCAAACCACCAAAATTCCACAGCAGGGTCTTTGATGTAGGCTACATGCAAGCAAGATCATACAGGCAACACTGGAGTAGGGCCTATATGCAGGCTGTATGGTCGAGCTGAAGGTAAAAATAGTTGATAGGCCTAGCTTACTCTGCTGAAACTGATATAGCGCTGGGTTAGACGGGCAGACGAGAAAGACGGTTGTGGCGCGAGTGATTCAACGGCGGCAAATGCCTTAGGAAACTGTTTGCTTTTGCATCCGCCCAGTGCACAAATGATCTAAACCAGATTCCTAAGAGTCAGCTCTCAGCAGAGGTAGACCTGGTAGAGGCGTACGTGTTTATAGACCAGGATTATCTTGTATTGGGTGCTTATTGTGTTAAGGAAGTCTGCAAGGGTGTAGCATGCATGTAAACTGTTTGCATGCATGTATTCGGGATTGTAGCCTATGTTTTGCTTGCAACGATTGTTTATAAAGTCTTACGATTATTAGCCTCAACGTTGCATTGGTAATTTTTCATGAAATTTATGGCGTCTTTAATGTTCTACCATATCGCTGTCCGCCCAACTGATGAAATGCAACTTTGCTTTCCCTCGACCTCGGGCGGAAACCTGGGCGGAAACTGGGGGGGGGGGGGGAGGACGAACGAATGGCCGAAGGAAAGACGCGAGATT
Organism: Lumbricus rubellus; assembly: GCA_945859605.1. NCBI lineage: Eukaryota > Metazoa > Annelida > Clitellata > Crassiclitellata > Lumbricidae > Lumbricus > Lumbricus rubellus. The sequence continues at coordinate 22,115,389 of OX243816.1, read as the reverse complement.
GTTTTAGTCACCTGGCCGAAAAGTCAAGAAAATTGTCTATTTTCACCGCCAAAAAATTGATGACTTTTTAGTCCTGACGCTCAACGATTGGGGGGGGGGGTGTGGAAGGAAATGCATGGGCCGTCCCCCAACACCTCTGTTGGGGGGGACCGTCCCCTCTGTCCCCCTAGGTTTCCGCCCATGCCCTCGACGAACTGTACAATTAGTGCAAAGTGCAAACTCTAGGCCTATAGTTACAACTCTCATGATAGGCTAACATAAAACATAGCCTGTCCTCTCAACCCTTCTATAGGCTACAGCTCCGAGACATGGCCAATGACAGCGTCAAACCTGAAGAGACTGCATGGAGGCAGCACACCACCGATGGCAACGGAGGATTTTGGGAGTCACGTCACTCACGTGGAGAGACAAGATAAGGAACGAGGAGACCAGGTGAAGAACTGGAATGGAGAAACTTGAAGAGGTGATGAAGAGGGCACGACTAGGCCTACGCTGGCTGGAACATCTGCACCGCATATAGACGTGGACAGAATCCCGAGACAGGCAATGGACTGGGCCCCAAGTGAGTGGAAAAGGAAGAGGGGAAGACCAAGAAAGAACTGGAGGGACACGATCACAAAAGACCTCATGGACGGAGGACTGACGTGGGAGGAGGCTGCCAGAGCTGCTCGGGACAGAGATGGATGGTGGACCTCCTTCGCTCAATATGCACTCAGCACGAGGAGGGACTAAGGTCTAAGGTCTAAGGAGCATTATATCCATAAAACTATGCGAATGGACTTACTCTAGCACTGAGGAGTCGTCACATATAGGCCTATATATACAGGGTGGGCCAATAGGAATGCAACAACTTTGACGCCTTATAACTTGAAGAGTTTTTATCCGAATATCGTGATCAATATACCAAATTGAATGTAATTATCCATTCTACCACTGTGTCAAATCTTGCGCTGATAGACGGCACCGTTTAAATAAAAAATGCCGGTGCGGCGCACACCTCTCAATTTTGAATGTAAATAATGAACATCATGGCGCCGTTCACGGAAGAGGATAGAATTTTAATCAGAATCTGAAGAGTAGAAAAATAATACAATGCACATCCGATGTTGATAGAATTCCCTTCTAGAAAATGGAATAAATATGCTCTGCATCGATTGATTAAATAAATTGGTGCCACGGGAACGTCTAACAGCGCAACTGTGGTCGCAAAGGTTCTCCCGCCGGCTCATCGTTCACGTCATACGGTTGCCTATCTGAACGCTAACGTACCAGAGTTTATTGAACCGGAGAACTGTCCACCGAACAATCTGGATTTAAACCCGGTTGACTATTCGATCTGGGGGTGTCTTCAGCAACTTGTCTATCGTGAACCGATACGTGACGTTGAACATTTGAAAAAATTGATTGTTTGCTGCTGGGCTGAAATAACCCGAGCACTGGTGGCCTCAGCCATTAGTGGTCGTCTCGCGTCTATGCTGTCATTAAAGCACGTGGTGGACATATTGAGTATTTGTTTGACTTATGATAAATTCACTCAAGATATGAATTGTTATTAATTGTTAGAACTAGTGATTGCTTAGAATTGAGTCATTGACATATTCAGTTTAAGACTTTTGGTTTTTTATTGCAGTTTCATGGCAAAAAAGGGACATCGAACATTAATAGCATTATCTCAAAAAGTCGTAATAGTATCTCTTAGATATTGTGCCGAATGATAAAATGGATAATTGTGTTCAATCTGATATATAGGCCAAGATTCTCAGATAAAAATTGTTCAAGTTATAAGGCGTCAAAGTTGTTGCATTCCTATTGGCCCACCCTGTATATATATATAATTAAAATATTGGTGATTAATACTTTTCATCGAGTAGGCAACAAGAGCGGCAATAAAGTCTACTATAATAGCGGCATTCGTCTGTTGGAGCGGCATTCGTCTGTTGGATAAAACGGACTGCGGTTCACGTCCTGGGATGGGAGTTGACACTCAGATATTTAGATATCTCGGGCTAACACGCATGGGAAGCGGTGGCGCAAGCTGCTGCGGAGCGACCTTGGTCAAGTTGCTTACCCATCATTGTCTGTGGGGAAGGCAACGGGAAACCACCTCACTCATCTTATCCCCAGGGGCATAAAAACCAATGTACTTGCCTTCGGGCAGAGAACCATCATCATCATAATAGCCTGTACTTGGTATAGTAGCCTAAACTTGGTACATGAAGTTTGACATTTTAACCATGCAGACTCAAACATTAGTTCATGCCTTCACGGCAATTTTAAGTTGTGGCTGCTTCTAGACTGCGCCGATGGTAGCCTATGACTCTGAGCTAGCCTATAGCTGCTTAAGCCCGGATTCAGTTTGAAATTCTCTTTCTTACCATTAAGATGTTTTTCGGCCAAGCTTCTCGGTATAGGCCTATACATATCTCAGCCATAGGGCTACAAAAGAATAGGCCTACGCCCTCTCCGCTCTTTAGAGCGTCATGAACTTCTTGTACCAATATTGGGTCCTTCGATCACACTGGAAGCGCCTTTCATTCGGTTGTAGGCCCTAATTCTGCTACGATATAGGCCTACTTTGTGTTTAAGCAGCGCTTTATAAATCCCTAAATAGCTTTGCTTAACACTTGAGTGCCCAAGGTATTTAATTTTTGGTACACGAAGGCCCAAGGGGGGGTCCGCGCGGACCCCAGCGTTTTCATGCTAATTTCTTGAGAAGGGATTGGAATATCGTTACAGAATTTAGTTCCATGTAATCCCAAATGAATTTGCAATCGATTGGTGTATCTTATAGCACAATAGCACCACCTGGTCCTGGTGCAAAGTAATAGTGTAACAATCTCGTGATACACATTTTATGCTTGCTTGCGTTATTTACCGAAGGAAGCCTATACGTCCGGCGCGGACCCCAGCGTGTTCGTGTTAATATCTTGAGAAGGGATTGGAATATCGTTTCAGAATTTAGTTATATGTAGGCTACTCCCAAATGAATTTGCAATCGATTAATTGATATAATATATATCGCAATAGCACCACCTGGTATAAAATAATAGTTATTGATCAGTAACCATACACATAGGGCTACAAAAGAATAGGCCTACGCCCTCTCCGCTCTTTAGAGCGTCATGAACTTCTTGTACCAATATTGGGTCCTTCGATCACACTGGAAGCGCCTTTCATTCGGTTGTAGGCCCTAATTCTGCTACGATATAGGCCTACTTTGTGTTTAAGCAGCGCTTTATAAATCCCTAAATAGCTTTGCTTAACACTTGAGTGCCCAAGGTATTTAATTTTTGGTACACGAAGGCCCAAGGGGGGGTCCGCGCGGACCCCAGCGTTTTCATGCTAATTTCTTGAGAAGCGATTGGAATATCGTTACAGAATTTAGTTCCATGTAATCCCAAATGAATTTGCAATCGATTGGTGTATCTTATAGCACAATAGCACCACCTGGTCCTGGTGCAAAGTAATAGTGTAACAATCTCGTGATACACATTTTATGCTTGCTTGCGTTATTTACCGAAGGAAGCCTATATAGTCCTTGATGTGCCATGAGGTCCCGTATGCACTTTGGTGTTGGGGGAGTTTCTCACTTCCAATCGGTCAGTGGGTCCCTGGACATGAAAAATCACCGAGGTGCTTGTCCGCCATGACGGCACGAATGACGTAATTGACAAATCCAATATGGCCGCCGTCGGCCATATTGGAAAATTCATCTTCTTCATTTCTTACAACATATGCACGTGCAATACCTCTAATGGTACTGATTCAGGTATGCAGAATTCGTTTATAAATTTGTTTTTGTCGTCAGGGGTCATCTTGAGGTCATAATGTCATGTTCAAGGTCATTTTTTCATCTTTTTCATTTCTTACAGCTTATGCACGTGTAATACCTCTAATGGTACTAATTCAGGTATGTATAATTCATTTCTGATATTGATTTTGTCATCAGAGGTCATCTTAAGGTTCTAGAGGTCAAGGTCAAGGTCACCGAGTTTCATAGTTTTCATTTAATACAGCAAATGCATGTGTAATACCTCTAAAGTGACTGATTCAGGTATGTAGAATTCATTTCTGATATTGTTTTTATCATCCGGGGTCATCTGAAGGTTATAAGGTCATGGCCAAGGTTATTTTTTGCATCAATGATTTCGATTATAACTTGAATGAATGCAGAAGTATAAACAGCTGTTATAGCTTTAATTGAACAAACATAGCTAATTATGACATGTTGGATGTCAATGCTGCTTTAATATGTCATTTTTCCATGCATCACTACGGCAGCCGAATGATTCTTCGTCAGTCGATACTCTGAGGATGGGAAGCCAGTGTCGGTGGAGGTAGGGCGTCGCAATGTCAACAAATGGGTAGAAACAGCATAGTTTTATCTTCTGTAAAGGTCACGCAACGAATGGGAAGAGGGCGAGTCCGGTTCAGGCTCCACCGTCGCACGGGTGAACGGAGTGGTCCAACTTGCATGATTCGATGCACTGAAGTTCGGAAGTCTTGACGGATGAAGGTCAGACGGAATCCGATCTTGTGGCTGGAAATCGATGGTCTGAGCATATCGCGTCGAGTAGTGTGCTGACATGTGTGAAGAGTCAACCGGATATCTTCTTTCGAAGGCCACTCCTGACGACGATTGACACTTCCACGAGGTGCTGTTGTTCGTTTCCATTGTTACTGCACCGCCATCTCTGATTGGTTCTCTGTTTCTACGAGTTGCGTCCTGTAGACAGAACTTCGTTTCTTTCAGCCGTTGATCGTTTTGCTTTTGTTGAAGTCCGCCGACGGTCAGTCCAGAAAGACATCGTTGCTTCTGCTGGTCGGCTACATGCCGGAAGTCGGACCAGCCTTGTCCTTGAACGTCAGTCTCCGTTATCGAACGGAAAGAGGTCTTCGATCTAGTTGCTTTCATGTCCTCGAGGTGCTTGCTGAGGCTGGCGTAGGCTGTGCCACTACTGGTGGTGGTTGGTCTGCCCTCCAGGCGCCGCTCGAGATGTGCCCACAGCTCGTCGATGGCCTTCTTCTGCCTTCGAGGAGCTGATTCGACATCTGAATCAGTATCCTAGTCCTTCTTTGTCCTCGTCGTTGTTTGCCACCCGGCTGGATCCGACAATTTCATTCCGTCGTTTTCCTTTTCTGCTGCTCTGCCATGGCCATCCCTTGCAGATTGCAGACCTCGTTGGATCGATTCCAGTCTCGAGTTTTCCAGATTTACGAGCAACGGTAACTTTGGTGTTGCTGGTCGCTCCACCGATCCACGTCCAACGTCCGATTCTGATCTTTGAGAGTCGAAGCCTCCATTTGATGGGGATCGACCTGTGCTTGGGTTTGAGGAGTTGTTTCCAGACCTTGAAAATGTCTGATCGTCGAAGGTTCTTCGGAGATAATCGTCTGCGCTCAAGGTCGAAAGGTCAAGTGGTGCATCGTCGTCGTCGTTGTTCGGTTCTGCCCGGCGATGGGGCGTCGTTATGGTTTGTCCTCGGGGTAATTCAATCGCATCGACCCTCAGCGACGAGGGTTCTATGCTGAAGGCTCTTGAGGCTCTCTGCATGGTACTCGGATCTGGTCCAACAAATGATGAACCGTTAGGCTTCGAGGTCTCCTGCGATGGATGGAAGTCTGCCCATTGAGATGGACATGGTTGAGGGACCGCTCTTGACTGGAAGTATGGGTGTGGTCCAGCCACTCGAAATTCTTCACGGAACATCGAGGACCCATGCGATGATTGGAAGACTGACCCTGAAGAGAAACCATCATGATGAATGCCACTCCCACCGCTTCTGTTACTGTTGTACGTTGTTTTGTTCAGAAAGAGTCGATCTGTTTATAAGACAACTATATCACATCCACTGTCGGAATTGATGCTCTACATCCTTCAATCACTGGGGATCAGAGGTCACATACAAAGAGGGGCCTTCCTGGTGGACAGGGTGGCCATGCCAGCTACTTGCAGCACACAATGAACACGAAGCAAAAATAGAGCCATATTAAATCGCAGATGTAAGGAGCACTTCGGTGCACTGCTTTCATCAAAATGTCTGCATCCTTTTTCACGAAGTCTGCCCACAATATGCAACAGTTCAACAGGTGTGACACTCGACGCTGTGTATGCCACGCTGCTGCAAATATCTGCGCCATATTTTGTCATAGGAAGTGAAAAAACCTCCTCCTCCAAAACAGGAAGGACATAAACTTGCTTGCAGACATCCAAAACAAAAATTTGTGGTTATATTTTGAAGACCACCATTTTGATGCACGGAAAAATGACAAATTAAAGCAGCATTGACTTCCAACATGTCATAATTAGCTTTGTTCAATTAAAGCTATAACAGCTGTTTATACTTCTGCATTCATTCAAGTTATAATCGAAATCATTGATGCAACAAATGACCTTGGCCATGATCTTATAACCTTCAGATGACCCCGGATGATAAAAACAATATCAGAAATGAATTATATATACCTGAATCAGTCACTTTAGAGGTATTACACATGCATTTGCTGTAATAAATGAAAACTATGAAACTCGGTGACCTTGACCTTGACCTCTAGAACCTTAAGATGACCTCTGATGACAAAATCAATATCAGAAATGAATTATACATACCTGAATTAGTACCATTAGAGGTATTACACGTGCATAAGCTGTAAGAAATGAAAAAGATGATAAAATGACCTTGAACATGACATTATGACCTCAAGATGACCCCTGACGACAAAAACAAATTTATAAACGAATTCAGCATACCTGAATCAGTACCATTAGAGGTATTGCACGTGCATATGTTGTAAGAAATGAAGAAGATGAATTTTCCAATATGGCCGACGGCGGCCATATTGGATTTGTCAATTACGTCATTCGTGCCGTCATGGCGGACAAGCACCTCGGTGATTTTTCATGTCCAGGGACCCACTGACCGATTGGAAGTGAGAAACTCCCCCAACACCAAAGTGCATACGGGACCTCATGGCACATCATGGATCAATACGTCCGGCGCGGACCCCAGCGTGTTCGTGTTAATATCTTGAGAAGGGATTGGAATATCGTTTCAGAATTTAGTTATATGTAGGCTACTCCCAAATGAATTTGCAATCGATTAATTGATATAATATATATCGCAATAGCACCACCTGGTATAAAATAATAGTTATTGATCAGTAACCATACACATAGGGCTACAAAAGAATAGGCCTACGCCCTCTCCGCTCTTTAGAGCGTCATGAACTTCTTGTACCAATATTGGGTCCTTCGATCACACTGGAAGCGCCTTTCATTCGGTTGTAGGCCCTAATTCTGCTACGATATAGGCCTACTTTGTGTTTAAGCAGCGCTTTATAAATCCCTAAATAGCTTTGCTTAACACTTGAGTGCCCAAGGTAATTAATTTTTGGTACACGAAGGCCCAAGGGGGGGGTCCGCGCGGACCCCAGCGTTTTCATGCTAATTTCTTGAGAAGGGATTGGAATATCGTTACAGAATTTAGTTCCATGTAATCCCAAATGAATTTGCAATCGATTGGTGTATCTTATAGCACAATAGCACCACCTGGTCCTGGTGCAAAGTAATAGTGTAACAATCTCGTGATACACATTTTATGCTTGCTTGCGTTATTTACCGAAGGAAGCCTATACGTCCGGCGCGGACCCCAGCGTGTTCGTGTTAATATCTTGAGAAGGGATTGGAATATCGTTTCAGAATTTAGTTATATGTAGGCTACTCCCAAATGAATTTGCATTCGATTAATTGATATAATATATATCGCAATAGCACCACCTGGTATAAAATAATAGTTATTGATCAGTAACCATACACATGCATGACTAATAGCCGTATATCTTGCGGTACCCTTAGTAGGCCTACATGCTGTGATTGTGGGGTACAGGTTTGGACAATACTCACTCAAAATATACCATTCTATGCCCAAATGGTTGGTCTAGGAATACCTAAAAGCATTTTTTCACATCCATAGCCTTTAAAAAGTTATCCGGGAAAAACAGGCCTGGGGTCCGGTCGGACCCACCCCCCTTGGGCACTCGAGGGTTAAAGTACCATTAGCCATCCTTGTAGGCACAAATAGTTGGTTGCCACATAACAACCATATGGAGGTCATTTATCCGTACCCATCCCCGCCAATTATTGGCTGGCATCGGCCAGTGTCCTGAAGGGACGCCATAAAATCCCTTAAAATGAATGAATGAATGAACGAAAGAATGAATTGATGGATGATGATGATGAAGAAGAAGACGAAGATGATGATGATGATGATGATGATGATGATGATGATGATGATGATGATGATTGATGACGACGACGACGACGACGACGACGACGACGACGACGACGATGATGATGATGATGATGATATTCATGACGTAACCGGTTCTCGTTTCAGCGTCAGTTTAATTTTTGCTGCTATTGTTATCAGGTGATAATAGTCTATAATTCCTGTGCGCGTAATAGGCCTAGCTACATGTAGGTCCAGTGCAAGAATTGTGGAAAAATAACTGGGGGTTGGGCGGTTGGACCATTATCCACTTGGAATCGGGGTGTGAAAAACAGACTTTAGCATTGGGCTCTAAGACAGTCTGGGGGACTGAAACCCCTCAACCCCCCGGCAATTCTCAGCCTGCCTATAGGCACGTAGGTTATAGGCTACATCCTTGATTGGAATTCAATTTAGTTAGTGATGTGCGTTTGACAACCGAAAAGAGCGTTTATCACCTCGATCCGCTGCAAACGGTTAGCGAGGTCAGGTTGATCTGGTTTTACACCCGTATATATGGTATATGTACGCGTACCACACTGAACACCCACCCAGAGCCATGCGCCGACTTGAGAGTGTCGGCGGCGGCGCGCCGGTCATTTTTGGTCGGCGGCGGCGGCGCGTCGACCAACAAAAATCGGCGGCGGCGGCGCCCTCGGAATGTCGGCGTCGGCGGCGCGGCGTCGAGGGATTAATGTTCAAGCGTCGCGTACTTATTTCAAACGTTGTTACACAAGCAACCTAAAACAAACAATTTTTGCGTGTTCAGTCATTGTTTTGGCAGTTATCTGGTCTTTAATCAAAATCCGTGAGAAACCATTATTCTCAGAACAGACATTCATAGACCCTATAGAAAAATCGGTGCTTATGGGTTATCTACCCTGATTTATTTATTTATTTTTTCAGCGTTGTCATTCCACGTCTTTTCCGTGAGGGTCGGTTAGGGCTCAGGTTAGGCATCGTGAGGGTCGGTTAGGGTTAGTGTTAGGGTTAGTTTAGCCATTAGAAACTGGTCGATTCATGGCAAAAGACACTGTGTCAAAATAAATCAGGGTAGATAACCCATAAGTACCGAAAAATCATACAAATACTGTATTAAAAACAACTTGACAACGTTTTCAAATTCACGCCTCCAGCTTACATAACCTACTAATAGAAGTTAAAGAACTGCTTGCGCAGTGGCGGTGCTACCTGCCTATTTTACTCTTAGCCTGCATTATGATCCTTCAAAAATAATTTGGGATTTTTAATAACTTCTTTACACTTAATTTCTTTGATCTGCCGGATGAGGCCCATTTTCTTGACGCGATCTGCTGAAATTGTATAACGGTACGCATGCAGATTGATTGATTGCTGCATACAACTACGCATACGTACATACACTCATACATGCAAAAATATTTTACATGCATACAAACATACATACATACATACATTCATACATGCATACATGATTACATACATAAACATACATACATACATGAGTACATGCACACATGCATATGTACGTACATGCATACATACATGCATGCATGCATATATGCATACATGCATGCATATATGCATACATACATACATACATACATACATACATGCATACATACATACATACATACATACATACATACATACATACATACATACATACATACATACATACATACATACATACATACATACATACATACATACATACATACATACATACATACATACATACATACATACATAGGCCTACAGTTCTTTTTACCATTGTTGCTGCCTTAAGTCAAATCAAATCACAAGATGAACAAAAGTTTAAACCTTAAGCGCATTGTTCCAAAAGTCAAAACGAGTAGGTAACATCATAGGTTTCATAGCATTAACACAAAATCGCCAGGAAAAATCGAAGTACGCATGAAAAAGAATCTACTTCGCACTGACGCAACAATGTTTTTAGCGAAATCATGCAAGAGTTGAAAAATTCAGCAAAAAGAAATATACGAATCAGCGTAGCATCGGCGGCGCGCCGACCAATTTTCGGGGTCGGCGACGCCGGCGCGCCGACCCAAAAAGTCGGCGGTGGCGGCGCCCACAAATGGTCGGCGGCGGCGCGGCGCGGCCGGCGCAGAGCTCTACACCCACCTCGCTCAAATTCATGCTACTCGAGTTGATTCGCCTGTATTCGACTACGTAGCTTAATAACACATTAATTTTGTGCAGAGAAATATGCGACAATTGGTCATTTAAATTGTCGACACAGAAATAGCCCATAAAATTAATAATCATTTTGTCTTTCACTCGGTCGGATCCGAGACTCACGCATGATAGGCCATGCATCTCGACTGATTGATAGCAGATGTATCATGCATATAGGCCTAGGCCTATATCTGCTTTCAATCAGTCGAGATGCATTAATTTTTTCTCACAAAAATTGGACTGTAGCCTACGCTGCTACGCATTCCTAAAGTAACAGTATTTGTATGATACAAGTCAAAATTAATAAGATAATGCAATTATTTGCAATTATGTTTAACAGCAGCCTATAGTTGGCTGGTATGTGACGAAGGAATTAGCTGTGCAATTGCACTGAAGTGAGACAACCACTAGGCCTACTATAGGCCCAGCTAATTAAGCTATGAAAGAGAAGTTCCATAATGGAGCAGATTGTCCTTTAATCCAGCATCCTCATATTCCGGAAAGACAGCTAACGTCAACGAATAATATGTGAGCTTTAATATGGCAAAGCAATTAATGAACGGCAGAAAAATAACATACTTTAAAAATTAAATGTGCTTGCTAATAATTATTGACGCCTGTTAAATTTATTTGTTCCAATGAGCTATAGGCCGATCCCATTAATTTTGTTAAATAATTGTTAACGCTGTTTAAAGACGTGCCTTGCGTTTGGCTTTTAGATCTATGCCAAGCTCTTTAACAATGTTCATTTAACGATTAGGTGTAGGCCTATATAGGTATACCATTGAAAGTATAGGACATAATTATAGTGTCCTACGGTCCTACCACATCAAGTAGGCTACCGTAGGCCTATATATATATATATATAGCAAGTGTAAGAAATATATAGCACTGTATAAAAGTGTACAGTAGGCCTAGGCTACATCGAATCAGACGTAAAATAGCGCATAAAATTAGCGTGAGAAACAGATTAGCGTGAGAAGTCCATCATAAAATAATTATGCGACACATCTGGTGCTCACCAGTTAGGCCTATATGCCTGTAATCAGGATGTTAACTAGTTCTATGAAAGCTGATACAGCGCTCCACGACTGCTTAATTCGATTATTTCGATCGATGAATTAGGTACACGGTACCCATAATTATAGGATACATATCATAGCACGAAGTGGACAATCACAGAAAATAACTCGAATACTTATATAATGGTATATGCAATGCATCATGCAATTGCTATCACAATCGCATGCAGACAAATCGCAGTTGGCTATTATTAATTAATTGCGCGCCAATAATGCATGGTATCATTATAGGATGTCATTTAAACGAAATTGCTTATCATCTCAGTCCTGATAGTCGTCGTTTAAGACTTCAAAAGCAGGGCCAGATTAAGGCATGCTCAACATGTTCGGAGTAACAATTAAGGACCACACATTTTAGGGGCCCCACATATGCAATAAAAATATCCTTCATCATTGTTAATTACAATACTAACAATAGTAAGAATGAGTAAATAATATCGGAGCAAACTGTCAAATTATTTGAAAACTGCTGATTTTAACATAATAGACCTACAACTTTACACATGTGGGGGGCCCTAATTATCCCTTTCCCGGAAGATTCATCTTAAAATCAGCCAGAAATGCTAGCAAGGGCCATCAGTTTTAACTGATTATAATAATTTTAAACACGTATGAAATACTCATTAAACACTGCTCTTACTAGCATTTCTGGCTGATTTTAGGATAAATCTGCTTGGTAATGGAACCTCCAACTATGGCTCCCAGACATGTGCAAAAGTTGTATAGGCCTAAGTTAAAAATCAGTAGTTTTCGAATAATTTGACAATTTGTTCCGATTTTTTTACACAATTTTACCATTAGAATTAACAATGATGAAAAATATTTATATTTCATGTGTGGGGGCCCCTAAAGTGTGGGCCCCTGTTTGGCTGAACATGTTGAATAAATTCAGTCTTAATCCGGCCCTGTTGTTACATCATTCATAAACATGGTGCTGACTTGCTGCAAGGGCGATAGCTTTGTCACATGGACTTTTTGTTAATTTTTATGGCATAAATTTTGGACATAACATGTTGAACATGCATCAATCCGTATCTGAGCCCGCTGTAATAAATACGTGCATGATGGACCGGTGGGTTCTCACATGGGGGGCGGGGGGGATTGGAACTACATAAGAGAATCATTGCCAAAAATGAACTGATTGTGGGAAATTGCAGGAATTTTTAAGATTACAAACAATTAAAAATGAGGAAATAAAATAAAACAATTCTGATACAAAGTATGCAAACAATTCTGCTGTTCAACATTGTTCAGTGAAGACTGTGGAGATTTGGCCGTGTGAAAGGAAAGCCAGTTGACTGAATCCAACACAAGCTTTCACCGTCCAACATTCAAAGGAAGAGAAAGAAAGGAGGACAACGACTGTGCTGGACAAACGGGTGAAACGAAGATAGCAATAAGACGTCAGCAAAAACATGGAGTAACACTGGATTTGACAAATTACCAGAAAGAATGGAGTTTGTTTATTTGCCCGCATCCACCATATAAGCACTTAAAATTGTGTATTTATCAATATATCCACCAAAGAAAAAACAATAAGACTTCAGCTAAACATGGAGCAACATGATTATAATTTGTTTTGTTTTTTTTTGGGGGGGGGGTGAGGTGTCCCGGTGGCGCATTGGATAAAACATTGACATGGAGATCAGTGAAAAACGAATTCAATATCTGAAACATCTGTAGGATAGACGTGTTTTGTCGACTGCTATTGGTGCCGTTGTATTGCAGGCTGTCTGTTCTGTTAGTATGCAAGATTGATGTTAATTAAGATAACTGCATATAAATTGTAGGCCTATACTGTAACAGTGTAACCGGTTGCAGTCTGTGAACGAATTGCTGAATAAATGACAATTATTTTATTATTATTACTATTACTACATTGGTTTTGACAGATTACTAGATAAAATGCAGATTGTTTATTTGCACCTATTCACCAAACAGCTGGTGTTAATAATTACCGATGGTGTCAATGCTGGTGTTAACTTCCATTGTAGTTTTTTTCTGCAGCAAACAGTGCATCGTTATTAACTAACGGTATAACTCATTAACACAGCAATCATTACTTTACAGCAACATTAACAAGAGTAAAAAAGCACAGATCCAAATATAGAAAAACTGCAGTTATCTAATAACATAATGCCAATAAACGTAAAGTCCATAAAACAGCTTATGATGAAAAGCAGTTTTCAATCAAAATCAGCCAATATATATAAAGCCATGCGCGTTGCTTATCACTCACGCGCAGAAATTTGCCTCAAGACTTCTGCTCCAATTGCACCCTACAATCAACTGAGCTCTGATCAGTGATTGTACTGATTGCAGTCGGTTGGTGTGAAGATCACATGACGAGGGAGAGGACTGGCCAATCACCCTCACATGCTGAGGCTCAACAACTGAAATTACTAATTAATCCTTTAGCAATCATTAGCAGCAATATTTATACGGCCTACAGCTGGTCAGCATTTGTCAAGTATTGGCAGTGTATATATAAATTACTCCATATTCATTACTAGCTTAATGGACAGCAAAATTCTTCATATCCTTCTGTTTTATCAAAACTAACCAAAAACAAGTATCTATTTAACATAAATATCTATCCAAAACAACTATTCCAAATATTTATCCAAAAAATATCTTTAAATACCTATCTAATACAATGTCACCTAGCCAAAGTAAATACCTATACAAAACAACTATCTGGCAAACGAACATCTGAAACGTGAGTACACGCGGGCGGGAAATTTACCTCACACGCTTAAATGCTGTTACAGTAACCAGGTAATTGTAATTTAGATAGTACATTTTCAAGAGAACTAATTAATCAGAGGTATTATCGGTCCGTAAAACGATTATCAGATTTTACTGTTTTCAAACCAATACTTAAATTCATTTTTAAAAATCATTTGAAAACATAAGAGCATTTGTACGGACTATAATAAGCCTAAAGATTGACGTGAGAACAAGCTAATTGGAACATATAAAAAGGCCTGATATACATGTATATATGAGATCGTTAAGCCATGGTATGAGGATATTGATTATGGCCAAGGCTATACAGGCAAATTTCGTGGTTTGAGGTGAGTACACGCCAGCTGGAAATTTCTGACAACCTTTTTTTTCTAGTCATTAAAATTTCTGACAACCTTTTTTTAGTTAACACTTAATTTTCTTGCTACTTGAGGTCCATGACATTCCAAAAACTACTACTTTTCGCAATTTCCGCCTATTCTCTCGTCCAAATTTCTCATACATTTGTTCACATTGAATTCTTTGTTAGGTGAGTATATGCTGTATACCGGCGTATACCCTAGTTTTCGAGAGGTGAGTACATGATGCCGTTTTTTCATGTAGGCGAGTACACGCCGTATACAGGCGTATACTCTCGTGTACAGCCTTGATTATGGCTCATCACACATTTCGTCAAATTTTAACACTATGTGACGGCGAAAATGAAAACCAATATAAAATTCGTTGTCATTGAATGAGATGGGTTAATTACAGAATCTTTTAACCCTTTACCCGCCGAGGGTATAGGACTTCCCATACTATTTACTACACTTTCATCGGAAAAGTGTTAAACATGACTTTACATCGAAAAGTCATCAATTGCAATAAATCAACTTTGTTTACACCAATGACCTCTTATATGGTTTACATAAAACAGCTGAGAAAATTGGATTTTTAATGAGATCAATTAAAAATCTGATAATCGGTTTGAAAAAGGATATTAACAAAACACTCTTAACACCTAACGGCGAGTTGCCTTATTGCTCCAGTCGCTTTTAGTGCACTCTCATCATTAAAATTGATCTTTAATAGTGGATTACAAAACACTAATCACTTCTAACATACAAGTACATTTGATAATCAAAATACTTTAATCAAACCTAGTCCAGATCTAAGAGGTCAGATAGACCAGAAAACAGGCTGTAAAGGACACGACAGGTCTGTCAAGGCGACTGTCCAGCTGTTGACTTGCTGTGCTATAATTTGGCACAACCCAAAATATCAAAACCGACGATATAAACCAACAATTTAGACAAATCTCATCTCAGCATGTTCTGCAATGCTACACCAGTAAATAAATACAGAAAACAACAATGGAAATAACAATACTGGTAAGGCTTCAATGAGGAAAAAGGTTAAATTAAAATTGTGTTTGTGTAAACAAATTTAAATAAATTGACTCACAAACCAAATGAGGAAACAATTGCCTTGATAAGAAAAATACAGAAAAATTATAAACAAATACTGCGAAAAACTGGAAAAAACTGAGTACAATCAGATGAATATTGCTTTATAATTGCAAAACACAATTACCGGTATTTGATACATAACATAATATCTAAAAGAGCCATTGAAGCGATGTGAGCCAAAGGTTAACATATTTATACAATATCAGGCAGAAAAATGACAATAATAATTACTGGTTTTGGTTTTGCAGTTGACATAACCATTAAACAACGTATAGATAAATAACCCTACTTGGTTCTGCCTGCTATAAAGCCCTTTTGCTCTGACAACAGGAACATGACACGAGCTCCTAGGGAAAATAATTCTCATAAAATCATGCTTAGCAAACATTAAGAAATTAAGTAGTTCAACTGCATAAGTAGAAATAAATTCTCTCTTAATGAATTTATCAAATAAAACTGTAAGATAAAAGACAAGATACAACTATCATGAAATACAGAACAACATCTGGAAAAAGGTCAAGACTGGAATTGTTGAGAAATGTGGTATCAGTGGAGAAAGAAAGAACGGCTGAATGGCAAACGGGATCCATTAAAGGAGCACAAGATCAAGAAGGAAGAACTGGCGAAAATCCTTAAAGAAAATCTGACAAGTCCAGAAATCCTGTGGGATGAAGCAAAAAATATTAGCACTGGCGATGAACAGAAATGGGACAAAGTGCAGCAATGCCTAATTGGCAGACCTGCAGGGAAAGAACTAAGTACAAAGGAAGCGCAAGGGTAGCATTCATCAATGGCACTCAGCAACTGTAAGAGAAGGACTTTCTGTAGGACTTGCCATAGCAAATCCTTCACATGTATACAGTTGCATTACTCAGTGTTACATAGCAGGTATTCAAGCCAATTGGCTACATCGTCACACACATACATGTAATGCATAGGATAATTTCTTAACAAACAAAAGAAAAGACACAATTCAAGCAATCATTGCACAAGAAAGCATTTCGTAATCAAGACGACTTGTTGCTGTAAAAACATTGAACACATTGTGTATGCACAGAAACCTTTTTTAAAAAGTTACCACACATAATGTAAATTATGTAATGTAACCAGACATTTATGAAGCGCCATATGGAGCCTTTCAGATGCACTTAACAATCAACAGTAAAACCAATTTATACTATAAAGTCCTAGTTCATTCACTGGTTCAATTGGTCAGGGCCATGACACAGGCGACAATTTTCTAGGCTAATTATGACCGAAGTAGCTGTAATCTTTGGGCCGAAATGACCAGCCCAGAACTGACTGTCTTTGCCTCCATGTTCAACTCTTACATAGCGAACGCCAGCCGGGTAGTTGCAGAACCTATGCGATACCTAAAAGTAAACATCAAAATATGATAATATCAGTATTATCATAGACATAACCTATCATACATAATACCTGACCAAGTATTAGAATTGAATAATTTTGTAATACAAACAAAGTCACACCGAAATGTGAATCTGCAGCACATATAGTCAGCCGCCAGAGGAAGACACTGTTAGATATCCATGTGCCGGAAAGCCAAAGAGAAAAATTGAGTGTGCAAAGTGGAAGTGAATTTCAGCAACGAAGCGAGAGTGGAAGTCGATTCAATACCTCAAGCCGAGGCAGAGAAATACAGGTTTAAAACACATACAAATTTTGAACTGTATAGCTTAACAACAACGTCCAGATGTTCAAACTAAGAACTTTTGCACTTCGATTATGAAATATTTATCAAAAATCTTACCGAAAAACCTACATCTACCGGTATACAGAATGCAACTTAGAAGAAGTGGGATAAGACAGATCTCCTGTAGAAAGCAAAACATAGAGGGAATCAATGAGAACACGTTGTGGTCAGAGAGGTGGGAGCTGACTCAACAAAGCAGAAGTGCAGAGATGACAAAAGAGAGATCGCCCCAGCAATGTAGAAGAATAGGTGCCTGTAGACAATATCGACAGTGGTGCTAACAACAAAAAAGCTAGCGGCATTACCTGCCTTTGATCAAACCACCCAAGCCAGTAAGCAATGCATGTAAGAAGTGTCTCCTTAGAATGAAATCTGTGGAATCCCATGTTATGAAGAAGTAAAAATGGATCCTGATACAGGGTATGATGCAACATTTTTCTATTGCTTTGGTCAGGTAGAATAAATTTGAGATCACGTGGTATTTAGACAAGATGGAAGGCTCAGGCTCAGGGTGTTTCAGAGAAGGATATACAACAACCCACATCTGAGATCTAGGGAGTATAGTTCAGTATACCCTCACCAAAAGATGTACAACGTAATACATGCACAAATGGCAATTAAATTTTTATTTAATCAATAAAGTCCTTCACACAAAAATACAGAAGCAGATCCAGTTCACAAGACAACTCCACGCAACTCCATCCATCAATCAGCGATCGCCAACAGTGTATTTCTGTATTACTGGGTCTTGGTAGTCTATGCATAATAAAAAAGACTGTGTGTTAACTGAGTGCGTACATAACCACAACACATGTTACGAGACTTTTATTGTGACAATAACCACACAACACATGTTACGAGACGTTTATTGTGACAATAACCACACAACACATGTTACGAGACTTTTATTGTGACAATAACCTCACAACACATGTTACGAGACTTTTATTGTGACAATAACCACACAACACATGTTACGAGACTTTTATTGTGACAATAACCTCACAACACATGTTACGAGACTTTTATTGTGACAAAGACAACTAAGTACAAACCTTGATCCACGATTTGTCTTCCCACTGACCAACAAATCTTTCCGAGTCAAAGACGTCAACAATGCGACCGTCATCTTTCTCGAGTGTCACATGGAGCGTGTAGTGACTCGCACAGTCAAAGCGAGCTGCAGTCCTACAACCAACCGTCAGTCATAATGTTAACGTATGTTGAAAAGAGCTGCAGTGAATGACAATGGCCATGCATTCATTTGTACAGCATTATAATTGTTTAATGGCAAGGACGAGATCAAAGCTATTGATAGAACAATGCAGCTCGTTGTTCAAGTCTTAATATATTACATGAAATACGGAAGTATATGGCAGTGCATGGATATGTTTTGCTAACTGATGTAATTATTCACTGCAATGAAATTTAACATGATAGGCTATTATAACCTAGTGCAGAGACCGCCTCAGAGCAGATAGCTTGAAGAGGAACTATACAAATTCCCAGAATGAATGAATGAATGAATGTATTTGAGAATGTATGAACAAAGATCACAAGCTATAAGTAGGAATTGAAATTAACAAAAAACTGTATGGCAGCCATGCAAGGCGTCCATTTGAACTATCGCTGAATTTACCAACACCGCCTAGTGAATGAAAGACTGAATCAAACTTGGGCAGGTAGCGAGAAGCGATACTATGTCCATGCTGATCCTCTGCTCTTCATGTCTTAGTGCTACCATATACCCATAGGCGTAACTTTCTATTATGACGGTGGTGTCCAGTCACCACCACTTTAAAAGTGGTGGTGAAAGTCACCACCACTTTTTGGTCCTGCATAGAAATATTTTTTGAACGTGAAAGCATTAATTTTGTCTAGCGTAAAGGCCATTCATACATAGTAAAAATCACAGAGGCGGGAGAGCTGCTAGAGGGCTCCGAAGTGTCTGCACAATCTTACTTAATACTCAGGGCCGTAAATCCTGAGGGAATAGATGAAATTCTATCCCAACTTTGAGCCTGAAGAGAGAACGTGAAGGCAGGTTATTTTCCACTCCACAATTCACCGACACTATGATACAACGATTAAAAGTGATGAAAGATAGCCTAAACAAATTTTTGATACAAATCAAGTCCAAACTCGATTTTGAAACAAATAGTGATTCGACAAGATGATTCTCAGGTGACGAATTAATTATCGATGACAAGGAATGGTTGACTTAGCTGTGTGCGTATTCATAGCCACATACGAAAGGTGGGCAAAAAATTCCAGGGCTCCAGAAGTCCCAATGGCCCAAGTTTTTTTACCAAGAAAAATTTCTGTAGGCCTACCTTTTGAGTTTTCCATTAGCAAATACAATAATTGAACTTTTTGAAGGGTGTCTAGTTTCTGTAGTGTTTCGTTACCTTTAGGCTACGCCATGTTTTCTTGCTTTGTCCTGAACAATATAGTGGCTTGGACTAAGCTTATGGATAATCTATAGAAGGTCTATTTCATGCTCTATTTCCCCAAGCAGTTTTATATAAATCCTATTAGGCAATTTTCAGTCTTTAGTCTCGTTAACGGGTAAGGCTCCATGCAAATTTAAAGTCTCCAGGACCTCTGCCTAGGTTGCTACGCAACTGTAGGCTAAGTGTAGCACTCAAAAAGTCTTTTGATCCTCCATCGTCTTATTATGATCGAAAGAAAATCCAGGGGCAAACATCCCATTAACTGCAATACTGCTAGATCAAGCTATTAACGCAGTCATAAAACGACGCAGAATTGAAGATTTGGATCACTACAATTAATTTTTTTAGAAAAATTAGAAAGTAGAGTGCATTCAATGTTTACATTTCATTAATCATAATTATTTTCAATTTAAAATAAATAAGCTGGTCTAATTAAAAAAAATTTAACGCGAGGGTATATAGATTCACATGATGATAGCATGGTGTGTCGCCAAATTTGGTCGCAAGTTTAGGTGTGTTGCACACAGAAAAAGGTTGAGAATCTCTTACACACATGTATGAAAAATTATTATACTACCATTCAGATATTTCGATGGTTGGCTTCAACGTATCAAGTACTTCACGCGTGCATCCTTCTTCCAGTAAGTCAACCCTTTGACATTTTTTGCATACACCATACGATGTCACCCAACAGTGTGAACAGCCTGAAAAAATTAATTATCAAGTCCACATAAAGCTACTGCTAGTATCCATATCACTAGCCTTATAACAATGAGTTTGTGTAACAAGGAGTTCATGCAATAAAGCTGAATGAGGGAAAATCTGATCAGATATGAAATTTAGATTTACCCATGACCAAGACCATATAACATCAGAATCTGTTTCATAGCAAACCAGGTAATATAATCATGGTTTGTAGCGCATAAGCATACTGAGCTTACATTAGAATATACATCCAGACAGACATTTCTTTCGAATAATTAAGTTCATGGGCACTCGCATACATTTTTGCAAGGGGTAGAACCAGTGATATTTTCATTAACGGAAATAGAAATTAGAAGTAAAATTATTCAATTCCGTTAACGAGAATAAGAACGAAAATTAGGAATTATTTTGAGAACGAGAATAGAAATAGAACTGAAATACGCCTCAGAGAACTGAAATATGAATAGAAATAGGAATTATTTTAGAACGAAAATTATTACACTGTGATGATTTTTGTGATTCATTTTCTATGCAAGTCTGTATAAAATCATTTATCAGAACCCTTATAAGATAAGTAAACTTCGGATATAATTCCCCATCCCCCGGGCATATTGCCACAACTAACTAAGATATTTCGTTTGCTTTCTTAGTCATTCAAACAAATGGGCCCTGGTACAGGTGTAAGACACAGGAACGCTAGTCAAACAACCTGACTTTGTTCAATGTGACGGATGACTGGGCACCGTTGAACACAGGGCGAAGGAAGTTAATTACAGGTGCATTTGATGTACAGCCTGTATGAAGTTACGGTAGGGGAGGGGGATATTTGAACATGAGCCTATAGACACATATCAAGAATCAGCGGCGCGAGTTTGACATTTTGACACCTCAATTCACTTGGAAATAATAATTATACTGATAGGGAAAGGGTCATAATACCTAGACTTCTATATATATATATATATATATATATATATACATGTAGTAGGGATCTAACCTATCTAGATGTTTGTGGATTGGACAAATGAGGATGGAGGAAATAGAGGTGTCTATATTATTGTCTATTTTGTGACTGGCTATTGAAACTTCTCTAATTTTGGGACGGGTGCAGAGTTTTATTTACATCTGTATCTCGATTAATGGAACAGAGACTGAACATTACAATGGCGGACTGCAGTACGCAGGCAGAATCGTAGCACTTGGATCGTGACCTGTGGTAGGATATTGTAAGGGTAGATGATTTTTACACAGTGGATGGGGGAAATAGAGGTGTCTATAATTTTTTTTTATTATTGTCTATTTTGTGACTGGCTATTGAAACTTCTCTGATTTTGGATTTTACATGTATCTCGATTAATGGATCAGAGACTACACATTACAATGGCGAACTGCAGAAGGCCTACGCAGGCAGAATCGTAGCACTTGGATCGTGGATATGGCAATTCCCCATATTTCAAGATACCATATCATAAAATTTTAATGACTTCGGAAACTTGCTTTAAAAGTAGAAATATTGCTGATGGGCGAAACTTTTGGCCGCAACATAGAAGATCTGACTTCACAAATTACACCTGTAACAGTTGAACTTGTGTTTACCAGTCGAAGATTGTTTATCTATTCCAGAACTGACATTTTTTATAACTTGTATTAGGCCCATGCAAAAAAAATTATTTCAGAACTTGAACTAGAACTGAAATTATTTCAGAACTTGAATTAGAACTGAAATTATTTCAGAACTTGAATTAGAACTGAAATTATTTCAGAACTTGAATTAGAACTGAAATAGGAATTATTTTCAGAATAGAAATAGAATTAGAACTGAAATTAGAGTCTTAGAACTGAATTTGAACTGAAATTGGGAATTATTTTTAGAACTGAAATATCACTGGGTAGAACCATGTAGCACAAATATCATTTTGAAAGGTATACTGGTACATCCATACATACACATTACATAAATACATGCATGCACGCATACAAAAGACCTATATACAGGCATAAATAAATATATATAAATATTCTTAATGTTACAAAATTTTATTCAAAATCCATGTAGAGAAGTGCCCCTGCCCCAATGTGTGGGCGTCCGGTTATATATATATTTTTTTAAGGCAAAAAGCATAAATTTTTAGTACAAAAACTGGAAATAAATCATCTCCAAATAACAAAGAAGAAACTAGAGCATAGCTATGAAAATGATACCGGTAAGCAATATTAGTAAAAGTTCTGGATTAAGGAAAAGCTGTTCAAGAAACTTAATTTACTTCTCAATTCTTAAAGATCATTTCAAACTCAGGCTAAAATGAAGGCACAGCTTGTGTCCACTTGAAAATATTTCCTTGCCTGGTACACCAATGCTGCTGATCGGGTCAGAGTAACAACAATCGTTCGGTTCAACTTTAAAACGATCACCACCATTTTCAATTATTTTCCAGTCATTGAAGCCATCTGAAAAGAATGCCAAAAACACAGATTCTTAGGATTCTACTACGGTACAATATTCACAGCAGAAACATCCAGATCGAAACAAATTCAATTTCGGCAACCCAACAACCATACGACATCGATCTGATCATGTAAATAAACAGAAATTAGAACACATGGACATGGTGCAGAAGTTAAACAAAGAGGGAAAAGATATAGCCTCAAAATGAACTTCGACAAAACAAAGGCAAAGGTGTTTGGTAGAAACAACTATAAAAGAAGATGATATCCGGCAGGAAAAGTTGAGCAGGCCACATATCTGGGCTTAGAATTAACTAGGAACCTGAGTCCACCTTTCACTTCTGGGTTTATGAACAAAGAAGTTGCTCGGAACATTAATCAAGCTGTCCAAGTCATGTCATAGCGAAGTTCCATAAGAGATAAAATATTGATGCTGGCTGAAATCAGTAAGAATTTTATGTCTGATATTTGATTTATCATACTGCACATGACAATTTAAGTGACCAACGCTAAAAATATGACGGTAGGAAAGGCTTGTTAGAGTAGGAATCCTTAAGTGCATTAATCTCTTAGTCAACATCCTGGTCCATTAAAAGCGTATTAATTATATCCTGATCTAGGGTTACACAACATTTTGCATCCTCTTCAATCAGGTTAATTAGATGATCAGATGCGTGAAGTGAATATGTGCATGTGGGTGAGTTTATGGGGAGGGCTGAGGAGACAGGTGATTCAATGAATGCAAAAGGTTAAATGTACAAGAGGTACAAATTACTATGCAGGGAATTCCATCATACAAGGTCCTTAAATATGAGCACAGACAGGACTTATGGTATCAGTTTGCACATCAATGACAGCATGTAATCTTAGAACTATAAAACAATATGACATGCAACAATGATAAAAGATAATGTTTCTCTGCAAAGAAGGAAAGCCAAAAACTAAATAAGGCAACTGGCTAATGAAACACTTAAGAATTTAGAAGAGAGGAGAACACAACCAACCAGGTGCAATATATCTTACAGCTGCATACAGACTGCTGCAGAGAGACAATGAAAGGATATAAGTACTGCAATGTTCTGAAGGAAGTGCATAAGTAATTAATTGTTGGGTCAAGATAAGAAATGTTACTGTAACACAAAAGTTCTATGAGGCTTCTAAAATGTAAACTTAAGCTTACCTGCAGCATTCCAGTTTTTGACAAGGTTTCTGTGGAAAGGTCTTTTCAGATAGATACACCTGTAGTCAAGCGTGAAACCACAGTCTGCCTTATCTTCAGGCTTCAACACTGGAAAAGGAACCTTTTCCTCTTGGCACAATATGCGCCACAACGCATCGCCATCAATTACATCGAGCCAGTATTTGCAGACAAGACGACCGTTGCAAATCAGGTCCATTGGCGGCACAGAACGAAGAATCTTAAAGAACATTTCCTCTGGCAGACTATGCAACGGACTGCGACGATCAACGTCGTATGACAGTGATCTAAGAAAGCAGGTCGGTGGACATGGCAAAGACATTGAAGCGTCAACTGATTTTCCTGTCATTTCTGAATTTCTCTTCCTAGAAGATCTATTACCCATGAATCCTAGAATACACATACACATCAATTTGTCAAACAGACAGATGAACATAAAAAAATGCAACAGTTCATTCACACAACAATGCTTTATCTTTAACATAGAATTATGTCTGAGAAGAATGACTGAAAGCTGCAAAAATTTCTTCTTATTGCTCATCCTTTTGTCTATTCAGTAAGCAATAATTTAAACTTATACACAGCAATATGGCATAATCTCTGGTTAAGGCCCAAGATACCGGTAGTACGGTACCTAAGGGCTTCCATTGAAAACCAGTTGAGACAGTTGAAACTGCAGTAACACAATAAGAAATGCATTATGCTAAGGTAGGCAAACAGATGGTTGAAGATCTATGAAGAAAATGAAGCTTCGAGATTCGTTACAATTTAACAAACGGATAAACAGGCCTCATCCTAGCCATCATTATTCTTGCAATTTATCATTGGGCCTTAAACTCAACCATGCACTTGATGATCTCAACAATTCTTACTCATTACACAGCATCTTCCTCGTTCAAGTCATTATAAATTCTGGAACTGAGAATCGATATATCATATATTTATGCCACACGATCTTGCGTTTGGTGTCGCAAACTGTATCACTGTTACAGCTTGTAAAAAAGGCAATCTCAAGTTTTAGTCCAATTTGCAAGTTTTCATAATTAAGCTTGCCTAAATCTAGCAACTCTTGAGTAAGGCCAAACTTAATTTTCCTAGCAATACAACAATTTCAATACCTGATTTTCCTGGAATCCTCTTATCCAACTATGCGATACCCTGCCGACAATACCAACTTGACTCACGTGCAACGACCAATGATTGTGAACAATTTTTTAACGACTACGAACTATCGTTTGTAAGCATCGACGTAATACTATAATTGAGTAACCAAATTATCGGTTTTCGGTCACCTAGAATTACTTTTATAGAATTGTAGCACCCACATGCACAACAGTTAAATATATATATTAGGGTATGCTATCATCTGGGATGTCCGGTTGGGATCTCCGGTTGGGAACCGGGATCTCCGGTTGGGATCTCCGGTGGGTCATTGCCATCATTGCCAAGGCCAAGGCCTACCGCCACTCGCTTTCGTTTTCTCATAGATTGGAGACTGGAGAGTGAGACGTCCCGATTCTGTTAAAACGGTGCCGACGCAATTGTTGGGCAAGTTTGATGAATAAGAGGCTATGAATCAACGGTATGCTACCTCGAACGCGTCTCAAACCTGGCTATAACCCTAAAAATACGCTTTTCATACTTAAGAAGACTAAAATGACAATAATTATTACGCAATTTATATGGAAAAGAAAAGCAGAACTCACCCATGTAACGAAAATTCCTTCAAGTGAGTAAGTAAGTAAGTATTACTCTATTGAACGCGAACATTGGATAACAGCAATCTAAGAGCACTTGCAAAATAAAAAAAATCACAATACATTACAGACGTCTTCGGAGCTGTGAGAGTGAGAATACAATAAGAAGAAACTGTTATCGAGTCATTTGAATAACATTTGGGTCCAGAGGGGGCAAATCCCCCCCCCCCAATTTCAGGCAAGTCCATGGGCGGAGTTTATCAGGGGCTAGGGGGAGCTAAGCCCCCCAAGAAGGCCCAGATTCAGCTTTTTTACCATGAAAATATCTTTTTCCGGACTTAGCCCCCTAAGAAGGGATTAGCACCTCCAAGAACGGACACCAAACTCCGCCCATGGGCAAGTCTGGTTTTTCGGGAAAACACAGCCCCGGACGACTAAAAAAGTCGTCAACTTTTTTGCCGGATATATTTTTCGGGCAGAAGTTCAATCTTTGCCCCCGCCCCCACCCCGGGCCACTGCTGAAATCTCCCGTACGCCTGTGCAAGTTAGTGTAGGCCTATAGCACAAAATATAATTATAAAGCTACGCTTTATCTATTCTATGGCCCAATTAAGATTTGTGTAGGCCTATAATTATGTGAGCTGCGTAGCCTACGTTAGGCTATTGTGAATTGTTTAAACTGCATATAGGCTAAATAATTATTATTGTGCGCTTTAGGCCAACCGGCTGCGTTCTGTCAGCCTGATTGTTGAATAAAGAAAAATTATTATTATTAGCCTATTCAGAGTCTCTGGAACTGAGAATGAATAGGCCTACAAACCCAGGGCCTTTTGAGCTAATGCAGTCTAGAATTTCCATGTCAAGGGTTTAATCAGACACGTACGTTTCACTGCAATCTTAAAATTGTCCTTTTCATTCTTGTTTGGGTTGGTACTCGGTATAGCGTTCCTGTGTAGGCTAATGAATGAATGAATGAATGAATGAACGAACGAATTACTACAATGATTGTATATTCGAATGTAGGCCTAAAGGAAACCGCACAAATTTCAAGGACATGTTTATATGCGCACTTGCTATAGCGCCCCTTGTACCTACGTTTCTACCCGGCGATCATATCTACTTCAGCGGAAAAACAGACAGATTCTGAATTAGCAATAATGTGAAACATTTAAATTCTTGCCGCATGCTTTTGGCAGCAATATAGTGCAGGGCTACGTACTTACTTATTTACGATCATGTAAATCCTCATAATCAAGCGCAACAAAAGTATTTATAAAACAAGGCAATTGCGCATGACAAGACTTCCGATCTTTCTGTTATATCCGGTTTATAAATTAGAATAATTACGCTTCATAAGTTGCAGATTCTCTCAGTTTTCTAGCGCATTTTTACGAGAGGCTTTTGAATTACATAAATTAGTTTATCAGTAAGTTTTATATAATTATAAAAATTTACTTTTAAAGTAGTTTTTTGGAAACAATTGGATGAGAAAGTAAGACGTCGAAATATTCCTTTGTGGTAGTCCACTGCCTGTTACGCGGTTTCAAAACTCGTAGCACTAACCAAGAATTGCGCTATAATACAAAACATTTTCTGCTGTTTACGTGACTTTTGAAAACAAAAACATGCCGGTGTTCGTGTTTTAAATTAATAACCTGAAACTAAATGTTTGCCCCAGGATCAGAAATGTTTGAACTTTTTTAGAAACGCGTGGTGTTCAAATGGGT
Source organism: Lumbricus rubellus (assembly GCA_945859605.1). Lineage (NCBI taxonomy): Eukaryota > Metazoa > Annelida > Clitellata > Crassiclitellata > Lumbricidae > Lumbricus > Lumbricus rubellus. The sequence goes on along the minus strand of OX243816.1, from coordinate 22,087,727 downwards.
TAAACTAAGATCCGGGGCTTTTGAATATCCACGTATGCGCGCGCTTTACTTTTTAAACATTTGTACGAGAATCAATAGTTAAAATACGCCTTAATATTAATGTGTTGCTACTCTATCATTTTGTTATTCAGTTATTGCACATTTTGGTATATCGATTCAGTATCACACGTTGATGTAACTGATAGTCTGTCGGATAAATCTTCTGCGGCGGAACCTTCCGCCAGATAATGCCTTCCGAACTGCTTATACGGCGGAAGGATGTGCACATGCGCCAAATGTATACCGGAGAGACGTGTAGAATCGACCCGAACAGCAGGTTAGGCATCGTGAGGGTCGGTTAGGGTTAGTGTTAGGGTTAGTTTAGCCATTAGAAACTCTTGTTCGGGTCGATTCCCGAACTTCCGCCGTATAAGCAGTTTCGGAAGGCATTATCTGGCGGAAGGTTCCGCCGCAGAAGCTTCACGCTAGTCTGTCTGGTTATCTCGTTGTGCTTCTGCGGCGGAAGATTCCACCACGCAAGGGCATTCCACCACGCAGCGCATGCAGAAATTACTAATACGGCGAAAGATTTCCCAAGTACGGTTCTGATCCTAACCTTGACCGTAACTGACCCTCAGGACGTTTTGATCGTAACTGACCCTCAGGCGGCCGGGTGCGGACCGAATACTCGAAACGAATTTCGGCCAGATCCCTCGAAGTTGATTTTCACAAAGTTAATGATTTTTAGACAATAAATTGCTATAAGCAGCAATAATAAGTCTAGGTAAACACGCACACTGCGTGCCCGTACTCCAAACAATATGGCTGCCAACGAATGCAATAAAATTATAGCACGATTATCGACGACACTGTTCATCAATTCAGCTTCAATTTCAGCAGAATGACTGCACTAACCCTAAAACTAACCCTAACCGACCCTCACTGCGCCTATCCTGAGCCCTAACCGACCCTCACGCTTTGCATGTTGGGATGCATGTTGCGATGTCGTCCATAGGTCGCTCTCTAATTTTATTGCATTCGTTGGCAGCCATATTGTTTGGAGTACAGGCACGCAGTGTGCGTTTTTACCTAAGTCTATTATGCCATGTGTTCAGTTTAACATTGGAAAATTTTAGGTGGTCCGGCCGCTTTCTATCATAAAACTTTTCGGGAAATCTGGCTTTAATGAATTTTCTGCGTTTTCAGGGATTCGGGTTGACCCCGCGATGCCTAACCTGGCTCTAACTGTCAATTACAGTGCCATATCAAATTTTCAAAAGTCCTACTTGACTATATTAAGCATGTTTTGAACGGTTCCATGACATTAGAACGGACGACAAAAGAACGTGCGACATTAGAACGGCGACATTAGAACGGCGACAGTAGAACGGTGTACAGATGACCGCTGAGATTATTGAACGGCCGGACTGTTGAACGGGCGTCAAATGACTGGTTGATTGTTAAAGTTTATAAAATTTAAAGGCAATCGAATATTTACTGTCTTGGAAAGTAACTGTCTTGGCCCACCAAGTTCAATATCTCGTTGTGTGACAAACGGGCAACTGAACCTAATTACATTAAAATTTCTTGATGCTTGGTTGAAACTTAAATACATTAAAATTACTTGATGCTTGGTTGAAGCATCCGGGTCGATCCTTGCAAGAAAGTAGTCTTTTGCATTTGAATGTCCTTCTTGAGACCTGTTAAAAAGGTCCATACGGTGGGGTGATGAGAGAAGAACATCAACTGGCGTCCGAAATGCCATCCTTCCGCTGAATTCGTTATTCTACCGATCCCATCCATTCCAGCGGTGTAAAAATAAAACTTAACAGTTTGTCGCACATGTGACAATAAAACTTCCTATAACTTTCTGTGATATTCAGCGTGACCAAACGTCGCGCCCAACATTCAGTCAAAACTCAAATAGGCCTAGATGTGTATAGCGTACAACGCCGCACCGTGTGCATTGTTCATTAGTCGGTCCGGTAATATGACGTTCCGGTTAAGTGTCGCCTGTTCTATTGTCGGCCCATTCTAATATCGCCCGTTAAAGTGTCGCCGGTCAAGTGTTGTCCGTTCAAATGACCACCGTTCAAATGTCCGTACACCGTTTTGAATAATGCGTGTGGAGCTTAAGAAACATGCGCAATCAAATTTTTGTGCCAAATACCATTGACTTTGCACACATGTGAAGGGTTTCTGTTGTGGAAGAATTGCTGGTGCGGCTTAATCTTTTGCTGCAGAAGATTTATCCATAGGTATCATACATGTTCCAGAATATAATTCTAAAATACTAACCAGAAACTAAATTTATCAGAAGAAAGTGAATAAATAAGAGGCTGAAGCTACTGGATGTCTTTTGGCTATTCATTGAGTAATACGTTGTGCATTAGACATTGGCATAATAATAATCCTTCCAACCGATTTTCCAAGTTTTGACGCACTGTGTTCGAGAGCTGATTCTGCTCTTTTCCGCTCTATCCTCTTAAATCCTTGTCACATTCTTCACGACCTCCTCCCTCCTCAAAAGGTTACTCCTTACAATACTCGACCTAGGCCACATAATCTAACTCTTCCAAGAGTTTATTCTTTTGCCAAAAGAAGTTTTATTATGCGAATGTTGTATAACCTTGCATAAATGTTTTCTATTATTTATTTTTTCCTCTGTAAACTACTCTGCATTTGCTGGTGGTCAAATAAAAAATATTCTTACTTGTGACTCTACTTATAATGAAGTTGCAAGTTATTTAATAAGTAGGACAATGATTATCATTCATTTATTTGAGGATGTATGTGGCACCTCTTCAAGAGCACGGCCAAGAACAGTTTTTAAACGCTTGTAGGAAGTATCAGAGTGACCTAGGTATCAGGCATACATCCAGAGGGAGGCAGCAGTTAAATAAATTCAACTGTATTAGAACTGCTGGATCTGAGATCCAGGACCTCAGATTTCAGAACCACTTGAACTATGAGATCTGCAACCTTAAAGAGTAGACCTGTCAACTAGATGTGTTTCTGTTGCAATAATTGACCATACATACTGCATTTCAGTTTCTATTTTAGTTGAATTGTAAAGCTCACAATGACGTCAATTAATGCATAGCTCATTGTTGCATAAGTATCATATTAAATTGAGTGTCCGCATTTTGTGGGAAAACATAGGAAGCACTCATCTGCTTCATTTGTAAGTTTTCCATAAGATCTTCAGGTTAGAGAGAGACTTTTTGTATCCATTAATTAATATTAGAACTTGGTAATTTAGATAAATGTGGAATGAGCAGCGTCAGTAAACCTGACACTAGAGTAACATTTGTACAAGCAGGGGTGGGGGGCAGTTGATACTTATCTGTTGATAATGTTTGACAATGCAGGAGAACTTTTCAGATGATGTTGAGGGCAGGCAGTGACTGAAAACGTACAATCGATCATTACAAGTCATTCTCGACCGTTCCTTGTTTGGACTTAATTGAGCATGATTATCACTGTGTGCATCAATTTGTTGCCAGGGTTAGGGAACAAAATTTTTTTACAGCCTTAACCGATGACCCAAGCTTTTGTTCTATAAATTGATATTGATCATCTCTTGTGTTTTATATTTTTAGCAAAAATGAGTGTCGGACCGCACTACATAATCATCCAGTCTCAGTCATCAGACACCCATGACCAGATTCCAGCTGGGGCGATCTCCCTGGTGGCTGACATGGGATCTGGACTGGAGGGCCACCAGATAGTTGATGTCAACAATATGGGACAGCTGACATTTCAGCTTGTTCAGCCGAAGATTGAAGCGACAGAAACAGATTTCAACTTTGACGAAGTCCTTAGCAAACACGACGGACTAATAGAAGAGAACGTCATTGAACAGAAGGTGCTTCTGGGTGACGATGGGGAGCTGCACACTGAAGTCAGTGCGTTCAGCTGCGGCCACTGTGGATTGGCTTTCCAAAGCGGTGAACAGCTGAAGCTGCACTCGAAGCAGCACATCGAGAGGAAGGTACATGAATGCCCACAATGCTTGAAGCAGTTCACTCAGTCTGGAAACCTCAAGACTCACCTTAGAACGCATTCCGGTGAGAAACCTTTCGCCTGCCCAGACTGCGACCGATGCTTCACAAACAAGGTCAACATGCAGACGCACATGCGTACGCACACGGGTGAACGTCCGTTCCTCTGCCTTGTCTGCTCAAAAATGTTCACGCAGGTCAGCACGTTGCGCGTCCACATGCGCAGCCACACCGGTGAAAGGCCGTACGAATGTAACGAGTGCAAGCGCACGTTTGCCAAGTCATCGGACCTGAATCGACATGCGAAGACGCACTCACAGGAACGACCTCATAAATGCGGGGAATGCGGCAAGAAATTCACACAGCTCTACAGCTTAACAGTTCATAAACGCTGTCACACGGGCGAAAAACCGTTCACATGCTTTGTTTGCGATAAAAAATTTGCGCAGGTCAGCTGCTTGAAAACACACATGAAAGCTCACACAACTAGTAGAGATTCTTTGTAGTGCTGCTCAACAGTGAACGTCTTCAAAAGGTCTTAATGTGATTTTAAATCAATCTGATTTAAAGGACAAATCTGTTTCAAATGGAAGACAGACATCTTTCTAGATTTCCGTGCAAGAACATGAAATTCAGCATTTTACTACCGGTTTGTTCTGGGTAACGGTTTAGCATGTAAAGTTCTGGTTTTCAAGGTCCTTTTGAAATGTAGAAATTTAGTAAACCGTTTTTTATTGATTGAAATGAGTTGCTAAGTTTTTTGTATTAATGACACAAAGTTTAGCATCCATAAGGTATGTCTGTGTTTTCTGAGCATCTCCTGAACTTGGAAGATATCTCTTTTTGATTCAGAATGTGATACAGTCAGAAGAGTCGTGCGTATAATAATCTAAGGGGTGTTCTCCATTGCTGTATTGTATTTGGGTCAGTGCTTGTTTTGTGAGGTTTGATCATTGAATGTGTGAAGCAAAAGACCTGATAAAAAAGCTGTCAATGGCCTTCGAGAACATTACTAAATCCCAACTTTGAGAAATGGCTGCTTGGATCTGCCTGTTAGAAGAGGTCGAGTTCACAGGGTGTTTGATTTATGCACATGCGATTTGGGGCTGTCCATATATTACATATCCACATAGATGGAGGGGTCATGTGATTTCGGCGATTTGCATATGAGTGCATATGGGGGGGCCTCGACTAAATGTACGTACCGGGTACTTATAATAAATGTCTAATTATGACGTCCACATTAGCCTATTTATAACTCTGTTTTATCCTATAGTTGTTCGATGCCATTTTATTACATTAAAATTTTTCTTCTGTTAAGATCTGTACAGTTAAAAAAATTTAGTGAGCAAATATGATGTTTAAAAAATATAAATAGTAGCCTATGGTAAAATACATGTTTCATATATGACTTTAGCTAAATAGCCTTTGTAGGGGGTAGAGAAGCTTATTTTTACGTACGCATAGTGGGGTGGGTCAACACAAAATGTACGGAGGGGAAAGGGTCAGAAATATGATTTTTGCATATGTAATATATGGATAGCCCATTTCTCTTACAGTAGTTCAATTACACTACATGCTTTAAGAAACATTTCCAACTGTACTTGAAATGAGCTTTTGGTCTGACATTGACAACGAGCTCATGATTCTGTATTTCATAACAAAGTGAAGGATAAGAAATTGTTTGGACTGTTGAATTTATAGTTCGGAAACTTGTAGGTCTTTTGGACTGTGCCTCAAAAGAATACAGGCAATATCAACAGAGGAGCAAATACAGCCCAATACGTGTCTGAAATTGACTGTAAACTCAAAGAAAAAAACATTGCTACTTAAGTTGTAAGAAACGTTTTGTAATATATGATGCAGTAGTCTTACAAGTAGTTATGTTTGTAACACACTACGTTTTTCTAGTGTTTTTGTAGAATTTGTTTGCAAGTCTAAACAACATTATCGTCAGCAACTATGTAAACTGATTTTGTTAACAATATAGATAAGAGTTCAGTTTTTGAAATCGTTAAGACATACAGGCCTTGAACAAGGACAGCGCTGTGGCAGTAAACGGTGTGTCATCAATACCAGTGGAGAAATTTTGTAGCCTAATGAGCTTGCTATCATTATTATTCATTAATAGCAATTGGCTTATGTGTTGAAGTTTTACAATATTGACAGATATTTTGCATCCTTCAAGCATAGCCGCAGCCCATACTTCAAATACATGTAACGTTACTTTTGTATATATTGGATTTTTTAAGCACATGATGATTTTATGCAAATGATGATACGGAAGATTTGCAACAACTGTGTTCTCTCTCTGTACTCAAGCAATGCTGTATGTTTACACTGAACACATTTCATTGAGTGTAGTGGTGTTCTGTTGTATTAGCCGTGGCCTTTTCATGTTGAATGGGTGAGTTCAAGTCCTGCAAACAATTTGGTAGAGTAACGGTGCTTTGTCATTGTCTAGTGGTGCTATGCAATTACTGGTGGCATGGATGAAACATTGGCAATGCACAATAAAATTAAGGTAATGAAATTCCTCGATATTTTGAGTATATGGAACCTTCCATTATTTCAGGATCACTTCCCGAACACAAATTCATAGTGGATATTTGAAATAAGAAATCATGTTACGTTTATAACCCTGGTTCTTCCTGTTCTGTAAACTAGAGCTGTTCAGTTTGAATTCTATTAAGTATCTTGAAGGTTTAGGTCATACATGAATTTTTTATTGAGAATTTCTGCTAACTGAATGTGTTTGCGTGAATTACCATTGTTGACAACTTATTTCAGTTAATACACATGTTGCACTGTTTATGAAGAATAAAAATTCTCAAAAACATGGAATTCATAGCTGATGGATGACCAAAACTAAAGTGTAATACTCCCACACGAAACAGTTTAAATGAATTTTCAGTGTTAATGCTCTCTAAATCCCCAGATTTATCTTTGCACAGCAATTATAAAAAAACTTAGATATTAATTAATGTCTTCCCAATGACTTGAAACCATTTCATTTTGCAAATAAATTTATTTAAAATTTTAAAATGAACTGAGCTGATTGTGGATGTTTCCTCACGTGCGATCTGAGTTTGTTGGAAGAGGCATGACTGCTCTTTCTCCTTAGCATTCATCTGACCGTAAATGATGATGATGATGTCCATCCTCATTCCTGAGGGTCGGAGACCAGAGGCAACGACAGCAGCTTCCTCCATTCCACTCTGTCCTGCGCCCGTCTGGCACAGTCCACAGGTGATAGTCCGGTCCAGTCACATACATCATCCATCCAGCGCCTCCTTGGTCTTCCCCGTGCTCTAGTTCCCTCGATTCGTCCATGTATTAGCAGTGTCGATATGTTATCCGCCCTCATCAGGTGTCCGAAGTATCGCAGTTTCCTTTTCTGCACCCTCTCCAACAGTCTCTGTTTCGGTTGCAGCTCCGCCAATATTGAGGCATTTGTTCTGTGTGCCCTCCAATCAACCTGCATCATTCTTCTGTATGTCATCATCTCAAAAGCTGTCAATCTCCTTCTATCCGCCGCCTTCAGAGTCCATGCCTCACTTCCATACAACGCCACCGACCATACCATCGCCTCCATGACTCTCCTCTTCAGCAAATCACCGACCGAACGATCCTTCCACAAGCAGTCCAGTGACCCCATCGCCGTCCGAGCCATCCCCAATCTAGCCCTGATTTCACGGCTACCGTCTCCAGTGGCATCTATCAATGTAAATACTAAGTTGCAATTTCAAACAACTTCTGTAACTGTTCCTTTTATTTTGATGCTGTTACTTGTGGGTCTTAACCAACATTTTCAATCTTTTCTCAAATGGTAAATAACAGAGAGATGGACAAATGGATATGATGATGAATTGATGATAGCACAACCTAACACATAACTGGTATTAAGTAAATAAATTCTTTATTAAATCGTTTGCAGAACAACTGCACTGTAGTGTATAAACCTCGTAGGACGAATACAAAATGAAAAGTAGATTTTAATGTGTGCTTCAATATTGATAGAATGAGTTGATAATAGAAAAGTTTTCATGTAGTGAACTATCGAAAGACTGTCAGTCAAATTTGACCAATTTTATTTGAGAAATATTTACAAGAAAACAAACAAAGCAACGTATCAAGACTATCGCAGTTCTAACACAATTCAGTTCAACATTTCGATAAATGACCTCACTACAAAAGCCTAGGAAGAGCGCATAAAAACTACTGTGCATAAGCAGCAATATGTATGAGTAGCATGTTCGGCAAGTCAGTTCCTGTTGCACCGAAAACTCAGTTGAGATCATAATAAACTTCATACTTACAATATTGTCAGTAAGTCATAACTGTTACATGTGATAATTATCAACAGCAATGTACCTATTGCATTGTAATGTATAAAGTATTGTCCAACGCAACAAAAAGGCTTTCAAATGTATTTAGCATTTAAAAATGGTAAAAACCAGACAGGACTCATTGGCCTGTGTTTCAGGACATGTGACAGAGCAACGTTAGCAAACAGGCAGAGAAGTACAAACAATAACACTTAGAAAAACATAAAATTTTAAATTTGACAATTCCTATAAGTAGTATAAATATGACAAACTATACAACAGTAAAGTACTTATAAATCGTTTAATGATTCTTCCTAGATAAACCACGTGCTATTTAAATTACTTCAAATGTGAAATAATAGGTTTGTGCAATACTCACACAACTCCTACGTACATACATACACAGCTTTGTAAACATGTGGAGACAATAACTCAGAATTGAAAAATTATTCTGTATTGTCGAGAACCATCGTGAATAATACTTCTTATCTAATCTGATTTACTATGATCTGAAAACGTCTTTAGTGCAAAAAACAATCAGCAGTTCACATCAAAGTCAAACTACAATCTATTATAAGGGTCACAATTTGTTACACAACTGCACAATCAGTGGCAGTGACAGACAGTTCTTTCAACCAGAGCATAGCCTAAGCCAGGGCACTGAGGGCAGTCATACACGTTTTCAGTATAAGGGGGAATTGCAAGTTCTTAGCAGGACAAAAATTCTGACAGACACATTGCAGGGTAATGGCTTTTACAAGATCATTTTCCCTGCTGTCGCACCGCACCACCATTCTTCACAATACATGATTGCTATGACAACTACTATAATTATGTGCACCACCAATCTGAACGGAGTGAATAATATTTTATATGGATATAAATATATTATTGTCATTCAATTTATATAGCAGCACTTAAAAGGAAAAAAAAACTAATCAGAGGCACTATATACACTGGCCTAACAATCAAGCACATAATTATAACAATATTAATATTATTAATTAGTAACCTCTATAGCACCAACAACTAAATTAACTGCAGCCCACAGCATCAGCTGATGGCAACCCAGGAGTATCAGTCCATTGTTATAGTCCATTGTTATCAGATTAACACAGCAGCAATCTTTAAACAATGTTCACTTTCTACAAAAATGTGGCTAAGGTCATGCAACAACATTGCAATTCATATTGCTAATTCAAACGAAGAGACAACATAAGAATTCTGCAGAGCATAGATGTAATTCAAGGCTGTTCAAAATACTGATATGATTTGCTACTTGTCATCACACAGTAACACATCGCATAAGCATCAAAACTAGGGTATTATGAGTCAATCTTAAAGCACAAAGTAATGCAATTATACGACGAGCTTAAGCAGCAGCTGCTAATAAGATGAAGCAAATACAATGCTCTTCAGTATAGAAATGTCGTATGAAATTCTCGTGGAACGAAGCAGAAAATGCAAAGGGATCTGTGTAAAGCAGATATTTAATGAATAAGACATCACAAATTATCCATTCATGAAACATGCTGAATAAGAGAGAAATGAAAGTTGAACTGTCTAGAAAAGAAGATACCCAGTGAAGAAGACATTGCAAAAACGTGCACTATACAGAAATGTATAGAGCAGTGTGTGTAGAAGAGATATAAAACATATTAAATATGCATTATAAAGTAGCCAGAGGAAAATATAGTCTGATTTGCAATACGTCACAGATGGGATGATGAGGTATTGCCGTTGAAACAACAAGTCTACATGCAATGCATGCATCCCAATTCAGAATCACAAAGCAGTAACTTGGAACAAGTCAGTCAAGAAGGCACAGCAGCTCTAAAGGAAAGGCAGCACATACATAGTGGTATAAGCAAAGGCACAGTAGGGTATCCATCATCTTAATGATGAGGCACAGGACATCAAGTTACGGAGTTCAGAAAGGTAAGGTACTGTATGACAATAATTCACGAAGGTGAAGAACCTTTGCCAGCACTTTGGCTGAATATTATCAAAAGGACAACTGCTGACTTATGATTTCAATTATACACGAAAACTCAAACTCAAGACGCAGGTGAAAGGTCAAACTAAAACCCAACCATTCTGCTGTACTAACACCAACCCCACATCAATTATACAATATTATTATAATTATTAAGCTGTCTATTATTATTATTAAATAAATGCTGTTGTATTTTATATGTAAAACCTTACATCACAGGTAGAAATAGCTAACAGTAGTTGAAAAAGATGCAACTCATGCAAGATCTGATCCAAAAAATCTCTACGATAACACACAAAAACATATCCTGATAGTTGCCTCAAGTGAAGCCACAGTCAAGCAATCTGTTGTAGAAACCCAGTTGAAATAGAACAGGTAATTATTGGTCGTGGCGGGTAAGTAAGATGAAACTGAAAGGCTCAAGTGCTGACTGATTAACAACAACAATGGACTGAAGGAATGCACAGAACTTGGAAGTGGATTACAAAGATCAAGTGTAGTATTTAGTCATAATAAGAGGGTCAGAGACAGATATGTTAAACATGTACAGACCATGCATTTATTATTATAGGTATTAGGTACATGCACTTCACTCATCCTTAATGTCCTGTGAACTTGTTTCATGCCTTGTTCTGTCATTATCAGTTAGTCCTATTCTTCTTCTACACTGGACAATTAGGTAGTTAAAAGCAAAGCACCAATCACTGGCAATTAACTTGTGTGAGAAGAGGCATTTAGCTTCCTTAAAAGACACTCACTGTCTTAAATATAGTGATTAGTTGAAAATCACCAACAAAAAAGCCAGCACAACACGCAATTGAATAACTACAAGAATCCCATCTGTCATAACTTTAACTCCATAGCACACTACATGAACAGAATAAATCTGGACAGACACTATAAAAAGATTTTCCAGTTTATTTAATTTAAATTAATTTGTCAGCCAGTAATGAAGCACAATGAAACTCTTTAAAAAACTCAAGAACCCGAGTCTCTTTTAGCAGGTAAAGCATGTGCAATCACTCAAACAAGACTACAACCTTAAAATAGATGAGTAGAATATGAAAAGTGAATGGTAAATGAATCGTTAATCAAGTTGTATTATAACTGAAGAAGTTTTCAGCTGAACTGCAAAAACACGAAAGCAGTAGAATGACTGGAAAAGCATTTCCCTCATAGTTTACATCACACATTTAACATGTCTTGACAATGAATGAATGCATGATTTGAAATTGGGGCACAGAGGTGAAAGACAAATGCATTCACAATCTGAAATCATGACACCTCATGAATATACAATACATACTGTATACAATATTAGTGTATACTACACACTGTCACACCCATTTATTCATTCATTCATTCAAGTATTTATTTTATAAATACATATATATATATATATATATGCATAGGCCCTTGATTTCAATATATATATACTATATATGTATATAATTATATGTACATGTTTCATGCTATATATATATATTATATATGCATATATTAATTTATATTTGTATATAGTGGCCATCCATAAAGGACACACAAGAATGTCATACTTTGGACTCATTTTTCCCTCTTTCTTGTAATACTCAAGATTACAAATGAAACCAAAAAGAAAATTAAAGGCAATGTCAACTAATGTATTTCATATCATGTGAAATATTCCTCGAATTAAACAGAACCCACAAAATCTGACTCTGACATAATTCTCTGAAAGTTCTGCATTAATGCAAGTCCATTAAAAATGATATGAATTTGAATCTCAAAGAAAGTAATTAATTGAATAAAACCAGAGATCCTTCAGAATGTATCAACAACCAACCCAGGCCTAACACATCAACTGTCTCCATTCATATGAGCAAACATCTACATTGGTAACACCTTACAAACACTTCAGTGACAAGCCGGACTGGTTTTCAATTGGCTTTTACTACACTTTTGTCATTAAAATGTTGAAAAATAACTGATTAATGAGGAAGTGTTTGCAAACGTACTTAATACACAACACTTGTGCACGTGAACATTTGAACAATCGCAACAAAAGCATTACTCATTAATGTGAAGCCATGGGCGTAACTTTCCTCTGAAAAGTGGTGGTGACTATTCATCTGCTCACAACTTCTCACTTCCATTATCTCCTTCAGCTTCCTCTACCCCTTCCCCAGATACCAATTTATTATAAACTCTGGTGATAACTCTCCCTTCCTTATCCTTTCTTACTCTTTACCCCATTTTGTCTCTCTCGCTGGTGCGCTCCACGATCTCTCCACTCACGGAACATTAAAACAACGTTTAAAATAGCCTACATATCTTTTGCAAATTTTGTCCAGATTTCTCCTATTCAATTCGTATGTCTCGATAGTCATGCACTCCAATTCTATCTCATGGTCGTGTGTATTTTGCACTGTTTGCTCAATTGTACATGTAGGCCTACTGACAATTACGCCAATCCAGCTGCACGGCACCGTTTGGAAATGATAAATTAGGCTATTAAATCTCTTATACGTCAAATTCCTCCTAAAACCGCCCATGCTCAGACTGCGTGAAAAGTTTGCTGTCAGCCACCAACTTTAAGAAAGGGCCTATGTTGAGGTCTTCAGTTGAATCATACCAAATGAGTGTAAGGATCCTAGTATCCATGTATTCGCGTAAATATATATCATCCAAGAGATCCTTCCCTAAAGTCTGAGCCAACTTTTGCCGAGTTAGGGTACGGAGGTTCCCTCAAATACAATTTTGATAGTAGGCTAATAATGATCCCAAAAGGTAAATGTGTGCGCATGTGCGAGCATGCCACTGCCTCGGAGTAAAAACTTTTGTGGAAGGGAATTGCTTTACGCTCGAGATTCCTTTCCCAAGTTAAAGTGGAAATGGAATTCCTTTCCTTCCCTCTTTAACATTTACGACCATGAGTCAGGTACATGTATGCCATAGCCTAATACTCTGGAGTCTGGACAGTGAAACTCTATCAGCATTGGCGCCATCGCGACGTTAGGCTAGTCGTGAATAATCTATAGGCCTACATGTAGGCTAATAGTATTCGTGACTAACATTGCAACGGCATATTATAATGTATGTCAGACAGTCAAATCTGTTCATGTTTAAAAAATATTTCTTTGCCGGACCAAAAAGTGGTGGTGACTGTCACGACCACTTTTAAAAGTGGTGGTGACTGGACACCACCATCACATAGAAAGTTACGCCTATGTGTGAAGCACCAGACCTATGGTCAAGCATGTAAGCCAGGTTGCAAGTATTAAAAGGGTTAATTGCTAAAAAAGACTGTACAATTATATTTAGCACTAAACTGCAGTTTGTGTACAGTGCGTTAAATATGAATTACAGGGGAAAAAATATAAATTAAAACCAAAGTATAGTCCACAGATAAATGGAGAATGACATAGTTGAAGTACAGCCTAATTTAATTAAAGTATGGCCTAAAAAGGTGATTAAAAATATGACCTAAGGGCATTCTAAAACTGATTTAAGTATGACAATTGAGCAATTGAAATATAGCCTAAAGTTCATTACAGAAGAAAAGTTACACAAGTGTAACTTCTAGTTTACAAAACAGCTTCATAACAGTAATTGTTACATTTGGGATGCAACCAATTATGTCATTTTGTTTAGAACAATATTTTCGATCTTAACATAAAACCGGTGGAATGATTGTAACACGGACAATCTGAGAAGCTAAAACTATTCTAAATCAAATAACACCAAACACAAACTGTGAACTCTGATCATAGCAAGAAAAATGCAACTTGTCTAGCTTGGCAACCCCTCCAATACTCCCACAAATTTAGACACAATAGAAATTTAAGGATACATTGCATTTGCATATGTAATGTTCAATGCGCACGTGTGTTGGGTTACTTGTATGGCATCTTTTAAAGAATTTAGACTGGTGCAAGACATGGAAACTTGTCCACTACAATTTTCAGGTAGTGCCAAACCACCATTCAGTTTTATAAAGAGAGCGTTTTGTTTTGCATATATCCTAAGACGCACTTTTCGATCTGCTAAATAACCATGCCTCAGTGCCTTTGTAAGGCTCCTGAAATGAGCCACACAGATGCTCAGATATGTACAAAAGATAACTTAAAAGACAACAACAATTAAATAGCATATGTAACAGTAAAACTAAAGCAAACAAATAGTAAGATGATATTATTGCTGCATGATCGTCATCCAAATCATTCTCATCACAACTAACAGCGTAATTTTACCAACTAAGCGATGGTGACCAATATAAACAAACTTGATATAACATTGTCAACTACAAAACAATTGATGAAATCACTAATTTACGCAACATAAAACATTAAGTAAACATTAAGCTAACATGACGGCATTCATCAGCATTGCAACAGTTAAGTAAGCAATAAAACTTCATTATAAAATATTCATCGTCACCGTTGATTTTGAATTTGCTTCAAACCAAAATGATGAGCTGTTAGGTTGTAAAATATTTTATCACACGGACAAAATGTGGAGGTGGCCGTGACTGGAAACAATGGCCATCAAATACAAAGCTACATTATCATTCCTATATTACATTACCTATTATCATGATTATACTCTAGATCACACACACACACACATCATCCAATTCATCACCATATCAAGATTATGGCTTGTTAATCATAATCCACATACTCTGCACAGTATAATCATCGTGGCTGTAATTGATCTGGATCCATCCAGATCATCATGATCATTGATCACAGCTAAAATGGATAAACTTCAGATCATGATTACCTTGATCATTCAGATCCAAATGAATCACATGATAATCACGATGATTAAAATCTAATAAACAATCAAATTATGATCTTATTCCAATTCATAATCAGTTCAGGCATTCAAACTGTTCTTCAGTCATCTTCCTTGTGTGTAAGCGTGTGTAGGTGTGAGCACGCGCGTGCGTGTGTGTATGTATAAGTGTTTTCCCACACAAAACAATCACTTTCGTCTTCAGTCTCTGGTTTTTTCAACAACAATCGGATGCTCAACTTCCTTTCAAAATTACAATTCATCAAAATCTTCCTAACATGAAAAAATTTGTATAATAATATTACTACAATGTAATAAAGGCACTATTATCAAAAGTTTAGTCAATACCGGTACACACACTGCAATACAGCAAACACACTTTGCATAACTTAGTTATAAAATAATTGAAAGGAATACTTCATTTAGAACAATTGTTGCTCTATGAACAATGATTGCTCATAGGTTTCGCACAATGGAAAAATTACAAAATAACTGTTTGAAGATCATCCATAACAATCATTGCTTTCAAAGCATTGCTTCGGAGGTTATGCAAAACAGTAAAACACGCATATATGTTAAATTACATCAACAAGCAGACAGCAAGCTTTAAAGGCGAGCGGTTCATAATTTTACAAATATTGCAGTTACTTCGCACATTGCTAAAAGGCTTCTGGGTCGTTTATTAAGTTCTTTACAACGTTCATAATTACATGATGTCATTAACACTTGTTATAATCTTTACTGAATACTATTGCTTATGGCTAATCATACTATTACAAAGACAATTTCAAACTGATGTCA
The DNA here is from genome assembly GCA_945859605.1 of Lumbricus rubellus. Classification (NCBI taxonomy): domain Eukaryota; kingdom Metazoa; phylum Annelida; class Clitellata; order Crassiclitellata; family Lumbricidae; genus Lumbricus; species Lumbricus rubellus. Next base: position 22,071,843 of record OX243816.1, on the reverse strand, counting down.
TGATCATTCCAAAAACCAGTCAAATTCTTAGCAGCTCACACACATGTGGCTTCCCAATAATAATGTCAAGCTAGCTCAATCATGCATTTCCTGCAACATCGAATGGTACTCAATGCTTCTGAGAAGGTTTCAGAAAAGCAGTTCATATAACTAAATAGAACCACTTGTCCAATCTACCGGGTAACACCTCATCTCCTTTATAAGTCCTCACCATCAGTTCACCAGACTCGGATATAACTTTTCAATTCTTGCCAACGATGAAACAGTATCATCACAGACACTAAGATCTTTTAGAGAATTGATTCAATAACTGTCGTCAACATCAAACCAGTCACTAGGCAGCAATGCATGAAAATCAACAAGTCTCAATTTCTTTGGTCATGTGATAATTTAAAAATTTCTCAAGTACTTACAGCTTACTGGCAGAAATACAGCTCAACAAATGAACTTATTCAATATGTAATTATTTATTAAATAACAACAATCAAATCTTTTCTTTCAAACGATGTAAAGCATCATCGCATAGAGAAAATTACCTCGTCGACAAAGACAAGAAACAGATTTATAAAGTCGTTGAATTTATTTCTCAAAACCAGATCGAAATCGAATTAAAAAAACAACCTTCTTTTATCAACTGTGCCCTGAATACATCAGGCTGGGATTTGCGAAGCTGGGAACATCAGCGGATTCATCCCATGAGAGGTCGGACCCGCTTCCGTGCAGGTTTCCCATTCGATTGAACACGTTCGAGTTGATAAACGGATATTCGCTAAGCCGACGCAGCAGCGCCTGATCCTCCGAAATGCTCAGCGTGCTGTCCTCGCTGTCCGTCGTCATCATCGACCGATTGTCGTTTGTCGGAATGCTCAATTCTGAGAAGTTGCGGCTGCTCGCTCGGCCGCCCCCTCCGCCGCCGCGTTGCCCTTCGTTGAGTTCATCGCCAGACATCTCCATTCCAAGGATGTCGGCTTCGCTTGTGAAGTTCACTTCCATGTCAGACCGATGGTGGAGACTGTCCTTCTCCAGCGTCACCGCTGATCCGTTCGTCAGGTCATCAGCGTCGTGGCTTTCAGACGGCAGATAATACGGCGTCCCAGTGCTATCGGCAGCTTCGGCACGGTCCTGCGACAGTCCGAGGTCTGACTCCGGAGTGGCACAAATAGCAGCCAGCCTCTCCCTTGTCTGGCTGAGAGCGGTGGGCCGAGTGGCTGCCATACTGGATTTGTCGGTAGGAAACTGCCGGACTGATGCTCTTTCTCCGGAATGCTGTGGCCCGGCATAGCTAAGTCGGTCGCTGTTCATGCTGAGGCGATTTCCGCTGATCCAACTCTGACATCGACTTGTGACATCGTCGCTCGCTGCACTCAGACGATTCAGAAGTTTCTGGTCCTTTGTGAGGGTCGGCAGCTGTGAGCTGCTCTGTCGCAATCCGGTCCAACTTGTTCTGGTGGGGCGAACGATTACTGTTGGCTCTTCCTCCTGGACTCTGTCGAGGCTTGAATGGCCAGGAAAACAAACAGCTGCTGACGACCGCGTCCCATCGAAATCTGAGGCAGACTGCTGAAATATGAAAATAATACAACAAGAGTTTTAAAAACAGGCTAAGCATCATATAAATTATACATAGCATACAAAATTTCTTATAATATTTCAGTTCTATTGTCAACAACACCAAAGTATCAGTTCACCATAGTGACCTGAGGTCAGAGAGACATCCATATTTCAGTACCCCCAACATTCTTACAAAGCACAAGATAAATTTTTGAATGCACAAATACATTTTAAAGGTGTGCTGATAAAAGCAAGTGACCATCAGTGACCTGGTTGAGAACGCAGCTAAGGCGACGAACGTCGACGATCGTTTGATGGCCGTCCGGAAGACTCGGCGGTGGCGACTCGTGGATCACCTTCGACTTCACCAACCTCAACGACGGTTTCCTACGTCGTACACGACACTGCCTAATAAAGACAATGTCAGGCAATGTTGTTATAAGCACTGACCGCCATAGGCATGGTCAAACTAGATGTCAATTACACATGATGCATTGGGATTATTTATATCAAATTGAATGATATTACCATATCTCACACGCCATCAACCGATGGACTCAAACCACAAATGCATACAATGCCATAAATGATTAATGCACAATCCATTGCTATTACACCAAAAACCAAAAAACACCAGTCCACCAAATTTCTGCTCATGTGAAGACAAGGTCTGATGATGTAATTGATTTCATTACATGCCTCCTTCAACAGTACTATAAATTATCTTCAAACGTCAAACAGACATACTTGTTGAAGCATAAATTCTGCCCCTTACTCAGTTGTCCATGCTGTGCATGTGTGTTTGAGTGTGTGATTAGCAGTGGTGATTTTTTTCCTCTTGTCTGCTCATAATTTGCATTTGATTACAGATGAATAGTATGAATATTTAAGGCCACTTAGCAATCACTTTGATTATGCAAGTACTAAAAAGGCAACTCGTGCTACCCATTGTCTAGAACTACCCATTGTCTAGAACTACATGCAAGCAGCCAATTTAAATTCGTACAACACTCAGAGACAAAGAAGCCATAAATACAGAAGCACATTAGCCTATTATCAATCTGCTGCCAAAGTACGTTTTGTCCAGAACCTGACCAAAAAAAAATAGAAGAGCCAAAATTTCAGAAATTATGTTGAGAAAGAATTATGCTGACTGCTGAGATATGTTGATGGATTCTACAGGTCTGAAACTTAACGAAAGGTTTTTTTGTAATAACTTACAAACACGCACACCCACAAACAGATATACTAACACTGTGCCTATATTAAGTGCAAATAAGTGAGTAAGTAAATAAAACAATCTGAAACTGAACATATGAGTTTCACTTGCAGCATGAACTGATACACTGTGCGATGCTAGTGCTTACATAGGACTGCAGTGTTAGCATAGGAATGAAGCACCATGCAGTATATAATTACGGTGGCGCTGACTACAACGGTTAGTGGAAATGGCATGCGTTATTCATATAGCACAAATTTTAACATGCCAGTTTAAGAGTGACAATCGAGCAATTGTAAAACATGCTAGATGGTCATCTCACCTGATAATACAAAAAGTAAGTATGATAATTGTTGCCAGCAGAATTGAGCCAATGACGATAACACAAACTACAAAAGTCTCATTTAAGTTGTCAGGTTTTGACGAGGAACTTTCATCTAAACAGAGAAAAAAACACGAATGTTCAGTGCTTAATAGAATATAATCAAATAATCATTCAATAATTAATACTATTATTATTATTATAACTATTACCTAAAGTATGCACTAATTATAATATGCAATAGTTTACTGCTTTTGGCATGATCAGTCTTTCATGGACACTATTTAAAAGCACTAGAGTATGGTGCACCCAGGTCTATGGCGCCATATAAATTATCACCATCATCATCATTGTTATTATTACCACTGCTACTTATATTGTTATTACTACTACTAGTAGTAGTATAATTATTACTAAACCAACCTTAGGACAATCTGAGAACAACAGCTAAAAAGATGCATTACTTGATCAGTTCTGTCAAACAAATGCAATCTATGTGATTAGCATCAACATGAAAATGTGATTAGCATCAACATGAAAATGTGATTAGCATCAACATGAAAATGTGATTAGCATTAACATGAAAACGTGATTAGCATCAACGTGAAAATGTGATTAGCATCAACATGAAAATGTGATTAGCATCAACATGAAAATGTGATTAGCATCAACATGAAAATGTGATTAGCATCAACATGAAAATGTGATTAGCATTAACATGAAAACGTGATTAGCATCAACGTGAAAATGTGATTAGCATCAACATGAAAATGTGATTAGCATCAACATGAAAATGTGATTAGCATCAACATGAAAATGTGATTAGCATCAACATGAAAATGTGATTAGCATCAACATGAAAATGTGATTAGCATTAACATGAAAACGTGATTAGCATCAACATGAAAATGTGATTAGAATCAACATGAAAATGTGATTAGCATCAACATGAAAATGTGATTAGCATTAACATGAAAACGTGATTAGCATCAACATGAAAATGTGATTAGCATCAACATGAAAATGTGATTAGCATCAACATGAAAATGTGATTAGCATCAACATGAAAATGTGATTAGCATCAACATGAAAATGTGATTAGCATTAACATGAAAACGTGATTAGCATCAACATGAAAATGTGATTAGCATCAACATGAAAATGTGATTAGCATCAACATGAAAATGTGATTAGCATCAACATGAAAATGTGATTAGCATCAACATGAAAATGATATCCTAGAGAATGATTGCTTTTATATGGCATTCATGATGAACAACAAACTAACAAACAATGAGGGATGAGAATCATCAATGGTGAGACTTTGGATGAATGATTTTGTTGTTTAAGCATTAATGACTTCTTAGTTTGCAGGTCTAACAGAGAAAAGCATTAAATAAATTTAGTGTTGAACCAGAAATTTCAAATCAATGCTGAAGGCTATGATGACAAGAATTGAATGGTTCACAGCATTAAAAGCAGCAGTCAAATAAGGAAATATCAAGAAGTGCCCAGGTTTACAAAATACTTATTTAACAATTTCATGTGGGAATATATCATACAATATTCTGAAGCACAGAAAAGAAAATTCAAAAAAGCAGCTCACAGCAAGATTAAAATTTAATATCAAATTAATTTTGCCTGGGTGGGAAACCATTCAACATCTCAATCATCCCAGTAAATCTAAAGCAACTTTTAAAAAGCAAATCAGGCAAAATTCACTGAAACATTTCTCCAAGCAGGGAACTTAGTCATAAGCAAAATTTAAGCAAGATAAATATTAAGTGCCATAAATAAGTGAAGTAACTTCAAAAATCTAAATGTCAAAAACCTAGATAAAAAATTATATTCAAACGGGTCCACTTCAAAGGTAAATTTACAGTAATAACCTCATGGCAGAAATCATACATCACAACAATCCAACCATAAATATTAATTGATAAAAAATAAAAAATTAAACTTTCCTTAAATTTAAAACAACACGCAGATGAAAGTGTGACTGACAATACATACGCTGCAGTTTGTTACTATAAACCGTTTCATCCCTGAGACTGCAATGAGTTCCCACGAAACCTTTAGCACATCTACAGTGGACGAAGAAGCATTCAGACAATTCTGCGTCCCACAGGAAATACGGTAATATAACAAAGACAAAGTCCTGATCATCATTTAAGCAAAGCAGTTATCAATTCCAAATGAAACTCTTGCTAAATGATTTCTCAATGGTTACTGTAGTTCTGGATCCGTTGTATGCTTCACTAAAATTGAGTGAAAGACAGAAAAGTACAAAGTGGGCAGAAAAACTGAATTTAGTTTACCATATACAGTCAGATGACTTGAGACACTGCTGTTGAAAAGTCTGTTAAGTCATGCTAGGAACATAATCATAAAACATGGCACATTTTCCAAGCAACTATAAATAGATCAGCAATTAACTACAAAGAAAGATAATTGCATTGTAGCTGTCTCCAACAAATAAATAACATTATCCCCTTCTAACAGTCAATTTAATCAGATAATTTCTTAAATCAAGTTTTTATCTATATACCTGAATGTCTTATGGAGTACTTCCTTTGTAAATGCATTATGAAAGAAAACTACGGTACTCTTGATTCTAATGCTACCACTGCCTCTTATAAACGCTGTATCTACATCTACCTAGGAGTAACATGTATTTCATCAGCTATGGTAGCTTTGAGCCTTTGTGATGGAACAGGCTACCACCAATGTCCACCATACATCAGCAACATCAGTTTCATTTCATTTTACCACCATCTCAACAATGCTGATTCAATCATCATCATTGTGCTGTTATGTCTAGAAAATTTAGGAATTTCTCTTCAACTTTTTCATGCAAAATGAGGTAAATTATAAAAGGTATTTCAAGTATTAGTACTGTGCATTAGAAAGCTAAGCCTGAAATGGAAAAGCCAAAAGCATGGGATTGATTCTAAAAACCGTTACTGGTCGGAAGAAACAAGAAACCCAGACAAGGAAATACAGAAAGCCCTCTCAAAAATACTAGACAAGACCTGTAAAGTGAACAATTGAAGCATCAAAAGATGGCAAATGATTGTAGCGAGGTAAGCCATTTGATCCAGCTTCTATTCATACATACTAGTATGAACAGTTGAGTCAATCGACTCGTGAGCTCTAATCTGCTTTTCTTCACATCGTTCTCCATGAAAATCCTTTACACATCTGGAAAATGTTTCACGCTACTTAGATTCTAATTAATTAGTTAATAGAAATCAAATGAAAAATAATCTTTAGATTATTGAGTACATTTTGTTGAGCCATAATTCAAGTAGTCTTCATAAACTGTTAAGTTTATGAAAATTTACATTGTGATAGTTTGAGCTTTTAACACATGTCTAATATTGTCTATGTGGTCTGTGGTCATGATTCATCAAGCGTGCTTCAGTCAAACACCGATACACAATGTCAAGACAGTAAACTAATAGGCAACTTTGTGAACACAACGAGTTATGTCAAGTTCAGATTCAACAAGAAACAACACTGGAATGTTCAACAAGTGCTGTCATAATCAGTCATATCACCTCTTGCACTTTCTAACTCTTCAGATTCACTAAGTGTTTTGGCCAAGGTCCAAATGGTAGAATGAATTTATGGTCTTTCTACATGTTTCAATCGGTTCTGCAGATTCCGTCGCATCATTTATCTTCAGAAGCTCACCCTCCACTAGATACGTTTTTCCTCTCAGAGATCTTTGGACCTCGACTACCATAGATCTGTCCAAAGGATTGTGGCATGAGAACTCACTTATGGTCAGAAGAGACGTGTCATAATGCACATGGGCTGATGTGTTCTTGTGCATTATGATAATGACACTACCATGCTTACAATATCTCGATGACCTTTTGTATAAAATGGAAGACTAAGTATGCAGCAAGCAAGGGCTCTTTTCCTTACATGGGATCCAATGAGACTACACTGTATCAGCTTACAATACATCTCACTCTCTCTCCCTATCTCTCTGTCTGTCTGTCTGTCTTTCTCTCAGAAGTCATTGTTTACCTTCTACAATCATGAAATGTTCTCATTAGAAAATAAATACTACTCAACATGATACGTACACACAATACTTTTTGCCGAGAGTCCTGAGAAAATAGCACCTTCCTTTGTTGAGGCAGTAGTTTTGTCGTTGGCATGATTCGCCATAGATAGAGTCGGGAAAACTGGCTGAAATAAACAATCCAAACTTGTATAAAAATTTAAGGGTATTTATAACATTCACACAAACTACCTAAGTACTGCAAACCCACAATTATTGGTGGTCATCAAAGTTTGCGAATTTGAATTAAAAAACTTCCTTGCACATTAAAAGCTTGCATTTTCAAGAAGTTCAGAACTGACTTGAAACAAAGACACGATTTAATTATACATGTGGTGTTGTTCAAACGAAGTAATACCAGATGTCACGGGGACAAAAACATCCTTGGGGCCCAGTATGAGACCTCCCACCATGACACTGAGAGGAGACTATAAGCAATCCAAAATGAGACGGAATTTATAGTTTATAGAGATGAAACCAAAGATCCCTGAAAGCGGTCTTTATAGTCTGCACTCAGCGACCTGTATATTTATTTCACATCTATAGATTCACTTGACTTCTGTTTTATGAGGTTTGAAATAAATTTCAGTAAGTTGCTTGGTATCTATATTCTGTCTTATGATAAGAGTTGCATTTTTTTAAAGTTCGTTCTAATTTCTGTTTATTTCATTCAGGTCTCCTGCAAAGTAGTTACAAATGATAAGTTAACATTATTATACATGACAGATGGATACTTCTAAAGATAGTGGACATGACAGATGGATAGTATGCATGACAGATGGATAGTATGCATGACAGATGGATAGTATGCATGACAGATGGATAGTATACATGGCAAAGATAGATCAGAGGCCCTGCAGGTTTTATGTGCCATGATCTTATGGCATGAAGTCAACGAGCACTGTAATCAAGCTACAGAATTAATCATGTAAAAAATGATAAACAATACCTTTCAAGACCATGAGTTTAGTTGATGCCAATGACGAATTGGTGAGCGCAGTAGAAGCAGAGCATTGATAAATGCCGCCATCATTCAGACGAGTCTTTTTTATCCGTAGTACGGATCCAAGTCTACAAACGAATACAAACAAATCAAGAGATATTTGGTGCACACGCCAGACAAAACACTGCAGAAGAAGGATTTTTCTGATCAAATATGCCTTTAAGCGTGTGTGTGTGTGTGGTCCACTACAATCACAATCATTTGGCTGACAATGGGTTAAGGTTACAGCTGGCCATCAATACCATTCACACAATGCAAGCCCACTACGGTCTAATGAACATGGCTCTCTGGAGTAAATGCTGACTAAGAGCAAAACAACACACCCAGTTGTTTGGATGAACATGTAAAAACATCTAAAATGATGGCTGGAATGAAACCCATGAGTAGGCAAAGCAGCTTTAAAATGATGAGAGAAAGATGCATTTAACTAAGAGAGAAAAAGCAGATGGAGTTTGCACGAACTGTGACAGTTTCAAAGAGAGCTACACTGAGCACTACAGATTTATTCCTTATTTTTGACAAATTTTAGAGGCTTCTGCAATGCCAGTGTTTAATACAGAGGGCATCAAAGCAAAGATTTAATCAGCTCAATAGTTTGTGAGTCTGTGATTCAGCAGTCATCAGTCATTGAAGACATTGAGGCAGCCAATGGTGGATAAGCAATGTGAAAAAAGATCACCCAGATAAATCAGAAGGATCCTCAGATGGTTTCGTATAGAATAATAAGTCCGTGAATAAGGACTGATATAATCTGTGAGGTCAAATTTGAAATAAATCATTTGATGAACAGGAATCCAATGCAAAGATTTATACGTTGCATGCTAATATTCTGACATGGGTTATAATTCAGCTATTAAACAGTTGAGATGTCTCTAGACTTTCAGCACGTTTAGCTGTGAGATACAAACAAAAAGCTAATTAATTATGGCAATCAAGACAGTCTGCTTAAGCCACTGAGGCAGAGACTAATGATGGATAGTGACCATTGATGTGTTTGCCAGAGATACTCTTGAAGACATGGGATGACATAACACAAATTATTAACATCCAATCTTACTTATGCACGAATGCATACAACTTACATATATCATACACAATCAGTGACAGAGTAGAATTTTTTTAAATTCTCAATTTACGAGCAGCATCAGCCCACGCAACAGATGATTCAAATGATTTTAAAGATATTTAAGTCATTTCCAAATTTCACATGTGTTCTGGTGGTTGCTGCTTAAACAAGACTGGAGCCTACCCTACCCGAGTCTATTGCTCGCCCCGTTCATCAGGTGAACAACTATCTGATTGACAGTGCATGGTGTGTGAAACTAATGTTGACATGAGTCACATGACAATGCACAGACAGACAATATTTCGCTTCGTCTATATTGCTATTAATTATCATTACTATTACTACTTCAATCATTATTATTATTACTTTACCCCGAGCACATTATGATCCCTCAGTTTTAAAAAAACTATGCTAGGAGTTGTTGCTGAATGTCTAGGCAATTCAGGCCTCGTCCTCCACAATGTAGCTCAAATTTGAAGCAAATCCTAAAGTTCTTTGATATTATTATTATTATTATAAAATCATTAAGAAAAAGTAACATCCTGTAAAACCCTGCATAAAATTATTTATTTATTCCCCTATTGTTTCTTAAGCTTAGCAAATTAACTTGACAACCATACACAACTGAACCAGAAATAAAACCAGAGCTCTGCAAGTTATCAATTCACACATTTTTCACTCAAGCATTCTTAAGGAAACAACACAGCCAACAATACATATGACTTAAGAAAGCCATCCTGTCACATATAAAAAATAGACACTACTGCACACAACAACACCATGCATAACGCATATGACTAATCTCATACTCCTACAAGTTACCAAAAGGCAGCAACATGAAAAATCACATTGTGGCAGCAGTTTTTAAATGGTCCAGTATTTATCAATAAATTAAATCAACTCCTGCTGTTAACTATATACTGACCGACAAAGATACAACTGATACAGACAGAAAGGATGAGATAGACAGACAGATAGAAACAGATGAAGACAGACAAAGAGAACCAGAAGCCAGAACAGAACAGGCAAACAAGAAAGCTTTTCTTCTGTCTTCCAGACAACAATCTCGCCTATTCTTCCAACGTTCTATGAACTCTGAAAACACCGCCTCTGCAATGTCTGCATGACTATTGATCTATCAGATCTCATATTAAAGATTCACAGATCCACATGACTCAAATGTGAACAAGTCACATAGAAATGCCTACATACAATTTTTTATCAAGCAATAACAATATCATTCCAAACAAAATGAACAGATTATTTCTGAATGCATCACAGAGTAAAATCCCTATTCACATTCTAAATGCATCTATTCTCAATACCAATAAATAAGCCACTAAAGAAGTTTGGATATAGGGAAGTGAAATTAAACAAAAGTATTTTAAAATAAGGAAAGGCAAATAACCATATTGATTCAATAACCATCGACAGGACATGACGATGTGATGAAAGAAGGATAGAAATAGGGAAGAAAAATACAGTGAGAAGCAAAAGCAATAACGTTGAGAAGAAAAAGACACCAGAACAATGAGCATCAGAAATACAAAAGACAAGCAAAATCAGAGGATGGACAGAGATGAGAAGTTAGATAAAGACAAGGCGTTAGAACACCCTCAATACGAGAAGTCACACAAAGACTAGGGATCAGAGCCCACAAATCCCAAAGATGACATCCCATCTCTTAACATAGACTACAAAAGGCTTAAAGCAGCACATGTGTACCTCTTAAACGCACTGAAACATGACTAACATAAAAATTATATTTAAAAAATCAGTGACTTTAGATAATTTGCAAATATCCTTTTGAGCTGTGTAACTTGTATCCTCAGTGCAACATGAAAAAGAAACTACAACAATGATGTCAATTTACTCATTTCTGAATGGGATTCCTTTGCTGCACATGGGTCTTTGTGTGTGCACAAGAGCCTCCCTCGGTGGCGACTTAAACAGTTTTTAAGTCGTATTTGTTTACAGATGAACTGGATGTTCTTACAATAACTTAACACCACTTAGTCACCAGCGATTCAGCCCACCGCTTTTGAGAGGTACTTAAAGTCACGATACAAGAGTTGCCATATAATATACAAGTGCATATATACATAGCTACAAACAATCATGTCATCATCATTTGTTTACACATGAACTCATTGTTCCTAATGAATTCTTTACATAACTGAGGTATCCATAAATTATATTGGCAGAGTGTGCCTTCAAGTGACTGAAGGCATGAAAACGGAAATGAAAAAGGAGCTACATGTTTATTTGGCGCAATAAAATGTTCAGTTGGAAAAACATGCAAACACTGATTTCTGGTTACTTGATCTATCCGAGTTTCAATGAACCTCTCTGTTGGTGTCACATTCACATTGATATAAAGTCCACACTTTGCCCACCCCTGGCTGAATTGACATTTTCCCCCAGTAACACTGTACTGGGACGAAGTTTTCTGATATAACAGAGGACGTATGTCTTGTTAAGTAATTTAGCAATGCAAACTAGCAGTTTAAACGAGTTAGCTATAAATACATGTAATTATCATGTGACCGCAGCCTATTTTTCTTTGAACATGGAGACTTTATTTAAGAGGAAGATGAAATATTCTCTACCCCAAGACAGTATTTAAGAATACAGTCTCTGGGAGTATAATTTATTATGAAACAGATGCGCCGGGAGAGAATACATTTAGAAATAGTCTCCGGGAAGACATTTAGGGGAGAAACTCCGTAACGCGACACCGGCTACAGAATCATGACGACAGTTTCAGCTGATGAGTAACCATTGATTCAGGCGTTATGAGATGATCATGATAATTTTTGTACAGCCGCTTCAAGAAAGATCATGTTAGGCACTCCTGACTTGACAACCCAAAAAATAGGAATTGAACAGAAGGGTTTTAACCCTTGGATCACTGACAGAAAGTGCCAGTGAATCGTAACAAACCACAATCGAGAAGAGCTTTAAAGCAATTGTAGTATACAAGACGCATGCAAAGGAAAGGAGTCCACGTTTCAGGCTGCTAGGCAATAATTTCAGAGGAGCAATCTTCTCATTGAACAGCATTAACAGCCGAGTTCACTGGGGAAGGAGAGACCTTGAAACTTTCTGTCCCAGTGCTCAAGAATTTAAATCCAAACCTCTAACCCAAAATGCCTACGCACCCTACACAAAAATAAATAACATTTACAGATGCTACAAATAGATAAATGCGAAGTAAACACCAACCTATCAGCAAGTGTCACATGATTGTTAAACAGTAACGTCTGGCCATCCTTGCTCCAATAGATCTTTGGCTTGCCTCCACCGCTAGTCTGACACTTGAGCTTCAGCTTTGCTCCTTCTTGAACTTTTACCGACTTAGGAAGACGAACTTTAATTGGCAATCCTAACAAGAAATAACAAGTCACAGAAAAGCTGTAGCACACGAAATTTTATTCCAAGTTTACATACTCTGGGGTTCATTACAACGCACCTTGTCACAAAACGAGTTTTTACATATAACCGTTGAAGACACTGATCCCATGGATGTCATTTCAGGTGTCGTAAACAAAAGTTTCATAACAACAAGATCTTGTTATAAGGCAGTTCCTGATTATGTGTCTCCTGAGATAGCAGCATGTACTGAAATAACTCACACAGACCTATAATCATAATCACACGTTTGAGAAACAACTTTTTAACACATAGCAACGGGATCAAAATTTGGCAGCAACTATCACCACCACTTAAAAAAAAGTTGTGGTCACTAGAACAACCATCACAATATAGTTTCACCTACGGCTCAATATGGCCCAACTATTAGCTCTTCAGGGTTTAGCGGGGTCTGGCACAGCAATATCTGGCTGATGTTATTCTTCGTCTTCACTCAGCTTCATCACACAGCATGAAGTGACCATCCTTAGTCACCTGCGATGATAAGGGCAATTGATTAGGACGATACCAAATTTTTAACATCAAATCTGTTCCTGGGATCAACCCTTTCTGTGACTCAACCTATGCCATAACTTACACATTACTCTGTTACTATTGCACGGCAGCATAAAAATAAACTCACCACACTTCGCACAGGCATAGTCTTTCACTTGCTGAATAGCTTGATCAGAAGATCGCACAAACGACCCAGATGAAAAGTAAAACCTGTCCAATGTAGACGAAGACTGGTTGACAAAAACAACATATAGATCGTCATTCGGCGTCTTTGACAACAAGCACGATACGTTGGTTTCCCCTACGAAATCGGTTGCGTCCACGACGCCAACAATAACAGTCGCTGAGACCGGAATAGTTTTTCCTTTGTAGACTGCAACGACAAAAAACGAGATGTTCCACTGCCCCAGCCCAGTATCCGATGGCTGGAAAACGAGAGTCTGTAGGGGCCGCCCTTCAAACACTACATCTGAAGACACGGTCCGAAGGGCCAAGCTCGACATATACAATGGAGTATCCACAAAGGAGCACTTCTCGCTACTCAAAACTTTTACAAAGTAAAACAAAAAGAAAGGAATTAACTGTTGCATAATAAAATATCGCATGTTAAATTAATAGCCTAAAGCAAGCAAAACAATAAAACACGAAAACTTGACACGACTTTCTGTGCATAAGTCATCATGATCTAGGTCTAAGTCCGACTCCAAGCACCTGTAAAACAAAGGACAGAAAGTCATTTTTTAATGTTGTGTGTCTAACTGGAGCGCAGACCTCTAGCGGACAGGAGAACTATTTCACGTCTAGCTTGCGTTTAACATTGGATTTTCTTTTATAAAATTAATATACGGAGAAAACTCGATAAATAATTTTTTACGGAATAAACAATTGCTAGTTGTGAAAAATGCCACATTTCGCATATGATGCCGCAAGTAGATCGGGGCGAGATCTATTAGTCAGAAAGCAACTGGATCATACACAATTTTGACTATCATAATTCTCCCCATAGGCCTTATAGGCTAGACCCATAGAGATATAATAAATATAACGCTAGAGGGAATATCACGTCTATACATTGAAATCTTTGTCTAATTGGACCCGACCAATCACAACTGTCTAATTGGACCCGACCAATCACAACTGTCATTGGACCCGACCAATCACATACAGTCTAATTGGACCCGACCAATCACATACTGTCTAATTGGACCCGACCAATCACAGTCTTACACCTTCGACATAAAAATCGTCTGTGATTGGTCGTTTGCACAGAGTGACGTCACTGGCGTGATTACCGTTAATATATATATAAGGTTGTTGGTGACTTAACATTTCCATGCAGAGGAGATAGGCCATACTCTCTCTAGCGTAGGATAATCATACATCTCTATGGCTAGACCTAGGCCACAGTATAAATAATTACCAGTAGGTCTACCCGGATGGCTGCCTGTTGCCAACTTTTTTTGGTGACGTGGTCAGCCTCCATCTTGGTAGCAATAGACCAGCATTTGCATCGTATATTGCTATTAATAGTACACCATAACAATTCTCTTTATAAAATAACCCAGAGTGAGAGTTGAGTTGCTGGGGACCATTTTTTAAAATATATTATTATTATAACTTTAATTATTTGTTATTTCCAGCCTGTTGCGACTTTTTCCGCGTAGTACATTGCAGTTCTTTTAATGCAACCCGGGTTCGAGATTAAGCCGTATAGTAAAAATGCCATTGATTTAATGCCCTCAAATTTCTCTAATAAAATGAGTTAGCAGGAGATCTCAGAGGCTCGGGCTCACTTTTTGGATATATTATTTTCTTATCTTTCATTATTTGTTATTTCCAGCTTGTAGCAAATTTTTTCCGGGCAGTACATTGCAGTTCTTTTAATGAATCCCGACTAATATGGCGGCTGCCGGAAACCGAAATTTGTAGTTTGTACCATAGAATTGAAAGTAACTGTAATTTGCTTATGGAGTTTATTGCTGCGAAAATGGCGGATGACAGTGGGTGGGGCTTTAAATCTCGTCACTTATTCTGACGACTGCGAGATCCGAAATCGACGTACTGTTAATTATTTATACTGTGACCTAGGCCCATCATAGACCCAGCGGAGGGTCGCTCCTTAACCCTCCCTCCGTTGGCTAGGCCTATCTGTTTACAGTAAGAGAAAATAGTTTGTAGGCCACAGAAGTGACAGAATTGCCATTATCGCCTACAATCGGGTGACAATGTCACAATGAAACCACAGTATAGATAACGAACAGTACGTCGACTTCCGGCCTTTGCACTAAGTCAGAATGTGCAAGTGATTTTGAAAGTGACGCCATTTTCTTTAAGCTATTGTTCATAGACATATTACATTTACTTAGTCTGCCTATTCAATTTCCGGTATTCAGGCCGCCCGAGAAATTCAACATGAACCCGATGGTTTACCATGGCAAACCTTTTTTGATAGAATATTGTACGTAAATACTCTCCTAAACTACAGTAAAAATGCTAATAAATTTCAATATGGGGAAATATGTTCAAATTGTTAATTATTGTGATGCAAATTATGGCTGTGCGTACTATAGAGTTTCGCTTAGTCATCGCCTATGCATTATGTGCGTGGCTTTAAGTGCGGGGTAGTTATCGACCACACACTGCAGAGTTATTGCATAAAATTTTATTTTTTGGTCTCCAAGATCGACATTAATTTTACATAGTTCAAATAATTATAATAAATATATTAATTGATATTTAATTTTTTATCGGTAATTTCACTGTTTCCAGCAGATAAATTGTATTTCTGCCAGTCCTTAATAATATTATGTTAACTCGTTAGGCCTAGTAAAGCTGTTGGTCGGCTGCTCAAAAATAAATTTCAAAAATTAAATATTTCCCCATATCGCATTTTGTTAGAATTTCTATCACATATTCTTTGGTCCACTTTAAAACTTTTCATGCAAAAATTTGCTTGCCATAGTAATTTAAACCAGCAAGTTTAAGATTTAATTGACCGGACTAGCCATAGACATCATCACTATATCATATTACCATAGAGATGTATTATAATAAATATAACGCTAGAGGGAATATCACGTCTATACATTGAAATCTTTGTCTAATTGGACCCGACCAATCACATACTGTCTAATTGGACCCGACCAATCACAGTCTTACACCTTCGACATAAAAATCGTCTGTGATTGGTCGTTTGCACAGAGTGACGTCACTGGCGTGATTACCGTTAATATATATAAGGTTGTTGGTGACTTAACATTTCCATGCAGAGGAGATAGGCCATACTCTCTCTAGCGTAGGATAATCATACATCTCTATGCATATTACTAATAACGGTAAGATGTCTATGGTGTAGCTTATTCAAAATGGCGTGACCAATAAAAAGTGCTTAACATGAACCAATAAAAGTCGACGTACTGTTCGTTATCTATACTGTGATGAAACCCATCATTTCTTTCTGACTTCATTCTAAACCACACAGGTCTACCCTCAAGGAACAGTAGGCCTAGGCTACGTCATGCATGCCAAGACGATTTTTTTACTGGTCTACCCTGTAGGCCTTGTAGGGCCTATGTTTGGCTGAAAGCAGGTCGTTGATTATTCGAATAAGTAGGCCTATGGAGCCTACAGAGATTTTATTATAGGCCTATAGGCTACATAGGCCCCCTAGCATATCTAGGCCTAATGGCTCTAAAACTATTTCATATGAGGCCCTGTGACTTCTTTCCATCCGCAGGTCTATTTATCATGGTATGCGCCTATAGTGATCGAATGCTTTTTACTTTTTACATCCACTATTAATAATCGATCCCTTTTCTTACTTCTAAAACTAAAGATAGACCCTAATGCTAATTCTTAGGTCTAGTCCAGCTGCATCTCAGTTCTGTGTTCTTTGAATTTAACTTATAGGCCTAGGCCTAATTTTAATCTTAGGCCAACATCACCAATAGCCTAGGCTACTCTTAATTACTTAGCGTTATTACTATTCTTAGTTCTCAATGTTCTTATTTTGTTAGCCTGTTAAGCCTAGGTCCATAGGCGTACGAGGCGGGGTGCAGGGGCCCCCCACTTTCGGGCAAGTCTGGTTGGTTTTTCGGGCAAAGACAGACCGAATGACTAAAAAAAGTCATCAACTTTCGGGAAAGTCCGGTTTTCGGGCAAAGACAGACCGAATGACTAAAAAGTCATCAACTTTCGGGCAAGTCCAGTTTTTCGGGCAAAAACAGACCTAAAAAAAGGTCGTGAACTTTTTTTACGGTTTGACGAATATATTTTTCGGGCAGAAGTTCAATCTTTGCCCCCCCTGCAGTGACGTAACTAGCGTTGGGCTTGGGGGCTTAAGCCCCCCCCCCAAACGAAGCTGAAGCCCCCCCAAATGAAATCAAGCCGTTGTATGCTTACGACTAATTTAAATAGACTACCGCATGGACGGCGTACATGCAGTTACGGACGACCGGCCATGACTGCCCAAAAATGGCTCCATTTGAGGTCGACACAGCCAAAAATGCGCTGGTCGCTGGGGCTCCGCCCCAGACCCCGCTGGGGGAGCTTACGACGCTCCCCAGACCCCCTAATCGGGACGGGCTTCGTGCCTTCGGCACTCGCAACTTTGCGCCTTCGGCGCCGCCACTCACGACCAATTACAATACAGCGTCCTGGCACTTCTTCTTTTACACGTTAAGCATTGGTCATACTTAAGGCCCCTCTGCTGAAATCTCCCGTACGCCTATAGAACAGGATAAGATTTTTTGCTTGAGGGAAGGAACTTAACTCAGGGAAGGAAGGAAGGAGGACGGACGGACGGACGGACGGACGGACGGACGGACGGACGGACGGACGGACGGACGGACGGACGGACGGACGGACGGACGGACGGACGGACGGACGGACGGACGGACGGACGGACGGACGGACGGACGGACGGACGGACGGACGGACGGACGGACGGACGGACGGACGGACGGACGGACGGACGGACGGACGGACGGACGGACGGACGGACGGACGGACGGACGGACGGACGGACGGACGGACGGACGAAGAAATAGCAGTGACCTAACAAACAGAAAGACATTGACAACGGATTTGGATTCGAAAGATGACAGAGGAGGAAACAAGCAAGCTGATCATAGACCACGAATGCCACCATGCATGCAAGAGAGCTGCAGGCTACAGCGACGTAAAACAAGAGACCGATAAAATAATAGCAGCTGCTGTCGATAGGCCTAAGGTAAATTAAGTAGTGACTACTGACCATATATATAAAGAGAGAAAGACAGACAGACAGACAGACAGACAGACAGACAGACAGACAGACAGACAGACAGACAGACAGACAGACAGACAGACAGACAGACAGACAGACAGACAGACAGACAGACAGACAGACAGACAGACAGACAGACAGACAGACAGACAGACAGACAGACAGACAGACAGAGGCGCTAAGGCTGAATAGAAATAAATATTGCTCTGAAAATAAAAAAAAACATAGGTCTAACATTCATGCATGGTGGTTCCAACGTTTTTCATTGCTGTATAAGTTTCATAAAACCTTGGACGACAAATGTGACAAATATAGGCTATCGGTTTTTCTTTGACACCTGACTACACTTTCCATCCAGCCAACAGAAGGGCGTAATCCAAACCCTCTTCTGCAAAGTCGACTTCTCAACGGTAAACCGGAAGTGTCCAAAAATACGTGAGTGAAACTTCCGGTTAGCCCTTCCGCTCGCAAACACCGCTGTATTATCACCTTCGATGATCCGTATACGGTATCTCCAACCATCGCTTTATCGGGATCGTCTTATCCTCCGTGTAATCGTGTAGTCGTTCTTTTCGTGGGCGGGTGGGGTGTCGATCGGATGCTCGACGAACTGACAGTAACTGATCTCAGACTGAAATTCGATTTATGGATCAGGTTAACGTCGCGTTTGCAGAGTGCTGCATGTCGCTAGATTAATTTACTTGCATAGAAGAATCCTGGTCTGGAATAACTTATAACGCACACAGTGTTAAATTAATATAATCCCTATAATGTACTGAACTGAATTTGTATTCAACTATTCAGTATTCATGGTTGCATCCTGGTATACTTCTTATTATTATTATTATGGTAGAAGAAGATGAAGCTTAAGCTATATCTGAGGCAGCATGCATAGCATAGTTGCTAAGTGTCAGCGACTTCACTTTCTTAGCCTCGGCATATGCCGCATATGAGAGGGCTGGGGGGCAAGTCCTCTTCCTCACCGTCTCACATTCCCACCGACAGTGTACGGTTGGTGTACACATTGTAGCCAACGTTGACTATGGTAATGCATAGTGCGTTATAATTTAGAAGGAACTGAAGCCTTAGGCTATATATACTCTTGTTCTCTACTATTGGTAGGCCTACTAAAGTGCATCAGCGTGATGCGGTGAAGAGTAAAAGTTAAATTTATAAGGCGCCAACCATATAGGCCTAAGAGTTCCTTTTTGGGCACCGCTGATGATCGTCAAAGCACGAAACGAGGCTTTTATAGCAAAGAGAAGGAGACGAGTGACAGTATATGGCCCTATAGGCTCTAGCCCTATACTTCAACGACATTAGGTAGGCTACTGGTTACATTGTAGAATGAGTACTCTAGGCTATAGGCCTACCGAAGTTAAAGTATCAATATCTACTAATGGTACTAAATTGCATCATACAGCGGGATGCGGTGAAGAGTAAAAGTTAAATTTATGTGGCGCCAACAATAATATATAATACGAGTTCTTTTTCGGGCGTCGCTCATGAACCACGAAACGAGGCTTTTAAGCTAATTAATAAGAGAAGGAAACGATTGACAGCATGCAAGACGATGATGGGATAAAACACATTGGTCGTCGATCGGAGATTCTGGCGGTATAGGCTTAGCTTTTCGACGGCGGCGCCTTGAAGGAGGAGCCTCTACTTTAGGTTGGATCCGTTGAAAATCCGAACGGACGACTCAGTGATTCCTTGATTGACAGTTCCGCAAATCTCACCAACTTATTTCCATCAACAGATCAGCCTTCGATCTTGACGGATGACGGCTATAAGCTGATTGGTGAAACTCTTTCGTCGTCTGCAGATATATGCATATGCATATAGGTTTGTGCATGGTTTTTATGCATGGGCTACAGCAGCAGCACAGCGAAATATCGTCGAAAGATAAAGCGCTCACAGTAAGTGCTAACGACTGCTGACTTGTTTGTATGTCATGATTGCTGAAACGAGACTATATCCGAATATTATCCGTGGATGGCTTGAGGTGATCTAGATGCTGGAATGCATAATCGGCTCATGCATGCATGGCGTCTGCTTGCATCTACGATAAAAACCATTTCTCTGCTCCGAACATCAGGTCTGTTGGATCTTAGAATGTTTTTCCCTGTTGCCTGTTCGATTCCTGCTCTTGAATTCACTGCTCAGTAAATTTAGATTCTTCTAATGATACCAGGCGCTAATGTTAGGCCTATAGGCTTACACTGGTTTTCTTAAACAAAAACTAGGCCTTCATCTTTCGAATTAGGCCTATTAGGTTACCATTTGGAACTTATCTGCCTTTTCATCGATACCCAAAAACTGAATTCTTTATGCGCTTTAAGTTTATATATTTTTGTATAGGCCTATGATAATGTAGCTGAGATGAAACGAGACTAAACCTATCAGTTGAAGTGGGCTACTAATATAGTTCCTGCAGACTACGGTACCATCGAATGCGCTCAACTTGTGCTCACAGAGATATTGCCTTGACTCCTAAGGCGGTGTCACAGAAATGAAGAGTTACCGGTACACCCGAAGATTCAAAGTTAAGCATAGGCCTACATCTGTGCCAACTGTAGCTATAGAAGTGTCATCATCATCATCATCATCATCATCATCATCATCATCATCATCATCATCATCATCATCATCATCATCATCATCATCGTCGTCGTCGTCGTCATCGTCGTCGTCGTCGTCGTCATCATCATCATCGTCGTCGTTTTCGTCATCGTCGTTGTCATCATCATCATAATCATTACCATCATCATCGTCGTCAAGACCATCATCATCGTCGTCGTCGTGGTTATCATCAACAACAACGTTAGACTCATTATTATCGGCGCCTCTTTGTCTTCTTTCAACACCCGTCGCCAATGTTTGGTAAATCAATGTATACGACGTTCATCTGATACATGTAGGCCTATACTTCATCGACGACAAGAACCTGATGCTGTGATTGCTGACTAGAAGCATCGCATCTGCTGCTGGACCATCTGTCTATCTGGAACAGATTGTATAGCACCATCGCTTGGTATGATCTGCTGCAGCAACTGCAGCAATCAATCAATGAATCTAATTAGCCTCAGACATTTAAACGACACTATATATACGACATTGTATACATCTAGCGATCCTTGGATTTACGTTCAATGGCTGTGTCCTTGCATGCCAATGTCTTGTCACCAGATCACTGTCGGTGATGGAAGGCGTATGCGTTTCGGAAGTATATAATGGGGTTAAGGTTAGGCCTATATAAGAAAGGTTGGTGACATAAAATGATTAGTTTTTAAACACAGCATGATGGACAAAGTATCAATCTTAACTAAAACGTTAAATTCACAATGCTTGACATAATACAAACCAAGAACGAAAACGAATAAGAACAAAAACGGCTAAGAACAAAAAACTCAGATATGCTCCTGACTCAAGTCAATGCAATGACATCTAACATCAACTGAAGGTATTTCCCGAATCAGACTCTGGAGAAGGATCATAGAGTTACCTATACACTACTGATTGGCCGACGATCCCAGCTCGGAGTTTCTAAGGAAGGCGGTTCCAATTAGAAGGTCCAACAGTACTGTCTAGCATGAGCAGAAAGCAATTGGCATTTAGATCGAAAAAGTGACCTCACACCTCATGCGGGAAGCAACGAGGTCTCTGGCGGCAGAGAGGTCGAGCGTCGAGTCACATTCAAGTGACTAGAAAGAGACTGAGGTGTAAAAGTTCCTATAAGACCCACCAAGATCGTTGCAAGGTTGAACTGGATGGGGTCACTTGGGGTGGGGTTACCGGAAATGATCGGCAAGGAGCTGCTCAGGATAAAGGCAGATGTGTTAAATACATGCAGACAGATAGACCGAAGCTAATTATTACCATCATGATAATTATTTCTATTAAAATATTATTTACTGCATCACCAAGCTATTATTATAAGTAGACTAAGCTATTTATAGGTCAGTTAACTTAACCTATAAACAGTCATTTCTAATTAAGAAATTACACACAGGCCTATAATTATTATTATTAGCAGCCTATCATTGGACGGCACCAATCCGAACTGCAGTCAATCAACAATGGATGTGGCAATGCACAATAAATTTATTATTATTATTATTATTGTCTACAACTTATGATAGGCCTACTTATTCTCTCTTCGATAGATCTCGAGATCGAGTAACTTCTGTAACGCCTCAGACTCTTGCGCATTGCAATATGCTAAAAACAGTTTGCCTTATTGCTGCTTACTTACTTTACAACGAACTGTGTGAACAAAGATTTTAGACATTGATCGAGTGAGCGGCAGAATGAATAATAATATTATTACAGATAAACAAGGACTTTGTATCAGAGTCCTGTAGGCTAATACAGAGTCCTTGATAGCTAATAATCAAGAATTCTATATTTATAGTGTACGTATAAATTGTCATTGATAGCTAATTATGAAGACAGAGAATAACAACTAGGCTAACGTGCTATTTACCACAGATTTACGCTCTAAACAAACGAGTCAAATTGCCATTGAAATCAAACTTTATTATGCGATCTATTAATATCATCTAGCCTATGACACGCAGCAAGAATTAAAAAAGAGACTGCATGCAGACATTTCATTAAAGAGAATTCTCGCGATGAAACTCTCCGAGCCACCGCAATGTTGCAGCTTCAAAAGTGAAGATCGATATAGTCAATGGCACATACATGCAGTACGTCATCTCTTTCGATATGCATGCTTCATACGCCTGATTTCATGCACAGTCAACCTAGAGCTATATAAACTGCATTCGCACGCTCGAGCTGGTCATTCGCTCATCCATTGAGCGATAAAGTTGCGTTCTGTTATCCAGATAATATACAACAGGAGACGTAATACGCTGCGCGCCAGAAAAAAAGAATTTACGAAACTCTAAAGAATATAAAGTTGTGACTCGATTAAACATTTCTGCTCCTGATAACAGCTTTTACCTCAAATGCAAACTGTACGGCTTTCCATGTAGCTCAACGCGATAGATGTAGCAAAACTTCAATCAAACTACTAAAAGTAAGCCTACGGCAAATTTACGCTAAAATAAATTCTGCTCTCCGCTGTTATCGTCTAAGAAAATGTGTGGAACATATGAAAGAAGGATGTGAAAGAGGAACTTTATTTTTACACGAACACGCTGTATACGCCTATGTACACTGCCATGTTTACTTTGGCAAGCCGCGTGTAACAAGACGGCTTACACAACAAACTTTCACGTTCGTCTGTAGTTGCCTGTTTAGAATGGCACATATGGGGCTATATAGTATATAGTAGTAACAGACATTGTATATGTTGGAGACGTTCAGCGGGGCGGTTGCAGACACAGTTGTCAATCAGTAGGTCATTCGAAAACCAGGACCCTTTTCTCTGAGCCAGCAGATCGACGAACAAGGAAAAAATATTATGTCCTGCAGTGTATCAGAGAGAGATCGAGAGAGTTAGGCCTACTGTTACTGTAGTCAGTCGATCGGAAACGTATTCGCGTTTGAAAAGAAATCCAGACGCAGCGAAAAATGTTTATTTTCTAATAAAAGCCAAGAAGTTCTTGTGGAGTATTTCTCCCTTCGGCGATAAGTGCTTAGGAATAAACCAGTCTTCTTTTGTTCTCGATCTTTCTCTAGAATTATTCTCCATGTCATCATTCTTCTGCACTTCAGTTCTCTTCTGCATTTCAGTCGACAAACAAATTGCGGAAGCTTTCATAAAGTGTTACATGTACATGAACAATAATATTGATGTTGATGCTGCCACTGCATGACGGCATGCATTGCAGGGTTTGACAGTTTACCAAAAGTTTTAATCCGTATTTATTAGTTAATTAACAAAACTGTTAACATTTACAGCCACTTTGATACAGTTGTTTACAGTAGACCTACAGCGGAAAGATGAGGCCGCAAAAATATATGCCTATTCATAGGCTACGTAGAAGTACAACAGAATTTTTTTAAGCTGCATAGGCCAATTAACATATGAATTGGAAAGTTATGAATTAATGCTGGTACTTATTTATTCAGTAGTATAAAATATGTACCTAGATATTTATTCGGATTTATTCATCTTTATACGATGTTTGAAGACGATTTCAATTGAACCGCCATCTTTTAAATGCAAGGTTATCATCCCATAGGCCTAGATTAAATTAAACAGGCCTAGGTCTAAAAACAGAGAATAAAATGAAGAGAGACGCGTAGGCCTACACGAAGAAGGGCTGACAAACATAAGAAGACGAAACGTAATGTACAAATGTAGTGAACAAATGTAGGCCTAATGTACGAATGTAATGAACAAAAGTAGAGGCCCAATAAGGCGGCTGACTCATTTGACCAGTACAGCCTTGACTTTCGCCAATTTGACCAGTACAGCCTTGACATTCGCCCATTTGACCTATACAGCCTTAAAAATTGAGTGCCCGCACAGTTTGACCAATACTAGCCTTACTTTTTCAAATTCGATGTCTGGCGTAAAAAAGTAAAAAAAAAAAGTAAAAAAAAGTAAAAAAATTTTCTCCGGCGTATACAAAATGGACTACTCGAAGAAAACTGTTACTGAATTACGAAAAATCGCCGAGCGCAGCGGCAAGCATGCATATTTTACAAGACGGTGGATAGCGAAGTTCATTGCTAAAATTGACGTCCACACCCGCGAATGCTACGACGATGAATGCTCATGCAAGAATCCACAGCCGGATCGACAACAAGGGCCAGGCACGATTACCGTCGTTCGTCGTCGGCGCAATGGCAACTCGCCCCCGTGTGATGTTAGTTTGATCGACAACGAGATCATCATCGTTAATTGTCAATGCAATGGCAACTCATGCCTGTGTGATGTAAGAGCGTGAGTGAACTACGACGTAGATACGGGATTACAATATCGCAAACGATTTTACACCGTTGGTTTATAATCGTTTTCGGATCAATCGAATATTATTATTTTTTTTCTCCGGCGTATAGAAAATAACTGAAAATGGAATATACCGCTCGGCCTAAAGACAAGAGATCCCAATATAAAATGGACTACTCATCGTATAATCTGAAAGAATTACGACAAATTCCTAAACAGAGAGGACAAAGAGGATACTCGAGTTTGCGAAAAGCGGAACTCATAGCGTTCATATCGCAGGGAGATCGACTAGGCGCTCGGGCTCAGGTCAACAAAGCACAAGCGCATACTCCCGCCACTGTGCGAGAATTGCGAGAAATTGCGAAAAAGAGAGGTGTGCGAGGATACTCGAGATTAGCAAAAGCGGAACTTACGGCATTCTTGACTACTACTTGGAAATTTTTGCATCCGGGGAAAAATAAAATAGTTTTTTCGGATTGGCTGACTAGCGAGATTAGTCGGTTACCTCCGCAAATAAAACCGCCCATTCATAAGTTCAAACTTCGAGAGACTGCGACGGCTATCAAAGGGTTTACAAAAAGATACACGATCGATGGCGACAACGGGATCGATGTTGCAACTTTTCTCAAGGCTGTAAGACCGCATGTAGTTAGGCTGCTAGGGAAAAATCGCGGGGTAAAAGTTCAATTCGATCTCATGTGCGAAATGGAGAAAGTAGATATGAAAACCGGCGAAGTAGTAACGGCTGAGCCTAATTTCAAATCAAAGAGTGATATTATTTTAGAAGCAACCGATGTGAGGGAAATATATGCCAACGCAGCGGATAAAATTAAGGAGAGCATGGCAAGTTTTCAGATGCGGGGGAGTAATTGGAGATTCAAAACCGTTTTGAAGTTGGATATCGATACAGTGGTATACAAACCATTGAAAGGAAGTTCTTATATTCCACTTCCAGATTATTTAGCGAATAAAAAGGCTATTATTAATATGAAGAACGAAGACGATGAATGCTTCAAGTGGTGTGTAACGAGGGCTGTAAACCCAGTCGACAAAAATACAGAAAGAATTACGAAAGAATTAATTAGACAGTCTGAGGAACTCAATTGGTCTGGTATCGAATTCCCCGTAGCAGCGGATGCTAATGTGATGAGTAAGTTTGAGCGAAATAATAATATTAGTGTTAATGTTTTTGGTTACGAGAAAGAAGCGAATGTATTCCCACTATATATATCAAAGCATGAGAATGATAGGTGTGTAGATCTATTACTCATTTCTGATGGGGAAAAGAAGCATTATTGCTGGATCAAGAATTTTAACAGATTGCTAGCACTACGAACAGAAAAATCCCATAATTCAATGCACTATTGCAGAAGATGTTTAATCGGTTTTAGAAAGGTAGAATCGCTTCGCAAACATACTGAGTACTGTTCGCAGCAGGACGCCCAACGAATAGAACTTCCGGAACCTGGGACTATGCTAAGTTTTACACATCACTATAGAAAGATGCGCGTACCGTTTGTGTACTTTGCCGATTTTGAGTCGTTCATCAAACCTATCGGTACATGCCAACCCGTTCCTAGCACGTCTTACACCAACAAGTTTCAAAAACATACGCCCAGTTCGTTTTGTTATCATTTGAAATGCTTCGACGATGATGTTTATTCTCAAGAGCCTGTGAGGTTTACAGCTGAAAACGAAGACGATGATGTCGCTCAGAAATTCATAGACAGTCTTGAAGAAAATGTGAAACGAATATATAACCAGTTCAAATTCCCAAAGAAAATGATATTCGGAAAGAAAGAGGAGGTGCTCTTCGACTCGGCTACTGTTTGCCATATATGCGAAGGAGAATTTATAGGCGAAGAAAAACCGGTACGAGATCACTGTCATTTGACTGGAAAATTTAGAGGTGCTGCTCACAACCTTTGTAATCTGAAATACAAAGTCCCCAAGTTCTTCCCTGTCGTATTTCACAATTTGACAGGTTATGACAGCCATTTATTTATCAAGAAATTACGAGGTGAACACGGCGAGAAAATCAAATGCATTCCCTGCAACGAAGAAAAGTATATCTCATTCAGCAGAGAGGTCGTCGTCGATAAGTTTGTAGACGCAGATGGAAAAGAGAGAGAAGTCAAGCGCGAATTACGTTTCATCGATAGTTTAAGATTCATGCCCCAGAGTCTCGACGCGTTATCGAAAAATCTTCAGAAAGATCAGTGCAAGAATTTAGGGAAATTTTTTGAAGGTGAGAAGCTGGATCTTTTACTCAGAAAAGGTGTTTACCCGTATGATTACGTCGACGGTGTTGAAAGATTAAACGAAACTGAGTTGCCATCGAAACATGCCTTCTATTCAAAACTAACCGATTCGGGTATTAGTGAAAAAGATTACGCGCACGCGAAAACGGTATGGGACAAATTTGAATGCAAAACATTACGCCAATATCACGACTTGTACAATTTATCGGATGTTCTATTATTAGCGGATGTCTTTGAAAACTTTAGAGATGCCTGTATGAAGCACTACAACCTAGATCCCGCGTGGTATTATACTTCGCCTGGACTTTCTTGGGACGCGGCGTTGAAGACGACTGGTGTAAAGTTGGAGTTGTTGAGTGACTACGATATGTTGCTGATGATCAAGCAGGGAATACGAGGAGGTGTCAGCACGATTTCAAATCGATACGCGAAAGCGAACAACGAGTACATGGGAGAAGCTTTCAATCCCACCCAACATTCAGTATTCATTCCATACTTGGACGCGAACAACTTGTACGGATGGGCGATGAGCAAACCGTTACCAACTCATGGGTTTGAATGGATGAACGATGACGAATTGAATGATTGGAGAAACATTACCGAACGAGATGGCGCGGGATGTGTGTTAGAAGTCGATTTAGAATATCCAAAGGAATTGCACGACCTGCATAATGATTATCCTCTAGCTCCTGAGAGTGTAAAACCTGCGGGATCGAATGTCTCAAAACTAATTCCAAACTTGAATGACAAAGTAAAGTACGTCGTTCATTACGAAAATTTAAAATTGTATGAAAGTCTCGGATTGAAAATCGTAAAAATACATCGAGGAATAAAATTCGTGGAAAGTGCCTGGCTGAAAAAGTATATCGATCTGAATACCAACCTGAGAACGAAAGCTACGAACGATTTTGAGAAAGACTTTTTCAAGCTGATGAACAATAGCGTTTTCGGTAAAACAATGGAAGCTATCGAGAATCGAGTTGACATACGATTGGTGAGTGATGAGAATGAAGCTATCAAGCTAGTCGCGAAAACTAATTACGACAGACGAACGATTTTCGATGAAAACCTCATCGCCGTTCACATGAAAAAGACCAAGTTGTTTTACAACAAGCCGATATATCTAGGGATGTGTATATTAGACGTCAGTAAGACGCTCATGTATGATTTTCATTATAATTACATCAAGGCCAAGTACGGAGATAGGGCCAAGCTATTATTCACCGATACCGATTCTTTGGCGTATGAAATTAAAACGGAAGACTTCTACAAAGATATTTCCCGCGACGTCCAAAGTATGTTCGATACTTCAGACTATCCGAGCGATCACCCGTCGGGTATAGAATCCGGCGTTAATAAAAAAGTGGTTGGTATGTTCAAAGACGAGGCCGCGGGAAAACAGATTGAAGAATTTGTCGGTCTGCGATCCAAGTTGTACTCTTACAAAATGGCGGGTGAAGACTACAAGAAATGTAAAGGAGTGAAAAAGAACGTCGTCAAGAAATCAATCACTCACGCAGATTACAAAGACTGCGTGTTTACGAAAAGACAACAATCGAGAGCGATGAACGTCATTCGATCCTACCGCCATGAAATTTACACCGAAGAAGTAAATAAAATAGCTCTGTCTGCCGACGACGACAAAAGAGTAATAATGGACGACGGGATCCACACCCTAGCCTATGGGCACTACACGCTGAAAACTAAACAAAATAAAGAATAATTTACACTAATATAAAATGGATGCGGCAAAAAAAGTGTGTACCAAATGCAAAAAAGAAAAAAGCTTGGACGAATTTCACAAAGATAACTCACAGAAGAGTGGGTATTACCCCAGCTGTAAAATTTGTAAAAATGCCAAAGTGAAAGAGCTTGCACACAAATACGCAAGACAGGAAATTAGGGAGACAAAAGACACAAAAGTTTGCAGCCGGTGTAAGGTAAATCAGAACATATCGGGATACGTCAACAATC
The DNA here is from genome assembly GCA_945859605.1 of Lumbricus rubellus. Classification (NCBI taxonomy): domain Eukaryota; kingdom Metazoa; phylum Annelida; class Clitellata; order Crassiclitellata; family Lumbricidae; genus Lumbricus; species Lumbricus rubellus. The sequence continues at coordinate 22,042,311 of OX243816.1, read as the reverse complement.
GATTTAAAAAAGATGGAAAGGCGAATGAATGCAAAAATTGTAGGCGAAAATATTATCTCGCCTGCGTAGAAGCCCGAAAGCTCATTAGTTTGTGAAACATCTAGATGAAATATTAAAATGAGCTATACAACTGTGAAAAACATAAATGTCGAAGGTGTTATTCTCGCAAATCATCCGTTGACGAATTTTGAGCTACTAGATGCCGCGAAAAAGCTCAATATCCCTAATTTCCGGGGAGTATTTCTCAGAGACGAGCTGCCGAAGAAACCTAGACGGACAGAATGCGGGATATTGAATCTAGACGATTCTAATGGAACCGGCTCGCACTGGGTCGCTTTTTCAAAAAACGGCAAGGACAAAATATATTTCGACAGCTATGGCCTGTCCCCTCCTACAGAACTGGTAAAGTATTTGCAGAGTCCTGTGTACTACAATAGCGAGCGCGTGCAGCCCGACAACGAAGTGTTTTGCGGTCATCTATGCCTGCACGTCCTGAAAAAAACATGTAAAGATGGGGTGAGTTTTCAAGAAGTTATAAACAGCCTGCATTGAAAATTATATTCAGATGTAAAAAATGCCTGTTGATAAATTTGGACATACAGATTCGGGATCTACACAAAGAGTAATTGCCGGCGGAGTTACTGAAAGTCAAGTAAATAGTACTTTTCTAAGGCTGGATGGAGCAAACCCCGCGACTGGAGATCTAAATATGAGTGGTCATACTATTAGAGGTCTGCCTACAACGAATACAGCGAATACAGCGAATACTCCGGAGGCGGGAATAGATGAGGCTGTGAGTCGGGGGCAAGTAATAGATTTACTGCAGAATCACGACGACGTCCCGACCGACAATAATCATTTGACGAATAAGAAATACGTCGATGAACAACTTACTTCGAAAGTGGCGGCGGTGGTAGGGCCCGCGGTTAGTGCTTGCAGTTCAACTCAACAGGCTATACTCGCTAGAACTCACACTGCAGTTACTTTTGACGTAATAAGATGCGGTACCGCAAGACACGGTATTGAACAGGGTATCGGAACGACTTCTTTCTTCCCCAGTAAAGCCGGGTACTATATCGTTTCGGCGTACATAGAATTTTGTAACAATAGTAATTCCGCGTATGGCACCGTCCACCTGTATAAAAATGGGGTGTTGTACATGCAAATTGCGGGCGGAGGGGCTACGGGAGGTTCGTACAACCATTCAACCGGTAGTGCAGTAGTTTTTCTAGACGAGTTCGATTACGTCAACATACACGCTTTTTCATCTATCGCTACGCGCATATTAGCTAGAGACTTTTCAGCGGTATTCATACGGCCCTAATTAATAAAAATTATTATATTCAAAATGCCTGTTGATAAATTTGGTCATACAGATTCGGGATCTACTCAAAGAATAATTGCTGGAGGTGTTACGCTGTCCCAAGTAAACAGTACTTTTCTAAGGTTAGATGGCGCAAATCCGGCGACTGGGAATCTAAATATGAATGGCCATCATCTCGTAGGGTTACCGACTGATTACCCTTTTACAGGTAACGGGGGTGACGCTATTAGTTCAGCCCAGGCTACTGCCCTAGTCGTTGATAAAACAGCGGATATCGCCCCTAGAGATTACGTTTCGGGTATGAGGGTATCCCCGGGCAATCTAGTGAGAAATACGACGAGCGGTATTACATATAGGTTCGAAGGAACGGCTGGAGCTATAACAGCGGCACCAGCATTGTCCCCGAATTGGCGGCCTACAACCGGACCGGCTATTTGTGTGTTGAGAGAGGGTGACGGAGGAGCATCCGCAATCGTAAGTGGTGGCGGCGCATTCTCGGGCACATATGCAACGCATGGTGGAGCATTCTCAGGCGCATATGTAATGCACCATCAATTAACGGTCGTTGCTATCAATACGGATTCGGCGTATACGACGTCCTTGGGCTTAATAACTATTCCTCGTACAGGCGTATATCGACTTAGTGGATACGCGAAATTCTTGATAGGAAATGACATTCCGAGCGTAAAAACAATCAGGGTTGCGTATGTCAAAGACGAGATACATAATAACGAACTTTTTGAATACACGGTGGGCGGGCAAACAGCCGACATCATAGTATCGCTCGTATTACCAACCGTCGCCATATTTTTCAACGCCAACGATAAGCTCGGTATGAAGGTATATTCTGCCACATCCGGAAACACTCCAACAGCCGGTCGCCTTCTTCTCAGGGCCGGAGCCGGATTGCAGGTCGAGTTTTTGTACTAGGTAACCGTAGATACCTATCGTTCATATACGCGCGATAGGTATCTGTAAGTCTCATTATTCTTCAACGTTATCTTTCTTCAATATACCACACTCATTTTCTGGCCATCCGATTGAAACCTCAGTAACTTGTCTGAAATCACCACTGCGTATGCTTCCGTATTAGCCAGCGGCGCCGTATTGAACGTACCCTTGATCTGGATATCGACCACCGATGACTTCAGACGCTCGGATTGCTTGCTCACGTCAAACACCATAATCGGAAACAAATCTTTGAAGTCCGAGGGCGTGATATTGCATTGCGTCATTAGTTCGTCCATTCCATAGTATTTTTCACTGAACGCGGCTGCTGCTCGGTACGCCCGCGAGAATTGTTGATTCGGAAATGATAGATTATAGTCGACAACTGGGTATCGGTCCTGGTTCATCATCACGAACATGTTCTTCAGATCGCAATGATCGAAAACGGATGGATTGCGTAGTTGATCGCCGCTTCTGTCGGTTTGAAAACCCAAGATGATGTACCTAGGCTTCTCAGGTAGTGTCTTGACGCTAAGTCTCCAGCTAAAATTAGTCGACTGTGCGACGGAGGTGGTATCGCATTGACGGGCTCTGTACGCAACTGGCAGCGACGCTTTCGATTCGATCGTTTTGTACAATTGCATCTTCTCCATATCCGCGGGAATAACGTGAGGCATGAACCACGAGATTTTATCCAGCCTAACTTTCCCTGCATCCGCTGCGCCCGCGCCGGCGAGTCTAAAAATTGCGTCATCATCGGCTTTACGAACAAGTGTTAGCGTATGTTTCACACCAAAAACAACCTTGTCGTAATCATCGCAAAATCCGAAAATATGCTTCAATGGAACTACAAAGCTGAAAGTACCTTTGGCATTTGGTTTTTGAATTATATACGACTGTCTCACGGCGAAACCTTGATTATTCGCGATAGCAGCCGTCGCTCCGCTGTCCTTGTACCACAACTGATTCAAACCTTGAGCTAGTTGAAAATCATTCGGGTATTTGAGTAATCCGAGCATCGTCGTTGCCTGGCCTGGGTGAAATATCGATTCAATTTCCTGATTCGACAGGGAATACGAAATTTGGCTGAAAAGATGCATGAGCCCATTATTCGTAAGAGTTGCTTCATCGGCATTGACGTAGAAGGTGGTGGGGTTGTCCGCCTTCGTCAATCTACCCTCGAACAGCAGGTAAGATTCCGCTGGATGACAAAATAGATCTTGAAGTTCGATGTTTATTCTAATCTCGCCGGAGGTGTTTAGATTCGCCCCCGATATCGGCTCATACTCGTACCATTCGTAGCGTTCGACGCTTTCATCGCTCAATGGTTGTTCGGTAAATCTTAGAATATCAGATGATTGCATTTTTACTACTACGCGATAATATTTTTTACGCGACCTTCATTCCGGCGCCGTTTAGCGAGCGTACTAAATCTTGTATCGACATGGCGCCGTTCTTCTTCAGACCATCCCCCATCATCAGATTATTAATATTCGAGATATTCGGGATATTTGGGCTCGACCCGACGCCACTCAGCCGCTCTAAAATTTGTCTAGTTCTGGCGTAATTTTCTTGGAGGTGGGAGTAGGCGCGGGAGTCGCAAACAGTTTGGCCACTGCTTTGTCTACTAATCGTTTGCCAGCGTCGATTGCGGTTGTTTTCCCAACATCGATGGCCTTTTTCCCAATTTCTTTCGCCGCGTCTTTACTCGCGTTGAGAGCGGTCGTTGCTAATTGTTTGGCGGCGTTCGACGTTACTAGTCGTTTGAAAAATCCCGAAATTGTATCGAATATTCCCGATCCTCCGATAACGTATTGTTTTCTATACCTCCTTCTATTAATGACTTGCATTTTTTCTGCATTTTACAATGTCATCATTATATTTTTGTAAGCATCTTTACTCAGCACTTCCTGCCTCAATAACGCGTCGCACATCGCCACGATCTCGTTTCTCACGCCGGTATTACCTGCTTTGAAGCTTTGAAATCGTAGTTCTAGCTGTTTCGCTAACACGTTTGGATCTTCGGAAATAACAATTACACCGCCCACGCCTTTACCCACCGCATTACGAGTCCTCTTTTCCCATATCGGCTTGATAATTTCTCTATATTTGACGCTCGCAGATGCTTTGGGTTTGTTGGGATTTTTGGGCTGTCTGATAGCATCCGTCGCGAGTAGAATCTCGGCGTAATCGTCTCTATCATTATTATCGTATATCGACGTGTTCGGCTGTTTCATCGTCAACAACTCCCAAAGCCCCGGTGTTCCGCTATACGTCTTATTTCCAACCGTCACATCATCTCCTTGAATAAAAATCGGAGTGTCGCCGATGTAGAATTGACTATTTTTTGATCGTATTCCGAACGTCGTGTCTACGATTTTTCTATCGGAGGCGTATTGATGAAGGTACTTGGTGGCTACATCACCTAATTCTAAAGTTCTAATATCCTCAGTCGGATCGTCGCTATACGCTTCTATCGAGGGATACTGAGGAAATTGAATCTTCAACGAAGCGGGTAGCGTCTGTAGTGCGTTTGTAGTAGCTATCGAGTTTTCTTTGATGGCGGATAGTAAGACATTTTGCTCTTTGGAAATTGCGGATTGCGAATCGACGATAGGCTTGTACAGCTTGGTTAGTTCTTGTTGCAGCCCCGAATCCCCCAATCTCTCCGATAAAAAGTTCTGTTGGATATTCTTCTTGGATTTCAGAAACTCTTCGACTATGAAATTTCTTTTCGCCGGGTCATCTATCTTTAGAAACCACATTTTTAATAAAAAATTTAATGTTTTTCGACATGTTTTCCGACGTGTTTTTCGACGTGTTTTTCTACATGTTTTTCGACATGTGTAAAAACACAAGTTAGACGTATTTTCAGACATAGCGACATAGGTCTACATAGGTCTACAAAACTCTACAAGTCTACATGATTTCATACATGTTCACGTTAGTCGTCTTTCTCACAGATTCGGTATTTTTCTCAAACATGCTTTGAAAGGACTGCCTGACTTCCTCTCTTCCCCGATCGATGAGTGATTGTTTCGTTTCCTCGTCCATCGCGTCTATCGCAACTTTCGACTTACTTTTGATTTCTTCTTTCATGCCATTGAATTTTTCAATCTCACTTAGAATCAGAGAATATTCCTCGTCTGAAATGTGATCATCCACGAGAGCTTTTGAAATATGGTCGCTGATCGTGTTGAGCTTCGCATCAGCTAGCGTTTTGATCTTTTCATGCTTCTCCGCCTTCAGGGCGAGCTTTTTACAGATTCGGCTGCCAATTATACTCAATAGCCCCGCACCTAGCGCTGTCCCTTCCATAGCAATAGCGATGGGGGTTGCAATTATGGTGGCTAGTACACCGATTCCCGAAATTCCGAGCCCCATCGTGATCGCCATGAGGACGTTGTCTACTACGCCGATTACGCTCACACTTCTATGGTACTTTTTACTCAACGCTGCTCTTTTGTCGCGTTCTTGCTCGATCTCCTTTTTGATTTCGCTAATCTTCTGAAGTCGATACGTTTGTGCGGACCCTGCGGCTATTTGTATTTCACCTTCTGGCGCGGAGGGTGTTATATTTGTTAGGTTTGGATAGAGTTTGATGCCTTCGTATTCCATTCTTTTATTTATTAGCAATATATATTTTTTACCGCAGATAATTTACACAGCATAGCGAATCTCCTTCGTTTATTGTTACTGCCGAATCGGAGTTGTTTTGAATGGAAACTATGATATCATCAATCACATCTTCTGAAATCACTCCGTCTAGTAGGCTGCATCGTCGTTCTTTGATAGCCTGTCTGAGGGAAACGAGACAAAGACCGGCCGCCATTTCTACACCGAGTCCAAGCCTTAGCGTATTTGCTGTCTTTGGTTGTATCGTGATATCATTTTGCGAAAAAATCTCCCATCGCAGACCCCCTAGTTGTCTTACTGGGGTGCGGGTAACACCGCTCGTAATCTTCCAAAAGACTGAAACGGGCTGCGTTCTAACCTCTACCGGTCTAGTTGGTTTAGTTCCAAATTTGTGTATTGGCCTCGACATTTTACATATGATAATTTATAATATCATGCCGAGAATCGGAATGTTTCGAAACGGCGAGTTGGGACCGAGCAAAAGTCCTTCGCCACTCACATAGCCCGACCCTGTTTTCATGTAAAGCCCGGATCCCATTATCGATGCGCCTTTTTGCCACGGAGACAAGTACAACCCGGATCCGGCCGCTCTTATTTTGCACGCTATGTCACCTTTCTTGACATACATTACGCCCGAACCGCTGATTTTATCGACAAGTTTCGATCCAGCCGCAGCACCTAACCCACCTAATGCGCCCTGTGCTAAACTTGGCAGTACGCTACCAAGAAGGAACCGTCCCGCTGTCGCTAGAAACGGAAGTATAGCGCCTATGAATCCACCTTCGACTTTCTTGTTGTTCTCCAATTGCGTTTTACTCATTTTAATAATCATGCCAGTTCCTTTTTGGTAGGCAGCCGCCATTTTATTGATTTGCGCCTGGGTGAGAGCCAAAACGTGTTCGCCATTCAAATCATCGTGCGATAGTTTGATACTCACGCCGCTCCCCGCTTGAAGTGATCTTTTAATTTTGTCTTGTTGCGCTTCTGAAATATTAACTTTTACGCTCGTGTAACGATTCATTTTATTAATAAATTACAAAAACTTTCAAACTTCCCTGATGTGAAATCGAATCGCCAATTCCTCACCTCGAAGATTTAGTAGGTTCCCGTGTTGGTCTGTGAGCCTCGTTTCCATCGTTGAAATTGTAGATAGCAAAATCGGGAGATATATCAAATTATGCGGCACTTCGATAATCTTGTAACCCGGGCCTACGTTTGGGAAAAAAGAATATATCACGTTTTCCGATGTCCCGTTAGTGTACGAAGACCCGATAATGTCGCTGGTCACTCTCAGGCTGCTTACACTCATTATATTTACCAAGTTCTCTGATTCGTTGTATCCCGCCGAATAGATCCATTTGTCAAACCCTAGAACCTTTCCGATCGAATTCTTTGGCGTAAAGTCAACCATATAATCTGCTTCTATATTCACCACAGACCTCAGAGTATTGGTGTTTGGCGCTATTGAGATACAGTAATTTCCATTTACTCCGTCGAAATGTCCATTCCCCTTCATCACTCTCTGTATATATTCGTTGATATCCGTTATTTCATAGCAACCCTCTGGAACTGCAATGTTTACCCACTGTGAGTCGCGATTTGGCGAATACCGAAAGACGTTGTTTGTCGCGTCGATATTTGGAAAAGAATAGTACGTCTCGAGGGCAACTAAGGCCATTTCATATTTCTTATTCTTCTCCAGTTCGAGTAGTGGATTAAACTTCGTTCTGATTCGCGTGCTCTTTTCGCTGAGAAAAATGGAAAATGATGTTTTTGGTTCCGTGTTGCAGGCCGTCTTTTCCGTGTTTTCGGATATCTGTTTGAGAAGCGATGATTCCATTTTTACTATACAACACAATTTTACAATGGCGGATCCTCGATTATATAAAATTCGTCGAGTCCGCATCGGTATTTACCATTGTACTTGTCGCTAGTCAGGTCTAAAACCACGAATCCATGAGGCTGTTCCCATACTGTTTTGCATAGTTTTCGAAATTCATCTTTCGGCATGTCTGTACTCACGTGATCGTTGTAAATATGATTACAATTTTTCAGGTCTTGTTTGAACAGGCAAATAAAGTTCGCATTTTCTCTGATTGTTTGGCGCGGTAATTTGAAATAATTCTGGGCGAGGTAAAAACAATCTACATTACTATGCCTCCCCCGATTGTAATACGTTTCACATTTGTTTTGTTTTTCCAATTGAAGATCATCAAAAATCATCAGGTTCTTCTTTTCAGCGCTCAAATCTCTCGGGTCTGGTACATCATCGGCGCTCTCAAAGAACTTGGCAATTATATCGGATTTAGCTTCTGAGTTTTTTGCCATTTCCTCCATAACAAGGTCTGGTGACGCATTTAGGCCCACGATTTCATCTCGGTGCTCGAACAACCGAACGATCGCTGCTTTCGGTAATTTTTCTTCGTATGCTTTTTTGATAATACGATATTCCGGTTGAAACAGAGAAGTGCCGAATACTTGTAAGTTATTATAATCCAACCAGTCTGGCCTGAGTAAAAGATTGAGAAGAAGCGTTGTTTTTCCACACGCCGATTTCCCAACTACCAAACCACGTATGCTTTTTGGTAACAACGGATTATTGAATCTTTTCGAGAGCGCTGTGCCCCAACTCATATCTCTAATCTCCATTTTTAAAAATATATATTATTAAAAACGAAATGTATTGCGTAAAATGTAAAAAACAGACCCAGACGACAGATGTGCAGAACGCCGTGGCTAATAATGGGAGATCGATGCTCAGAGGTGTTTGCGTCGTATGCGGGAAAACAAAAACTCAATTCGTGAAGGCGTCCGCTGTTGCGCAAGGTGGGGATCTAGTTAGTTCACTGAACGCTGCCACTAGCAACATTAAATTACCTTGGGCTAAATTTCCGGGCGAATTACATTTGCCAGGCCATCAGTTTACTGGTCCCGGTACTAGACTAGATTTGCGTCTGAATAGCAACGAAACCCCCAAAGATTGGAGCAAACCTATAAACAGGGTAGATAGCGCGGCATATATTCACGACCTGGCATACAATCAACACACTGATACGGCTTCTAGGAATGTCGCTGATAGAGTAATGATAAACCAGTTGAATAATATACCTAATCCAAGCTTGCGGGAACGCGTAGAGAGGGCGATAGTCAAACCCATCTTGTCAGCTAAAACAAGCCTAGGTTTAGGTTTAAAAAAAGCCCAGAATTACAGCAGGACCTGAAATGGACTAATCAATTAGCGAATGAATTACACAAACCAGTAGTAAGACATTTTAGGACGAGGCGGGTCCGTGTTGGCGGGATTGACCAGATTTGGGCGGCTGATCTAATCGACATGCAGGCTTTCGCTAGAGATAATGATGGCGTGAAATTTCTATTGACCGTCATAGATGTATTTTCCAAGTATGGGTGGATCGTTCCATTACATGACAAGAGTGGGAAGTCTACAGCTGATGGTTTCGTGAAGATACTCGGGGGCGGTCGACAGCCAGTCAAAGTTTGGTGCGACAAAGGGAAAGAATTTTATAACAAAAATGTAAAGAATTTAGTCGAGTTGTATTCTACCGAGAACGAGGGCAAAAGTTGTATCGTAGAAAGATGGGTGCGTACGATGAAAGAGAAGATGTTCAAGTACTTCACAGCTAATTCAACTAGAAGATATATCGATGTATTAGATGAGATGGTTAGTAATTATAATGTCACGAGACATTCTTCGATCAAAATGACCCCCGCGAAGGCTAGTATGAAAGTGAACGAAAAGACTGTATTTATGAATTTATACGGCGACGAGATTTCAGAGCCTATTGTACCAAAGTTTACAATCGGCGATCGGGTCAGAATAACTAGGAAGAAGAATATTTTTGAAAAGGGTTATACGACTAGATGGGTGGAGGAGGTCTTTGCAGTATCCCAGGTTCAATACACAGATCCGCCAACTTACAAGATTACTGATTCTGCGGGTGAGGAAATACAAGGCTCTTTTTACGACCAGGAGCTACAGAAAACAACTCAAGAAATATTTAGAATCGAAAAAGTGATTAGGAAACGCGGGAAGAAATGTCTCGTGAAGTGGTTGGACTACCCAGACTCGTTCAACTCGTGGATCGAAAATGAAGACTTGGTGACATTGTGAGACGATTATGAAAAATATGTCGTGTTTGGAGGAAAAAATAATATTTGATTGATCCAAAGACGATTATAAACCAACGGTGTAAAATCGTTTGCGATATTGTAATCCCGTATCTACGTCGTAGTTCACTCACGCTCTTACATCACACAGGCATGAGTTGCCATTGCATTGACAATTAACGATGATGATCTCGTTGTCGATCAAACTAACATCACACGGGGGCGAGTTGCCATTGCGCCGACGACGAACGACGGTAATCGTGCCTGGCCCTTGTTGTCGATCCGGCTGTGGATTCTTGCATGAGCATTCATCGTCGTAGCATTCGCGGGTGTGGACGTCAATTTTAGCAATGAACTTCGCTATCCACCGTCTTGTAAAATATGCATGCTTGCCGCTGCGCTCGGCGATTTTTCGTAATTCAGTAACAGTTTTCTTCGAGTAGTCCATTTTGTATACGCCGGAGAAAAATTTTTTACTTTTTTTTTACTTTTTTTTTTTTTACTTTTTTACGCCAGACATCGAATTTGAAAAAGTAAGGCTAGTATTGGTCAAACTGTGCGGGCACTCAATTTTTAAGGCTGTATAGGTCAAATGGGCGAAGGTCAAGGCTGTACTGGTCAAATTGGCGAAAGTCAAGGCTGTACTGGTCAAATGAGTCAGCCGCCTTATTGGGCCTCTACTAACAAATGTAGGCCTAATGTACAAATGTAATATACAAATGTAATGTATCGTAGTCGAATGGCAAAAAGTAAATTCAACGCTAAGTTTAGTTTACGGTAACGATTTATAAAATTTAGGGAGACTGAGGAAGAACAGCAAGAAATACAAAGAAAAAAAGCTAGGCATAAAGACACTGAAACATCAATGGCGGATCCTATAGGGTTAAGACGTAGACAGATTTCATTTGGACCCAGGTATATTGCTTTGCAAAAAATCTTTTTTACTTTTCTTTTACATTCGTCTTCCTTCGACCAATTTTCCTGGTTTCTCAGTATTAACTTTTTATTCAGTTTTTATTCACTTTCCACATCTCCGTAACGTCTCTTTTCCAATTTTCGAACTTTATTCTTTCTTTTACTACTTTCTTACGGTGCAACTGGGCCCACAAAAAGGTCCCACATCCGTATTTTTTACTCCAGTTTAAATGTTTCTTCATGTCTTTGTGTTACCTTCGATTAAGTCGGTTTCGAGACAAATGAAAGCCACGAAGCACATGATTCGGACCGGATTGCCTTAAAAGCAGCTCCTGCAATGCATTCGCCTTCTGGTTAAAGTAAAGAAAGAATGCGTCATGAACCTCTACAGTAAAGTTCCAAAAACAAGGGCGATAATATAATATGTCTGCTAGCACTGAGCTCCTATCACCAGATGGCGTAGCATCAGAGTAAATTAGATCCTTCGACTGAAGAGGCGCCGCAGCGACATCTCACGGCGAAGGAGGACGAGGAGATTCGTCTTTTGTGTTCCTCCTTCAAATCGCTCATTCACTCTTCCTGCTACTGCTCCTCTTCCTCCTCCTCCTGATCCTCCTCCTCCTGCTCTTCCTCCTGCTCCTCTTGCTCCTCTTGCTCCTGCTCCTGCTCCTCCTTCCTCTCCCTGTTACTCTCCATTGTTATCGTCCATGGACTACAAGGTGTATCTTTATAAATGTATAATGTTTACGGATACATGCAAGTATATAATTATTAGGTAGAATTCGAACACTCTTTCCGGCAGATAAAATAATTATTCTTTGACGTCGATGTATTCTTCTGTTTTTCTGACAGTAATTTCCACAATGAATATTCACGGTGAATTACCACTCTCTGTCTCTCCTGTGACAATCTTCTCTGTCTATGTATGCAATGATTCTCTGTTGGACGCATGTCTCTCTCGGCTGATGCCATAAGGTCCATCTACATGTATCTAATCTGACGTTGTATCGATCTGCAGCAACTTTCTTTCCAGAATGTCAGATGGATCGTTTTCATCGTCTCATCCGATTCAGATCTGCTTATTAATGATCGAAGATCCAATCGGAACCACAGCAGAATACTTGAGTCAACAAAAATGTAGCAAGTGTCTCGGTTTGTCATAGCGCCGCAATAAAGCCAATGACAGCATTTATACATTTCCAATGATCAACGCTGGAAATGGGTTTGCACCGCTGTGTATAATAACTGTTCAGAGTCGTTGCACACAAAAATGTTTCAGCAATTCTTGAAGAGGACATTTATACTGCGCCAGTTTGCAAGTCATCAAAAGACGTTGAAACCGACAAAACTCCATCTGGCTGTTGTGGTCTGGAGCCAGCAACAACAATGCTGCACTGACCATTGTTTCAGCAGCAGCAGCAATGCTCCATTGTTTCAGCGGTGAGATGGCAATAGCAACGGCATAATAGCTCAGCAGCTACAACCACGAAGGATGGAGAGAGGGATGGCAGACTCATCAGCCTCACTGTAGCAAGTTAGCATGTGATGCGGTTGATGCTTTTGTTGCCGAGTACTTGGCTTACATGAAGTTGCCATCAAGTTGAACGTTGACGTGTTGACCCTTGTCTGCTCAGAGTCTGCTGGTTGCCTGGTTGGCGACGACAGTTGACCCGTTGACGTCTGCGATCGTGACGTAGTGCGTCTGGTCGATGGTGGCGGCCGGAAGTTCACCTCCGACGAACATCCGCTTGAAAGTGGCGCGAAACTGTCGACTCATTCCACAGTAGATGAAGAAGTTGACTGGATAGCTGAGGAGGATGAAGAGGTTGATCCACAGCGGGGCCTCGATGTTCGATTTCTCGTCGATCACTCTCAGATCGAACGTGTTATCAACGATCATGATGATGAATAGGAGCGCCATCGGCAGCTCAACGAGCAGGAACAGGCAGACGACAGCAACGAGCATCAGCGTCGTTAGGTTGCTCTCCGCCAGGCGGCGACACTCCGACTTCCGGTTCTGCTTGAGCAACTGCTGGCGACGCGCCTGCGCAGTGCGCATCGTCTGGATGAGGAGGGCGTTGAGCACGATCAGCATCGTGCATGGAACGAGATGAATGAAGATGACGCGGCACCAGTAGTAGACGTTGTAGTACACGTTAAGGTTATTGTTGACGAACCCGACCATCTCCGGAATGCATCCGGACACGTTCGCTCCCGTTCCAAGGTTCGACGGAACTTCGACCAGGGTGTACTTCGACTCGACGAACCGCGTCACCTGCGAGAGAAAAGCCGCTACATAAAGAACGACGATTGCTTTGACGACGTTGGCGTTCGTGCACCACTTCTTCGCGATGAGTGAGTGGCACACGCAGACGTAGCGATGTGCGGCCAGACCAACGGTCAGCCAGATGGACGCCGTGTGAAAGATCGTCGGTACGTAGTTGGTGAGGCAGTGGAAGGCAAAGCACCAGCCGTAGGGCACGTACTCGCGATAGGCGCCCATCGTGAAGAAGTAGATGTAGCAGGGCAGTGGTGAGACCCCGGTGAGGGTGTCTGACAGCGCCATGCCAACGAGGATCGTGTTGGACGCACTGCGCATGTGCCGCTTGACGAGAACGAGGCAGACGAGTGAGTTGGTGATGACGGTGAAGAGGATGATGGGAGGAGAGAGGAATCCGTAGACTGGAACGGAAAAGACGGACATCATGTTCCGCGTCAACAGGAAAACAGGATCCTCTTCTTCTTCTTCCTCATATTGAGATGAGGAATAATTATTTCCATGGAAAGGTTCGAACGTTGTGCTCGCGTTAACCTCCTTCGCCGCTAGAGGCGCCTGTTCACTTGAGTAACCCTCGTCGACCTCCATTGCTTATTATGAACAGAGTCTTTACAGATATGCAGATCAGCCACCGCTTCAGCCTACCATTAATATAGCGCCTTTTACCCTACCTCCTCCTACTCCTCCTTAAAGCTCACGAAGTCAAGTATAATCAGGTTGTAAACGTTGATGCTTATTTTACGAGAGTATCTATCATGCGCAGTTCGATTAATCAGTCAGACTGCTGCACCCATCTGTTCACCTTGCCATTTTTATAGCGCGTTTATTGACCACTGCGTGTCATTAACGCCGTGAATTGATAGACGTATATCTAGACTACGTGTCCAGCCAGGTCAATGTAAATCTGGCTAAAGTCTGAGGAGTCACGGATGTTAGGTATGAATCGATGGCGCCACTGATTCAATTCCACAGCGAATTATTTCTAAGTTGTCCGGCAACTGGAACACATCAATGACCGCAAGATGCAAAGGTTGACGTACCGGTAAATAACCACAACAATAAAACATGGAACCCTGACATTTGCAGTCTGCTAATGGCTGGATGCTCATAAAATATCTCTCTGGACTTCCGTATATTATCCCCAAGAAATCCCTGTCCAAAGCAGGAACGTGGTCCGCCTTCGTGCTTCGTCCTTCGTCTTTCGTCCTTCGTCCTTCGTCCTTTGCTTCCACAAACAACAATGACGGATTATGTCCTTTGGAGAGAATCCGTAAACTCTGGACTGTCCTTCAATCCAGCGGAGAACGGGAGACAATGCGATGACGGCAAAGAATGAAATCGTAATTATTGGTTTCACTCTACAGGATAGTTTGCCCACAATGTTTATCGAGCTGCACCGCTGCACTAAGTTCTTTCACAGATATTTTTCTGACTTGTGAAGGTCATTCCTGTGACCTTGCAATAGAACTGTTCTGACCTATCGTGACCTTCCGACAACCTCAAGGTCATCAATCGATCAAACCTCCGATGAGTCTGACTGCTGTTGCCTTTCGAGCACTGAAGACACAAAGTAAAACACCGTTGTTTATTGAAATGTCAGAGTACAAGGATTTAAACAAAAGTTATGTGTACATCTACTTCAAGATGATCATGGCAAAACAAAAAAGACCATAGCCAGATAAGAACATTAAGGCGAGTAAGAGAAGAGAACAATAAAGAAAGACTGAAATAGAACCGGTTACATCAGTCTACTTTATATTAAACTGGATTTTTGTTTCACTATTAGCATCTATGCAGGGTAATTTCGTCGACATTTTTGCTACTATGGAGTGGTCGATAGTATCAGTGTGTGCACCGGTGCACCTACAATGAAACCACGACGGCCAAATTAAGATGGAGGTCGTCCCCCAGTGATCAATGTGAATGGGCATAGGCCTACAGGATATAGAGAGAGACAGGTCTGAAGAGAGGAGAAGAGACATTGAGACAGAATAGAGATAGAGAGAGACAGAAAGATAGAAAGACAGAGAGACGGGAAAACAGACAGACAGAAAGACAGACAGACAGAGACACACACACAGAAGAAAAACAAAGAGACAGAAAAACAGAAAGACAGAAAGGCGGAGAAACAGAAAGACAGCCAGAGAGAGAGACAGAAGAAAAACAGAGACAGAGAGAGATACAGACAGACATACATACAAACAGACAGACAGACAGAAAGAGAAGTAGGCTAGAGGCAGTAGGGCAGAGAAATATACGAAGTAGCAAAGATGATATATACATGTATAATAGGCGATGAATGAATAACACAGAAGCCGTTTATATATAAACGCCGTCATCGTCAGAGGAGATTTGATGGATTGCGGTCTTAAGACGACTACAACGACGACGACTACGACGACGATGATGACGACGACGACGACCACCACCACCATCATTGGGGACCGATGCCGGGAATAGAATCTATCGCTAGAGACGGATGAAATGACTTCGTAGAAGAGCAGCTTAATAATTGTCGTCACAAGTCAGATAGCGGTCAAGAGCAATTTAATCCTTACGCTAGATCCGATTCGAGTGTAAGTTTGAGGAGGGTCCTAATTACGGGTCAGTGAGAACGGGTCTTCAAAATCTGCGGGGTTAGAAGCTGATGCTGCTGATGCTGCTGCTGCTGCCAGGGTAAAGATGCATCTAATATTGCATGCAATCGTTAAGGAAAACAGAAGACGCTTAAATGTCACCGAAGACGAATAACGAAGAAAAGATTACGACAAAGACGAGAGACGAAGTTACTGGATGAATCAATAAGTAGCCTAACCGAAACATTTGTCAAATTAATCATTAGGCTACATTAAGACAGTCGTTCTGCATGGTATAGTTCTCTAAGTTTATTCAGATTGAACTAAAGACACAACCGCTTCAATTTAATAAGCTATTAAGCATGCATCGTAGAATTATAGTTTAACTTCTTGTTTCTATATTATGTCAATGGACTTCTCGATCGGATTTAAATCAACTTTATAGGCCGACGATATTTTAAAACCACGAATGCATAATTATACACGACGTCGGCCTATAATACATTGTACATGTAGATAACAATTTATTTACTTGCACTCACATCCCATTGCCTTCGTTGGCTGCAATGGCCGGTGGTCTCAGCTATCATCATCGTCATCGTCATCGTCATCATCATCATCGTCATCATCATCATCATCATCGTCGTCGTCGTCATCATCGTTATCATCGTCGTCGTCGTCGTTGTCGTCGCCAATCAGCCTAATGAAACGCGGCTGGTGTGTGTGAATAATTATGTCCTAAAGTCTCTCATAATTGTTTGTAGTGTTAAACGTTTTCTTCAACAGTTGAATGAAGTGCATTATCGATTATGTATCGAACGAATAACATAATAATGTAATATATACACTCCATCTAAGCCTATAATTATGATGCATTAAGAAAAGTCTACTTTCATGGGGCAGCGAATTTTATGCGTACTCTTCTCCTCGCTCATGACTCATGACTCAAGACTCTTGACTCATGGGAAGAAAATTAATGGTTCCAGGAAATGACCCCGAGTGATGGAGAGAGTTATGACTTGGCCTGCACAGAGCAGGACTCGATGGCGCTAATACAACAAAACGACCTTCTCTGCAGTCGATATAATAATTATAATATCCCGTATATGCAGACTTAGTAGACCTATAATTATATGTAGCTAAGCCAGTTATCTAACGCTCGCCATGCATAAGAATTTCTCCAGCACAATAGTAACTCAAGTGTATTCAAAGAACCTTGATAGTAACTCCTCTAATCAGTTCCGATGAGCCATCCATGGATATGGCTTAACTAAGCGAATCGACCTTGACGCTTCTTAAGGTCTAAGAGATGCATGGTCTGGAATTCAAAGAAACGAGGCCACCGCCGCCTCCTTCGTTGGTGGGCACTGGTCGGGCGATCGACATACAATACATGTATAATTGTATATGTAGTCGAAGTCCCGCTCTAATTCCACCCACCAACCTAGGAGGCTATTATAGGCCTACACGTACATGCAGTAGGCCTGCAGGGCGGAGGATATCAGGTGCACATGCAGACCTGCACCACCCACCGTCTTTGTATAAGAGTTGTCGTCTTATTCTTAATTGCTTCTCTTAATTAATTCTTTTGATTGCTCCGACCTTCGCTCGAAAGCAGCCAAGCGACGACGACGACAACGACGACGACAACGACGACGGCGACAACGACGACGACGACGACAACGACGACAACGACGACGACAACGACGACGACAACGACGACGACGACGACGACAACGACAACGACGACGACGACAACGACGACGACGACGACAACGACGACGACAACGACAACGACGACGACGACGACAACGACGACGACGACGATAGGTCGGTCGATAGATGATTGGAAATGTCTTAATATACCGCAGCAGGCAGATTAACTGCAGACTGCCGCTAAAACACACGTCGTTCGTATTTACATTTCGCCTTCGCTAAAACAAATGCGCAGCATAATTGCGTCAATTTAGGCTATAATTATTATTATTATACTTGTAGGCTCTATTGTATAAATAAAAAGCACACATCTGGACACACACAGACCTATCATTTTATAGACTATAGCCTATGCATAAATACACACATAGGCCTACGGTATATATAAAATTATACATGCATGCGTTACATTGAAGAGTTCAGGCAAAATTACAGAAAAATTGCGGTTATAGGGGATATACTGCGTAGACAATCAGGTTTATATTCTATGCACCCAACAACCCAACAGAAACAATGAAACCCGTTGACGAAATGGCTTCGTTGGTATAAAACAGAGGAAAATAAGATGATGATGATGATGATGATGTATGGAAATATAAACGTACGAATAAACGTACGTGTCTATATACGATCGTTGCGTAAAGCAGTGAGATTGACGACGTAAGAAAATTATTGCGACGGATACATTCGCATCGAGCTGATGTTGCACCCTGCAGTATAGGATATTAAGCTTATATAATATACACATGTATATATACCATATATTATATGTATACATATATCATGCATGTATATATACATCATACATGTATATAGATATATTATATATTGCGATGATCGTGATAAATGAATCTTTCTAGCTTAAGTGATCGATTATCACCGACATCATCAATCGTCTTCCATCAGACGAAGATTCGAGTCTCTGCATGCAGAATTGCAGGCGACGAGTCTCACGACTTAGATATCTGTCAATTCGACGTCAGAATAATCCTCAAAAGAAACAATTGAAGTCGACTCTTCTTTTGTTAATTCAACCAACAACACTGTGGTTTTCTTAAGAAACTTTGGCGCTAAAAATCTTCGTTATTTACATTCAATGCGATCTTTCATTCCAAACTCTATAGCCTGTATAGTTCACTTCGTCCTATTCTATCCTATAGATCTATCTATCTCTATAGCATGCATGAGTGAGTTAAAATTCACGGCAGTCCGAAGCTGTCAATTCACTACATGTCTGAGAACTTTTCAAATATTTCTTCTTTAAATCCACGGCACATGCACATTAGCAGTTAGGGTAGAGTGGGGCAAAAGGCCCACTTTTCAGGTCAATTGTCATATCTCAAAAAGTTATTACACTATAACTATGAAATATGTGCAGGTAGATACATCATTCATTTTGCTGTATAAAAGTACCATAATAATGTCTATCTACAGCATCAGTAATGTGTGGGGATGATTTTCTTTCGACACCCAAAAAGGGCGTCTTGCCCCGTGGGTGGGGTAAAAGGCCCACACGTGTGAGGCAAAAAGCCCATGGGTGGGCGTTTTACCCCGCACTGTGTAACTTTAGTTATAATGCTGAAAAATGAGAACACATAAGATTTATTAGACAGTCCAATAGGCCTACACATGCACTGAAAGTGACCTAAGCACAGCCGAATACGTGCAGAATGTCCCAGGCCTATTAAAAAATACAAAAACTGTCAATAATGTCCATTAGATCTCTCGTAGCAAGTCCCAGCTCACAAGACACAGCTCACTCGATAGACTATCACAGCAGCCGCAGCAGTCAGAAGTAAAAAACACTTGGCAACAAGAATCAGGTGAATCGAGTAACCAAGATCAGGGATGACCATCAAGTATTATAATTTGCGGATTGTCTGTAGATGCACGAGTGAAATCGACAAAATGCTGAAGCCATTTAATGAATAGCTCTGAATCTGTCCATCCGCTTGTACTTGTGTATCCCACAGATTGTGGTGGTGCACCATTGAGCAGAGCTGGAATCATCCTTTTTCGTGGATAGATGAACATTGGTGGCAAAAATGCACCAATCGCACTCATTGCGCATATCACTGTAACGGTTGCGCCTCGCTCGCCACTTGTCACTTTACCAACGGTTCTCTGCCCCTTAGTAGCGATGATTTTCCCTGGACGTTGCACGTTGGTGATTCCAGTTTCATCCATGTTCCAGATTCTTGATGGTGTGCATGGAACATCAACAAGTAGTTGCCTGTAGACGTCAAAGAATTGCTTGACTTTAGGTCTGTTGAAAGCCACTGCACGCGATAGATTTGTTCCCTGTGGCGCACGTATTGAAAGATCTGGATATCTTGAGAAGAACCCAGAGAGCCAGTCCTTCCCAGCCATCTGACTTTTCATACAGAACCTATGATTGATGCCTGCTGCCTCGGCCATGTCAAAAGCAAGACGTCTGACATCTCTTGGAGTGAGACCGTACAAAGCCTTTTCCATATATTTTATATGATTGCAAAGTTCAGATTCAAGGGCAACAGATAGTACTGGCGTATGGCATCCCAACTTCAACACACCTGGCATCGTGGTATGGTGGTCACGATGTCGGCGCAAGGTTCGCGCGGGTATGCCCATCTCCCTACTCGCTTGAATGAGAGGCATGCCCTGACTAAGGGCTTCCAATGCTGTAGCAAGTCTCTCTTCACCATACTCTCCTCTTTCCGACTTTCGCTTGTAGACACGTACCATGATGTAATCTAAAAACAATTCATTGCAGACTCATTTACCATACCCTACCAAAACGATTATCACAATAGCAAGCAAGCGAACAAGAATTTAGCAACAAGCCTACTTTACACGTGGGTCGTTGCGGGGTAAAACGCCCACCATGGGCGTTTCACCCCATATAGAGGGTGGGCGTGTTACCCCAAAAGCCCCGATTTATCTAAAATATTTACAGTGTCGTTATCCTGCAATATCGCTAATACATCAAGATATCATTGAAAACGTCGTTGCGAGCTCTGTCTGTCTGCCCATAACTATATCGAATCGCATACCACTTGCTTTCGCAAATCGTCAAACTGTGAGGTCACAACATTTAGCAAAAGTGTCCAAATAATTAAGAAATGAAATATTTTCACTTACCGCGAACCGAAATAAACAAACTCGATATCAGAAGGTAACTTCAGATGGCGCCAGCATATTATGTATAATTTTATAGCGCTTAAATACTGCAGAGGCTCTACGAAGGCCCTAGGCGTTTCACCCCACCTAGGCCTTTTGCCCCACTCCACCCTACTGTCACTTTGCGCTAACTCAACACAACTCAACCATCTTTGCTCCACACTGTATATACACTGGGATTTAAAAGTATATCATCGGTTTTTTTTGCATCATTCACGTGCGACACTATTTATAAAATAGCCAATGCTTGTCAATTAAACGCTCACGTTTCCTCTCTTTTATGCTAATTAACACAGTCAACGCTGTGGTCGGCATGCATGTATAGTAGTCTAAACTGTGTCAGCTTAAGATCAACCTCGATCACTGCTCTCTATAAACATTAAACACGTTTGCATTTATATTTGCATTTAATATGTTAATTATATACTATTCTGACAGGTAGGAAATGAAATGTGCCGTGAAAGTTAGAACAGATAATCATCATTCTTTATGATGATGTTATACTCTATGGACAACTCTGTAATAAGAATCCACTGCTTCTATGCAATCCTTTTCTGTCCAGTGACTTTGTCTCGTCGCAGTTTCCATCTGATTTCTTTAAATAGGACTTCAGCCTGTTGCAGCAGCGTGAGCTTCTTATTGACTTTTATCCGTTTCTTATTATTTTAATATTGTATCCGTTGGACGTTGGTCTTTCGTTTTCTTACAGGCTCGTATAACAATCAGCTGTATACGATTTCATTTCAGTAGGTCGACGTGTCAGGGTCGTGGGAGTCAATTCCAGGTCGAGGAAATAAAATGTAAAAAGATATGAAAAATTCTGAAGTATTGTTTGCAGGTCATATATGACTAACTTGAGATATAGGAACCAGTTTATGCATCGAATGATCCTATGGATGGTCTCTCATAATGTGTATGAGTTCTTTTGTTTTGTCTATTGTCCACTGCAGGTTATGTGTCTTTCTATTTCGTCTATGCCCATTTCCTTTGTGGTTTCTTTTGTTCGAAGGAAGTATCATTGCCTTCGATTTGTCTGTATAGCACAAAGGCGGAAGAGTTTCTCTGCGCTGTCATGTACTTCTTCGCATCCAAATTAACCAACCCCAGAAATCGATTTCATGTCTATATCGACCTTTTCATTCAGATGATATGACGACATGGGACATCGGTGAGTGCTATAGGACAGAAGCAACTAACAGAAGCAATGGACGACTTGACAGACGACCGCGAATACTGGTAGCGGAGATGACTTATTCGTGACAATCGCCAAGAAATGTCTGGCATAAAGAGCTGATGATGATGATGATGATGATGATGGTGATGATGATGATGATGATGATGGTGGTGGTGGTGGTGATATGATGATGGTGATACGATGGTGGTGGTGATGATGGTGACGACGACGACGACGACGACGACGACGACGATGATGATGATGATGATGATGATGATGATGATGATGATGATGATGATGATGATGATTATGAAGATTGTAAATTGTGATCGTAAACTTTAAAATTCTAAAGCGCTACTTTAATGCTAAGTGCACGCACGGCACAGAGGCCGTTCCTGAGTTTTGGACGAGTTGCATACATGCATGCATGTACATGTAGTTATGCTTAATTTGAGTGGATTCGAGGTTGCGAGAAAAGAAAATAGGTCGAGTGGTCATGAGGAATATGGAACTATCAATGAACCTTTTTTCATTCGCTGATAATATTTGTTCTTAGTCTTTCATTGCTGCCGTATTATAGAAGGCTTTGTTTGCCCACGCTACTTCTTTATGACTGCTGCGAACTATAAGAACACACTTCAGTAGCTGCCACGGCAGTACTGTTGGCTTATACGCTACTAAACTACGTTAAGGGCCACAGAAGGAAACCAGTGTTGCCTGTCTGTTCTTGCACACATTACTTGACTACCGTAAAGGACACGTGCCCAGCAGTGGCTACCGAGATTTAGACGCTGTATACTATGTTAGCCACCATTGCGTTATGACTGCTATAGTACCGGTACATGTATAGTAGCCATGGCGTTAATCTACGTTAGTTTATGGCTGTATATAATATATAATATAATAAGATAGGAGAAGTAGGAAGAGCGCTCTTGACTGCGTGGAAGGTCTAAGAGTGGAAGGACAAACAGTGGCTGTTGCGAAGACGAGGAGGAAAGTCTTTCCAACACAGACACTTGGCGCCGTTTTATGGTTCCGTCTCCAGTCGCAGTCGCAGCAGCAGCTATTCCATCATCTCCATGCATGTGGAAATCCATATCTTCCGCAGCGTCTGCCGGTCATGACAGAAGGATCACTTGCTTCCAATCAAATCCCTCTTCCCCCCCCCCCACAGGGCCCACACCGACAACATACTCTCTCTGAAATGATGCAGATTTTCTGATGTATTGTCACGACGCTCTAAGTCTAAGACAAGACATACAATGTAGTATATACCGTGTAGCCATGCGTTTTTATGTCTTTTGTAACAATTAGACGTTATCATACTTGCAGTCACTAAGTCACGGCAGCCGGGCAGCGTAAATATTTTCAAGAAAGAATGCGCATGCATACATACACAGTATAACATGCATAATACAATTAACGCATGCATACATACACATATACGTAAATACATATATACACCATATACATATTTATATGGATGTCATTGCACATGATGAAATATAGATCATCTAATTATTAACCTATAATAGTAACATACATTTATATTATCTTTATTCGTCACTACGAGTCTAATACAGCGGCAAATCATGCCTAGTAAAGAAAATCCAGAAGAGAAAAAACCACAGTTTTCACGTGTAGACTAACTGCCAGAGTTAACAAGCTGACCGCCGCCATGGATGCATGCGTTTCCTGATCTCCTGCAAAGAGACTGAAATGGCGCCGCAGGTGATGGTACAACGTGCATCTCTTCGATGAAACCTCTGTAGATACTCGGTCTGCAGCTTGAAATGGCCTCCATTAGCATTCATATGAAGATTGACACGAATTTCTCTCATCCATTAAAGCATTATATAACTCTGATTTTGTCTGATCCATTAAAGCCGTATACAACGAGCACTCTCTCTGCCTGAATGTCAGAATCTGCCACTGCACCACCTTCTCACATCCGTCCATATACTGCTTTTGCAAATTCACATTGCGTGTCTCTGGGAATTAGGGACTATTATTTTAATCTTGTCTGAGTGCACGCGTACATTGTCTTCAGAAAAAGGAACCATGAATAATATTGGAACACTTGAGAAATGCTATATACGAAACGCACATATTAAACTGAACATGGGCAAATAATTTTTTTTCAAGGGTTGCGGATAACCGCGTTAAATGGCTTAGTGTTATGTTAGAACAATTATTTGCGTTCGCTTTATACCATAGATTTAAAAGAAGAAGACGAAATTGTTTAGCAATTTTTACATCAAAATAAAACAATTCCTCGAAAACGTTTGTTTACAGAACTCGTGAATATAATTATTAGCTTACTCTACATTATATAATTACTGTTAAAAGTTCTTCTGCTATCGTTATTTCACGTGCATAAATTTTAGAAATAATATCATCTCTTTGCCTTAACAAAAGAACATAGTGTGATCTCGATTACCCTGGATTTTGTCAGCAAATTATTCCCGAATTTCTGGCATCATGTCAAAATGACAGCAGGTGTTTCTGTAGTCTATGACAATTTCTTTAATGCTATTGTCTTCCAGAAACTCACATGGGCGTATTCGCCTTTTTTCTCAATGAACAAAAAGGTTTTCTCTTCGACTAAATTTATGCATCGCTTGTAAAATAGTTCTTTCATGTGAGAATATATATATATATATATATAGTTATCGAGCCGAATAAAGCCAGCGAGGGAACCAATTATCAACTTCTCGTTTGATGAATTATTAATGCTTCTTTCCATCTGCCTTTGTTCGCATACGATGAGTACATCTTGCCTTAGAGAGAGAGAGTGAGAGAGCAGTGGCCTTCTGCCAACTCTTGCCGTGACCTCGTTATGACCTCCTCTCTAATCCGGACTCTTGGTTTCTCTGATCTTTCAGATATGTATCCGGTTTCTCCAGTGCATCATGATATTTGATTGCAGCTTCCTAGATTGATCATCGTCTTGGCATCGCAATGACGGATCTATAGGAATCATCCTACACTATAAAACAATAGGATATACTTAGACAAGTGATTCTAATTCGTACGAAATTCCACTTAGCCTAACTTCCATAATAATTATTTTCTCACAATCTGAGAAACGCAAGTTTATCAAAATTAATTCGCAGTTCTCATGGTAAGCACAAAGTGCCACAAACTATCGATAACGATCACTAGAAGCACAGGCTACACTCATACGTCGAGAAGGTATATTCACAGTACAATTAGCCTACGGTTACACAAAAGTGTAAATTCTACGCACAAACTTCCATCATTCAGTCGATTGCTAACATAAACATTCGCTTCGGGTAGGCCTACATTGCAAAATAGTTGCATGATGGCAGAGTCTAGCGATTGTTAATTTCGATGAAACGCTTAATTCAGTTGTCGATTCATTCGTCCAACTCAGTATAATCATCATCATCATCATCATCATCATCATCATCATCATCATCATCATCATCATCATCATCATCATCATCATCATCATCATCATCATCATCATCATCATCATCATCATCATCATCATCATCATCATCATCATCATCATCATCATCATCATCATCATCATCATCATCATCATCATCATCATCATCATCATCATCATCATCATCATCATCATCATCATCATCATCATCATCATCATCATCATCATCATCATCATCATCATCATCATCATCATCATCATCATCATCATCATCATCATCATCATCATCATCATCATCATCATCATCATCATCATCATCATCATCATCATCATCATCATCATCATCATCATCATCATCATCATCATCATCATCATCATCATCATCATCATCATCATCATCATCATCATCATCATCATCATCATCATCATCATCATCATCATCATCATCATCATCATCATCATCATCATCATCATCATCATCATCATCATCATCATCATCATCATCATCATCATCATCATCATCATCATCATCATCATCATCATCATCATCATCATCATCATCATCATCATCATCATCATCGTCATCATCAGCATCATCATTATCATCATCGTCGTCGTCGTCATCATCATCATCATCATCATCATCATCATCATCATCATTGGTATAACAATCATCATCATCTGCATCAGAATCAACATAATCATCTTCATCATCATCATCATCATCATCATCATCATCATCATCATCATCATCATCATCATCATCATCATCATCATCATCATCATCATCATCATCATCATCATCATCATCATCATCATCATCATCATCATCATCATCATCATCATCATCATCATCATCATCATCATCATCATCATCATCATCATCATCATCATCATCATCATCATCATCATCATCATCATCATCATCATCATCATCATCATCATCATCATCATCATCATCATCATCATCATCATCATCATCATCATCATCATCATCATCATCATCATCATCATCATCATCATCATCATCATCATCATCATCATCATCATCATCTTGACAGTTTTAACGCTGTCCTCACAAACGAAGGACTTTTCCTGTTAACATTGATTCAGATCATTAATCTCATTCGACGTCGCTTTACGAGTTGTTTCTGCGCTGATTGCTGTCAACACGGTCACTTATATATACAGGGTGCGCCAAAAAAAGTAATCCCCTACGGATTTCAGCCCATATCGTGGCCAAACATACCAATTTTTAAATGAAACTTTACAGTCTTAAAGGCAATTCATATTTACGTACAATGGTTTCAATTTCAACAAAATATTTCAAACAGAACAAAAGTTATGCCACTTTTAGAGAGGCCACCCACCGTTTTTTGACGATTCAAAAACGAAACGCTAAAAAATTAGGTTTTTTGCCAATATCATGGCTTGAAGTAAAAGTGTCAAAATGAAATTTTATAGGCTTAAAGACAATTCATATTTACACATAATGGCCAAATTTCATAAAAATATTTCAACCACAACAAAAGTTATATCACTTTTAGTGAGGCCACCCACCGTTTTTTACGATTCATAAACGAAACGCAAAAAAAGTAACAGAAACACGATTTTATTAAGTCTCATCTCAAATAACTGTTGTCAAATGAACTTGGTAGTGCTTCACAACTTGTGTTCAATGTGCCCAATACCAGTGCCATCACTTCTTTTGAGTCTCTTTGCAAAGTTCTTGAAGGACCTGTTGATCAATCTGACAGATTCCTTATTTACCAATTTGAGCGTCATCTTGCTA
>OX243816.1:21970250-22010250 GCA_945859605.1 Lumbricus rubellus | reverse complement strand
CTTGCATTTATTTATATATGTATATTATATTATATAGGCCTACACACGCTTGAACATTATATGTTGTCGCTCATGCATAAACAAATAGGTCTAGGCTACATGTAGCCTAAGTTTATAATAAGTACGTACGGTAGCCTATATAGGCCAACATAAATAAATACGCGTATACA
The DNA here is from genome assembly GCA_945859605.1 of Lumbricus rubellus. Taxonomy (NCBI): domain Eukaryota; kingdom Metazoa; phylum Annelida; class Clitellata; order Crassiclitellata; family Lumbricidae; genus Lumbricus; species Lumbricus rubellus. Next base: position 22,010,080 of record OX243816.1, on the reverse strand, counting down.
AAAAAAGCAAGATTCGGAAATGAAAACATTCACTTTTAGGCTACATAGCCTAACATAGGCCTACATGCTCTCATGAATACACTCAATTAGGCTACTTACATTAATAAATACACTGCAGTAACACAGAACCTATACGCTACGTTCTCCAACAATCCATAATCTTCCCTAACCGTTCCATAATAATGAATAGACGTTCTTCTGCATAGCAACTCTGCATCGATCTTCCCATAACTTTTGTCAATTCTCAATTCAATCTAATGCCCACCTCATCAAATATTTCTACCTTTAACCACACCCTTCTGCTGAAACTTGACTTATTGAAAAATGAAAGGAAATAATATTATGTTGGTTTGGGGTCAGCAACACCAACCAATGAAAGGAAATAATATTATGTTGGTTTGAGGTCAGCAACACCAACCAATGAAAGGAAATAAATTCAAATAATATTATGTTGGTTTGAGGTCAGCAACACCAACCAATGAAAGGAAATAATATTATGTTGGTTTGGGGTCAGGCGGTCAGCAACACCAACCAATGAAAGGAAATAATATTATGTTGGTTTGGGGTCAGCAACACCAACCAATGAAAGGAAATAATATTATGTTGGTTTGAGGTCAGCAACACCAACCAATGAAAGGAAATAATATTATGTTGGTTTGGGGTCAGCAACACCAACCAATGAAAGGAAATAATATTATGTTGGTTTGAGGTCAGCAACACCAACCAATGAAAGGAAATAATATTATGTTGGTTTGAGGTCAGCAACACCAACCAATGAAAGGAAATAATATTATGTTGGTTTGGGGTCAGCAACACCAACCAATGAAAGGAAATAATATTATGTTGGTTTGGGGTCAGCAACACCAACCAATGAAAGGAAATAATATTATGTTGGTTTGAGGTCAGCAACACCAACCAATGAAAGGAAATAATATTATGTTGGTTTGGGGTCAGCAACACCAACCAATGAAAGGAAATAATATTATGTTGGTTTGGGGTCAGCAACACCAACGAATCAGAAAATTAAAAAATGGTGTCACCGCTCATCACCACCACCGCGTGTCTCCTGTAGGCATGCTGCAGTTTGTGTTGTTGTCCATCTGAACATAACCAATCGCTTGGTAGATGTAACGCGGAGTCAGCACAGAACTTTAACCATCTGTGATAATAATAATGATAGTAATTATTATTTCAGAAGATGTTTTGCAGAAAGACGCGTGTCACTGTGATGATGGTGACGACGACGTCGCTGAAAGCTGTCTCCAGAAGCCAAAGAATAAGCTTAAGTTTCGTCCTCTGAAGAGAACGAATGAAATTACTCTTTTTACTATGGCTTCGCCGCGTGTGTCCTTCTGTCTGTCTGTCTCTGTGTCTGTCTGTCTGTCTCTCTATGTATATAAGTTTCAGTGTGTCTGTCCATTTCTGCATAACTGCCTATTCCTGTATGTCAGCATAAAACTGTCAGCTAGACGCATAAGTGCAGCAGAACTGGATACATGCGCGCACACACACACACACACACATACACACACACACACGTACACACGTACACACACGCACACACACACACACGCACACACACACGCACACACACACACGTAAACATTATAGCAGTGAAGTTTATGGGAAGACCAGCAGCAGACCCGAAATAATAAGCAAAATAAATTGAATGACTAAGCCATCAAAACAGCGAAGATTGCTCTCGTCGCATCACATGTAGAAAGAAGTGAACAGACGACTGCATGTATCGTAAGCCGTGAAAATAGAAAAACTAGCAATGGTCATCCTTTACATATACGCAGACAGACAGCAGCTTCAAGATGCGCCGGAGACAAACATGCAGAGTGTGATATAATAAACGTACTCTCTTGAAATGTGACATCTGTGCACAGAAATGATTGCTTAACATTTTGGTGTAAATGAATATTTGATATCTCCGAAATTAGATCTTTGCCAGATTAACAAAGTTTGGGAACGTTTTTTTATGCGCCACCCGGTATATACACCGTGATTCAAAAAAAGTAAGCCAAATTATTTTTCATATATCTCTAATGCCTGATAACATATCAGGCTAACATTTTCCAAATATTTAGAGAATTGGACCAAGAATATGATTCCAAAATTTCATGAGATAAAGTTGAACGGATAAAAAGATACTTTTTTGAATCACGGTGTATAATTATAAAAATATATATAAGCCATTAAGTTTTGTGTAAAGAATTTGCTGGCGATAGATTGTTCACCGTAAAATACTGACTGCTGTTGACACTTCTTAGCTACATCTGCAGTGCATGTATACATCTACATTCGATCTACATTCGACTTACATACATGTCATGTGTGTTTATCGTTGATACCTATCCGCTGGTTGTCTGCCATGCTTTGGTCTTCAAACGTGACATAATTATGCCGTAACAGCAGAGAAATTAATTCAATAAGATTCTTAGAACGGAAATAATATATTATTACATTGACCGGGGATCACTGGTCATGCAGTCTCTGAGTCCATTCTCTGCATCCGCAGCTTTATGCATGATTATCAGTCTTATATTATATACCTAAATCCCAGACTGCCAGATGAAATTGATAATCCGTTGTGAAGTCGAATGACCTGCGAGAAAAGACCATCATCCATCGAATGCTGCAGATTATTTCCAATCATTCGGTTTATGACAGAAATAAATATGAAACGTGTCTACTGTATATTATAATATAGTTAGAGCAAGAAAATTAATCTTTTCGTATGAGAAAGATGACCGCTGTAACCTGTGCTATAACGTCTCTGTTAAGAAAATGTCAGGTTATTACATAAAGGTACTGCATGGATTATGAGACATTTGTTACACTCGAAGGCAGAAGAAAACAAATCAAATATCACAACAGTACAGCAATAATTATACATGTGCAATGTATGAATACAAAAATTAAGGGCAAAGCTGCGAAAATATAATTAATAAATGTCATTTATGAGACGATATTTAACACTCAAGATGACAGCGAGATCGGAATCACAGCAAAAATTCTCACAAAAAACACCATAAAATGACATTATGGAAATAAAATTTTATGTCAAAATTGAACTAATCGTCAGCAGATCAGTATGCAAAATTTCTTAATAATGTGATGCATAGGCTAAGCTGATTTCAACCTGCCAAGGTCACAAGTGAAAGCTTTTTCCATGTAAATACAATGTAGCTTTCTATACGGTACATTATATGGAGTGTATACACAGCTCCAACAGGCGTTCACTTTATCCTTTTGTCTCACCGTGAATTTAATGCTTACAGATTGAAGGGTGTTTAATGTCTGTTGATGAATATAATGAGATGCAAATTAAGTGTCAGCGTAATCAGCATAATTAGGCTATGGCGGTGATATATTAAAGGCTATTGGCATGGATAAATTATTTCCTCTTCATTAGTCAGTTGTCATGTCCACAGTCCACATGCAGCTCCTTTCAGTGTTGGTCTAAGTTTATGGGGATATGTTTTCGTTTTAATCATGATCTAGCGTAGTCTTCGTCTTCCAGGTTTCTCTTAAATATGTTGACAATCGCATGATGCTGTGCTAATCAACCGAGTCACTGCCGCTTGTCAACGTCCATTAAGAAGACTGCGAGATGTTTCTTGTTGGCCGATTGTAAAGAATTCCATTTAACAATAAATCTCACGCATATTAATTATTGTACTGCATGCAGAATTTTTAAGACAAAGAAGAAAGAGAGAAATCGGAAGAAGTCAGTGGATTGAGAATGTAAACAAAGAAAGACATTTCGATTATAATTGACACCGAATGAACAATGAACGACGGACTTAACTTCCATATATTGTCGTCAGATGCATGGAGTAAGGAACTGATGATGATGCTGATGATGATGCAGATGATGATGCTGATGATGATGCAGATGATGATGATGATGATGATGATGATGATGATGATGATGGTGATGATGATGATAATGATGATGATGATAATGATGATGCAGATGATGATGATGATGGTGATGATGATGATGCAGATGATGACGATGATGACGATGATGACGATGATGATGATGATGATGATGATGATGCCTATGATGATGATGAGAATGATGAAGATGATTATGTTGATTCTGATGCAGATGATGATGATTGTTATACCAATGATGATGATGATGATGATGATGATGATGATGATGATGATGATGACGACGACGACGATGATGATAATGATGATGCTGATGATGACGACGATGATGATGATGATGATGATGATGATGATGATGATGATGATGATGATGATGATGATGATGATGATGATGATGATGATGATGATGATGATGATGATGATGATGATGATGATGATGATGATGATGATGATGATGATGATGATGATGATGATGATGATGATGATTCTAAGATGCATATACATGTACTTCCCCGGTGTTTGATATGAATATAATATGAATATATCTGTTGGCAACCTGGTGATCTGTCGACCACTTAATGAAGCTGCTGCTGCAGGTGCAGGTGCACTTTGAATGGCCAATCGATGTGTCCAGTGGTCGAGGTCAAAAGGTCGCCTTCTAAAAGGAACTTAGCGTCTGATAGAATGCGCGCGTACTCTCCGATCCGAATAATGACCGGAAATGAGACTGACCCCAGCGAGACCCTCGCCAGAAATAACTTCCGATTCAGCTCTCTATCACGTGACAGGCTAATGGAATTTTTCTAGCGCCTGTTTAACGTCTTGCATTTACGGCATGATCCGGTGCGATATTTCAGTGGCTTACAAAGTGCTAACAGAGGCGAATATAAAGACATGTAAATGCTTTATGTTGCACACACGAACATGTAGACTATATTATGGAACATTCAGTTCTATACGCATTATACTCACTGAAGATGTCTTTGCTAGACCTAATGCCTATAGATAAAATCTATATAAGATATGCACACATAGAATAATATATAATATAATATATCTAAATGCGTACAAGCGTAGATTGGATGGCATGCGCACAAGAAATGATGGAGAGGAGAGTGGTAGTAACTGGTGGTGACTTTGGATTGCCCCTGCAGTAGCAACATCCTTCGGAGCGATCCGTGGTTAAGTAATAATCAATTATGCAACGACAAGAAAGCAGAATCATAATACATGTAATATGGTAAAGTATTCACTTTTCCTTCGTTTGCTGCCGGACGGACAGAGGACATGAAGCCGAAAGAAGGACATAGGCTACACATAATAATAATATGGTAAAGTATTCACTTGACCATAAATTATAGAGTCCATAGATACAATGCTTGCAACATTACTCAAACGGCGGACTAGGATAACAGAGCTTCAAAAAAGTAAATAGATTGGACTGTTAGCACAGCAGAACAGATACATGTACATGTGATGTACTAGAAGAACAGAGCTTCAGAGTTGCACGTTTTATCTATTCTGTGCTGTTGGCATTTTTTGGTTCCCGAGGGCACGCAAGGTTAACGTGCGCTTGTAAAGACGTAAACTTGCAATGACGTTGTAGTAAAATTAATAGTCCCCAATGAAACACGTATGCCAAAAGTGGGATATTTTTAAATTTATTTTCCAGGTGGTTTCACTTTTGCCTTACGGACAGAGGACATGAAGCCTTCTTTTGCAGGACGTCTGGCAATTGTATATACGTGAGATCAAGATGAATACTGTATCGATGAAGAACTACTACATGTAGCGAAGAGAGAGAGAGTGAGAGAGAGAGAGAGAGAGACAGTGACAGAGACAGAGAGAGACAGAGACAGAGAGACAGAGACAGAGAGACAGAGACAGAGAGACAGAGACACAGAGACAAAGAGACAAAGACCGAGACAGAGAGACAGAGACAGAGAGACAGAGAGACAGAGAGACAGAGACAGAGAGACAGAGACAGAGAGAGATAGGAAAGAAGAGCGGACGTCTGCCAGACAGGAACGAAGCGAATAGTTCATCTAAAGCGAACAAGGCGATGCCGATTGCAATTGGAGAGAGAGACTGCAAATTGAGGATCTCGTGAATTGGAGGCAGCGGAAGCAACGGAGCGGACACGACGTGCTGAATTAAAAGCTGGATGAGAAGGGAGGACAGGGAGACAGTATTTCGAAATGAAGAAACAAAGCCTACAAATAGAGATACCGAATGGACAGCACATACGAGAAGACAGATGGAACCGACTGGAAGCCAAGCAAGAGAGAGACAGGAGATGAAAAAAACGGTGGAGAAAATGTGATTGGCAATGCAAGAGCTGAAGCAGCAGCTGCTGGTAGAGAGAATGCAACGAGGAACGAGGAATGAAAAAAGCGACGCAGCAGCAGGTGTAATCTAATCTACTTCATTTCGCACAAAGCAGAAGAAAGAAGCCAAGAGAAGATTGGTTGAAAAAGACAAACATACGAAAATACAAGAACTCCTGACAAACAGACGAGATGAAACGAACCACTTACACGACACCTTTCGCGTGGTCGAGCGTAGGGATATGATGATCCATCCAGGGATGGAGGACGAAGCTCTCTGATGTATTCCGCGCTAGGTCAATTGTGCGGATCGATCAAATAACATATATTATATATGTATATATGTATATATGTATATATATGTATATATATATATTTATATAGGAAGACTATAATCGAATCTTGGCATATTATGGGACTATACATTTGTATGCGGGTATTGTAGTCATTGGACATTATAGGTCTACTCGGACAGCACATAAGTCGAAGACCAACTGCTATCTACGTAGGCCTACTCTTAATCCTGCTATCTCTGATACTAGAATAAAATAATAACATTAGTCAGCTGATGTCATTGTGAATGAATGAACTAATGTCTAGTTCAGCGTTGAGCGAAGGTGTCCGCGATATCATGTCTACTGCAGCTGACAGAAACAGATTGAACTGTAAAGTCAGCGGATCGGACGAGAAGCCCAACGCGAGAAGTTTCAGAATAAGCGAAGTGAATGAGAATTGAGAAGTGAGGAGGAAGTAGGAGAAGGGGAGAAGCAAGCAGATGAGAAATGCGAATATGAGAAGAAGCTGTTAAGAAGGAAGAGCAGCAGGAGAAGAAGTTGGCTTTTTAAAATCATTTTATTTAGCGCAAAAACGAGAATCAGACGACGAAGAAAACAGTAACCAAGATAAGCTTTCTGTTTTGGATTCATCTCTCTTACGAAGAAACAGAAATTATGAAAACTGATGGAATGGTGTGAATACGAGAATGTGAGAAAATGTCATATTATTATTATATTTGATTTTATTATATGCTATTTTGTTGACGGTTTATTTTCCATGAATCTAAATATTTTTGATATAGCGCGATTTTACAAATTAGGCCTACTAGTTTTAGTTGTAGACCTATAATAGACACGAGAACTAGCTTTAAATTGAGTGAAATTGTTTCATATCGATCCACTGGGTTAACTTTACACACACTTGAGTATAATTGGCATTAGACTAATTGAGCAATTACAGTCTTTTCGTTATTGATTAATGCACTCGATGGTTGAACAGTGTTTCTACCGAACGACAAAATTTCTGCATGCTGCGTGTGTTGCATGCTGAAATTATTAATGGACATGAGAGTGTATGCCAGTGCTCATTAGTAGTTATCAATGTCAAATTATTTCACGGATAGACTGGCACAGTAATTAATCTTATGAAAAAATGATGCAGCGCAGTCGACGAATTAATGCATCCAGTCATCCTGAAGCAGAACCAGATAAGTAAGTAAGTAAGTAAGTAAGTAAGTAAGTAAGTAAGTAAGTAAGTAAGTAAGTAAGTAGAGAAGTGGAAACGGTTGAATCATATTTGAAACAGATCATGACTCATTCTGATAATTATAGATTTTACAAATATTCTGACAACAGAGATATAGCCTACAACCATGCACGAGGTCTCTTGTGATTTTTTTTGGGGGGGGAGTGGAAACTATATTTTTAGTTTCCAGGTCCTTGCAATGGTCTGCAAGATTTCCTTCGTTGCTTCTTCCGATTCCATAAACTGGATGACGTCATCCGTTGTTACCTCAACTAAATCTCAAACCATGTAGACTCGAATCTAAGAATTAGGCGACCGTCTCTTCCGATGTCGGTGATTGAAAGCCACCGTGGACACACACACACACAAGCACACACACACGCACCCCCCCCCCCACCCAAAACACACACAAATCCACACAAACACACACTCAGACACCAGTGATGGGAAGTATTTAAAATACTAGTATTTAAAATAGTATTTTAAATACAATCTAAGTATTTTGTACTTGTATTTTAAATACTTTAGTGATCAAGTATTTTTACTTTTACTTAAAATACTTTTTTGGTAGTATTTTGTACTTAAAATTGTGATGATGTCAAAATACTTTTTCAAAATACTTTTATCTCACCAGCTGTTTGTGTGAGTGTCTGACAGACACTCACACAAACAAACACACACATGCACACACAAGCATACACACAAACCCACGCAAACCCACACACACAAACACACACTCACATACACACAAACAAACAGACACACACATAGATCTATACACTCACGTCAAAGCCAAACGACGGACAGAGGAGTCTGGTGATGACAGTGAAACCTCTAAGGGTTCATGAGTCGATGAATGAGTAAGTAACAGCCTTTCAATAATGCAAGTAAAAGACTCACATTTGACAGCAACAACATGGACAGTTAATGTAAGATATAACTGTCGTTGGATCATTAGAAGACCACATCCATTATCAGATATATTTAGCCTATTAGCTGCAGCAGGGGTTATTTTAACGTGCAGCTGGACACAAAGTGTGTAGTTGGAAAACGAATTTGTGCAGTTGAAAATCAGGTTTTGTGCAGTTACTTTTTTACACACAAATGTCACAATCCTTAAAATGGTACCATTGCAATGTGGAAATTCAAAAAGTTTCTGATGAGGCTCTGAAAAATTACAGGTATTTTATTAAAATGACACCTTAAAATGCTACCATTGCAATGTGGAAATTCAAAAAGTTTCTGATGAGACTCTGAAAAGTATCGGTATTTTGTTAAGATGATACCTTAAAATGCTACCATTGCAATGTGGAAATTCAAAAAGTTTCTGATGAGGCTCTGAAAAATTACAGGTATTTTATTAAAATGACACCTTAAAATGCTACCATTGCAATGTGGAAATTCAAAAAGTTTCTGATGAGACTCTGAAAAGTATCGGTATTTTGTTAAGATGATACCTTAAAATGCTACCATTGCAATGTGGAAATTCAAAAAGTTTCTGATGAGGCTCTGAAAAATTACAGGTATTTTATTAAAATGACACCTTAAAATGCTACCAGTGCAATGTGGAAATTCAAAAAGTTTCTGATGAGGCTCTGAAAAAGTACAGGTAATTTATTAAAATGACACCTTAAAATGCTACCATTGCAATGTGGAAATTCAAAAAGTTTCTGATGAGACTCTGAAAAGTATCGGTATTTTGTTAAGATGATACCTTAAAATGCTACCATTGCAATGTGGAAATTCAAAAAATTTCTGATGAGGCTCTGAAAAAGTACAGGTAATTTATTAAAATGACACCTTAAAATGGTACCATTGCAATGTGGAAATTCAAAAATTTCTGTTGGGGAGGAGGGACATCCCTTTCCCATACCTCTCCCCTTCCAGTCTCGGCTCACGAGAGTCCTTCGGACACTCGATTGTCCCCCAGAAATCTGATTCCCTCCCCCCCCCAGCGGATGGTAACTAGATTAGACACTGCTCTTTGGAGAAGTAGGTTTATAAACTTAGCTAGTTACATTATCATGATAATGATAATAATATTATTAATAATAACATAATAATAAATTAAGAAGAAGAAGAAGGAGGAGGAAGAGGAATAATAATAATAACAATAATAATAATAATAATAATAATATGAATAATAATTAAGCCTTAGTCTCAATAATGACCAATCTACCCGATGTAGGATGCTATTCTGATAATTATGTGCAGTTGAGAAATTTCCTTAAAATAACCCCTGAGCTGCAGCATGTAATGGGTGATTCTGACTCTCGTTTTAAGCTGGAAACTGTCAGAGGTATTAAGGACGAATTCATTGGTATAGCCAACGATGCTGGAATCTTTATATTCCACTTCTGTAGGTCACATACATGTATGTTAAGAGAAGCTCATGGACACTGCGGGCTTATCGCTCTTAGAGCTCTGTCAGTCTTCAATCACGTATAGGCCTATGTATAATTGAAATCATCCAAAACAAGAACACTAGTTGACTTGACAGGCTTAACAGAACTTGACAGATAAATAAATGAAACATTTGCAGGCTTCCTCCTCCAATCATTATAAATGTCTGATGAAACGTCGTTCGATGAACATTGATGATAGAAACGTCAGAGCCATGGTAGGCAGGCTATACAAGTATACATGTAGGACCTGTAGGTCGACAGAAGCCACAGATGGAGCGATGGAGATCATAGAGATGGAAAGAATGGTTGAAGACATTCTTCTCTGATGTAGATTCTGTCTTGCATGCATCAGCTGCAGTCCAAGAAGAGACAAATGGTCGACTGTCCGTTGTTCGAAGCAATAAGTTGCCCTACTTCGGGAATAATGGTCACCGCTGCACGAGATATATATATAAATTATATATACATATACATGTCATGCACGTCACCCGTTCACACATCGCAACAACTGAGAATCGGACCGGATGCAGACGGACGCACGGACGAAATGAAGGAAGGATATAAAGACGGACAAATGGAAGATGGCCGGACGAAAGGAAGGACAAATGCACGGACGGACGTGAATCGTCATTGATAGACGGACGAATTGGCGGATTTAGAAGTGCACAGAAAAAGGTTAAATGTATCTTTGGATCGAAGCTTCATGTGAGTGGGGTCCAGAGGGAATAGGCTACACCCGAAGCTCAGAGGATTTATATTACGGCTAAGAAGCAAGATGTTAATATAGGTGCTTGCCAATTTCCCCGAATGTATTATAAGAAGAAACGCATGAGTGGGCAGAAAAGCTTAAGACTGTTTTTAATGCATAATTGTTTTTATAGATTGTGCATCCCATTCGCATCTCAATTTATAACCGACACCTATATATACTTACCACGTCCTAACACACCTCAGAGATTTATCTTATAGATTGACGAATGCATAATATAATATTCTTTATTGACATAATCTGGTTGACAGACTGCAACCGGTTATAGTGTAGTCTACAGTTATGCAATTGAAATAATTTACAAGAACGCAAATGATAGAAGATAGAAATCTTAACTATTAACAGAGCCTTTATATAGCCTGTAATAACACGGAGTTTTGATGGACATACTCATAGCAGGTCTTACGATCGGTTGTATAATTATGCCAAATGATGATGACGAATTATTCCAAGGCAGAGGTGAACATCAGTCGCCTCCGAGCAAGATCAGCAGATTAATCCCAGCGCCAATGAGATGATATCAGCCGAATAATATAGCGCCTTTATTTGCCTGCGAAGTTTGCTCAGTGGTCGCTAGGAGGCGATGATCACTCGACGGCCTTTGATGGTCAATTATTAGTGGACATGAAGGGTCCTGCACTAAGTGACCGGTTCTTAGGGAAAAGAAATAGGCAGATGAATTTACGAATGTGGCAGTTCCAACAGATATAAGATTCTAAAAATATGTTATTCTAAGAATATAGTCTAAACAACGAAAACGTTTTTAGACACTGCATGCAATGCATACCACTCATGCACTTGAACGAACGTTTGCTGAACAAGAGACAAAGTGTGTGGGTTCAAAGACTTGTTGTATACTCTGAGACTGTCATTGCGTTGTGTATATAGATAGACTTTGAGAAAGTCTTTGATGCAGTGGTGTCACTAGAAATTGGAATAATTTGTAATATTTGAAGACTACGTATAGTTTAGAATGCAAGCATGAAAGCAACATGCAATATACGACACAAATGACACATGTAGGAGCGAAATTAGTATAGGCTACAAATGCCTCAATTTCCCGGCCAACATCTCAGGGGACACTCGAAAGGATTTAAAGATAATTGTAAGAGAATTCAAGGGATCCAAAGATATACACCTATATCCTGTTGTTCATTGCGTTCTAACGATAGTCTCGATCTTTTTTATTCCTATTGCAAGACTGAAACTTCTCTTGTTTTAACATCGGTTGTCTGCAGCTGTGGTTGGTCCTTACATTTCTAATTACTTTCCTCCAGCACCATGCAGCGCTAAACTAATGACTCGTTTTTATCATCAGTCTCACATATTCTTTTAAGGCATTTCTTTGCCCATAAGATTCCATCCTGAGAGCGCTGTTGAATAGCCATTCTGCTATAGAGGCGCAATACAAATATGTAGAAAAGATAGGAGAATATATGTATACATGTATATATGATGTACCAGGTATGTATATATAGCCTACGTAAGCATGTATTTATGCATGTGGTGAAAACTTTACTTCTGACCCGTCACTCTCGGATCGACGACGTGTCTAGGAAATTGTTCTATCAGAGAGAGGCTTCTGGTCACTGGAAGTCGAAACCGAGGCCAGCAATGAAGCAAAAGTGCCATGTTTTATAGCAGCAGTCAGTGAACCAGTTGCCTTTCCATCCCGTTGAGGCATCAACAACCGTCACGCTATTGCTGGAGAAAGTTGGAAGAGAAGGATCGTTATCTGCGAAATTATATAATAATTATAGTCTGCGTTTATATGGTGCACCATCCTACAGCGTCACCAAAAGACTCACCATGCATCTATATACTGGATGGTATATATATAACTACCCTTAACTTCGCGATGTAGAAGTTCTCCATATAATTATGACACCAACCGCGACCTCCATGTCTACTTTCATAACCCTATGAGGCTATGACCAATGACCAGTGTTCATCCTCTGTTGATAAAACATTGTCCTCGACTGTGTATTGAATGCAACATATACGGTCCTATAATACGGAGACATTCTAATGGCAGCTCAAGATCTTTCTCTTTGAGATATCAAATGGTTACCAATCTGGTGGAAGAAGCAATGTAGACCATGAGGCTCTATCGTTGAGTGAGTCGATGCTCACCAAATTCAACGATGATTTTCGGTGAGAGATCGTTTCCGGATTGAAGTCGAACATATAGGTCTACATCAGCAGTCGTATAGGCAATCGCGGGATAAAAAGGTCTGCAACGGCTTCAGATATATAGAAGAAAGCAATAAAAGCGAAGGAAACACTTATTGCGACTGTAATCTACTGTACATCGAATTGTTCCTAGAAGATCACACTTTATACGTGCGGTATTTAATGGATCTATTTGGATAATGATCGTGTAAATTTAGCAAACGGCAATCGTGTCTCGAAAGACAAGTATACAACTCGCAGAGAGAAAATATCGTTTATAGCGTGTGAAACAAGACGAGAAGACCATTATTACTTCATAGTATTCTGTGTCGATGGAGAGATAGAGAGATAGAGACGTTAAGCAGAAGACATAAAAGATTGCTAAACAAGTCATCAGCATTGACGTCTATTAATACAGACGTGGGCATGCACGGGGCATCAGCCGTAATCCTGCAGTCCCTGGCTGTGATATATATCTTGAGTAGCTGCTCTTGAGTGAAACTGGATCTCTGGCATAGTATAAACGGCTTATAGCTCGACCGGTTTGAATCTTCTATTAGTTAATTGCAGAGAAAAGTCCTCTAAGGCCAGCTAAGAATGGCGCAAAAAGCTGTCAATTTTTAGATTTCCCGAGAACTCGTTTCTGGAAGTCGTTTTCTTTAGCGATCATCATCAAGCATCGAGCGCTGATCTAAAACTAATAGTCTATGCGTTCTAAAACTAATAGTCTAAGCGATCTAAAACTAATAGTCTATGCGTGGTTTGCATCATTGAGCGACATACCCAGAAACAAGGAAATAGATTGGGATATAAGCACAGACTTATAAAGAGACGTATGCCTGCGTATAACGAATGACCAGCACATGATCATAAGTAAAAGCACAGATATGGATGCAGATATCGTAGGCCCTAATCGTAATCGTAATCTCGAGACTTCTGTAGCCTATACAGCGTCCACAAAAGCGAAGTGGCGAGAACCAGCTTATTCACAGGCGCTAAATCAAAACAAAGTCGATAGGCAGATGGTCAAGATCCGGAGTTCAGGCAGGTAGACAGATGGATGGCTAAGTTGGGTGATGTTTAGAGTTGAAATGACGATGGATGTGAGGAGAAGAGGAAGAATTAGGATATAGGATTTGCGAAGAGCAATGTCGTGAGATTTTAGTGTAAGACCTGCGGATAGATAAGAACGTAGAAATGTAGATAAGAACGACGACAGAGACAAAGAGGGATAAAATAAGACCTACAATGTATATAGACAGGGATGGAAACGGCAACAGAGGCAGGCACATAGACCTACATGTATATCATAATTAGCACAAAATATATCTCCGAAGACTAAGCAGCGATTTCTGACTATATATGTACAGTGATTCATGTATTGTGATAACAGTTTTACTATGGAAGTCATCGGAATGAGCAAGATCTAATAATTATGTCACGCCAGATCAGAGAGGAATAGAGAAAGATACAGTAGCGTTACTGAAAGCAGAGTGACAATTAAGAGCATGAACTAAGAAAACTGCAATGCTGAAGACTTCAGCGGAAATAGACAGGCATGCAGATGTAGACAGAAGGATTAAAAAAACAAGCGATTAGAGATCAATGTGGAGGATGTAATAAAGCCCTGCGTTTGTTTTGCATTGCAGTCGGTCATTATGCAGTCGACTGAAACGACATTGAAACCTATTCTCGCGGAACAACTTTATCTGCCTAAATTTATAGCGCTGCTATTTCGTATCGACTTTTGAATTATTCGGTAGTTGAAGACGAAGCTGGTTGTGATATATACGGTAAAATTCCGCTCGATTCCTAGAAGCACTTAGAAAACCAACTATGTAAGAGATTAGGTGATTGATTAAATGAATGAATGAGTGAGTCGGTCAGTTAGTCAATCGAGTAAGGGATTCAGTGAGCGAGTGAGTGAGTGAGTGAGCGAGTGAGTGAACGTGCGAGTGAGTGAATGAGTGAATGAGTGAGTGAGTGAGTGAGCGAGTGAGTGAGCGAGTGAGTGAGTGAGTGAGCGAGTGAGTGAGTGAGTGAGTAAGCGAGCGAGTGAGTGAGTGAGTGAGCGAGCGAGCGAGTGAGTGAGTGAGTGAGTGAGTGAGTAAGCGAGCAAGTGAGTGAGTGAGTGAGTAAGCGAGCGAGTGAGTGAGTGAGTGAGTGAAGCGAGTGAGTGAGTGAACGTGCGAGCGAGTGAGTGAGTGAGTGAGTGAGTGAGTGAGTGAGTGAGCGAGCGAGCGAGTGAGTGATTGAGCGAGCGAGTGAGTGAGTGAGTGAGTGAGTGAGCGAGCGAGCGAGTGAGCGAGTTAGTGAACGAGCGAGTGAGTGAGGGAGTGAAGCGAGGAGAGAGAGAAGGATGTGTGAGCGAGAAACTGTGATTGAAAATTATAGATAGATGATCGAGACCCATGAAACGGCATTTTCACCCTTCTACAACAAATCACACCCTAGTGGCAATTCCCATTCCCACACAAACACATTTGCTTATTTCTGGCCATTGTCTTTCTCCATAAAGAATCAACATGAAATGCTTTTGTCTCGAAAAAAAGAAGAAACTACAAATATATAGGTTTGAAAACGCGAGAGTTGCTATTGTAATAGTCTATACGTGAATTCAATTTCCAGAACGATTTCCTTAATTTTGATGAAGTAGCCGATCTTCGTTTTGCGTAGATTTCTGCTCTGATCTATTTTCTCTTATCGAAGAAGAAGAAGCGAGGCTGAGAATGCGGACGAGGCGAGGAGGAGAAGGAGGAGGAGGACGAGGAAGAGGAGGAGAAGGAGGAGGATGAGACAGTGGAAGTATATTAATAAGATATTAAATCACGTTCTGTTTTGAGCAAACCGTCGTTGATAGCAGCGCAAAATGAAGTTTCGATCGGGAAGCGTGAAGATACGAGAGTCGGACACCGACACATACATGTATAGAGAGACACACAAACATCCAGTGATATTGAGAAGGACAGAGACAAAAGATGCAGGCAGACACGCAAAAAAGCAACATGGACTGAGATATTCAGACACAATTCCTGGCACAGACTGGTGCAAAGAAAATATTCACAACTGAGTTGGGAAAGACTTTTAAAAGCATGAAGACGACAACAGACAATTTTTCTTTTCGTGCATATGGCCAGACAAACACGCGAACAGAAAGAAAGACAGACGAAGTGAAACAGAATGATGGCAGGCACACAGAATAGCAAAATAATGCAGACTGACAAACATCTGTACTTGATTGCAAAATATACAGACAGGAAGCGAAGAGTCGCCTGTACATTTTTTGAGAACAGTGACGTTGATTAGAATTAGCATGTCTAATTGTCTATGTACATCTATGCTGCGTCTGGTCGTCTAGGCGATTGATTGAAAGCATTATTGTCTGAACGTATAATTAATTATAATGAAAGTGTATGTATAATCCGTCAGTGTATGCATGCGATTGCAAGCAAAACAGTACTGTTGTTGAATCTAAGTCTGTGTATTGCCTTTGAAATTGAAACTCTATTGCAATGGATGTACCGCAGAATAATATGTAACAGAAATGTAACAGCAACGTGAGAAGTATCCGCCTATATAATTATTATTAGATCTAATCGAAAACAGCAATTGACTGGTCACTGATGTCTCGAATGCTGAAGTGCTAATATGAACGTAGGTGTATACGCCAACGGATAGGCTATAAGATATAATATTGGGTAAGATCAGATGACGGAAGCTCACAGATCGAGATCAGAGCAGATAAACAGGCAGAGAAGAAGAAGAAGAAGAAGAAGATGAAGAAGAAGAAGAAGAAGAAGAAGAAGAGGAAGAGAAAGAGGAAGAAGAAGAAGAAGAGGAAGAAGACGAGGAAGAAGAAGAGGAGGAGGAGGAAGAAGAAAAAGAAGAGGAGGAGGAGGAGGAGGAGGAGGAGGAAGAAGATCTTGTTTATATATTTCTGTCGACCAAAAATACTTTCAAGAAATGATCGCAGAATTGAAAGACCGACCGAACAAAACACAAAATTAATTAAATAATAGCCTAACCAGCCACACAATTCTAATTTATAACACCTATCGTTGATCACGTGGTCTCTGCTGCATGCAGTAGCAACATCTATCTGTCAGATGTGACGATGATCTCCTTCTGTCTTCCTGCTTCTGCTTCTGCTTCTGATGCTGAATCGTCCGATCAACAGCCAGCTGTGATACATTGCAAAACCTCGTCGTTGTCATCCTCATCATCATCGTGCATCGACGATGACAAATTTCGACGACGTTTCGTCGGTTTTGACAAAGCATCATCGCGGACCGTAGATCGGTTTTTGAATCTTTTATTGTTCGTTCTATTCATTGTCTCGTTTCTGATCTTCACTATAATTAATTTTATTGGATGTTGACTAACCGATAATTCTCTGTCTAAACCCTAAAAATGATCCATTAATCTGGCAGCCGCGAGCTAGAAACTAAGAGTTTAGCTTGATCAGCTGATCGGAGAATAGATTATTCATTCTTTCATTCAGAGAATTTATATAGCGCCTCTTCAAGAGACCTACCCAGAAGCGCTCCCAACCCAATTACACTCTGTTTAAACACGGCGCTTAATATACTCGATATGCGTCATCAAAACCCATAGAGTTCATTTACACATATACCAAGAGATACACCTTAATAGATAAAGCGACACTTAACCATAATCGTAATCGTAATCTCCAAACTTCTAAAGCGCCATTCAAAAGCCAAGCGCAGAGCCCCAGATTATTCACGAGCGCTGCGTCAATGTTGTTCAAAGGAGTAGTCAACAGCAGAGCAGAAACATCTTATCATGGGAGGATAAAATATGTGACAGCATGCAAGCCGATGTGTTTCCAATCATATATTTTGTAGGTTGATAAGTTGATAAGAATGCTTAGGCTAAGTTCATCCTGAGGGAACTACATGTATGCCCTCCAGAGAAGCCTTTTCTGGTTGAAAGTGCTGATCATCAGGGTTAGACTAAGACACTAAGTGGCGCAGGCAGATCCAGCCCCTATAGCTAAGATTGGAATCTGTACAATATATAGAGTGCCCACATGTTTACTTCGCTCTGAATAATGTGGAAATAATCAGATCCCGATATCATGCGGTTTTTGGTCCTGTACGACTGTACGACATGGCCAAAAACTTTAATGACGAATTAGACTATACATTTTATTACAGTCACTTTAAATCACTCTCGTCGTTAATTGTTAGGGCTGGCAGTAAGTAGATGGAAGCAGTTGGGACGGTAATAGCTTAAAGAGAAAGCTCATCTTAAGTTTGCCTTAGACTATTATACGTGGCATTAAGTAGGCCTTTGCGTGTATGTAGGCTACATATATTGTACAAGTCATAAAGTAGTTCACCGTTAGATCATTAAACGCCTTGAATTCAAGGACAGCGCTGTTTTAAAAACACTTCGCACATTACTCTATAGGCCACGATGTAAATTTCACGTCGACAATAATAGATAAATGAAGGCAATTTGTGTTGAATTGACACGGACACTAGACCACAACCGTCTCATGCGGAGTTTGCAGACGAACAAATCCCTGCGAAATACAACAAAACCTTTTCCCATTAGTTGTTCGCTGCTGCAGCAGCAGCCTGCAGGTCGTAAACACAAGTGTGTTTCCAAGCAATTACCTGAACTCCTCGCCTCCGTCTTTTCCCTCAAAAGCCAATAAAACGTCAGCGTCGTTAACGCAATCCCTTTGAGACGCTCATGATGATTCTGAGACGCTCATGATTCTCAGACGCTCACGATGATTCTGAGACGCACATGAGTCGCTACTGATGTTGTGCTATAGCTCAAATTACATGCGTAGAGTCGTATACACTGATCGCCGAATGATTGCGTCTTAGCAGCGAGAACCAGTTGTTAGGATTTCTTTGCTACTTCCGACTCGCAACAATTCAGAATAATTTTCGCCGCTGTGCCGAAACACGTCTGATTAAAGTTTCAGACGATGTATGCTTTGCAATCGCGTAACAATGTCGTTGCCTGATGCATTCACGATTTACTCGTCTTATAACCGAAATGTCTGCTAAGACCAGCCACGGATAACTCGTGTCTTGATATATTTTCGCATTATTTGTGACGAGCGCAGACCTTTCCCGTCGGATGTCGCGTAGGCCTACTAAATAAAGAGATATAAGGCAAAACAGGCGAGAATTCTCAAAAACATGGAAAATTGTTTTATGGTGTATTATTATTTTAAAATATGTCTACTTTCAATATCTGCAATTAAAAATTTTGAATTCAAATGCTTAGTGTTGAAAAAATGACTTTTACCGCATGTGGTGTCAAAAGTTGCTTTGAATCAATCGCTCCATGAGCTATTTTCAAAGTTAAAATTCGCTACGAACGACAGAGCTATTATACGCCATATGGACTATTTCTTGTAGTCGTGTCTACCACGTAAAAATTTTTCCCTTCAATATGGTACTGAATGGTCCATAAAAGCTGTTTCACCCGTTTAAATGAGCAGGTTTTGGTCAAAGTTTTAAGCATTCATTATTGCTTGCCTGACAACAAGGATGATTATTATTCAAGCCACGCCTCCGACCCAGTTTTCTTAGAGTCTAATTGGCTTACGAGACATATCGCGACACTGACCTTAGATCGTGCGCATGCGAGCTAGCAATTCTTGGTCTCTCAACTTGTTGATGTTGCTCATTTTCTTTAGTTACTTTCGGAGAGAAACGTTATTTTTGCGTTTGTTTCGGAAAGAATTCGTATGAAAATTATTCACACTAAGCTTAATTTACATTAGCCTAATAGAAAGTGAAAATTTGAAGCTGTTAGCCTAAACTGTTCAAATAGTGATAGCCTAGGCAGGCCCTATTCGTAATCGTAGCCTTATCTCCAAGCTTCTAAAGTGCCATTCGAAAGCCAAGTGTGGAGCACCAGCTTATTCACGAGCGCTGCGTCAAGTCAAAAGGGTTGTCCGTAAGAGTAGTCCAAAAGTGGTCCGGGTCGAGTTACCATAGAAAATGAATTCTTAAGACTGTCCGATGAACACGGGTCTTATTCAGCGAAGCGATAAAGATTCCGCCGACGATAGGTAAACATGTGCGCATGGTCTATTGTCTAAGTGGGTACATAATTAAAATTCTTTATAAGATTTGAAAGAGTCTCGTATTTAAGTCAGTTCTGTTTATCGGATCCAACGTATTCCATTCACGTCTGCTGGTCGAGTAAACAAATCGCGAACAATTATATCGTAGGTCCCTTCACGCTTCGATGTCAAAGCCTTATTTCTTTGACCAGCGGCTCATTAGCCTAATAAGCCTCCTAGCCGAGTCAACAAATCGCGAACAATTGTATCATCAGTCACAAAGTTTGCATAAATTTAATCAAATCAAGAATGGGGTATAGTAGGCTATCATATTCGAGCTTACCTAGAAGGACCTTGTTAATTATTTGTTTGTGTTAGGCTATTTAAGACTCATACATCGTCGGTCGGTCAAAATGAAACGACGATCTGTCCGCCTGCGCGTTAGATGCGTTGTTTGCATTAGTTTCATTAATTCAATTCAGCAGTAGATTGTATTTCTATCACAGTTTTGAAAGTAGTAGTTCGATTTTCATGCCGTTTGATGTATTCGATACAGGATATAGCCATGAATGGACCAGCAAATTTGCAGAAGAATAAATTAATGGTTACTAAGGACTTACCCGACACAAATGTTCCGAAACTTTAAGCTCGATTTTCTCAATTGTAATGATTTAGCAAATTGCAGATTCAAATGAGTATAACTTCAGTTAGAAATAAGATATTTTCATTCTGTAAAAAGTATTTTGAAGAAAAATATCTGTAGAGTATGAATAAATAAAAAGGTCCAAAATCGTCATGTGACGGAAAATCATCCCCCCCGTCACATTTGCTGACTTCTTCTGTGACATTATCGAAATGCTTCAGGCGTCATTCGAAAGTCGATTCAGTTGAAAGCGATGAAAATTCGCGAGGATACAAATTATCTGGCAATAAATGGCATTTCGTGGATAGATGTAAGTCGCAAATTCTGATAAGGAAACTGTGTGGGTTGAAATTATCTCTCAGAGATGGCTGACTATATTCATCGTACATTGTGGAACTATCTTGGATTCTGGGTTTTAGACAGCATTCGTTTTAGAACCTCTCAAACACATCTCAAAAGATCAGTTAGGCCGCCTTGTGTGAAGAAACCACACCGCAATAATAGATCTTCTGCTGTAGGCCTATTTATTATGAAATATTGACTGCTGATGCCGACCATTTTTGGGGTGCAATCCATCGGGCGCCCCTATGGCTAGACTTAATGCACGTATACGCTGCAGCAAAGGAACCATTTCAAAGATTTCTTTATCGTCGGCGACTCACTGGACTGAAGTTGCGGCCGTCTCTAAAACTAAACAAAACCGGTTTTCTTGTAATTTTACGAGTGTATGGATGGAGTGCCATGCTTTTAAACTGAGACAGCAGATATTAAAAATGAATAGTTGCATGGTGCCTGTAGACTATGTCTCTGTCGTAGATCTGACCATTTCTAAGGCGCCTCTTAAAAGCACGCACACATTGCAGAGGCTGCTGTATACATTCGGAAGCGCTTTCAGCGTAACAGCCATGCACGAGGGAAAAACGAGCGTAGCTGAACACACTTGTAATCGTAATCGTAATCTCCGAATTTCTAAAGCGCCACTCGAAAGCCGAGCGCGAGGCACCAGCTTATTCACGAGCGCTGCATTGAGTTAAAAGGGTTGTCCGTAAGAGTATAGTCCATCCATGGTCATCCGGATTGATGTGTGTATACTGTATGCTATAGAACAGAGGTTTCAAACTGTGGTACTCGTACCTCTGGTGCACAATGGTACGCCAGGCGTCGCTAAGGGACTTTAAGTTTACGGTAGCATGCTTTTTTTGATATGACCTTGATGGCTGAACACAGTGAACAGTGATAATTTTCCGTGGGATACAGTAAAATTAAAGCTTGAAAATCGCTGTTGTACTTAGAACGTTACCCAAGTCCTTCTTCGTTTATAAAGAGCTGCAAACTTGATCTTTAAAATTGCAAATGTAGATCTTATCATGATCGCACATTTTGCTATAGCACCTGATTGAGAGATATTTCTCAGAATCAATCCGTGAAGTAAATCTAAACAGCAGAAAGAAAGCAATCGAACGGAAAGGTTTTCAGATGCCACAGCAAGTGAGCAAAGGAAGACGGAGTTTGTGTGGCATATGGGTTGATGGATAGACCGCTAACATACTGTTTCTATGCTGAGTCATGTTCATTGGGATCTTGTAATGTATTCCATCGTTGATCGATGAAGACTTCACTACGATGAGCAATTATTTAATGGATATAATTAATAGGTCACTGTTTTATAAGATGAAAAGAAACAATTAATCTTCATGAATTATTCAGAGGATGAGGACAAAATGAAAAAGGTGACTTATCAATTAATTATTCATCACACATTTCTTTTGGTATCAGTCTGAAGAGTTCTTCTGAAAGTTGTGTGTTACAGATGAGTGATTGATGAATGAGTGATGGATGAGTTATGTGTGAGTTATGTGTGATTGATGAATGAGTGATGGATGAGTGATGGATGAGTTATGTGTGAGTTATGTGTTAGTGGGGCGCGAGGGGTCTAAATCTCTTTCTGAGTTTTCATCCATCTACAACTCGTAGCGTGGACAAAATTCATGTTCAGGACATTTCAAGGCTATCCACGAATAATGAGTTTATTTTGATGGTACGGCGGTCTATAATTGGCTATAGAGCGATCGATTTGTAAACCAGGAAAATACAAGTTCGATCCTCGTCCGAGGCGGTTACTGTGCATGCATCTTTTATTTAGCAAGTCCTTAACTCACAATTATATCTAAGTAAGTAATATTGCTCTGCAATAATATATTGCAGTTGCTCCGTCGAGGCGAGGGCACTCCCGACCTCTGTCAGCAGGGCGATGTCAAACTACAGCTATAGCCTACTGTATGTTGCATTGTTATACGTCATTTGATTCTTTCAATGCCTACATTATTTTGACATAGGGCCAACGATACAATAACGCAAAAGAATTAAATGTCGACCTATATAAAATGCTTAGGCTAAAAGACTAAAAATGTGTAGCAAATATTTAGGCTATCGGGAAACATGAGCGCTGAACACTCAATGATAGTTAACAGTGTGCGCATGCTGTGGATAAGGCTTTCACAAAGCAAATGTAGGTTCTTCGAACATGCATGGGATAGACCATACAGCAGCATGCTTCGTTCTTGCGTTATACTGTAACGGCGTCAATTATTGTTTCGAGAACTTTAAGATATAATTCGCCATGCACGCGCCTTCTCAAATCTTCGTTGACAATCGCTTTTCATTCAGTGCGTTGTCGTGATCTGCAGTCGACGACTAAATCGGCCTATAAATAGACTATACTTAGACCCTATAGACTATACTGTATACTTAGGCTCTATAGACTATAATACTTAGGGCAAATGCAAAAAGATCCATTTGCACATAGTGACCAATTTTTACCTCAGATAGAGCGGCAAATACGAGCTGCCTCACATAAAGGAAACACTGACACGCCAACGGCTAAATTCTTTTAATATCTATCACTCAACGAACGGCCGCCGCCATCATATCCTGCTTTCATGCATCTGCGATTGAGCGGTGAAGACAAGAGCTCCGTCCACAGTAGGCTATACGTCGTTCTCCATTCATATAAAAATATGATGTCGGTCTTTGCATAGACTCAACTTCAAAAGACACGCCAGTGGCGTCTTAACAAGGCTTAGAGTGAGCTGCGCCTGCAGAGTATCATAATAGTGGCGTTATATATGGGACTCGTCTAAGTATAGCCTATATACTTGACCTCATAAGATCAATGCTGCCTGCTCTCAACAACGCCCCATTTGCTCGTAAAGAACAAAAAAGTTGGCGCATTTTGGCCTCACGGACTTTGCAAGCACCTCAGTACATTGTCTTGAAATGGAGCACAATTATTATTGTGACTGCAGAACATTGCATGTATATATTCATTTAACTTATGATAAATTTTAATTATAATTTATTATTTTACACGTTCATGATGCTGACGAAGATATTTTTGAGGACGATGATGACGATGGTGTTGTTGCTGTTGCATGGTTGTATAGTTGAATATGATATTGATGATGATAATGATGATGATGATGACGACGACGATGATGATAAGAAACTTATTTTTATGCACAAATTTACCCCCAATTTTGAACTGCTCATACTTTATATTCTAACAGTGACGATGAGTTTTTTTTATTGGAAGACAGTTTTTGTTGAACATCTCCACTCACCGAAGCCCTCCATTCATGCTTGCATGCACTTCCATTGAGTGATGTTTTACAAGAACGAAGCGATATGAGAATCGAGAAGACTTCATTTCAAAGACTTTGCAAATCTTCTGTATATAATATTCCCGATGCGATATAATACATTGGCACGGCACGTGAGAGATGGCGTGCTACGAGATAAGAGAGCTTTGAAAGGTTGGCTGATAGCGCTACACAAATGATAAGATGGCCTACACACCGTATGTATGCATACATGTATGCTATACGTTTCGTATTTGCGTTTCCTAAAAGTAATTGGCTTGTGTCGTCGTACATATATCCTATATGTATCTGTTTTTTCTGTGTCGGATAAAAAGCAATCTCTGCCTCACACGGACTCTCACGATCTGTCACTTTTTTTTATCTCGATCCTGCCGCTGTCTGTAGAGAAAGCCTTTATCAACCTGAATGAGGAACACAGTCTTAAACGCATCTTCGTCGTATATTCAGGTTTAACTGATAGACAGACAGAATGGAGAGATACAGATAATAGACACGATTATAATGTATACACGCATACACTGCATCTTGGCTTGTTGCTGCGAAATATAACGATACTCCCATTTAAAAGATAACTAGTTTCACCCTCCTCCTTTATCCAGGCTTGGGACTGGCACTGGCAGGGTGCAAGCAATGGCGGAGTTCACGCATACAGCCAGGCACACACAGACAGACAAAGAGGCCCATGCACAGAGGCGAACATCGACGTATATTCGTATAAAGAGACAAATACCGAAACAAAATAATATGGGCCAAGAGGTAGACAATAGATGCCAAAAGGCAAAGACACAAACAGACAAAATAATAGAAACAAATCCACTGATAAACATGCATGAACATTATGCAGACAGATCAGTTAACGTTTACAGCCATATACAGACACAACCAGCTGATAGACATGCAGATAGAAAAAGATAGGCAATGGTAGAACCGAGAATACAAATGACAGTTCGAGTGAGTTTCGACGAAAACCGACCGAGATACATTACATTACATTATCGCACATCAGACATATAGACAAATGGACGATTTTTTTATATATGGACCAACAGACCAAATGCATCGCTGTGTGCGGCGCTGCAATTTGATGTAGAAATTGTGAAGTCACACAGACAGTGAATTAAGCACACAGGTGAAGAAAACAGAGATAGAGGGAGATAGGGAGGAAGGAAGGAAAGAAGAGGGAAGGAGGGAAGGAACAAGGGAGGGAGGGAGGGAGGAGGGAGCGAGGAAGGGACGGAGGAAGAAAGGGGGTGGAAGACATGGAGCAATTGTAAATAAAAGATTATGCAAATGAGGATCCGCGGATGGAGAAGTGAAGCACACGCTGTTACCTTCGGTGGTGTGACATTGGTGTCATCGCCTGCAGATCCACATACCAAAACCGTTTATTTTTTAAATGAATTAATATATAACACGTTCGGTGTGATAATCACCGTAGCCTATGTATAGCCTGCTTCACAGTGCTTCAGGTTGTTTACGTCATCGGTCAATATCAAAAGAGAAATCATAAACATCTTTCATTGGAGATGATTATAATCAACTACCTATACCACTCGATGGGTTTATGATAGCCCCTCTGATCTTCTGGCAACCGTACTCGGTCCTCCCTTGGACCATACATACTCTGAAACGATGCAGCAGCGCTCGGCAACCCGCTGCAGGATCCCTCAGCTGCATGGGATTTCGAGTGGCAGCGTTAGTAACATGCAGTCTAAGATTACGATTCTAACATACACACACGCACACGCCCACGCAGGCACACACACACAAATGTACACATGTACACACGCGCGCGCACATTGCAACCACAGAACTGTCGAGTAAAGCGCAAAGCGTAAACAGGATATATAAATGCAGCATGTCCACTTTATTTGTACTGTATATATGATATACATAGGCCTACATGCTGTTGTTGTTGTTGTTGTTGTTGCCTGTTGGCATTTTTTTATATAGGGTAGAGATGAAGGGTCGAGTTTAGCTTATAATTATATGTCTTGTATGACATCACTCATCGACGAATCAATTTATTAAGAAAAGACGTTTCTTATACGTTATAGCAGCTTAGTATAGCAGACCTTTTCCTATAATTATATCTCCCTTTTTAAATTTTGTTTAAAGCATCTGAACCTTAAAATATTTTATTTTTAATCCCGAAGGATTGTCTCTTATCCGCATTGCGTTGTCAACTGCAAGGTCATCTATTTCGACATTCCTCTCGGATGCCCCCCTTTCCCCACCCTCGAAGTCTAACCGATGCTTTAATCAAATGTGACAGGCGGCGACGACATTTTAACCAATTCCCTGTCTGCTGCAAATATAATGCACAGCAAGGTCTGCTTGTCACAATGTCCATTAGCCTACTCTATCTGTCTATTACAAGACTCTATAGAATGGTCGAGAATGAAGGCTTTTATAAGTCTATCAGTCCAATGCATTCTACATGTAATGATAATCGTCATCCTAATTCTATGGTGTAACTTTTATGTCAAATCTGTTCACAAGATATAGGCCTACGTGCATCTCTTGAAACATTACATCGAATCAAATCAAATTATAATTGTCACCAACAATGTATACATGTAAGCAAGATTATGACCGCATAATAAAAAGTTTCGTGTGCATGGTTCAGTCTGTTATGCATGCAGCAAAAAAATTTGTAAGACATGCAAGATATGTGAACCAAAGAATATCAAGTTAGAAGCAATCACATGCAGCATGCAGATAATGACGCATTGAATGATTTGGGAAGAATGGGTCGACCACATGCAGCGACCAAGTCCTGCTAAGAGAGGGAGCTATTTCGCTTTGAAGAAAACAATAATGAAGATGGCTGAAGTTATAGGCCTAAGTGAGCAAAATATATAAGGAAACACCAAATTTAGCGCCAACGATAGCCAAGTTACAGAAAACACCAAAGCTGAATACAAACTTAACTAACTCTTCCAATACGTACTCCAGTGTGCATACACAAGTAGATGTATCTGTAATATTAGTCATAATGTATAGGCTTACATATAGGCCTAGGCCTAGTAAGTTGGGACGTCTTGATTTGTGCGCACGGGCGCACGTGCGTGCGTGTGTGTGCTTGTGTGTGTGCGCGTGTGTGTGTTTGTGTGTGTGTGTGTGTTTGACCACATAATAGCCATATAAAGCCTTCTAAGAACCTCAAAATAACGCAATGATAACATGATTATTCACATCGCAGGCATAGGCGCAACCTAAGATACATGTAGCTTGAAACTAAGTAGCGCCTACTATCTATGCAAAGTAAGTATGTATGCAAGTGGGTGCCTTATTGAACCGCCTGCATGTCCGTTGCAGCATAAAAGGCATTCTGCATGGAGGAAGACTGTTCTAACAGGACGGTCAAATGCCCGAGGAAATGCAGTACAGTGCTCCAGCATCGTCGTGCGGAAGGGAGGGAGGGACTTGACCCACGGGTCGACCAATGAGTCGTGGTGCAATCTAATTCACAGTGCAGGGTGGACCAAAAAAGACCCCTTAAGGGTTTTTGACATTATCTTTGCCAGAAGTACGAATTCCGCCACTGTTCGCACTCTGACACCGCCAGAAACGTGTGTGTATATAATGTGGGTATGTATAATGTGGGTAATGCATGGGTATGCACATGTGTGTGTACTCAACTGTACTGTGTATGTATGTTTTTCCAGAATGCATGCCCATTGCTCACATGTAGCGTGCAGCTACATGTGAGCAATGAAACCTGTGCACCTATAGACAGAAGGCCATCAGGACCACCCAGTGAAGTGGATAGTCAATCCCCCTCACTATGGGGGGGGGGGGGGGGTGAGTGAAAAACCAAAATTTCCCGGTATATAGCGCCGGGTTACTCCAGCTATATTTTAGTTTTATATGTATGTATTAAATATCAAGTAGGTCTCGTTAAATTCTGAAGATGATTGTGCGTGACTGTGGATTGTCAATAATGCATTAGATTGTGACGACGACGACGACGATGACGATGACGACGACGACGACGACGACGAGGAGGCGACTTTTGTCGGCGATGGCTGTGGAGAGATGTCAGGCTGTATCGTCAGTTGCTGACGCAGAGCAGCATCAGCAGCTGCTGGACCAGTTGATGTGCCTCCCTTCTTCTTCAGCAGCAGCAGCCGCAGTTCTTTCTTCCCATCAATGGAACCGAAAGTTACATGACATCATCGGAGGATGACGGAGAAGGAAGGAAGATAATAATATGAAAGAAAGAATGATGATGGTGAAGAGCAGAAGAGGATAAAGATGGAAGGAAAGAAAGAGAAGAATGCGAGAAGAGACATGCAGACGGAGAGATTGGATGATGAAGAGAAGGAGCAGGGAAGAGGAAGAAGAAGAAGTGAAGATAGGAATAGACGAATCGGAGAAGCATACATGTCTACATGGGAAAAACATTGAGCCGTTGCAGTCCTGACACCGGATATACAAGGAGATCAAGTCGATCAGAGGATTATGATTATAGGAGAACGCAGCGAAGTGGCAGAGATGGGACGAAGCGTATATCTGGAAGCATCATGCATGTATAGTTGCATACAAACGTAAACACATACATTGTATGTAACGGGCACTAAATGTCACATACACTATAGTGTCTATTCCAATATGTTCACACATTGTTCAGTGGGGTGTAGGCTATACTACACTCACATTTGCGTGGGTAGATCTGTATATTATTTATGTGCATGAATGTATTTTTCCTGCATGAGCAGCGTCGTCCTTGTGCATGCGTTTCGATTGCTCGTCGTTTCATTGGGCTGCTGCTGCTGCTGATGATGATGATGATGCTGCATCGGTAGTTGCGACCGTCCCTCAACCGATGATGATGATGATAGCGTGTCATCTGCAGCGATGGCTAATTTCAATTGGTTGCATGCAGCTTTCCTTTTAACTTCTTCGCTAATTAAATTTGACGACGACTTTGATCGACTCTTCGCACTGCAGAGACCTATTTAATATGCTATACCTACTCCTCTGACTCCGACTCCTTCTTCTTCATCGACTGTGCATGATCGTCCATCGGTAGAAGATCGATCTTTTCAGCTGATGATGCATCAACTGCAGCAGCAGCAGCATCAACTGCAGCAGCAGCAGCAGCAGCAGCAGCAACCATTCCTTGTTTTCATAACCGATAAAACTGTCGCATTAGAAACGACGACCATGCAAGTCGTTGGCTACATTCGAAGGAAGGACGAGTATATTATATATATATGTAACCTATATACGTATATATATACGACGACCAAGTCGTTGGCTACATTCGAGGGAAGGACGAGTATATATATATATACACATATATATATATATATGTATGTATTTATACATATATATATATATATAGGTCACACACGACGACGACGTCACATCCGGTATATAGGAACCGATCGCACTCGACGGATATTGGCAGCAGTGATGGGATGACCTGCATGGAAGGGTCGGAAGGTGGCTGCTGATGTTGCTGCTGCTGCTGCTGCTGCATGTGGCAAGGACATAAAGGAAGAGGATGCGAAATGAAGGAACTGCATGTGCGACGCCAATATCGTCACGAGATGCGTGGAAAGAAGAAGATGACGAAGAAGGAGGAAGAGGAGGATGAGGAAGCTGATGGTTGATGGTTGATGGAGAGAGTGCCGGAAATGAGTTGCTGTTATGACTGAAGTAATAACATCTACACCGTCGATATAAAAATGGAGCTCGCTCTATCTTTATCTGTAGTCTATGTATCAATCTCTCTCTGTCTCTATATCTATTTATGTGTCTTTGTATAAAGTTTGATTCTACTTTCTTCTCGATGTTTTCTATTACCATTCATCTTTCTCATCCATCCATCCATCCATCCATCCATCCATCCACCCATCCATCCATCCACCCATCCATCCATCCATCCATCCATTGCTCTATTTCTCCATTTCTCCACCCATCTCGTCCTCTGCCATCCCGTGTCGTCCATCCATCCATCATCCATCCATCCATCCATCCATCCATCCATCCATCCATCCATCCATCCATCCATCCATCCATCCATCCATCCATCCATCCATCCATCCATCCATCCATCCATCCATCCATCCATCCATCCATCCATCCATCCATCCATCCATCCATCCATCCATCCATCCATCCATCCATCTATCTATCTATCTATCTATCTATCCATCCATCTATCTACTTAATTATCTCTTTTTCTCGATGTCTGCCTGCCTGTGTGTTTGTGTGTCTCTCTTTTTTAAAAATCTCGTCTCACAATTTCCCTTTTTTTCTTTCACGTTTGCTCTCTCCTGTAATTCGCTGCCTGTCGCTCTCAATAACTTTTTTTTATAATTACACACACGCGATTCTTTCAAGTTGTTCAGCGTTTGGTCTATATATGCATGCATGTATACAAGTATGTGTACAACTGTACATATACATATAATATTATACAGTGCCCCTATGCAAAGTATTATGCATGTCGGTAGGTAGGTGTGCATGTATTATGGACTATATGTGAGTTCTGCTTATCAAGAATGATAACAGCGCAAGTATAGGCTATTTTTTATAAGACGCCGTGTATATAATTTATATTATATATATATTATATATATTAAATATATAAATAATATATATATATATTATATATATATATTATATATATTATATATTATATATATATACTATATATATTATATATATATATACGAGTCCGTTGAGAGAGGCGGCCACGCATTAGCACTTGATCATTCGATCACTGCAGATAACATGCCATCGCATCATCAATTGACAAGTGATTACTTTTAAAAAAGACACAAGTTATTTTCTTCACATGTGCGGTGTATATTTTATAAGATTGATGATGACAGAAAATGACAAGAAAATCCTATGAATGGGGATTTCTGTCACTATAGACGTGTGTGTATTTTCAGACATTCGTATGCAGTAGAGTATAGTTGCTTGAATCCGAATGCATACATTTGTGGGGCGCGACGGTGCAGTGGGTATGTTCGTTGCCTTGCAGCCGTAGGGTTGCAGGTTCGAATCCGCTTCAAGTTGCCGCGTAGAAACCTTGGGCAAGTCCTTCACTTGCAATTGCTCATGCGTGAAACTCCGACTCAGTGTCCGTGCTGTAGTCGGAAGCGCTTCAGATTAGATATCTTGAAGGGGCACTATAACAAGTAGGCCTACAAATACAAACATTTATATGCACACGAGTACAAACACGGATGCATTCGCAGGTCAATAAATGTACACGAAGATATGCAAATATGCAAATATGCAAGCGCATGCATTTGTACAAAAAAGAAGCATTTGTACGTTACAGTACTAACAGGCGTATATTATTTAAAAACTGCGTGGCTATTCTTTTCTTAAGTAAAGTATCTCTCACAATGACATTGTTTTTATCAATTGTTAGATCGTCGCACATCTTCACCATTTCAGACATTGCGAGCTACAAATGTTCGTCTAAAAATTTGAGTCGCGTTCCGACATTGATGAATGTTTGATGAACCTCCATCTCTTCCCTAATTGAAATCAGCAGCAGCAGCATCATCAGCAGCAGCAGTAGCATCATCAGCAGCAGTAGCAGCAGCAGCAGCAGCAGCAGTAGCATCTCATCTCCCGCATCCGTTATGTGCGTCTGCAACTCTGCATGGTGAAGAAAATTAATATTGATGACAAATCCACTGTTCGTCCATTGCACATTGTTCTCATTATATAATAATACAAGCGACGACGCCTGCAGCAGATGCAGTGCCATAGCAATGGTGTGGCTGATGCTGCTGCAGATATATAGCGCATGTGTATCCGAGTCATCATTCATCAAGACGATGTGCATCGATTATTGTAATTCAATTCTCGTAGGTCTGACAAAGTTGCGTTGTGCAAATGTGCCATCGCCATTTTGTCTATTGACTGTGGCTAGTGTTTCGGTGTGCATGCGCGAGAAACACGCTGGCTCCCTGCATGCATGGTGTTAAGAGCGTATAATCATTCAAGGCAATCCTTACATGTATCTCGTTCGCATTAGTGTACACTGCTCCATCATACATGTTATATACAAGAGAGTCTGGATTCGAATATCAATAGTCAGCTGGGTCGGTGGTATAGTTACGCTCTTCAACCAGTGGAGATGTGTAGGCTAGGCTACGTGCTGCGTTTCTCTGCTTCAAGTTGAAGTCATAGCGTCATCTATGCATGTTCTCATAGACGCAACCACCCTATGGAACCCAAGGGACGCGTCCCCCCAACTTTTGAGTGGTCCCCTAACTTTATTATTATGGTCCCCCAACTTTTAGGATGTGATTCATTGTGGTCCCCCCCACTTTTAGGACGTGATTGCACCTATGCATGTTCTGCTAAACAGTTCTAAACAGTATAATTATGCAGACATTGGATATGAGTAATCTTTTCTTTTATTTTCATCACACTGTCTTCAAAGGCTAACTTTATTGTGTTTTCGTTGCGTTGTGTTTAGGATCGTCAAAATAACAATGCCATCCAATATTATTTGAACGCAACGTAACTTTTTCTGTTTGAAATGTGTTGGTGAAATTTGACTGTTGTACGTAGGCCTAAATATGAATTACCCCTTGGGCATAAGCCTTTAAAACGTGATTTTAAAACAGTTTACTTCTGGTCAAGGTATCCGCAAAAAAGCTTATGGAGTATATTTTTGGCCCACCCTGCAGTGTATGTACATTTCTTTGTGATTACTAAAGCCGCATTCTGTCCCATGGATGCATGATGATCCTGCGTTGTGGGACTGACATGAGTGACGTCGACTGCAAAAGATTTGTGGCGACATCTGTATTCTGTCGAAGAAAGAAGAAGATATTGTTGTTCGACTACTGTACACTGCAGCAGATGAGCAGTGCCATCTGTTCGTGAAGGGAGAAGATTTCCTATAATTATACATGATGAATCTGTATTCAGCGGCTACTATCCATCGGCTATACATGTATATATAATTATATATAATTATATATTCAAATAGGCCCTGTATAAATTTTAGCCCCTTTTTCTGATGTTCCTCTTTCGGCAACAAAGCAGGCAGTCGCTTTGGTGACTCTGTAAAAAAACATTTACTTTCTGGTTGCATATTAATTTCTGAGCTGTAATATTTTACTGGTCGATTTAATTATTGCAGACTGCTTAGGTCTACTGTCGGATTGTGTGTCGATGGCATCCAATCGCCTCTCGATTAATCTTGAAAAAACTCAACTTATCTGGCTTGGCGAAAGTCGGGGAGCTTCAAAAGACGCACTTAGATATTATAATTATTATACCTTGCAGCTGCACTTTTCATATGCTTCATTCTCACCTTCTGCAGTGTTCCAGGTATTCGCCGCAGTCCGCAAAAGCTCTCTCTATACCTTGATGCATTCATTCATTTGCATTAGGTCGTTTGCTAAAGTAAGCTTAAATAGCATGTTGCGTATCTCGTTTTATCTCTTTAATCAACCTAAAACCAGTTCGTAATCTGCAGATTGATAGAATTGCAAAGTTTGGCCATGCATTTCATCTATAGCAGCATTAGGACTATAGGTTCTATACTGTATACAGTATACAATATACAGTATACAGTGTACAGGCCATGTGAAAGCCACAGTTTTACTGAAACACAGCCACCACATCTGTTAATCCGGTCATTTGATATTGGATATATCGTCTAACGATCAACGAATTCAACAGTTAAGAGAACAACATGTCACTGTAACCTGAAGAAGACAATTTGACAGATCGTCTGCTGCAAGACACATTGAACGAAATGTCTGCGAATTACATTGCAATATAAAAGAAATGAGTTTAGCGATGACACGAAACGACGTAGAAATGAATTAAGGATTCGATTCAATTTGAAATCAGAGAAAAGATTAGAAGCTGAAGAGATGCAGACAACGATATACGGGTTAACAATTCTCGTAGGACGAGTAACAACTAAAGACCGTCTTCAGATAAATCGTTCCTTCGCTCCCATCCCTTCCATCCCTCCCCCCCATCCCAGCCCATCCCATCCCATCCCATTGCTATTCGTGTCGTTAAGGAATCGGTTGCGAACGGATACATGCGGCTGTCAGGATTCGGTAAACTATGGTCCGTGAAGATCGAGGAGTAAGCATTTTGAGTATACATGTAATTTAATTTAATCGAATAGAATAATGCCATCTGTCGACAGCAACTGTCGATTCGAATTCCTATTTGACTTAAATGTAATGTAATGTAACTGCAGCGGAAGTAAATCGGGTCAGCTGTCTGACAGTGTCAAGTCTGAGATAAAGGAGAAGAGTTGGAGGATATAATACATACATGTCCTATATGCATGCAAATGTATACATAGTTATTTAATACATATGCAATACATCGAAGACGATAGAAATCGATATCATGCATATATATATATACAGGGTGGCCCAAAAAAAGTGATAACATCTCGTAGCATACGAGTTATTTACAAATATAATTCAGTTTATTATATTTGTTTCATGTATTTTTGTTTGCCAAGTATTTAGCTAATCAAAAATCATTTTCAATGTGTCCTCCTTGCTTCTCAAATAGTTTTTCTAAGCGTCAACGCCACTCGTTTATGCTACAGTACTGTCAATAAAGTTCTGCCCCAGATTTCTCCATTCTTCGATTATTGCCAACTTGAACTCCTCAACTGTGGTAAATTTTCCCCGAAGGTAGACTTTTTCTTGCAAAGCACCCTACATGGCATAATCCACTGGGTTAAAATCAGGACTGTTCGCTGGCCAAATGTCTGGCTCGATGAAGTTAACATTCTCCTGGCGAAGAAAGTTGATCGTGTTTCTCGCTGTGTGAGATGGAGCTCCGTCTTGCTCTGATGTCCGGTTATAGCGACCACATGTCGCTTGAATAATTATTACAGGCAGCAAACCTTGTCTCAGAACATGTTCACAATAGTATTCACCGTTTACTTTGGCGCCTGGTTCAACGTACACAATAATTAGCTTTCCCCATTCGAGAAACACCAACTGATACCATGATACCGCGGCTGAAATGGTCACGTTCTCGTATGAGTCGACTTTCCTGAACTTATATTTTCTTTGTTTCAACGGAATAAACAATTAACTGGAGTGGCATCGGTGAATGCCTGTTCGTCTGTAAACCAGATGCTTCGTACACTTCTTCCATTAGGAAACTGCTCTAGTAGCTGCCGACTGCGTTGCAAGCGTTTCAATTTGACATTTTCATTGAGCTTCTGCCCGATCACACGCTTGTACGTTTTGAGTTGTAAATCTTTGCTCAGCAATACGTCGAAATAAGGCATCATGCAGATAAATAGGTAAGTAAGTGAATGAGTAAACAATTTAAGCTATTATTGCTAAAGTTAAGCAAATTTTGATGTAATTATATCACTTTTTATGCGATGTTATCACTTTTTTTGGGCCACCCTGTATACATATATAGGCATATATATATACAGCATCGGACAGTAAGTAATTAGAAAGAAACCGATATTATTTTCGGATCCAAATAGAAAAGTGATGACACGCTGCAAAAGCAGATCTACATGTATGGTCGAACAGATCGAGTCGTGTTTCAGATTATACATGTAGATGTAGATGGAAGGACAGAGAAACCGGATGAAAAATAACACTAATAAGATTTGACATCAACGCCAACGGGCAACGCAAATGTATGCATTGCAATGATAAAGAAAATCGAAATCATTTCAAAGCTCTACAAAAAAGCGATATGCTATCTTATCCATTTTCTTATTAGCAATGCTGTACGTAGGCATATATATGATAAAAAAGGGTCGGCAAGAGTCAGGCGCTTGGTCGCCTTCAATGTTAGGTGCTAGAATTAAATTTCGATTTTCGATAATTATAGTTAGGCAGCTAGATAAAGAGAAAAGTGAGATAGATAGATAGATAGCTTCACGTAGATGGATGGATGGATGAATGGAAGGAAGGAAGGATGGATGTATGGACGGATTAACGGACAGAGAGCGGGAGAACGAATAGACAGATCTAGAGATAGACCGACGGATAGAGAGATAGCGAGCGAGTGAACAAGCGAATGAGTGAGTGCACAATGAGTGAATGAGTAACAGAACAAGAGAGAGAGAGAGAGAGAGAGAGAGAGAGAAAGAGAGAGAGAGAGAGAGAGAGAGAAGAGGCAGAAAGAGAGTTTTAAAAAGAGGTAGACAGCAAATTAGAGGAACGATAGAAATGGCAGAACGAGTGATATATTGATGCGCAATAAATACAGTTTCTCTCAGCATATATATATATATATATATATATATATATATATATATATATATATATAAGTGTGTATGAAGAATTGTAGCCTATGCATTTATAGCCTACATAGATGAACATGATATATGTGGGCTCAGGGGCGGATCCAGGGGGCCAATCCGGCCATGGCCCCATTTAGAAATGCCCATGTATCGTGGCCCCCCATTTGGTTTCAGTGGCTGCTGTAAAGGTATGATTTTCCCGAAAATTTGGTCTGATTACTAAAAAAAGGTCATCAACTTCTTTTTTGGCGGATGCGATTTTTTTGGTCCCAGACCCAAGGTGTTAAGAATTTTTTGCCCCCCCCCGTCCAAAGTTTCTCTATCCGCCCTTGTGTGGGCTTGATATATAGGAATGAAAGTGATTGAGACAAAAAGAGAAAGATAATGAAACACAGATAAAGAATAACGGAGAGAGACAGAAAGACACGCACACAGAGGAAGACAGCATGCAGAAAGAAAGACAGACGGACAGTAATGTGGGTGTGTGTGTGCATGCATGTGTGGGAAGTGAAAGTTAGAAATAGAAGCAGGCAGACACACAGAGCAAGAGCAAGAAACAGACACAAGTGACACATGTATACAGTATATAATAGAGAAAGAGGAAAGGGAGAGAGACAGAGATGCAACGGGTGATCCACACAGATGAGGAGGAATTCCTTCATCGATCAAAATATCTTCGATTCATATTCGTCGTCAGATCCGCGATCATCATCGTCGTCAGTTGACCATCGTCATCGTCGTCGTCATCGTCGTCGTCATCGTCGTCGTCATCGTCGTCGTCATCATCGTCGTTGTCCACCGTTTTCTCTCTCATGAACAGAGCACCACTCCCATCAACTGCAGTGCCTACACGTGTACCGTCTGTATCGTCGTAGCCGTGGCGGTGGTGGTGGCGGGGCGGGGGCGGGTGGGGAGGCGGTGGCGGAGAACTGGTTTCCCATCGGCTTGCGATGGCTGCAGCAACTCCTGCAGACCGATCGCCGTTCCTATCCGCATTCGCACTCTGGGAATCGTCCATCGTCCGTGTGGCCAATCTATTTTCGGCTAATCTAATTTCGCTAAGTACGCTGAAGTACAGAACCGGCGCTGGAATTTTCCCCCTGGGATTTCCGTTAAACGGATAGTAGGCGGTTAGATCCCGTCCGTCCGTCCGTTCGTCCGTTTGTCGCTTGGCTGAAGAGTCCTAACGTTGTTAAACAGATAGTCGTCGTCGCTGTCGTCGTTGTCGTCGTCGTTGTCGTCGTCGTTGTCGTCGTCGTTGTCTGAGTGAAGTATAAAAAGCAGACGATGGTGGAATGCGTGTTTGGCGGTGCTGCTTTCTGACAGGTGGCTGTAAGTCATGTCGAATTATTTTTTGTCAGAGTGGAAACTGTTTGAATCCTCCTACCTTTGTGTCGTTGATGGAGAAAGAAGTCGAACAGCAGAGCAACAGTGTCTGGTGGCGGAGTGTCTGATGGTTGATTCGTCCCTTTTAAGCAATCAAAGCATTAATGGCTGGTTGTTGTTGCTGCAGCTTATGACGAGTGAACTGCTCCGAATATCTGCAGCAAAAAAGAAACATGAACATGTAACATTGCTGAATGTGTCCTGATGTATATACAATACATGTATGTTGACAATCTACAACAGCAAGGACGGCAGCACATATATATATAAGCTTAAAAGCATAGGTATGCATGCATGGAAATTGGTGGTGAAAAGAGGCAGAGAAAGGAAACTCAATTTCGGTTTGCATGTAGCCTAAGTCTGGAATGAAGGTTGCAGACCTCGGCCTCAGTAGATGACTCCACTGTTACAGTACATACATGTAGGCCTAGGTCCGGTTAATCAAGGAGATCATCGTGTGTTGCTACAGAGCGAAGAGATCTGCAGTAGGTTATACCGATGAGAATGAAATCTACACTTAAGGTACATGTATAATAGTTGTATGCATGTATTGAATGGAGTGGAACCAACTATATGACATTTGCTCACCAACACAAGGATCTTAAGATAAAGACGTCGCCATGGCAGGTACAGACCTGTGCAATCCATCTACAAAATGTCGGCCAATATATATAGGTCGTACACAATGGTCGCATGTTCTAGATGCAGTGCTTAACGCGTAGAAAAGAAATGCCTGGACGTCCATTACCTATTGAAGCTGTGCTGGCCTAATAAGTGGCAGGAAGGCGTTCAGGTTTGAAAATAAGTGCGTGGACGCCGTCCATGACAGTCCAGCCACACCTTAAGCCCTGCCTATGACAGTGAAGCCATTCATCGATTAGGTTGATGCAGTATACATGTATGCTCTTTTGGAAAAGTATTCTTAGCCATTTGTTAATTCGTAGCAAAGGACTCGCCAATCCTCCTTTCATCCGGGTTTTATCGGGTCCCACCGTATACCTACGACAGCAGATTAAGCGAAATTGATTTCTATAATTCAATGTCTATTCTATGTTCCTATTGTTAATGCTCTGCTATTCTATGTTCTTATTGTTAATGCTCTGCTACTCTATGTTCTTATTGTTAATGCTCTGCTATTCTATGTTCTTATTGTTAATGCTCTGGCGTCGTCGGATTATCTCGTCTCGTTTCAGCCGCCATCTCTGCCGCCATCTCACCTGGATTAAAATGGCTCCAGCGTTGCAATTGTATTCCAATATCTACATAATCTACTATTCAACGAACCGCATCAGAGTTGTAATAATGGTCTCGAGACAGTGTCTCGAAATATCGAAATAGGTCTTTTGATGTTTCGACCTCATTCGCGAGGTCACTGTCTTGACCTTTTGGAAACTGGCGCAAGCTGTACCTACATGTAGTTCTGAACTTATTGTGCTTTAGAATTGTCGGTTTCCGGTGTGATATATAGGAAGCTAATAGGCATATATGCTAATATACCATAGTATATACATGCACAATACATGTAGAATTGTAGATAAGTTGCGAAACTGGGAAACAAGTTCGTGAGTTGCTTTTATATTTTTAAATTCCGAAATGTGTCCTACTCTCTGGAATAAATACCGAAAGTTTCAGTCTTTATTCTTTAACTGTCTCAAACTATCTCGGACCCTGTGTCTCGGTTTTGGAGCCTATTGTCTCGGACCTTTTTTCTCGATTTTGGAGC
>OX243816.1:21905250-21965250 GCA_945859605.1 Lumbricus rubellus | reverse complement strand
TAAATAATACAATCTCATTTGCGTATTAAGACCTGTCGTCATATCTGTCTCTGAATATAATTATAAATCTGCCTACCGCGTAATACACGATCACCTATTGGCCTACAAAGAGTCTACACAGCTATTCTATCTTCACTTATAGACCCATCTATAAAAATACATCTCATGTCGCTCTCTAAGGCAATAGGTCTACATGGTCAATATATTATACCCAATATATTATTATTTATAATATATTGGGCTAGGCTTATATGCATATTCACTGTTGCAAGTTGCTTTGAAGTGTGGAATATCACACAAAACTGTATTTCCCGGCGCAACTCGACTCATATATAACATGGGAAGAAGAGGACGCGACTCAGATCCACTTTCAGCGGCGTTTACTTTGGCTGCGGACCTGTAACGAGAGCGGCAATGCTGCACTGCAGGACCCGATCCTCTACAATGCATGTGCACACTACGACCATGCAGTGGAGACTGAAGAAGGGAGACGAAAAGTACATAGACGACAACTGGTGATGAAAAGCGGTTCAAGACAAACTGATAAGATGTCCTCACTGGGAGACAAAGCAACTGTTCGATAGCATGCTTGGCGATGGCGTGCACGATCACAGAACCAACATCCAAAATACACAGAGCCAACATCCAAAATACACAGAACCAACATCCAAAATACACAGAACCAACATCCAAAATACACAGAACCAACATCCAAAATACACAGAACCAACATCCAAAATGCACAGAGCCAGCATCCAAAATACACATAACCAACATCCAAAATACACAGAACCAACATCCAAAATACACAGAACCAACATCCAAAATACACAGAACCAACATCCAAAATGCACAGAGCCAGCATCCAAAATACACATAACCAACATCCAAAATACACAGAACCAACATCCAAAATACACAGAGCCAACATTAAAAATGCGCAGAACCAACATCCAAAATACACAGAGCCAACATCCAAAATACACAGAACCAACATCCAAAATACACAGAGCCAGCATCCAAAATGCACAGAGCCAACATACAAAATACACAGAACTGACATCTAAAATACACAGAGCCAGCATCCAAAATACACAGAGCCAGCATCCAAAATGCTCAGAACCAACATCCAAAATACACAGAACCAACATCCAAAATACACAGAGCCAGCATCCAAAATACACAGAACCAACATCCAAAATACACAGAACCAACATCCAAAATACACAGAACCAACATCCAAAATACACAGAACCAACATCGAAAATACACAGAACCAACATCCAAAATACACAGAGCCAACATTAAAAATGCGCAGAACCAACATCCAAAATACACAGAGCCAACATCCAAAATACACAGAACCAACATCCAAAATACACAGAGCCAACATCCAAAATGCTCAGAACCAACATCCAAAATACACAGAGCCAACATCCAAAAAACACAGAACCAACATCCAAAATACACAGAACCAACATTCAAAATACACAGAGCCAACATCCAAAAAATACACAGAGCCAGCATCCAAAATACACAGAGACAGCATCCAAAATGCACAGAGCCAACATACAAAATACACAGAACTGACATCTAAAATACACAAAGCCAGCATCCAAAATACACAGAGCCAGCATCCAAAATGCTCAGAACCAACATCCAAAATACACAGAACCAACATCCAAAATACACAGAACTAACATCCAAAATACACAGAACCAACATCCAAAATACACAGAACCAACATCCAAAATACACAGAACCAACATCCAAAATACACAGAACCAACATCCAAAATACACAGAACCAACATCCAAAATGCACAGAACTAACATCCAAAATACACAGAACTAACATCCAAAATACACAGAACCAAAATGATAAATAGCATCTCGAATAGCGACGGCCTTTTTATATCCAAATGGGTTAAAGGATTGCAGTTTACAACGTACTCGTTCTATTCAGGATATAAACTTTAATCCGTATCCGACGTAGAGAGGTTGGTATGAGCTTTTTTGTCATTTGGATGAAGATCCTAGCGACATCAAAAAGAACGGGTTGTGGCAGCTGCTGCAGCACATCGACCATGGCAATTCAGTTATAAATTCTGTCTCTGTAAAAGTTGGTCAGAAGGCAACGATGACTA
Organism: Lumbricus rubellus; assembly: GCA_945859605.1. NCBI lineage: Eukaryota > Metazoa > Annelida > Clitellata > Crassiclitellata > Lumbricidae > Lumbricus > Lumbricus rubellus. The sequence goes on along the minus strand of OX243816.1, from coordinate 21,963,104 downwards.
ATGGTTGATAAGACGGTTGGAGGAACCATCACTTGGAATGAATGAATGAATGTGTGTGTGCGTGTGTGCGTATGTGTATGTGTATGTATGTATGTATGTATGTATGTATGTATGTATGTATGTATGTATGTATGTATGTATGTATGTATGTATGTATGTATGTATGTGTGTATGTATGTATGTATGTATGTATGTATGTATGTATGTATGTATGTATGTATGTATGTATGTATGTATGTATGTAATATGTATGCATGTATGTGTGTGTGATATGCTGAATGCCGTTTCGAGTTTTTGCGACGACAGCACAAGATGTGCGCCGCAGAATAATTGGCAGAGTTTTTTTGTATTCGCAAATCTGATCCATGAGATGAGACGAATCTGTTGAGTTGAACGGAAAACGACGATCCAATTAATCGAGAAAACATCAAAGCATTCGCAAACATCCGAAACAAACGAGGAATTATTTGCGGCTGCAGGATAGGGTGATCGCACTGATCAGCCATTATTCCTAATTCCAGTTGGACAACATCACAAAACCTGCGAGGGTTTACATAAACCAATCTACCAATAGGGCCAACCCGGCCCTTCCCTTAGGTAATAATCTATCATAATGCCCAAATTTTGGTAAGCGAAATTGACCGCTTTTCAGCTTCATAATCTGGCGTTCATTCAGACAGATTGGTATGAATCAGATCAGCTGAAAACGCAGAAGAGAAGTTAAGAAATACAAAGACTATTAAATTTTACCCAAGAAAGCACAAGTGCATTTTTATTTTGTTGTGTTATTATCTTTCGACTAAAATACCAAATAACAACGTCTAGCTACATTGTATAATTAATGGCCGTCAAGAGATAAGACTGTTCCTGAACTTATCACACACAGAGAACCCACGATATGCATCAACATTATTGTGAAAATGGCTATGGCTATGGCTGGTACATTGGACAACGTGGCATTTGACATCCGTCACAAGTTCGACAATAAATCTTTGCATGCAGCTGTCATGCTGTGAAGATTTATTCGAATCCACCGAAAATGCCTCAATTAGCGGCCGAAGATTTGTGCCATCCAAAAATTACGATATTTTAAGCACCACAAAGCAATGTTGCACTCAATTTATAAGGAACCGGGATCTGTGCTATCCATAAGCCCCATGCTTAATCTCATCCCTTCAATTTCTAACAAACACTTAGATTAGAAAGGCGTTAAAAATGCACTCTAAATTGCGGTCATTATTATGTATTATGACCAATGCAGAAGCAAAGGCAAATCTCAGAATCAGACCATAGTAGGCGAATAATTATGGTCTCACTATAACCACCAATCTTGATGAGATCACTGTCAGTATCAACCAATCTCTCAAACACACAGCTGCGCATCCCTTAGCGGAAGATAACTTCAAGATGCAACACCCTTTCAATCATTAATCCTCTTGTCTGCTGAGAAAAAGGAAGCGGACACGGAAGGCTGAACCAACCGTAAGCAATCAGTACTAAACTGTAGGCTGACTGATTGCTGAACATCGATCCACAATATTCAATCAGCAATATTCAATCAGCAATCTTCAATCAACAATCTTCAATCAATAATCTTCAATCAACAATCTTCAATCAACAATTGCAATTATATTAAAGTCTCGTATATTTTGTGGAAACTTGATAAACCGGCAAAATCAAATTAATCAATCGCTGTCATCGTAACTTTAAAACGAATCAAACTTCGCGAAATCTCATTTTGCTAACAATTATTGGCAATAAAATGCTCCAATTTAAGCCACAACATTTTCATCAATACAGCTCCAATTTAAGCAAGAAAGAATATTTTCATCAATCCAGCTTCCATTTCAGTAAGAATGATGTTGTAGCAATCCCACTTATATTTAGCGAGAATTCTTTTCATCAATCTAACTTAGGCCTATGTGGTGCGACCAACAGATGTATATTTTAACCTAGGGCTGTCTTTCTGCCGATTACCATATACGCCACTTATATTCTACCCGGGGTTATGTCCTACCCTGGAGGTTGTCCGGGTGTGTTAATGTCCGGGTATTTTTTGTCCAGAGTGGTTTTGTCTGAGGATGGGGGGCTAATGTCCATGCCTCACCGAAACATCTGTTGTCGGTGGTTCGGTGTTCCAGCTTTCATAGCAATTTAACAATTTCCACATGGATTCATTTTCACTTAGACGATCATCTGCCAACGCTTTTTCTTCATTTCTTGTTTAATATGGAACGAAACAAGATATACTGTGAACAATCATTCTGCAATGGACACGAGTAATCTGAGATCAAACTCGTGCTTAATATGCCAATCCTTCGTAAAAGAAATTTCTTTGGTGTTCTTTTTCCCTTGCTCATCAGACAACGAGGGACAATTATCCCCCGTGCCAATAACCTACAGGACTCCCCTCCAGATAAAAACAACCATGCTGAAAGAATGACCAAACAACAACTGAGTGTTAGACTTGAAAGACTTGTCATGCACCAAAGACTATTAATTTTATTAAAAACTAAACTTTATTAGACAATTATTAGAAAAAAGCCATAACTGATAAAGTACATACATGGACATTGAAAGAGTGAAAGAATGTGAACGAATGACACCAAACAACAAATAAGTTTTGATCAAACAACAAATAAGTTTTGATCAAACAACAAATAAGTTTTGATCACACAACAAATAAGTTTTGATCAAACAACAACTAAGTTTTGATCAAACAATAAATAAGTTTTGATCAAACAACAAATAAGTTTTGATCAAACAACAACTAAGTTTTGATCAAACAGCAAATAAGTTTTGATCAAACAAAAACTAAGTTTTGATCAAACAATAAATAAGTTTTGATCAAACAAAAACTAAGTTTTGATCAAACAATAAATAAGTTTTGATCACACAACAAATAAGTTTTTATCAAACAACAACTAAGTTTTGATCAAACAATAAATAAGTTTTGATCACACAACAAATAAGTTTTTATCAAACAACAACTAAGTTTTGATCAAACAGCAAATAAGTTTTGATCAAACAAAAACTAAGTTTTGATCAAACAATAAATAAGTTTTGATCACACAACAAATAAGTTTTTATCAAACAACAACTAAGTTTTGATCAAACAATAAATAAGTTTTGATCACACAACAAATAAGTTTTTATCAAACAACAACTAAGTTTTGATCAAACAGCAAATAAGTTTTGATCAAGCAACAAATAAGTTTTGATCAAGCAACAACTAAGTTTTGATCAAACAACAAATAAGTTTTGATCAAACAACAACTAAGTTTTGATCAAACAATAAATAAGTTTTGATCAAACAACAAATAAGTTTTGATCAAACAACAACTAAGTTTTGATCAAACAGCAAATAAGTTTTGATCAAACAAAAACTAAGTTTTGATCAAACAATAAATAAGTTTTGATCACACAACAAATAAGTTTTTATCAAACAACAACTAAGTTTTGATCAAACAATAAATAAGTTTTGATCACACAACAAATAAGTTTTTATCAAACAACAACTAAGTTTTGATCAAACAGCAAATAAGTTTTGATCAAACAAAAACTAAGTTTTGATCAAACAATAAATAAGTTTTGATCACACAACAAATAAGTTTTTATCAAACAACAAATAAGTTTTGATCAAGCAACAAATAAGTTTTGATCAAGCAACAACTAAGTTTTGATCAAACAACAAATAAGTTTTGATCAAACAACAACTAAGTTTTGATCAAACAATAAATAAGTTTTGATCAAACAACAAATAAGTTTTGATCAAACAACAACTAAGTTTTGATCAAACAATAAATAAGTTTTGATCACACAACAAATAAGTTTTTATCAAACAACAACTAAGTTTTGATCAAACAGCAAATAAGTTTTGATCAAACAAAAACTAAGTTTTGATCAAACAATAAATAAGTTTTGATCACACAACAAATAAGTTTTTATCAAACAACAACTAAGTTTTGATCAAACAGCAAATAAGTTTTGATCAAACAAAAACTAAATTGTGATCAGTGTGAACAAGTGTTACAGCAGCGTTACAGCAAGTTCACTGCAGTCAAACTCAAATATGCTAACACCAGCGCAAGGATTCTGACCATCGTTCGCAACTAGGCGTAGTGTTATTAATTAACTATCTTCGTGTAATAGCTCGCAACATTTATTTTTAGGCTAAATTACCTCATTACCACTAATCAGCATTTTCTTTCACGCAGTACGTTCTGTATTATAGCGTTGAATGTTTCTCTAATAATATCGTATGTATAATTAATCCATATATAAACTGAATAAATTTTATGCATCATTATCACAATATGTAATTATTAATATATTATAGCCTATGTGCGGGTTCAGGGGTTTCATGTCCAGCACTCAGTTATTGTTTGGTCATTCTTTCAGCACTGGGGGGGGGGTAATTGACCTAGAACCGTATAAAACACTCCGTGACACCGGTAAATCTCAGTTCCTTATAAAATAAAGAAGTCCCCTTGTCTTTTGAAAACTTGTTCATTATCATAGACTTCTCAAGTTCTCACTTCAGACAGCAACCTAACGTTCAACTTGAGATTCTTCAACTTTTGTTAAATAATTTGATTTTTGACAATGCTTTTAAGGTGCTAATAAAGCTTCTATGCTCCACTTCAATTTTCGCGAAACGTCGTAAATGTCAAGTCATATTCTCTGCGTCCAATCTCTCAACCGGTCATTTTCTCTCCTTTATACGTTCACTGCCTCCTCCTCCCCCGCAGCTTCTGCTTCAGCTTTTGGCCTTCTATTCTCGATCCAGCAGCATCATAGTTCCTCTCCCCTGTAGCTCTCATTCTCATTTAACCTCAACTTCAATCTGCAATTTTCCCATTAAATGCGCACTTAGCCAGCCAGCACAGGTTCTTCCTTCCTCCTTGCACTATCTCTCAGCTTCATCAGTTTCTTATAGGTCACAATTTTTAATCGTTTCCTGCCGTTATTATTATAGTCAACGTCTGCAACTGATTCTGTGGAGAACAGAAAACTTAAGCCAGCAATTTCTGCTTCCGCGCTGTGTAATTTATTGAGCCTTTTCATATATCCTGCCTATAACCTTCTAAGTTGCAGCTTCAAAGTTCTCACTTCTCAATCGATTTTTAAATTATAGGCCTATCCCCATTATTCTGTTTGCTTCAGCAACACGGTGCATTCATTTCTTGTGCAGCCCGCTTCACAAAGCGCATGGCAACGACAATTCAGTCTGCATGCAAATTATACGCATGCTGTTTGAGAAGGCGGAATTTTCACCTCTAAATGCACAGCAGACACTGGGACATGCACCCAGTTCAATTCTGCTGCACATAGCAATGACCGTATAATTATGCCATACATGTATCTCAGAGTATAATAATGATTTTCTTGAAGAAGCATTGTGTAATAATGATCTGTACAAAATGTTGCTGATAGAGCGTGACGTAAAACACAACACAGCGGCCGTCTGTGCCATTGATATAAATTGATGCTGTATAAATTCCTTATATCAATTACTATTATTCCTAGTACTCAACTGAATTCACGAGCTATGCACAACACAAGCATTGCACATACATGTACAATCATATAATATATATAGCCTATAGGTCAATCTGTATACTTAATCTACCTTAAGTATTTTAATATTCACTTTCTTATCATCGGTTTTCGTATGGTTCCTTTGCAACGTTCTATAAGGCGCTATACACAATGCAAGTGTTCAAATGCATGCATACACGGTTACGCATGTAAATACATTTCTCAATGAAAGCAGTTCAATTGATTACGTTCATCTATCTACGCACATCCCCACTTGAAAATCTCCTGACATAATTATGCACATAGGCATACGAGGCGGGGGTCCAGAGGGGCAAATGCCCTCCCCAACTTTCGGGCAAGTATGCATCCATGGTTTTTCGGGCAAACACAGCCCCGGACGACTAAAAAAAGGTCCTCAACTTTTCCGGATATATTTTTCGGGCACAAGTTCAATCTTTGCCCATCCCCCACTGCTGAAAGCTCCCGTACGCCTATGATTATGCATATACTTATCCAAAATACTTAATCGAATAGTTAGGGCCCAGTCTATCCATTATACATCTGAAATCAACAATGGTGCACATGCACAACTTCTACAACGTATACGACTGTACGCATATACTATAATAATAATAATAGTCATATATGAAAAATATCGGATGTACGATGGCAATAATTGCGAGGCAATATCTCTTCATTTCGCTCATTATTCTTAAGATATATTATGACACCAGGCAGCGCCACAATATATATAGGTCCTATATAACTATATATATATATATATTAATTATCTATACAATGTATATAATAATAGACGTCGCTATAGTCCACGCAATAATAAGATGTTGGTCATCGGTGATACGTTCGTTTGTCATTTGGCTGATCCTGCGAAGTCGAACGCCCTCTTTCTCTCACCCGTCACTCGCACTCTTCTTTGGCAGCAGCAGCAGCAGCAGCGGCAGAAGCAGCGGCAGCAGCGGGAAACCCATTCTGGACATTGTCTAATGCAATTCAAATCGTCGCCAAACTGTCGGCACGATGCATTCTCCTGTGGACTGAGCACTTGCTTTTGCCACACGGCTATCGTTTATCATCTGACTTATGAACGCAGAGAAAGAGAGACCGAGAGAGAGACTGAGAGAGAGACTGAGAGAGAGAGAGACAGAGACAGAGACAGAGACAGAGACAGAGACAGACAGAGAGTGTGTGAGAGAGAGTGAGATAGAGATACAGAGACAGACAGATATATACAGAGTCAGAGACAGAGGCAGAGACAGCCATAGAGACAGAGACGGAGAGAAAGAGAGAAAGAAGCAAAGACAGACAGAGAGAGGCAGAGAGACAGAGGCAGAGAGAGGCAAAGAGGCAGAGAGTGAGACACGGACAGTTAAAGACAGACATACATGTTGACAGACAGAGACAAACAGAGAAGGAGACGGCCACGATGCTAGTAGCATCAAGCAAAATCGGTTACAATCTGGAGCAGAGGCAACTGACGGATAGAGAGAGTAAGAGATATAATATGAAGGCATATTAAATATTGAAGACAAGAGATGCATAGAACTGAGACATCAAAGGCAATGACAGTTAGAAGAAATATGAATAGAAAAATAGAGAAGTGAAGCATAAGAAAGAAGTCAAAGAAGTTTAAGAACGAGACTTTCACTTTAAAGCTATTTCACTGGCTATTGTATATCACATGGCTATTGTATATCACACGAATGAGCTCAGAACTTCAGAAGGAATTAAATGGATCTCGCTACAAAGAGTTACTTTGTTACAGTACTATTAAGGCTGTGAACACTGCACATGGATGCCACTCATAGTTCTTTCCGCCTAGATCTAGGGTTTTGGGTCTTGTTTAGGTTTCTATTATTTATCCGGATCTAGCTTTTTTGGTCACAGGGTTCTTTTCAGAAATGTCTTCGCAAAACATTGTGCAATAACCGATGAAACAATAGAAAAGGTCGTGACGTTGACAGATTTTGAACGAAAGATTGAACAGAAGGTCGTCAGAAATACTAGAGAAGGTCGTCATATTTTCCAATTTTGAGCGAAAGACATTAAAAAAGGTCATCAGAAATTTTAAGCGTTAGAAGAAAAACCTTCCGTTTCCAGAAAATAAAAAGTACCACGTGGTATTTCTCAGACAAATTCTATCTCAACATAAAGCCAGTCTAGCTTCTTCTAGTCTTTTTAGACCGGATCTGACATTTTATGAAAATTCAGATTGGCATCCCTGGCTGCGTAAGTGGAAGCGCAGGGCACCAGTTAATTCACGAGCGCTCTGTCGGGTTATGTGGTTGTCCAGAGAAACCAAGTAAAGATCCTAGCCCGGCTGCCAAAGAAACCGGATTGAGAGAGAGAAAAAGAGAGACAGAAAGACAGAGACAAACAGAGACAGAGAGAAAGGGAGACAGAAAAAGAGAGACTCTATAGTCAGAGCTGCTGCTAAGGATGGTTTCACGACCGACGAGAAATTAATTATTATGAATAGCGGAATCCGATTACGGCGGATAAATAGCCTATTGTTAAACTTTTAAAGCAGCAGAACGTTTATTGAAACTGAGAATATAATTTACAGAATTCAATGGTCTTGAACTTTACATTTAATTTACAAACAAAGTTAAGGGATGCGCATGCATGCATGCAACTATGTATTTATACATGCATGTATACGTTATGCATGAATGCACATACATGTAGGTATGCATGCAACTTTCAAGGCACAACAGTCTTTAAGCGGCCTATCAAAAAGATGGCTGCTTGCTTCATTATTACAGGATCTACACTATACAGAATGCATTTTGTCTGCAAGTTCCGTCTTGTAGATCTCCAAATAGACACTAAGTTTTAATTTAAAACCTTTAGTAATTTAATTCTGGTCATTATTTTGATGTGGGCATTCATTAATTTCCCATTTGCTTTCATTATCAAGTTGTCCACGGACTCCTCTCCTTCTTGTTCTTCATAAAAATCCTTCTTACATCGTCATTCCATGATTCCTACCTTAAACCTGTTTTCCTCCGCTGCTGCAACTCTTGTTTTCTACTTTGTATCCATTTCCCTCCTTAGCTCTCGTTTGCCCTGTTCCTAATTTTGTATTTGTCTTAGCATTCCCTCCCTGCATGCATCCCCTTGTCTCTCGTTCCCCCAGTTTCATTTCCTTTCCTTCTATACCCGAACCTTAAGCTGTTCTTATATTTCCATCGTTTAATGATTCGCCACCTCATTAATTTTGTTTGTCTTCTTCATTTATTATTTTTTATTTTCTGCTCTTCGCTAAATTCTAGCATCTTTCTCTCACGCCTTCCTCTTCCTTCTTATATTATTCGCTCTCTCTTGATCCTTCGGTCTTCATATGGGCTTCCTTTGGGCTTCCTTTGGGCTTTCTTTGGGCTTCCTTTGGGCTTCCTTTGGGCTTCCTTTGGGCTTCCTTTGAGCTTCCTTTGTCCCTAAGTCTTTGGTGGTTAGACTAATTATTCTCAGGTCATCGCCACCGTCGCCGTCTGCCTCGGGCGTCTTCTTTCGAAATAGGAAGAACAAGACCTCATGAGATGAATTTCGCGACGGTGTATTTAGACGCATGACGTCGTTTCGAGAGTCGACGACCAGGTATCATAACAAGTGAAAAGGACAGATGCGTAGAAGCACATGGACACGGACAAAAAGTGAAACTGTTATCAATATCTCTCTAAGACATAGTAAGCTACAATATTGTCCGAACCACGGTGGAACTTTTACGTTCTTCCCAACCACCGAATCGATGTCCATTGTCGATAAAAAATCTTTAATTAAGTAATAGAGGAAACTCACTCATCGCTCGTGATTTCAATATGTAAGAAAGTTGCAAAACTATTATTTTTCGCACGTGCGGTATACAATATGGACAATGAATAGTAAAATTCAATAACATATCGAGCAATCAAAATAAATAGCAATGCAGTTTGAAATCAAATTTCAAATACGACAATTTCTAGAAAGTTAAGATATAAACAATTTTGCTCCAGATGTCTCTGTTCTGCGTCAACGCATAGGCTCAGATGACCTCCCCTCTGATGCCCTTGGGACATTCCCTCTGATGCCCTTAGGACCTCCCCCCGCCTCTGGTGCCCTGAGGACATCTCCCAGATGCCCTGAGGACCTCCCCCTCTGATGTCCAGTGGCACCGTCACCGACTCATCGTGCCTTCATGCATTAACTCACATCAGCCTGCCTGCTTGTTGACGTACTATTCAGGACTCTGGTTTGCATTACGCATCATCATGGCAAATTCCATCATCGTCCATCGGATCTAGTTTGGAATTAGACGGAGTGATATAGCTTGAAACGTCTGTACTCAGATAGGCCTACAGGAAGCCAGTGTGCAAACAAGAATTGCAGCTGTGATAGGTTGTATCTCTGTAGCCTATAGTGCATGACTCGAGTTACCAGGTACATTGAATGCCTCAGTACTCACTGAGTCTAATTCATATATGCCAGTAATAATGGATACTACAAAGAACCTGCTTGCAATCAAAAGCATATAGAGTTGCTCGTCTGTAGACTATACCGTATCTTGCACCGTTGCATTCGAATTATTTCGAAGGCAGAGAAAATTCAAAGTTGAAACACGGAATTTTGAATGGGTTGTTGCTTGTATCAGATGCAAAAGATGCAAGAACCTAAACATGCACGTAGGATGACGAACACGAAGTTTTCCGCCAGTCACGATGTTGCTTTTTAAATATTTAGATCCGTGCAAACAGTGACTATTATAGTACAGCCACAGATGACAGTCATAGTCAAACATATTCACGTTGCTTTTTTAGAATAAAATAAGTGATGACGCCTATCTTTCATTCAAAGTTTCGCAAAACAACAATTTTTATAGAAGTGAAAATGCAATGCATTTATCCAGTTTCGTCGATGAAAACTCTCCTGCACCTCATCTCGAGATTGAACCGATGTGCAATGGTGATAGAAGACATCTCCAAACGTGTGTGCTCATATACTCATTTATCAACCCATATGTAAGGCACTTAATACTTTCCCCGCCTGGCCTGATGGGTCGGAAGCGTCTCAGCGTAAGAATCTTTAAGTGCGCTATATGAATTTCGATTGATCGATTGTATGATGGCCGAGTGCATGGTCGCTGGATGACGTGTTATTTCACGAACGTCGTCGTCCTCTTTATTGCAAAGTCATTCTCTGCTGCCAACTTTGTCGTGTGATATTACAAAAGTCCTAGCACAACACATCCTCACCAATATCATCGTCGAAGGGCTCTCACGTGATGTGCGGACGTCTGACCTTCTTCACACAGTGTTTGTCTAGCGCTTCATAAATATGCTTCACTTCTATAGAGGGACGTCAGTGTCTTCTTCGCTGATGGTGGCATTCGTGTGATTTAGAATGTCATGTGAAAACTGACGTGAGATTATACGCATGCAGTAAGGTTAATCTCATCACTCATAGGATTACGGATTGATTCATCTAATCTCATCAATCATAGGATTACGGATTGATTGATCTAATCTCATCAATCATAGGATTATGGATTGATCTGCTGAGACTTGACGGCTTCTAATCCATCGTGTCTGCAGCAATCCCATGCGATCCTCATATTATCTTGTTATTTGACGCTAGATGGCTGGAATCGACGAAAGTATGCATACCCAGATACTAATGCGTTCGTACCCCAGAAAGACTACAGCAACCAGACACATAGGGTCTATGCATTGTTCTAGAAGCACAGAGTTTGTAGCCAATGGCAATGTATGGCTATATTACAGTCTTCCGTACTACCCTATACTACTTTTATATTGCAATAATGTTATACACTGCATTCAATTACTCTGTTATAGCCTACCGCACTGTTCCACACTACAATGAACAACATTCTTACACTGAACTACGCAACATCAACTGCATCGATCGACTACATGTACCAACCACACTGCCATCTTGTGGAAGACCGCAGTATAAGTGTGCAAGAAATACATCACAATATTAAGCATACTGCTGTAGTGCTACTGTGCTCCTCTGCATCGTTTTTTTAAAAGTGGTACACGTCCCACTAGTGGTACGCCAGGTGCCGCTAAGTGGTACGAGAAAAAACTTGAATTTTCCATTAGTTTATCTATGCTTGCCCATCATTCTTTGACTACGGTATCTTTTCTACGTCTACCATGCGCGCTTCTTTTTTCAATAAAAGTGTCTAACATTTTGCCAATATTATTATTATTTAACGCTGAATGTTGAAAAGTCGAAAGAAGCAACATTATTGTTTACCGCATGTAATCTATTTACATTTGGTATCATAATTTTATAACCAACAATGGATATAAATGGTTGAAACAACAACGAACGCTGAAACGAAAATTGGAGGTAAGCTTAAGCTGACATGCGATTTTTTCACGTTGCCACAATGAAAATGATGTTTGAAATTTGCTGTTATTACATTATATTAAACTGCGCTGCGTTATATTGTAGGCCTAATGTGTAAAGATGCAGTACACGAGTAAGACTACAGTGCGCCATGCATGCTACATCGCATTGGTTTTCTTTATCAGTTGCAGGAGACTATAATAATTAATTATAGGCGGACTGCGTGGAAGTCTGGCAGCGGTAACGATGGTCCGAATTAGTGCGACACAGATCCTACTGCATATTACAAGTTTAAATTTGAATAAAAGTTGCATGCATAAAGTTAAAACATTAAAAATAATAAGAAGCAGTGGCGGCGCAAGGATTTCAGTTTTGAGGGGGGCTAAATTCTCGCGGAGGAAATTTTCCATTTTTATTTTTCATCCGTCAAAATGTCTGACGACTTTTTTTAGTCGCTTGGTCGAAATATCATGGTTATGTCACATTTGTATGGGCTAAACATAAAATATTTCATTTTTTCATGTGAAAAAACGAGTGGCCTTATTTGGGAACTTAGCCTTTAGCCCACTCTGGCGCCGCTACTGATGAGAACACACCCTTTAAAACGACTTAGAAATGCAACTCTGAGTACAAGAGACGCGTTTTTGACCACGTCGTCGGATCTCACTAGCAATATATATATTTTTAAATTGTTGCTCAAAGACCAGAATTATTGTGGACGCTAAGTGTGTAGTAGCACCTGGGGTCCCACAGTTTTGAGGGAACCGTAGTTTTAAATACGTGTGCTTGGCGCCAAGTAGGTTGTCAGAGTTGGGATTTTTGTTGTTGTCTCCATTGCATTGGAGATAATCACAGCACCAAGGCCGTCCGCACTCGCCTTAATGCGACCTCATTTCTTCATTTTAGGCCTATTGCTGAGTGTATTGCGCCCTCATTTCTACACAGGCGGAAATCTGAATCACGATCTGTTTGGTAGTCTATAACTCATTCACCACCAGACAAGTTGTGCACAACTTAATTGCATAAAATGAAATCATTTAATAATTGAATAAACACGAATCGAGAGTCTGAACTCACAAATGGACGAATAGATTGAATTCACGAATATTGACGTTGACATCATTTTCTGGTGTCACATGCAATTACATGTATATACTACACAACAACTGTTCTAAAGAATTTCTAAGATGATTCTATCATCCGATGCATGAACCATTGAACCAGAGATCGAGACTCACCTTCTTTCATCCGATCATTTATCTCTCATCCTTTAAATAATAATCGACGCTGATGTGTGTTGCTCTTGTTGCTTCGTTCTCCGATGACAACGACAACAACGACGACAACGACAACGATGACAACGACAACGACAACAACGATCGTTGGCGATGGATTGTCTTCCGTTCAACCGACGAAGACGAAAAGCAACGAAAGCCAGAGACTCGACTTTACAGATCTACAGCCAACACCACCACCGATCCTCAGACGTCATAGCGCTGCAGCGGCGGTGGCGTTGGTGGTGGTGGCGGCGTTGGTAGTGGCGGCGTTGGTGGCGTTGGTGGCGGCGGCGTTGGTGGCGTTGGTGGCGGCGGCGTTGGTGGCGTTGGTGGCGGCGGCGTTGGTGGCGGCGTTGGCGGCGGCGCGGCGCTTGGCATCGGTTGGTAGAAGCAGCGGTGGCGGCAGAGTGGACTGGCGCCAAAGTCTGCAGAAAAGGAGATGAAGTTTGGAAAAGAAGGGAGCGACAGGATAGGAGGAAGAGAAGAGAGTCTGACGAGAAGATGATCGTGCAGGCAAGACTCAAGAGAAAGAAACTGAGCATGGAAATAAAGAGGATGATAAGAAAAGAGAGATGTGTGTGATTTAAACTATGTTGCAAGTAATAAATAGAGCATGAAAAGAATGAAGCTAGAACCAAAGGAAGGAAGCAAGAAAAAAACCGATGGGGGAGAAAGAAAGCGACCAAAGAATGAAATAAAGCAGGAGGGACTCCGAGGGAGGCAAAGAATAAAGACAAACGGATTGTGAGAATGGATGGCAGGATATTAAAGAATGGAGACAATGATAGACTACACACAACCGGTCATGCATAGAAAGCCGGCAAGACTGGCTGCTAAGTTGACGCGATATTATGCAGTATACGTGACAGCCAGTGCATGAGATGTGCATGAGATGTGCAGGACTGCAGATGCATGTGGACAACTTCTGAGGCAGATTCAAGCATACATGTAAACATACTGCTATATTCCGCTCCGCTGCCACTATTCCTCAGTCCAAACATTCCATTGTGAAATCGTGAAATTATCATTGATTCAAGTTTCTTTGAATTTTTTAACTGATACCGCGAGTAGGCTATACGAATTAAGAGATGGTTTTGACCAGAGCGAACCTTAGAAGCTGACTGCAAGCAACTGGTTTGGCACTGAGCATAATCATGACCGCAACCACTTTCTGCTTCTAAATAGTCTTTCGCAGAGATAAACGAGACAGCATAAGTGAGACCAGAAACCATTCATGCGAATCGGACTCTGCATTTTCTATGGAAAATTAAATAATGCAGTTGCTGTTGCTCATTCACAACGAAAAAATCAATCTAATGCATGTGTCATTGTCTGCATGATCCAGAAAATCAATGTATACCGCAGAACTATATACAACCGCATGCACAGTCGACCTACGTATCTATAGAGGCGCCACATGAATGCACGCAGAATCGAAATGCACGATGATGAGGACTGCACAGTGCACAGCAGCAGCAGCAGGTCTTGTCAGTGTCAACTAAGTGTCCGAACATGCATTTAAGAGAGCAGACGCTTTAAAGTAATATCTGCTTAGAGCAGACACACTCGTTTGGCTAATACGCACAACCACATGTAGACCTAGGCCCTATACCAACTGTGGCAAAACACGTTCAGTGACGATTACTTACTTTACTTCTGACTAGATAACTCATCTAGCTGAAAATTTTAAGTATCAGCCACATTGTTGTCTTCTTGTAGGGCACAGCGACCTTGCCTTATTATGTCTAAAAGCATTCTGGTTACATTATACTCCTAGAATATCAACGGTGTCGTTAAAATAATGCACTTGGCACTTGGCAGAAATCGGTGGAACGTAGAACAGATTCTCAGTGCGGTCAACTTCATGAGAGAGACACACACAGACAGAGAGAGATAGACAGACAGGCAGACAAACAGAGAGACAGACAGAGTTAGAGAGATAGAGAGAGATAGAGAGAGATAGATAGAGACAGAGAGACAGAGAGACAGAGAGACAGAGGGGTGATCTGAGAAGGACAAGCTCGTTGTCAAAAACTGTCTTCATGAGAATGCATCAAATACTCAGCTGCGGTGCAAACCGAAAGTGATGGTCATGCAGTGTCTGCTGCTTCAAGACACTAATAATTTATTTTAAGAGATAGACTCACTGTACGAACGAAGAACAGATGCCGGTAATTTACAGAGACGTTAAGCTTTATTATAAGACGGTAATGACATTTTATGTGACAAGACAAGTCTTCACTATAGAAGCAAATCTATTTTTCTTCTCTAAATGTCATCTTTCTTCTCCTCATCAACTCTTTCTCTGCTCAAATCAACGATGTCCGTCCAGATCAATACGAGAAGGTAATGTGTTTTGCTACCACGAGTTACGCTGAAGTTTCTTTTAGTGACCATTCTGCAATGCGATAAGTAAATTAGGGTTCCATACATGCCTCACATTGGGGGAGAATCTGTTATTGAATCAGATCTGCTGGAAGGACGCATTTATATAGGGCAGACTTTGTTGCACAACAATCTTCCTTTACGTCCCAATAAGCAGAAAATAGAAAAGTTGTCAGAGCCAAATAAATGTCTGCAGTCTTTCTAGACGATTAAAGTAAATTTTAAGGCAGATATCTCTCCTACTCTCGATGAGTTTTCTGGTCTTTAGAATATTCTGCTGACTCAATATTAGAACTGCATCTAGGTCAGACACAATGGCACATTCAATGATCATCAAGATATTCTGACAACAGTTTATAGCTGCTCTACAAATTCGAATGCTCTCTATAGGCAGCTGAATATTGCTTTCACAAACAATATGTATTCAATACTTCATCAGTGGTTAATTAATTATTGAATTCAACAAAGCTTCTTCGGGTTTTATGTCTAAGCTATGAATATTAATTTTATTCGATGGTCTCTCTCTGTCTCTGTTCTCTCAGTCTCTGTCTCTGTCTGTCTGTCTCTCTCTCTCTGCTCTCATAGTCTTGTTGTTCGTCTGGCTTTCACTGCCTTCATTTCGCGTTTAATTGTGGCTATCAATTCAATTCAGCAAACTATACTTCAGCTGTCTTTATCTTCTTTGAATTGCAGGCTCATCATTATATTATTTTCTTTCCGTTGAATGGTATTAGCCTCTTAAACTACCGTAGTTAACGCTGGTTTTTCTATGGTTCTTATGGGGATTTTAAAACCGATTCCTTCAACGGTTGTCTTGGTCTGAATTAAAGAATAGCGTAGATGACAGCGATATAATTATAGTAGATCAAGTTAGCCAGTAGACAATTTCTTCTATTTACCTTAATTCCTTTCTTCCGTATATTAGCTAATAACATTTCCTGAATCCAATTGAATCCAATAACAACAGCAATATTAATGATAAAACAAGAAGAGCAACAATAACAGCAAAGTTATTATGTGGATAATAATAACATGTTTTCAACTATAGCCTAATGCTTGTAGGCCTATGCTACCAGATGCATGCTCGACCGATTCCGCTTCAAAACTTAAAGTCTATGACACCTGCATGTACCGGTATAAAGAAACCATTGCTCGTTTCCATCCACTAAGATGTTCCTTGCCCATCTTCTACTTAGTCTGACACCTAGGCTATAGGCCTAACCTAAATTCTCTTTCCTCAGCCCCTACTTATTAGCCTATAGCCATAATTATATATGTGTATTTATTTCGTTCATATCTATTTTCATTCTTTATCTGGGCAACCAAACGTTCACCTAGATGGGTCTGCGCGCATAGGCTACTATCAGCATGGTTTAAAATATAACTGAGACGAACAATGTGTCCAGGTTATAGGCCTATTTGAATACCTGACCAGATTAGAACGGCAAATCGTATAGTGAAATTTAAAAAGAAATTACGGCAAATATTGCACTGGGTTGGTAAGAGAATCATGAATTCTATTCAGCAGAGTATAATAGTTTGCAAAATACTGGTCAGGCAGACAGGCAATTACGTTTTTGCCTAAACTTATCCACGCAATTCTCAAGTTACAGGCCTTGTCCGTGTATCTTAATCGAATCAGTCAAATGAATTATGATTTTGGATTCGAATTTTGCAAGGAAGTAGCAGACAATTGCTGTCGTAGTGCATTGCGATTCCGGCGCTATAAATATTTATCCATAATATTATCACCAAATGAATAGCGGTATAGTTGAAATCAGAGCGGAATTGATGATAACAGGTCAGAGATTTATTAGACCAGAATCAAAGCGATTCAATTATCGATTGCATCGTGTTATCAGATTGTTATAAGATCATTGTTGAGAATTATTTTACTGTTCAATTAGGATATACTCTCTTACAGTTGGCCGTGATAGATCTTCCAACCTATAATGCTCACAGGTGGCTAGCGGAACCTTCGCCGTTTTTGAGTTTTCTGCGTAAACTGATACAACTTGTAAACCACGATGTAATTACGACCTTAAGATGCTGGTTTCATCAGATTATATTATGCTATCATCAGATGATATTATGCTATCATCAGATGATATTATGCTATCATCAGATTATATTATTCTATCATCAGATTATATTATACTATCATCAGATGATATTATGCTATCATCAGATTATATTATGCTATCATCAGATGATATTATGCTATCATCAGATTATATTATGCTATCATCAGATGATATTATGCCATCATCAGATGATATTATGCTATCATCAGATGATATTATGCTATAATCAGATTATATTATGCTATCATCAGATGATATTATGCTATCATCAGATGATATTATGCTATCATCAGATTATATTATGCTATCATCAGATTATATTATACTATCATCAGATGATATTATGCTATCATCAGATGATATTATGCTATCATCAGATTATATTATGCTATCATCAGATTATATTATACTATCATCAGATGATATTATGCTATCATCAGATGATATTATGCTATCATCAGATTATATTATGATATCATCAGATTATATTATGCTCTCATCAGATTACATTATGCTCTCATCAGATTATATTATGATATCATCAGATTATATTATGCTATCATCAGATTATATTATGCTATCATCAGATTATATTATGCTATCATCAGATTATATTATGCTATCATAAGATAATAGCCCCCAATCAGATTAGAGTCGACGTTTAGATTACACCAATGGGTCACAGTAGTGTCTGGCTGTAAACCACGCATGCTCGCCTTTATCGCTAGATCGACATTTAATATGTATGAGCTTTGAAGGCCATCATTATTATCGGTCTACTATCGTCTTTTTCAGATACATTTACCACCTTCAAAAGAGCGCAAAAGCAGTCGCAGTCATCTGATGAGAATTGATGGCAATTTAACAACCAATTTAAATGCATTCAATCAGACAAAATAATGCAAAAAATAATAATACGGCGAATGAATCCAATCCAAATGGTTAACGACGGTCTCTGGTCACGCGTTTCTTCCTACGAATGTCTGTGTGTTTGCGTTAGACAATGATTTACTACTTCCTAGATGTCGCTCTCCAACCGAAGTCTAGCCGGTCATTTTCATCCCTCACTGCTTTTCATTATCGATATCTCATCCCGCAGACAACAAAGCGACAACTTTGTTGCTATTATTATTATGCCAGCCATGCAATTCTTCATTTTCTCGCACCTGCGACAGCCGTACGTATACGCACTCACACATGCTCAGTCTTGCACAACGCAAACATTTAAAACATCAATGGAAATAAGCATAAACTGAATCAAACTTGGCCATATACTATCCATTGGACATTTAATTCTCAGTTCGATTTAAACGGTTTCTATAGCTTAATTTTAGTTTGTTTGTATGTGCACTTGTTATAGCGGCCCCTTCAAGCTATCTCTCACTACTCAGAGGCGCTCCCGAATGCAGAGCGGACACTGCATCGGAGTTTCACGCCGAAGCGCTGAACAATTGCGAGTGAAGGACTTAAGTTAAGTTGGATACATGCGTGAAGCAAAGGCACAATTCAGGTGATTCATACATCTTAGTCAACTTCAATGATGCACCATTGTTTCAAAAACGAAACGCAGCTCTTTGCTGGATATAATTATAGTCCTATACCGTGATAACACATAGAAGAAATCTGCCGGTTTGAGTCCAAACCTGATCCATTCTTACAGACTTATACCACAATCACCAGATCATCCGACGTCAGAAGTCTCAGCAGACCTGCATCGATATTGGGACAACGTTGACCATTGTGTGGCGCGGTGGTGTAGTGGTTAGTCCTATGTTCGTTGCCTTGCAGCCCGAGGGTTGCAGTTTCAAATCCACCTCAAGTCGCCTCGTAAGGACCTTGGGCAAGTCCTTCACTCGCAATTTCATGCTCAGCGCTTCGGCGTGAAACTCCGATGCAGCGTCTGCGCTGCCGTCGAAAGAGCATCTGAGTAGAAAGCTTGAAGGGGCGCTATGACAAGTGCACATACAAACAAACTGATAGCTAAGCTGAACAGACTCACTGCCAACCTTCTACCTGAATGAAAACTTCAAGATAGACCTAAGAAAAGTGTCAACGAAACCCTAGTGTGGAGACTGGATGTCTATTGTATAAGTGTAGGTTAAGTCGACATTCTTAAGTGGTGGTTGGAGACCGTTCAGAACTGTTGTCTACAGGAGGAACACTCAACAGTGTAGGTTGAGTTGAAGAAGCTGTCGCCCTTGCATGCATTCACAAGTGTAGTCCTTGCAACCTATAAACACGGAGTATCGACTGCGCATGATGAGGTTGCAAGGTCTCAGCAAATAGTGCGCATTTAATTCCTGAGTGACATAGCCTATAAACAAAACATTCTCCCAACAAAGGATTGGTCCGCAGAAAATGCCAATAATAGGCCTAACAATGACACACAGGTCTGAGTATACATTGAACATTGCCAGAGAAGGCTGTATATTATTATAGGCCCAAATTACGATTTGAGTCATCATCATTACCCTTACTTTTCTCAAGTGTAGGCCTATACCTGAACATTTCTGTGGCTCAAACCATCGAAGAGCGAAAGTTACCTATACAGGTGTGCTTGTATCAAAATGCGTACTGCATCGTTCACCGCTACATGTCTTGTACTGATGAACCGAATGTAACTGCTCTGACAAACGACAATAAAGTCGACTCTCTAGTTTCTCTGTTCCAATGTTAATATATCGGACGGCTATAATACATTCAAAATGTAATGGACGCGAATCATGCAACCAAGAAATTAGTCTGTGCAATGAAAGAACGGCGGTTTAATTGTATCGAAAATCAACTCAAGACCTCAGCAGTCATAATTATTATTATTAATTATTAAGCTCAGATCCACACAAACAATTTTTCCAATTTGTTTTATCCGTCGAAGTCTGTCGTTCGGACCCCGTGACCTCATGGATTTCACCTGCATGCAGACCTATCAAGTGCATGTCTAAACGGTTGTATATAAAAACAGTTGAGTGTCGTCAGGTATGTACAGACCTAATGCACTCGTTTATTGACCATTGTCATCTCGAGAACCATACATGCATCATTATACATTAAAAGATGAACTCATCAAATGAGTTCAGCAGAACAATAGAGTTTGCGTTCTCAAGCATGCAGCTATTGTCTTGAAAGTTGCTGTCAAATGTAGATTCTCGTTTGAAATTATTTAAACTGTGGAAGTCTCTATGTGGAATATGCATCTCTCTAAAGGCTGTAGAGCATAATTATTCAGATTCCAGAAGATGCACGACCCTATAATTAATTATCATCTTAGAGAAGACTCGAACCAACACACGATGCGTTACATATAATATAGAGTGCTCATATCCAATAGGTCACAATTATTACCTATTATATGCACTTGTGGTATACCACATTTCGTACATTAATACAGAGCTCTTAAAGTATTATACTCCACAACATGATAGCCCTGCCTGCTATAGATACGGTCGATCGTGATATAAGTAGCCTCAAATCGATATATTACATGTATATACACGGTGATTCATAAAAAAACGTTACCCTACATAAGTCATCATAACTCATGTCAATGACCATCAAATTTAATGAAATTTCAGAATAATGAAGATTGATGATCTAGTCAAGTGCTATATAAATTATATCATATTCAGAGCAATAATGACGTAACGCGGATGACGAAACTGATGACGTCACGATAATCTCGAAAAACAAGCAAGATTCCAACGTTCCCGTCAGTCACTGAGGTTTTATCATGCAAACTTGGTCAATTTCATCTGGTTTAGCCTCCCGGTGAGAAATTGTTTACTGTAGCATCACCCAGTAACATTCAGAATGTTCGCAATCACGTGTCTGCCGGTACACAGAAGAGAGACGTTCCAGCAAATCGTCCTTTGCGGAATCGACCAATTTTCAGCAAATTCCTCATGGCATCGGTCGGGTCTCTGCACTTGGTCGTACGAACATATCCATTTAATCGAACCAAATGTTGAGGCCAATGGACAATATTGCAGAGATGTTCCACTTGCCAGGCATTCGTGACATTTACGGAGTAGGCTTATTTCATCGTCCATCATAATAGAGAAACAGTTGCGTAATGGAAACTGAAACTCCTGATTTCATCCCGCCTACTTTGTGGCCACCCAATAGTCTTGATTTCAATCCAGTAGACTAAAAGATATGCAGTGTCATGCAAGAAAATGTCTACATAATTTGAATATGCGATGTCAACGAGTTGTGTCGTAGAATTGTGGAGGCATCGGACACAATGGATCAGCGCATCATTGGTGAATCAGCCAAGAAATGCGTATGCGTCTTCGCGCATGCGTATCTGCCAAATGAGGGTAATTTCGAAAATAAATTTTAACTTCCATAATGTTCAGAAATGAATCCTCTATCTTCACCTAAACTTTCGTCAACATAACTCGATGTTTGGCGGAGTTACAGTAAAATATGTAGGGTAACGTTTTTTTATGAATCACCGTGTATATAATACATATTGCATGCAGCTGCTACATTAGACTTTCTAAATTATATGTGTGTATATAAAAATAAATAAACATATTATATATATATAGCCTGCCGCAGTGCAGCTCCTGCATTAAGTAAATAAAAAAATTAATATCTACACCGTGGTTCAATAAAAAAAAAGGAAGCCAAACTGCTTGTCACATATCTCTAATGCATGATAATTAATCATACTAAAACTTTCTCGATATTTAGAGAAATCGAATTAAACCAACAATAAGATATTCCAACGTATCGTAAAAAGTGCCTCGTTAAAACCGCAACGAACATCATAACAGACTGTTGCGCATGCGTACCCATTTCAGTAATTAAGTCTGTTATGACAGTTATGGTGCCCGTTGCGGTTTCGACGCTTGTATGGTCGTTCCCATTTGGTCTTCA
This sequence comes from Lumbricus rubellus, assembly GCA_945859605.1. Taxonomy (NCBI): domain Eukaryota; kingdom Metazoa; phylum Annelida; class Clitellata; order Crassiclitellata; family Lumbricidae; genus Lumbricus; species Lumbricus rubellus. The sequence continues at coordinate 21,940,567 of OX243816.1, read as the reverse complement.
ATGATCCTATAGAGTAAAAATTAACGGAGTCTATTATCGCAACGTTCTGCTGTCACATCTTATACCTGTTATCAGAAAACTATAGCCCCAGAAGGCTATTTTCTTTCTCACCATGACTGTGCCCCAGCCCACAGAGTCAGGGAAAACATCGAAATGTTAAGAAGAGTGACACCGGACTTCATTTTTCCCACATTATGGCCTCCGAACAGTCCAGTTCCAAATCCTGTCGACTATAATGTGTGAATTGTGATGCAAAAGTGAGTCTACCAGACAACAATCCATGATGTAAACGATCTGAAGCAACGCTTGCTGGAAGTGTTCATGGGATGGAATGGATCCGAGGATCATCGACGATGCTGTTGCCCAATGGCGTCTGCGACTCCAGGCTTGTTTGCAAAGTGAAAGATTCATATCTTTAAATCCGTTCATATTTATGACATGATAAAATTACGTTGGAATCGTATTGTTGGTTCAATTCTCTAAATATCGAGACAATTTTAGTATATATATATATTATGATTAATAATCAAGTATTCGAGATATAATTATAATAAACAAAGAGTTTGGCTTACTTTTTATTGAACCACCGTGTATATTTTACCGGAATATAGCCTAATTGATATATCCATCCATATGGATGTACATTTATGAACACTCTTTAGCAGGCAAATTGGCAGGGACTACATGCTATGAACCCATCAAGCGATACAAAGGAACACGGTTGAAAGAAACAAAATAGACACAGCATGCATGTAGAGAGAAAGAGAGCGTGAGACAGAGGAAGAAAATGAGGTTCAGAGAGAGAGAGAGAGAGAGAGAGAGAGAGAGAGAGAGAGAGAGAGAGAGAGAGAGAGAGACAGAGACAGAGACAGAGACAGAGACAGAGACAGAGACAGAGACAGAGACAGAGACAGAGACAGAGACAGAGACAGAGACAGAGACAGAGACAGAGACAGAGACAGAGACAGAGACAGAGACAGAGACAGAGACAGAGACAGAGAGACAGAGACAGAGAGAGAGAGAGAGAGAGAGAGAGAGAGAGAGAGAGAGAGAGAGAGAGAGAAAGAGAGAGAGAGAGAGAGAGAGAGAGAGAGAGATGCAGGAAGTGATGGATGAGGATGGCTGTAAACAAAGGAAAAGACTGCTGCAGAGACGAAGACACACGACGTCGTATAGGCCTGCTGCAGTGCACAAGCAATTGTCTCGACGTATACACATTAAACAATGACAAGTGGACGACTGATGCTAAGACTGCGACAGCTGCTGCTGAAGCTTCCGGGACAATGGCCGATGATGCTACTGATGCTGCTGATGCTGATGCTACTGATGCAGATGCTGCTGCTGACGCTGCTGCCGATGTTGCGGTCGCTGAGCCTGATAAGCAACCGATAGATAAGCTTCATATCACAAATCAAGTCGATTCGTTGAATCTTCACTACTCAGGCATTCTCAGAACGTCATTTATTATGTTATACAATATTACACATGCATGTGAACACACGAGATTGTGCATGATTGTGTATAGAAGCAAATGTATTTAAACAAATGTGTGATTTGTATTTGTTTATATATATATAAAGATAGACAGCAAGTTTTTCCTATATGCAAAACATGTTTATGTAGTTTTCGTATCAATGCACAATTACATGTAGGCCTATACCCGGTATGTGGTTACCAACGATAGCTTTGCGTAAATAATTGTAATATTAAAATAAATGCAGCATGAGCTAAATAATAATAATAATAATAATAATAATAATAATAATAATAATAATAAAAATAATAATAATAATAATAATAATAATAATAATAATAATAATAATAATAATAAAATAATAATAATAATAATAATAATAATAATAATAATGTTTGGAATGGCCTCGTCCACGTGACAGTGTTTTTCATGCTGCCTGAGTTCGCTCAACTGGTTTTAACGTTTTTCTCACATTTATTCACATTTTTCGGTGCACAGCTTGCGTTTTGCCACGGCTTTTACGTTCAGGTATCACATGTTGCTTTTTCTCGCTTTTACATCGCTTGTTCGTATGCACAAGTTCAGAGTTTTGTCCACGCTGTGTGCAGCTATTTTTAGAGCTGCGGTCATTCCTGCATAAATCGTTTGTCCTGCATTTCTCGCAGGTTGCATTTCAACGGGGCTGACCAGGCTTTTAGTGGTTAGGCCCGGTTTCGTTTTGCTGTGTTTGTTGCAATATAACAGCCACATTGGGGTGACACTACTTGCCCATTTGTATCATTTGATTGTCTCGTTTGTTTTTCCGCATTTTCCATTTATACGTCTTGCGTGGCTATTTTTGGAGCTGTCGGTTGCACCTGTTTGACCCAGGTGACCCTTATTACATAATCACTCTGGGCGGAGCAACACGTAGCGTTGAGTGCTGTAGAAGAGTTTAACATCTGCTCGTCACGTAGGCCTATTCAGTTCTTGGCCTGCCTTTGGCGCTTTTCAGAATGATGTCGGGTTATTTAACATCTGTTTGCCCCGTGTGACCTACTTTCACTTGTTTAGAATTTAAATGCCTTCTGAGCGCGCTGGCAAAACAAGCGGCGTCTGCAGCCATTGCCTAGCCACAAGGCAGCTCCATCTGGGCGATGGCACTGTTCATCTTCATGGTCCAAGGAATAGTCCATGCCCTGGTTCGAAGCTCCCGCCTCTGACTGCATCGCAAAACACTGACAAGCGTAGCCCCCGAACTGCGGGTCCATCAGTTCCCTCTGCTTCAGCCGTGATCGAGGATGATCAGATCGTAAATGATGCTGCCGCTATTGATGGGCGCGTGTTGCAGCAGCAGGATCTGGTCGGTCGACCTGATCTGTTCACGCACCCGAATCCGGGGGGTCCAATTCTTAAGCACATTGCAAAAGGGGCGCGTTTGGTTTGCGCACAGGCTCTATCAGGGATCCTTCGCAGCATCTGCAGCAATCCTGGTTCGCTGGACAGGTGGAAGGCGCTCCTGCAATTTTCCCCATGTGTTTTGGTGCAGCCATCTCGGGCGGGTCGTAAACGAAACATGGCTAATATCATCAAGGGTCGGGTTCAGATTTGGTCACAGGGTCAAGTTTCGGATCAGGTTACGGGTACCTCGGGTGCTGGTCGCAGAATGCCATCGCACAATTCAGAGGCCCTCATTGCAGCCATTAACTCCAAGCTGGAGGATGGTAACATCCGTGCAGCTGTCCGTATTTTGTGCGATCAAAGTCATCCTGCACCACAGAATGAGGAGAACCTAAAAATTCTCCTTGAGAAGCACCCGGTGGACCCCGACCCAGATGAACTGCTACATCTCCCGGACCCAAAAGCCACCACCCCTCTTCAGATCACAGAGTCCGAGGTGATGGAAGCAATTCGCTCGTTCCCGTCGGGTTCTGCGGGGGGGCCAGATGGTTTTCGCCCTGGACATCTCTTGGATCTTGTGAACCATCGCGAGTCATCTGCTGAATTGCTGAGTGTGCTAACCGACTTCGTCAACCTCCTGCTACGCGGCGGCTGCCCCTTGGAGGTGAGGCCCATTCTGTTTGGGGGCAACCTCATCGCCCTGTCCAAAAAGGCAGGGGGCCTTAGGCCCATCGCCATCGGTTACGTCTGGAGACGTATCGCAGCCAAATGTGCTAACAAATTTGCAGTGGGCAAGTTGACATCCTTTTTTTCCCCGCTGCAGGTTGGCATTGCCACGCCTGCTGGTTGCGAAGCGGCGGCACATGCAGCTCGTAGGTTCATCACTGAGCTACCCGATGATCATATTTTTGTCAAGCTTGACTTCGCCAACGCTTTTAACAGCCTGCGTCGCGATGTCATGCTGAAGGCCGCGCTGGAAACTATACCAGAAATTTACCGTTTTGTCCATCAAGCTTATGGGACAGCCTCTCTGCTTAGGTTTGGCCAATTCTCGATATCTTCACAAATGGGGCCCCAACAAGGTGACCCTCTCGGTCCTCTACTGTTTTGCCTGCCTCTGCAACCCATCCTTCGCTCTTTGCAGTCGACATTCCGACTAGGATACTTGGACGACCTGTCTTTGGGAGGCCCTGAGGAGACAGTAGCTCGGGATGTCGAACTGATCCACGATCGCGGTGGTGCAATGGGTCTTCATCTAAACGCCGGCAAATGTGAGTGGTACTCACACAGTGGGGGCTTCGGGGACAATCACGGCTGGTCGGATTTCCAGCGTCTGGACAGAGACTCGATGATTCTACTTGGGGCACCCCTCTTCAAGGGACAGGCATTAGACGCTGCGCTTGAGCAACAATGTGGGCTCTTAAGCGATGCCATCAAAAACCTGCAGCACTTGTCTTCTCAAAGCGCCCTCATACTTTTAAGATCTTCATTTGGTGCGCCTAGAATCAGTCATCTGCTCCGTTGCTCCCCTTGTTCTGACCACTTAACCTTGGAAAGGCTTGATAACATCATGAGAGATGGCCTTGAATCCATCGTAAACATCAAGCTGGACAACACCCAATGGCTGCAGGCCACGTTGCCCATCAGACATGGCGGCCTGGGCGTGAGGAGGGTTGGATCGCTGGCTTCTTCTGCCTACATGGCATCAGCTGCGACAACCCTTGCACTCCAGTCAGCCATTCTTGGTCTCAGCTCAGCGGCGTCTGATCCGCAATTGGGTGATATCTTGATGGCCCGTAGGGATACACTTCCATCGTGTGTCGATCCGTTGCCGGCTAAACAGGCAACTTGGGACAAGCCAGTGATCGAAGCAGACAAATCGGCAGTTTGGAGCAACAGCAATAATCCAACTGACCGAGCACGCTTGCTGGCTGTGAGTTCCCCTCACTCCGGCGACTGGTTGACAGCCCTTCCAATCCCATCGTGCGGCCTCTGTCTCAGCAATGAGGCAGTGCGCGTGGCAGTTGGCCTTCGGTTGGGTCTGAGCCTCTGCAGCCCACATCAATGTGGCTGCGGTGCTCTGGTGGGCCCCGATGGCCAACACGGTCTCGCATGTAGATTGGCTTTTGGGCGTTCCCTTCGTCATCACGCCATCAATGACATAGTCTGGCGGGCTTTGCAGAGAGCCGATGTCCCAAGCACCAAAGAGCCGTCTGGTCTGTCTCGCATAGACGGCAAGAGACCTGATGGGGCCACATTGATCCCCTGGGCGGCAGGCAAACATCTGGCCTGGGATGCTACGGTAGTCCACACCTGCGCGGCATCCTACATCGCTCACACAGCGAATGCGGCGGGTGCTGCTGCGGAACAAGCCGCCGTACGTAAAACCGAAAAGTACGCGGGGCTACCATCATCACACATCTTTGTTCCCATTGCCCTGGAAACACTGGGTCCCATCAACTCTGCCGGGCTCAGTTTCATCCGCGAGGTTGGTCAGCGTCTCTCGGTCATTTCTGGTGAGCCGCGAGAAGCAACTTTTCTCTTCCAGCGCATTTCCATCTGTCTGCAGCGCTACAATGCCATCGCTTTTCGTGGTCCCTTTAATATTGTCACGGAGGACGAGGCCTGATTTTCTTTACATTGAATAACAGCTCCTATCATAATTCTTTTGAAATCCCAAGGGATCCTAGGTACCTCGGGTCAAAAAAAAAAAAAAAAAAAAAAAAAAAAAAAAAAAAATAATAATAATAATAATATATGTAATATGGGCAACTTGAAAGTAATAGCCTAAAGAAAAACACACACACATAATTTATATATATATATTATATATATATATAATTATATATACCCAGTATAGAAAAAGCGATGCATAGAGAAACAGACAGAAACATAAACCCAGAGAATTAATTAGAGAAACACAAAAGTAATTAAATGGCTGATTAATCAATTAGCAATGACAAGTGGCGCCCTCTTTCTGTCTCGGATGCGCTTGGTTTTCACAAGCGTTGCTATTATTTGTAATATCTACGTCAGCTGCGAATGTTTTTGTCATTATTTATTGTTCGAGTTCTGTTACTGTGTAATTATAATTATTATTGTCATTGTGTTTGTATTATGTCGTTGTCTGAAGCTATTTATTTCAGTGTCATCATTCTACGATTGTGCTGTAATTCCCTGTAAACATATCACAATAGCTATTGTATTGTAATTTCGCTATAATTGCTCCGTTTATAAAATAGATTACCATTTGCTTTTACTTTGTTGTCAGTGTTTGTCACGTATTATTGTTGTATTGCTAAGGTATTTCTGTTGGTATTTTCTTATTGCCGCCATATTTTATTTAATCGGAATTTGTGGAGGTTGAAACGTCTTAGGCCTACAACATAAAGTGATTTTTTTGTGACGAAGTTCAATACGGAGAAAACTTTTCAACGGATAAAAGATTGCATTGATCATCAATGTCAATAGAAACTGCACTAAATTATAAAATGTATTTCATGGAATTTCGATGAACGTCGTACCTGAATATGCAACACAAGACTACATTATATGCACGTGTCACATCTCAATTATCAAACTCGTTCGTTTTCTCATAAAAATATGTAATTTCTATAGAGAATACCTTTCTCTTTTTGACATTTATCCGTCATTTATTAGATTCCGTCCAAAGATTGGAGATCGAATCAGTCTGATGAGGTTAAAACACACTCTCTGACATTGGAGGCCATGCATCACCGGGTCTCCAGTCGATACGCTCTTCCTCCTCCTGCTCCTCCTTCTTCTTCTCTTCCTCGTCCTTCTTCTCCTCTTCCTCGTCCTCCTCCTCCTTCTTCTCTTCCTCGTCGTCGTCCTCCTCCTCTTCCTCGTCCTCCTTCTCTTCTTCCTCGTCCTCCTCCTCGTCCTCCTCGTCCTCCTAGTCCTCCTCGTCCTCCTTCTCCTCCTCCTCGTCCTCCTTCTCCTTCTTCTCCTCCTCCTTCTCGTCCTCCTCCTCCTCCTCCTTCTCCTCCTCCTCCTCCTCCTCCTCCTCCTCCTCCTCCTCCTCCTCCTCATAAGAACAGCAGTCGCAACCTTGTTAGACCGGATTCAATTAGTAGACCAGACTGTGGATTATCCGAAGATGAACCGCAGACTGAATGATGCGGGACTCGACTGCGTTCTAATATATATATATATATATATAATTTTATATAATTATATAATTTTATATATATAATATATAGACAAGACCAGTTGCTCATAGATTCGTTTAAACGGCGTTTAAACAATATTGCGCAGCATATTAGGCTATATCTCTTGCATGATATATCTGATCACGAATAATTATAGTAGGCCTAATATCTTTTCATAGCTATTTATATACTATCAACAAAAAGATTTTTTTTATTATTGTAACTTTTTTATTCATTTGTTATAAATTTTGTCTTAACACGTGCCACCGTGATATCCTCTCATAATGGTCTAAATCTAAAACTCTAAATGGCAGTTTTCTCAATATTTGTCCAAAATGTCCTTTTGATTTCGTCGGATAAACTTTGACCGAGATTTTCGCTGAAGTTGTGTCGGCACAACAGTTCAGTAGCTGTTATTTTACAAGGGCAGTGCCAAGAACCGACGTCGACCTCAGATCTGACTCCGATGCAAGCCGACATCCAATTAGTGGAATATTATCATCTCATGAAGTACATGTACGAACAAGAGACTGCAGGATTTCGTCATGTTGTTATGAATCTTGTAAAGCGACCGTTGCCAGGAGACTTCGGATTCTCTCAACATGGCAACCGTCTTCATGGCAACCGTCTTCATGGCAACCGTCTTCATGGCAACCGTCTTCATGGCAACCGTCTTCATGGCAACCGTCTTCATGGCAACCGTCTTCATGGCAACCGTCTTCATGGCAACCGTCTTCATGGCAACCGTCTTCATGGCAACCGTCTTCATGGCAACCGTCTTCATGGCAACCGTCTTCATGGCAACCGTCTTCATGGCAACCGTCTTCATGGCAACCGTCTTCATGGCAACCGTCTTTCGTTTAAGCATCCATGAAACTAGATTTTCAAGAGATGCTCAACAAAGATGATGTATAATTAGGATGTACAGCAGCAGCAGCAGCAGCAGCAGCAGCAGCAGCAGCAGCAGCAGCAGCAGCAGCAGCAGCAGCAACGAAGTGGTAAACAGGCTGCAGTCAATAACAAAACAGCTAACACGTCGAACGGCAGAACAGTAAAGTGCGAGGGATATGGAGGCAAGAGACAAACAGAGACTGAAATAAACTGAGTAAGACTATATTAATTATAATATAATTTAAATATAATATAAATGCTATATTAATTGTATTTAAGCATTTACAAAGCGTTTTAGTATATATGGTGAGCCGTTCAGAAGCGCTCTCAGTGCGCAATGCCCTGCGGGAAGAGGCAGGTTTTGAGAAGAGACAATGCAGAAGAGAGACTGCCAGACAAAAGTGTATTGAGAACAGAAAGAGTAAACGCAATTCAAACAGAAGAACCAGTTGAAGTAAGTGATCGAGACTGAGCCATATCAGTTCTATAGAGCGAGGAACCAAGAAGTCAAGTCTGTTTGGGAGGAAACCGAGTAAGAACGAAGTACAAAATCAGTCAGATATTTAGGGATATTTAGATATTCTGAACTTTGAGGACCAGAGTGAGGATCTTAAATTGTATGCGAGCTCGGACAGGAAGCCAATGAAGTTCATCAAACATGAAGGTAGATATGCGAGAGTACCTGCAGGGAAGGCGGACAATCGGTCTATTATAGCAGACTAGTTGATCAATGATCGAATCGATGATGACGAACTTTAGGAAGACCAATAAGAATTATAGAAATGCAGTATAGTCAATTCGAGAACATGCATAACGGCATGAGTATAGGAGGAGTGACTCCATGCAGCGAGGCACACGTGCAGAGGAACTCGTCCATCCGGCTAATTCTCGCCATCCATAATTATCCACATCTCAAAGGCATCCAAACTGGTGATGTCTTCCGTCCTTATGGTCCACATTCCGAGCCACGTAGCACCAAACGCCCTATTATATCATTGACATGATAATTATTCGTTTCTTCAGATTCTTGTTTCGCTTCTGTCTCGTTATTGATTGAGAGTCAGTAAGTAAACGAATGAATGCGGACAGAGATATGGATGGAAGAACCAACGATTGCACAAACGCACAAGTGCACATCCATTCATGAATACACAGAAGCGAATAATATCCATTAAGTAAGTCGTATTCGAAAGACTCACTGAGAGAGTCATTCAGTCAATCATTCATTCAGACAGACAGACATACAGACATACAGACAGACAAACAGACAGACAGACAGCCAGGCAGATTCAGACAAAGAAACAGATAGACAGACTGCATGTGGGAAGGCTGGAAAGCAATAATCATTACTGATACCGGTATGCATATATAATTGCATGCTATGGAGTTTCGTTTGCAAACGACGACGAGATGAGGTTAATAATAAAAGGAATAGAAACGATCAACTTAAGAAGGAGATCTCGCGACTACGAGAGAGAGAGCGAGACTATAATTTTATCGGTATATATTCAAGAGATCATAAATTCGTAGAATTAACAACGCATAGCAATACAGTAACTGAAAAGCTTTTGCGATTAGCAATCCATTAGATTTTACGATATACAGGGTGGCTCAAAAAAAATACCCCACCAGCAAAAATGCAATATCTCCGCAACCAATCGAGCTTATTCTATGAAAATAACAGGATTTGTAGAGGAGAGAATTTGCAACAATCCCTGAAAATCTCAATAATGAATCTGCAATACTTCAGAAGTTACAGCTGTGCAAAAACAGTTTTTCATTTTTTCGAATTTTCGCAGAATCACTTTCCAATACCTATGATTTCTTTAAGATTTTTTTGCAAATTTCAACACATAAAGTGATGATGATGTCTTATGACTTCACTAAGAGCTGTAAATAAGCTGTTTATGAAGCAATCTGGTAGTATTAGGTGATATTTTATATATTAAGGTCTCAATTTGTGAATCCGTACTGAACGTCATGGGCAAAGTTTCTGCAGATGATAAAGTGGGAACTCGGGCGTTGCGTGATCAGAGGCTGGGGTATTGCAAGATCATAGCAAAATACCCAGTGAAAAGTGGAGTCTGAGCACATTGAAGGCTATCTGTAGGCGTGATTATGTAGCAAAAGTCAGATGTCGAAAGAGAGACAGAAAGACAGTGGTCGTTTGGTCTGACGGAAAAAAGCGCAATGTTCACGAAATTCGCTTGGTAGTCGCAAAGGTAAAGTTTGCAAAGCACATCATGGTTTCGGCGTCAAATCTGCTGGCGTGTGTTACGGCTGCAAGGAAAGACTGCACTTTATCCCATTCAGTTGGCTAAATGTCAAACTTACCGTTGAACTCTGTTACCCAGACTCATTGAACACTGAAGGCATGTTCTAACATTTTGGTTTATTTTCCAGCAGGACGGCCCGCCTGCTTGCTCGCACGGCAGGGTTGATTATGATGATGCTATCTTATTGCCATCAACTGCGGTAAATATATTGGCACAGGTGAATGACCATCAAACTCGCCAGACCTTAACCCTTTTGTTTATTACGACTGGGAAGCTATGCTGGAACGATGCAAGACATTTCATCCCAAGTTGGAGAACATTGGCTAACTGAAGGAAGTCTTGCTGGTAATGTGGAATCAGTTGCCGGAGGAGTCGATCAACAAGCCCATACCGAGTTTCACAAAAAGAATTCGAGCTCGTATTAAAGCAGGGAATGTACACTACCATCATACTTTACGAAAAACTGTAAAACGGATTTCTGAGGTGGTAGTGAAAGGTGATATTATTTGGCATGAAAATCAACAAATGACGTTAATTTTTCCGCGGAAATTCGAAAAAACGGAATTGAAAGTTTAAACAGCTGTAACTTTTGCAAACTTGAAAATTTTAAAGTGAAACTTTCAGGGATTGTTGGAAATTCATTCCCCTACAAATTGAAAATTTTTCGTAGAAAAATATCAATGGGTTGCGAAGATATTGCATTTTATCCGGTGGGGTATTTTTTTTTGAGCCACCCTGTATATGATAAATAATTCAGTGTAATGCAAAACACATGAAATATAAGCTATATATAGGCCTGCTATGTTTTTCACATTGGGCAACCACATAGCCTACATCCGCACCATGACTCCAGCGAAGCGTACATCTTCTGTAGATAATGGAGAATTGCAAAATTTGATAGCAAAACATGTTCAATCTCCTCCTTCACAACCAAACGTGCAAATAGGCAGACGTGGCCTCAACCTTCAGTGACAAAACTGGGTCAAAGAAGCGCGAAGAGTAATAATTATTCATACGTAATTATTTATACGCACAAAAGACAATAATCAAAGAGCAACAATGGGCTTTGTCTTCACGCATGAAGACAAAGCGACTATAGGCCTAATAGTCACACTGCAGGCACGAACACGGTCACGCAAGACCTGTGTTGGTCTGAGGCGGAAGTGAGCACGGCAACCTTTATAAGGTTGATTTCGTGCTGCATTCAGTGAAAGAATCGGGTTCTCCCTGCAGTATATAAATAACACAATAACCTATTATTATTTTTATGTACTGTATAGCAGTGGGCAGTTCTTCTTTGTTCTGGTTGCTCATGCATAGACTCTATGGCTTTTTACCGGGAATTGTCTGCATGACGAAAAAACCTCGCTTGATCGATTGATGTAGCGCCTATCATAGTCCTCTCCTGTTTGATGGAGATTTGCAAATTTTAGCGAGATAGAAGAACTTCTTTACTTTTCGATTAGAAAAAAACTTCTTGTTAAACAGGACTTCCTGTCTTGCAACGACAAGAAATGTGCGCTGAAGCAATACGGCGAGTCCTGGATTGTCCTTCATCATTTCCACCCCTCCAGTTCGTGCTTCACAACATTCTTCACGGGTAGTAGCATCTCTGGGTGGGTGGGTGGGGGAGTGTGTGGAACGCGAGTGGTGCTGGTCTCACCGGGTGACACCTTCAGGGGGTGACATACATCAGATACAATTGAAGTGACTGTCCAAAAATGTTGTGAAGAGTGATAGCAGAAATTTATTATTTTTAAATTGCTGAACTATTATTAATGTTGCATTCTGCAATATGCTGCAATTGCGATTTACGAGTAACACAACTAGGAAAAAATGTATAGGCCTTAGGCCTATCTAATACGGACTCCTAACACAGGCACGCACTTGTGCGAACAGTGTACACATACTTTCCCTGCCGAATATTGCCTTGTGCTGTTTCTGTTTGACAAGCACAGCAACACTGTGCAGCTATTTCAAGTGTGATACATTAATGTCGCCCTCCTCGTTTCTCTCGACTTGCGACTGGCACTGCCAAATTGCGAGCAGTAACGTCGCAATAAAGAGGCTTAGAATGAACTGTGCTTATTTATGTAGCTACAATATGAATGTCGTCGCTCTGTTGAGTGTCGATTGCCGATCGGTTTCAACATGCATCACCTGCAGCAGTCCTAGTTTCTCTACCAACGTACAATTTGACCATGGGCTAGATTAAACAATAATAGTTAATTATAACAATGCAATGTAGGCCGTTATGAATGCGGCCTTTTATCCAACCGTTGTGCTTCATTGTCTTGATATGCCCTATGCGGTGCCGACGCTAGTAACAGCCAAAGTGCATCAATTGCAGCACCAAACAAGCACTTGCACTGTAACCATGCAGTGACACACACACATATACATATAATAGAGACAGACAGACAGAAAGAGACAGACAGATAGACAAACAGACAAACAGAGTGTGTGTTTGTGTGAGAGAGAGAGGCAGAGAGAGACAGAGACAGAGAGAGACAGAGACAGAGAGACTACATGAATAAATATATAGCTCAAGCGTAGAAAATGACTTACACTGATGTCCACAAATACGTTCACCAACATGTCATGATGCAGTCATCATAATTTTTATGTCTCGTAATTTCAATCGATATAACAATATTATTCGAACGCTGAATGCGCGGATGCATCTGCGGGAACAACATTTCCTCCACTACAACCTATGTTTCGCAATAGTATAATTTTTTTTAAACTCGATGTTCGACTCAACGTAACTCACAGATGACGAAGAGTTGACTAAATAGAGTCAGTCGCTGCCTCCTCAACAGAACGACTCTACAACTGCTCGCGAAACGTTCAACATCGACCGCCGTGCTTCTATTGGCGGTTAGCGTCACGGGTTCCTATGGAGACTGTTGTCATAACAACCACTGTGTCGATCATCGTTATCTTTAGATCTGCCTCTGCCTCTGTATCTCTCTCTTCCTCTGTGTCTCTCTCTGTCTCTCTGTTTCTGTCTTCCTCTGTCTCTCTATATATATACATATACGTATGTGTGTATATAACATTTTATATATATATAATTAAGTATCTGTAATATACTTAATGATCACCTTATTTCATATTGTGTTCTTTAATTAACTTGCTCTACATTCTACAATAAAACATTGTTGACAACAAACAAGTTACTTCATGCACACACACGAGCAAACATGGATACGTCCATACATGCATACATACATACATACATACATACATACATACATACATACATACATACATACATACATACATACATACATACATACATACATACATACATACATACATACATACATACATACATACATACATACATACATACATACATACATACATACATACATACATACATACATACATACATACATACATACATACATACATACATACATACATACATACATACATACATACATACATACATACATACATACATACATACATACATACATACATACATACATACATACATACATAAAAAGCATACATACAATCATACATATGATATGCATTTTTTAGTAGACTACGTACGGTAAGAAAATCGATGGCTCTACAAATTGATGCCCTAACATTCGATCAATGGTGGGTTTTCTAAAAGTCCTAGATGTTCCCAGGGTCGATAAAACAGAGAGAGAGAGAAGAGAGAGAGAGAGAGAGAGAGAGAGAGAGAGAGAGAGAGAGAGAGAGAGAGAGAGAGAGAGAGAGAGAGAGAGAGAGAGAGAGAGAGAGATGGAGACTGTAATGGCGTCGTACAAGTTAATTGGCTTCTGCAGCTGCCTATGTCATTCAAGCGTTATAAGCTGGACTGAAGGCGAATAACTACCACCACCCACCACTTGCATGAATAATTGAGCAGCAGCAGCAGCAGCAGCAGCAGCAGCTACATGTACATGTACATGTACTTTGTGGATGAAGAAATGCATCGATGCGGCGACATGTTCGGATTAACAGAAACAATTTGTGTCGTTTGTATTCAAGCGAAGTAGTTGAGTGTCGGCCGAGTCGCCATGCATCAATGTCTAGCGTTTGTATTTACACATCAATGTCTGGCGTTGTATTTACACATCAATGTCTAGCGTTGTATTTATACATCAATGTCTGGCGTTGTATTTACCGTACGTGTGGACAAGATTCCTCCACTAGTTGGTCGAGTGGTCCAGTGACGTCAGAGCACCACACACTCCGATTCACGCATATTCGTAACAATCCCCCCTCTCGATTGGACCGACCTGTGATTGAGATGACCTTGGTGTCTGGCTAGTATTCGTTCAATCAATCTATAACATTGAAGGACCTCATCAAACAGTTCGTATAAAACTGTTTGCGTTCTGTGTCTTTGATCTCAGATTCGTTTGGCTGAATCAACACGTCATCATTATCATCACCAGATTAGGCCTATAGTTACTTTTAAAGATTACCAGGTGGAATTTCCGCCATTTTCAGACAAAGACATTTCCACTTAAAAACCTCGTCATCTCAAACATAGGCGCAACCACCCTATGGGACCCACGGGACGCGTCTCCCCAACTTTTGAGTGGTCCCCTAACTTTATTATTATGGTTCCCCCAACTTTTAGGACGTGATTCATTAGGGTCCCCCAACTTATAAGACGTGATCGCACCTATGATCTCAACATATTATACAGTCGCTTTGCACGATAAGGTTTTCATGCGAGGATAAAAGGAAAAGGTGGACGGAAGGGTCTTCTTAGCAAGCTGAACTGTGGAGCGGTATTCGACGCTCCGTAGAAACCTTTCGACCTTCAGGCAAGGTCGTTCGTTGATGAATTCTTCCACATTCTTTGACGATTCTTTGATGTATGTATGTATGTATGTATGTATGTATGTATGTATGTATGTATGTATGTATGTATGTATGTATGTATGTATGTATGTATGTATGTATGTATGTATGTATGTATGTATGTATGTATGTATGTATGTATGTATGTATGTATGTATGTATGTATGTATGTATGTATGTATGTATGTATGTATGTATGTATGTATGTATGTATGTATGTATGTATTTATGTATGTATGTATGTATGTATGTATGTACGTATGTACGTATGTACGAATGTATGTATGCATGCACGAATGTATGTATGTATGTATGTTAGTATGTATATATGTATGTATGTATGTATGTATGTATGTATGTATGTATGTATGTATGTATGTATGTATGTATGTATGTATGCATGTATGTTTGTATGTATGTATGTATGTATGTATGTATGTATGTAATGCATGTATGTATGTAATGCATGTATGTATGACTATTTACATGTATGTATGTACGTACGGACTTATATGCCTATGCTTGTGTATAAACTATGTGCATTGCGTGCGCTTTGTATGATAACAATCATGGTGGTCCGACTTTTTATAATTGATTGCCAAGTTGCCTGCGTCGTGGGATTCTTAGTCTCTATTTATTGAGCGCTATCATTATTTTTATCTTAGTTTTCTGCCGTTTGGTGCATAAGTGTCTCTGTGGTTAGGAGCGCCTCTGAGGGTTTCTTTTGACGAGGTGCAATATTGATCTGCAGGTGCAATTATGAAGCGATTACGACCGACAAAGAAAAGTGCTAAATTGTCTCCCAATTAAGGTATATAAAAACTGACTCCCCACGACGGTCAAATAGAGTCAGGTTTCATTGGAGCTTAATGTTGCCTAATGTTGCCTAAAGCCCTAACCAGCCATAGTTAAAATGTCGATGACAACGACGATGACGATGATAATTATGATGATGATGATGATGATGATGATGATGATGATGATGATGACGATGATGATGATGATGATGATGATGAGGATGATGATGATGATGATGATGATGATGACGATGATGATGATGATGACGATGGCGATGATAATGATGATGATGATGATGATGATGATGATGATGATGATGAAGATGATTAACTCCGTTGTTCATATGAGTTTGGTCAATGCGATGACATTGTGGTGATTCTGTGGTCAGTTTTTGGTAACCGGTAACCTTATGGTGACGTTTGTGTGTCATCAAGCGTCGAAATAACCCAAAGGTTGGCCCAACTATAATAATAATAATATTTATATGACTCGTAGAACCACATACCGTATACAATGTAGCGATCCAGTCTACCACCGAAGAAATGACAACATTGCCAGTAGACGTGCAAATGGCCTGTATGCGTGGTCTGCCGCTGCTGCTGCAGTAATCGATATAATATCATGAGTAGAGACTAAAAAATCGTTGACGCATTCAGCATTCATTGTTCAGCTAATTCACAATGCATGGTCATTAGATCGTATTACACTATAGCATGTATGATGTATACTACAGCATAGGTCCACATTAATCATGAAGTACAACGGATCGAGGATACGAGGTTAGCCTGCGCTGCTAACAATGGACATCCTCTCTTGCCATGGTCACGGTCTGTTGATCCCATTGTCAAGTCCGTTCAATGACACTCCTGTCGACATATTATGGACTATCCAAAACACCAACAGTAGGCCTACTGCAAATAACAATTGGTAAGCTGTTTACGCATCGTCATAGAGTAAGTAAGTAAGCCAACGATGGGTAGGCCTACAATGTACTTGTTTTGTGGAAAATGCTTTTGTGGCCTGTATTCGTATTACTCTGAGCAATGTGATGTAGTGAAATGCGAGGTGAAACAATGCGATGAAATGTGGTGCAAGATATTTTGTTTTATCAGACAAATTATTCTCAGCTAAAATAATACGGTTTAATTGCGAAACAATCGGACTAACTGCTAGTCAGTCTGTTTAGTTAAAATGTTCCGGTGAAACTAAAACTCACAGAAGAGGAAGTCTGAAAGCCTACAAATGAAAAAGAGGCATCATAGTATATCAGAAACTTTATAAAATGTATTTAACGTAAAATAGAATAATTCAATTAACCCATTATAATTCTATAGATAAATTGCTGGTATTAGCAAAACGTAATTTTTTAATCCAATTGACCTATTTTTATTCCATAGATGAATAATTATTCTACGCTATTTATGGATTTGTTATAGCCTTCTTTTCCAAAAAATGCATGACATTGACAAGTCTTGGTTCAATTTTATTATCTGACACTTAACCAAAATGTTTTCTCTCAATATATTTGCATTCGTATAGAACTATAGGCTACAATTCAATCGAAATTTACGTCTACCGTGGTTTCTGCCTGCAGACAGTGCAGATGATATCTATATCTTGTAAAGAAAGTGCTTCAGACGTCGCAGTTATTTTATTTCGTGCTTGGGTGTCGTCCAAAATCAAGTGCAACTGTTTGGGTGCTCGAGTCCAAAGTCGACTTAATTGCTTTGTCTGTAAAGTTGCTTTCTCGAGATCGCATCCTCCTCCCCTACCCCCCCCCCCCCCCCCACTGCAACGTGATCGGGGGTTCGATCTTGAACAGAAATTAACCTTTTCCGTGCACGCGAAGAATGTATGCCGAACGTGCTTTTCTAACCAACTGCAACGCCAGAGTGTTGGCCAGATTCGCCCAATATATATATATACCGCCACTACATAGTTTGCCACTTGAGACGGCGTGACCCTAGAACTGCACGTTGTTTTATGTGCACACACGAATAGATGAAAGAGAAATGTCATTTAGGACCTACAACGTATATGCAGGCCCAACGCTTTTCCAAATCGGTATATAGATCTATATACACTGTGCCCCATAAAAAAACACACCAAAAAACTTTGTCATGAAACGCATGTAAGTCTAATGTTAAATAAGAAAAGGTAATGTTTCATTTAAGAAGATGTTCGAAGTGATGTCCCTCCGCTTGAACGCAGGCTCTCAATAGCTTTGTCAACGACACTCTGCTTCAACTGTGCCCACACAACCATGAGGCGCTCCTTCAACTCGTTGATGTCCCGTATTGCTGTCTGGTAGACGCGTTCCTGTATTAGACCCCAAATTCTGTAGTCATTTTTATTCCAACCCTTCTGCGGGAACTCTTTTATCAACCGACGACTACTGTAACCCTTCAGCAATACTAAATTCTTAATAAAAAGTTTATCTTTGCTGCTGAAAACCCTTTTAACTATTAGTTACTAATCTCTGTTTAAATGTTTCCAAACACGCCTAGTCTGCGTCACTGCCTCCAACAGAAACCACTTCTGTGAGTAAGTAAAATGTAAAATATTTTGTGGCAAAATTATTTTAGAAACAACGTACAAACTTTTATTACAATTGGCTTAGTTTTATAGAAGATTTTTGAAAAGTTTTTTGGTGTGTTTTTTATGGGGCACAGTGTATATATATATATATGCAAACTGTTTTAAATGATGCAGTTCAGCTTATAGGTGGTGTATGTCTATTCGCATCTTTTTGGAAGGAAGTGCAATAGTTACATATATGCACAAGGTATCTTGTGGGGCACGTTGGTGTAGTGGTGGGTTCGTTGCCTTGCAGTCAGACGGTTGCAGGTTGGAATCCACCTCAAGCTGCCGTGTGGGGACCTTGGACAGGTTTTTCACTCGCAATTGCTCAGCGCTTTTTTGTGAAACTCCGATTCAGTGTCCGCGCTGACAGAGCTGTAGTCGGGAGCGCCTCTGAGTAGCAACCTTAAAGGTGCGTTATAACAAGTGCACATAATACACACAATCGAAGTTTAAGATCTCAATGCGCACGTGTAGGCCTGCTGTAACGTTAGGTCTATTAGCCTACTTTGCGCACACACGTCCAGTTAATTGTTTTGCTCACATATCTTTACGCTGCTGGCCATGGTGACTTGGTTGTCGAGCAACTCAAGCTTCCGTTGTCCAGCAGAAGTTTCGCCATGCATTATCGATCCAATTTCCGGAGCAATAATTTACCTTGCAATCAGCCATCTGATATTCCTTCCGCCTCGTTTTCATTATTATTGCACGAGAAACACATTCCTTTTCACCTTGGAGTTCAGGTTTTCGGTTGGGAACGCCTCTGAGCAGTTTCTCTCAAAGTGTCGTCATATAAATTTGCCGTTGTAATTACATTTTCCTTTGAACTTCGAACTCAAGAATTCAAGTGAGGAGGAATTTTTATAAGCATTATCTTTTTGCCTTTGTCTTCGCACATTTGAATCTGGAACAGCGCAACAAGTCATGGCAGCTGCGTTGTACAGAGATGTTTTGTCTCAATTAAATAGTTATAAGTGCGACTAATAGAATTTCGCTGCTAGGAGTTTTCCACAGCTACAGTATCTATAATATTGCAAAAATTCCTTAAACTAATGCAAGAATATAGTTTAGAAATAGCGCAAGACTTTAATGCTTTTGAAAGCACCTTCATGTGAAAACTATCGGCTTTATTGTGTATAGTGCACAACTGCACATCGATGTAAAGTGAAATTCTTCAGCAGAAATTTGAAATTTTACTTCAAGTAAACACCAGGATTTAAATTGCATGATTTCTCAATTTTTACTTCGTTTACCTTCAATAAACGGAATAAGTGAGTGCCACATGCTAAATTTGCTTCTCAATTTTATAAGACCGTATAATGTTTTCATTCATTCATTCGAGAGTTGTGCAATGTAGGTCTACATAAGCTTAGCATTTAGAACACTTTCCCAAAGATTTTCTCGCAGATCTATTTAAAATACTTGTATAAAACTGTAGGCTTTTTTACTTGCATTTTAAATGCGTTTGTGATCAATTAATTATTAATACTTGTGCTTAAAATGTTTCTGAAAGGTTTGCCGTTGTTCTTCTCTGCATTCCTGCAGCTTGCATGCATTTTCTTTGACAAATTTGAGTGATACATGTTGTGATTGAATTGCAGAGGGACATGATGGATACGATATCATGAACGTGCAGGGTCGGATTAACCACTTAGTATCCTTTTCGTGCAGGTGTGGAGTAACGGGCATGCCATGACGATAATGACCAGCAATGTGCAGTAAAGCAATGTGCCATGATGCTCAAAATAATGTGATTTTTTGGAACGTCATCTGCAAATCGGGATGCCCCCCCACTCGCTGTATAACCCCCGTTGTTAACTGTGGGCCCAAATGCATGACACTGCACAGGATGTTGACCTACGTACATTGTAAAGTGTTGTACAATGTTGTACACAATGTACGGCTGATTGTCATGTTCAGACAGGTGAGACACACATAAAATTAACTATTCAAACAATTGTTACACGTTCGTCTGAAAGGTTTACAAAGCCGTCTGCAGGTCAGTCGACTCATGATTCCTATGAATGGTGGTTACCAGTTACAGCGCCCTCTATACTGAAAACCGAGCATTTCCTTAAAAAGGAACAAAAACCTGCAGCAACATATAGCCTACCCATGTACAATGATTACCGTCGTCAATGCGACGTCATCACTAGGCTATATACAAGATACCACATACCATTATACAACCATTAGATACAAGATACCACCGACCATAGACCATTATTTTCATGGTTTTCATGGATACATAAGCCTACCGATCATGATTAGTCATGAGCTTTTAATATTAGACACAATTGTTATGTCAATTAGTCCACATACAATACATGATCAAATCGCCTACTTCTATAGAAATTGTAAACAATCGCGCTGATGAGCATGACTGTCATTATCATAATAATTATGATCGATTAGAAGCGGAAATTAGCTTTGCATTGACTGCTTTATATTATTTTCAGCGTGTGTTTGATGATACGGTTATGACTATTGAATGCTAGCTGTTGCTTTTAGCTGGAGACTTCCTGGAGACATGCAGCCTGCAGCAATTGCTCTGCTGCGGTGCAATTGTAGGACTAGTAGAACAATACAACAGGACTGCACATATCATACGCTATTGTAACTTGGCCGTGTTAAACATAACCGGCTCATGCATGCATGTGAGACTCTTTGTCCGACTATGCATGTACAAATTGTACATCCGTCTGTGAAGCGTTATTTACTTCAACATATTGAAGAGAGTGTTATTAATCAAACCCAATGTTCACTGTTGAAATGATCTAGAAGTTAAATGTTTTATATCAATTGCATGACATAACATGAAAAAATGAAGTTTAATTTGGTGATTGTTAAAGCACTAGCCGCACCTCCGACCAGAATATGCAAGATGACCGATAAATCCATCAGCCGCAAAGAAGCACACAGAACAAAGGTAATCTGGTAGAAGACAAATGTCACTGGTGGTATTGGAGTCAATAATCATAATCGTAATCTCCAAATGTCCTAATCGCCACTCAAAAGCCAAGTGTAGGGCACCAGCTTATTCACGAGCGACAAATAGGAAACTGAACGAGGAACAACGAAGTTGAACTCAGCCACAATGGAAGACGAGGACAAGACATGTTACAAGACATGTTGCGAGACATGTTGCAATACATATTGCAAGACATGTTACAAGACATGTTGCAAGACGTGTTACAAGACATGTTGCAAGACATGTTACAAGACATGTTGCGAGACATGTTGCAATACACGTTACAAGACATGTTACAAGACATGTTACAAGACGTGTTACGAGACATGTTACAAGACATGTTGCGAGACATGCCGCAATACACGTTACGAGACATGTTACAAGACATGTTGCGAGACATGTTGCAATACATGTTATAAGACATATTGCAAGACATGTTACGAGACATGTTACAAGACATGTTGCAAGACATGTTGCAATACATATTGCAAGACATGTTACAAGACGTGTTATAAGACATATTGCAAGACATGTTACAAGACATGTTGCAAGACATGTTACAAGACATGTTGCAAGGCATGTTACAATTGAGAGAAGAAAATTCTGCCTCTGTGAATTTCTAGATAGGCCTATATTCTGCGGACTGAACAATGGAAGAAGATGGGATGCACACATTTTCGCTTTGTCATTGATTTAAGATAAATCTCTCTGTCCGGTCTTAAAATCAATTATAGTATAGTCTGCCTGACATGCAGTTGTAAATCCTGTCCTATGATTTCTATCCTCACGATGACCTTCTTCTGCATGCACCATGTTTCTTGTCTTGTCATATTGACTCCGATGAATATCGACCAGATCATAGGTCGGTCTCATATGTAGCCTACTAAAAGACACTCGATCGATAATCATTGCACTATTACAGTGTTGCTACAGAAGCTGTTAGATTAGATTAGCAAGACAGCTCAGCACAACGTGACTTTGCGTTGGAAATCGATCATAGACTACAACAAGCAACAAGATAATAACGCAAAGACAATGGCTAGCGACGCAACAATGCATTCGCAGATAACGATTCAACGACTGCGCAATAATGGCTTCCTCTTATTGCCACTACTCCTTTGTCTCCTTCTCATCGCCCTGTGATACTTATGTCACGCTCTCTCTCTCTCTCTCTCTCTCTCTCTCTCTCTCTCTCTCTCTCTCTCTCTCTCTCTCTCTCTCTTTCTCTCTCTCTCTCTCTCTCTCTCTCTCTCTCTCTCTCTTTCTCTTTCTCTTTCTCTTTCTCTCTCTGTCTCTGTCTCTCTCTTTCTCTCTGTATCTGTCTCAGTTTCTGTCTGTGTGTCGCTGTCTCTGTCTGTCTGTCTCTCTTTTATTCTTATTTTCCTCGTCTCTCTGTACGTCCGTCTAACTTTGCTCGTACCGTCCTATATAGGCGCAAGAACCGACTGTCACATTAACGTTCGCAATGTTCGCCAGATGGACGTGACGTCGACATGCGTGAAACTATTCAGACAAAGAATACATGAAACGGCAAAAATTATTATACTCACCACCATATTATTAGAATTATTATGTTTAAATATAAATTATTAGAATTATTATGTTTAAATATACATTAAACATATGAGTGAGCTATATGAGTTGGCGCCGTTGATTTGTCTTGTATATTTGTTTTTTGTGTCATGTGTTTTGTGCTTGTAAACCAGCTGGTACATTAAAGAATATACTTACTTACTTACTTACTATATAAAACTAAATAATATTAACACTAAAGTAATATAATCTACATAATAAATGTATGGAACTGTTCTGTGTATACATAAACAGAATTTGCATAATTATTCCTAATCCCAACATCAGATTCGCCATGAATCTTATTCGTGTCATAATTATACGCTGAAGGTTGCTTCTTCCAGCCGATTAATTTGAGCATGACATGACATCGACTTATTTAGCCATGAATAGTAAACTATATTATTATTATTATGGCCATTGCAAGAGGACGATGATACAAATCCTGCACTTGGTGTTATTAGTTTAGGCAGGTGTAGGTTTTATTACCTTGTTTGCTCAAACCACATTCAGTTGTTTCAACTTGGAGTAATATTATGTACCGGGCATAATATAGGAAAAGGTTGAGAGTATTTAAAATTGACCTTGCTGCAGGTTTAGCATGCTTCTTATGAATTGAGACTATAGTAGAATTTGACATGCATGGTGGTGGGCAGAGGCCACACGACATACATGCATATTAAATATACAAGCATATATGCGTGTGTGTGTATGTATACCAGTATATAGGAAGACAGAAGGACAGACAGACAGAGACAGAGAAACAGAGACAGGCAGAGACAGACAGACAGAGACAGACAGACAGAGACAGACAGACAGATACAGACAGACAGATACAGATAAAGACAGAGACAGATAAAGACAGAGACAGAGACAGTCACGAAGGTCGGCCATAGGTGTCGACTAATTGGCGGCTTTCTGCATCTGCGTGAGATGGCTAATTGACAGAATAGAAGTGCATCTAGTGAAAGGGTCACGTGAATCAGTGACGTGAATCAGTGACGTGATATAGATTGAAATGGGATGAAGTTGAGCAGACGGTAATTCGTTGAACTGACAATCAAACAGACAATCAAATAACCGCAGAAACGAAGATGGATCACACCGTCTCATGCATCTAACCAACGGAACTGTGCACGAAGAGAGAGAAACGTCAATTACTATTCACATAATTTGGCTAAAGTCGTTGTTAATGTATTGTCGGAAATTTTTATGAATTTACTAGACACCACAGTAAGTTCATCTCGTTGTCTTCTAAGAATCTAGGTATGGTACAGACAACTGCCTGCTTTTAAATAGCCTAGGGCGGCTCTGTACTGTCTTGTAGGTATAACTTTTCTCGTAAGTTAAACCGCTCAACGTCAGCACCGTTAAACGATTTTGCTATCATGATCCTGAACGGTCTAATGGCGACAGTATTATTTCTTAAACTTCACTCTCTTCTTTTGATTTTTTCGCTTGATGGCCTTATGCGAATATGCGTCATGATACCTTCTCATAAGATTGTGTCAAAGAAGTAAACAGTCAGTAGCATTAGCCTAGCTTGGATTGAAATTGAGAAGCTCGCATTTCATCCATCAAGTGTTTTGAAGCCTGGACACGTTTTATAACCTTATCAACAACTGTATAAGAAGCGACAATCTCAATCTGCCTCCATCAGCATCAGCTGCATCATCATCATCAGCAGCAGCATCATCATCATCATCATCATCATCATCATCATCATCATCAACATCATCATCATCTGCATCATCATCAGCAGCAGCATCATCATCATCATCATCATCATCATCATCATCATCATCATCATCAACATCATCATCATCATCATCATCATCATCTTCATCATCAGCATCATCATCATCATCATCATCATCATCATCATCATCATCATCATCATCATCAACATCATCATCAGCATCATCATCAGCATCATCATCATCAGCTGCATCGTCTCGTAGGTCGCTGACATCGGAAACGAGGCTGTCAATCATCGGATGAAGACCAAAGCCGCAAATTCCACCACTCTCTCATCTGAGCCACGACTCTAAGGCCGATGAAAAAGCCAGCTTACAAGACTTTCGGTTTCGCGCAATTCTGTCCTTCTGTCTGTCCTTCTGTATGTATGTATGTATGTATGTATGTATGTATGTATGTATGTATGTATGTATGTATGTATGTATGTATGTATGTATGTATGTATGTATGTATGTATGTCTGTCCGTTATCATGCCAGAGTGCATGCATAGATGCACACAAGCCTACATTGGTCGATCTAGGTATCGCAAAAGAGGGGCACAGTGTGGCTGAGCGATCAGATGGACGGCAGTTTGTAAACTTGTTCTTGCCAAAAAAACTAATTCCTAAAATGTTTTCATAATGAGTTACTTATAATTAATTGTTTTTCTCAGTTGTCCTTTCCAAGAAAGAAAGAGAAAAGCGGAGTCAATACAAATGTCCCCTCCGCAAATGCAATTGAATGGACTGGCGATCTGTTTTACGGAGGAGCACTATTTGCGATGGCAGGTCGCGCATATATTAGTCAGATTATAGCGAATCAGGAGATGACTTTCACGTGAACAATAAATAGCATTTACGAAGCAGATCAGAGACTATTGTATGTAGAGAAACTTTGTCTTAAAAACGCAGATGAACCGCGTGAGTTGGTCATCGTAAAATCTTGTTAGGTGGTGCTTTAGTTAATAGGTTTTAAGTAGGAGGACCCTGCAACTGGTTTAAAAGGTTTTTCTTACAGCGTTTACGAGAACTAAACATCTGAATCTATTAGGATCTGGTGTCTCGATAACGAACGCTGGTTCCACAGAAGAAATTCTGCATGAAAAGAATGACGCAAAGTGTGTGTGCGTGTGTGTGTGCGTGTGTGTGTATAATGTTATATTTAACATCCATTTTTTCTACATAAAGTATTTTATTCTCTATCTATGTTTGTCTGTTTGTCTGTCTCTCTCATAGTCTAGATACATATATCTGTACAAGTGTAGGCCTACACACACATATAGCCTATATATATTATAGGTCTATATATAATATTATTATAAGCACATTTAAATTAAGTGTTGACTAAAATTCAATCAGCTTCGCGCAAATCAGGTACAGTATAGTCTCAGCTCAAGAAAGTATTCACAGCCATGAAACAATCGATGCAAAAAAAGTGAAGTTTGAACATAATTTCTTTATAGGCCTATAGAACCAAATGTCTCTAAACTTTCCAGAGCAAACTGTTGCCTTGATGTGAACGAATCGCCCGCAGGTTACAACCTGCGAGCAAATGAAGGTTAATCGGAGTCGAAATTCTTCGCTGAAAACGAGACTTAGGCTATCTCGAAGAAAACGTTTTTCATCTGTAGGCTATACAGTATACTATACACACACGCAACATTTTTGTTTTCGCCATAATATATAACGCAGCGACGTTACCTTGCGGGCTGCATGCATGGTCACCGGTTCTTTCATAGATCGGTTACGTGAGCAACTGACATCATCCCATTTATATGCAAAGGCAATTCTTTTTAGACGGTCGTCTAAGCGGCATATACATGTACATATAGCTGCTATATACGATCTGTTTTATGCGGCCACTGCTGCACGTCCGTTGGAAGGAAAACCTGAGCGATAGTAATTATTATTGTAACACGAGGAGAAGGAGGAGGAGTAGTAGAAGGAAGCGCACACACGCTGATATCGCTCGCGATCTATAAGCGTGGACACTAAACAACATGTTACAACAAAGATATCACTTTCGGAGAAGCAACAAGATGGCGGCTGCATGTCTAAATGTAAATGCGTACGCAAAACGTTTTTATAGCGACCGTATTGGCCTTTACATTGGTCATATTTCAGAGTTAATTGATTGGTCGAATAATTTTTGGGCGCCACGCCGCTCAATTGCTCAAAGTCTCCGTGCATGATCGTACTATACAGTGTATATATAATATCCCGAGATGCAAAACCTCTTGAATCAACGAGTAACGAGGAATGAACAGCCATGATATGCATTGCAACCAAATGCAAGCATCAGAGTCAAGTCACCTGAGGTTTTGAAACTGAGTTGTGATTTAGAATAAGTGACTTGTGGTGACATAATTATGAAAGCGAGAACTTAAACTCGAGATTATTGCTACTGCTACTGCTACTGCTACTACTGCTGGTGCTGCTGCTATTGCTGCTGCTGCTGCTGCTACTGCTGCTGATGCTGATGCTGATGCTGTTGATGCTGCTGCGACTACTGCTGCGACTACTACTACTACTACTACTACTACTGCTACTACTACTACTACTACTACTACTACTACTACTACTACTACTACTACTACTACTACTACTACTACTACTACTAGCCTACTACTACTACTACTACTACCACTACAACTACTACTACTATTACTACTACAATTTCCACTACCACTACTACTAATAATAATACTACACTACTACTTCCACAATTAAAATAATTATTGTTATGATTATTGTTGTTGTTGTTGTTAGTAGTAGTAGTAGTAGTAGTAGTAGTAGTAGTAGTAGTAGTAGTAGTAGTAGTAGTAGTAGTAGTAGTAGTAGTAGTAGTAGTAGTAGTAGTAGTAGTAGTCGTAGTCGTCGTCGTCGTCGTCGTAGTAGTAGTAGTAGTAGCAGCAGTAGTAGTAGTAGTAGTAGTAATAGTAGTAGTAGTAGTAGTAGTAGTAGTAGTAGTAGTAGAAGTATAGTAGAAGCATACTTGTGTGAATCATTGTGCCGGACCTTGAATTCGAGGCGCAGAAAGCAGTCGCTCATGAGATGAATTAATGGAGAGAGGAAATACTCAATAATTATATTTACTTACGCGCTATAAAAATTAACATGTAATCACGACAGAACAGAGATGTCATATAGATCATTAGAGTAACCATAGTTACCATATAGTAGCATAAAGCAATTAAATAGAAGCAACGTATAAAAGTTGGATAGAGTAGAGTTGCGCTGCATCATTTTCTACCGAAAAGTCCAAAATCAAAGCGTCGTCTCAATGCGGATTAGTCAATGGAGCGGGTGAAAATGTGCAAAAAAGTTGTTTGTATGTTTGGATTTTCTGCGGATTGTTGCGATTCGATGGAATGTCGAGATAAGGTGATCGCTGGAGAGTGATATATGATGGTGTGGTTAACGAGGGTCAGCTGGCTTTAGGAGGAGCCAAGGTCAGAATAAATCATCGTCGATACCTGATTGCCATTCACGTCTTGCCACCATGGATGGCAATGGATTGCCGTGTGGCAATGGTTTAGATGTCGCCTGCTGGTGCTGCTGCTGCTGCTGCTGCTGCTGCTGAAGGGTAAGTGGGTGAAGTTAGCAGAACGTTGAGAAACGACGAGACGAGAGTTAGACGAGAGTTGTGAGGGAATTGGGAGTCACGAGAGGTTGCGTAAAAAAAAGGAGAGGCACTTTAAGAGGAGACCGATGAATATCAATAGGAGAAGGAGAAGAAGGAGGAGGAGGATGAAGGTATGGAGAATGAAGATGAGTGGGAAGACGAGGAGGATGGAAAAGAAAATGCAAAATGATGCGCTGATGTTGAGGATGCATGGGTTGAGAATAAGGAAAATATCGAGGAAGAAGGGAAAAAGAAGATGAGAATGATGCACGAGGCGAAGAAGGGTGGGCAGGAGAAGGAGGGTGACAAGGAGAAGAAGAGTGAACATGAGAAGAAGGGCGAACAGGAGAAGGAGGGTGACCAGGAGAAGGAGGGTGAACAGAAGAAGAAGGGTGACCAGGAGAAGGAGGGTGACCAGGAGAAGGAGGGTGACCAGGAGAAGGAGGGTGAACAGAAGAAGAAGGGTGACCAGGAGAAGGAGGGTGACCAGGAGAAGGAGGGTGACCAGGAGAAGAAGAGTGAACATGAGAAGAAGGGCGAACAGGAGAAGGAGGGTGACCAGGAGAAGGAGGGTGACCAGGAGAAGGAGGGTGACCAGGAGAAGGAGGGTGAACAGAAGAAGAAGGGTGACCAGGAGAAGGAGGGTGACCAGGAGAAGGAGGGTGACCAGGAGAAGAAGGGTGACCAGGAGAAGAAGGGTGACCAGGAGAAGAAGGGTGACCAGGAGAAGAAGGGTGACAAGGAGAAGAAGGGTGACCAGGAGAAGAAGGGTGACCAGGAGAAGAAGGGTGACCAGAAGAAGAAGGGTGACCAGGAGAAGAAGGGTGAACAGGAGAAGAAGGGTGACAAGGAGAGGGAGGGTGAGCAGCGAATGCCACTATGAAGGATGAGGATGTGATGACGTTGACATATGTATTGCTTATTGATTTCTTATGGTTGTGTAGACACAGAAGTCAAAACTGGTTGATGAAATGGAAATGCGACTGTATTATACACAACACACACACGCACACACATACACAACCTCACACACACACAAACACACACGCACACACACACACACGCACACACACGCACACACGCATACACACACACACACACACGCACACACACACACACATGCACACACACACACACACACGCATACACACATACACACACGCACACAGAGATAGTGAAGTCAGCAAAGACAGACACGTACAATGTAGCTACAGATATAATTATAGTCAAACGCAGGAACGAATGTGCATTAATGAATGCATTATGCATGTTTGCATTATTATATGCATACATAATTATTAACACATGTGCGTACACATGTATGATGACAGACATGCGTGCATAATAATACAAATAAAACCATGCATACATGAACAATGAACATGCATGCGATGTCTAGTATACATTCAATGTCTTGCATACATGCAATATCAATCATACATCTATTATGCAGGGTGGGCCATAAAAAGGACCCTATACGGTGTTTTGTCAACATCGTGGCCATAAGTTAGATTTTTTACAGGCTTATAAGGCAATTTAAATATAAGTAAGTAAGTAAGTAAGTAAGTAAGTAAGTAAGCCGTTTATTGACAAAGCATCAAACACGTACAAAAGAGCAGTAATCAGTACAAATTCAATGACTTTCGAGTGATCGGTGCATAAGTCAAAGGGTCAATCCAAAAAGGTCGTATGGACCCGCTGAGGCTGGATTGACCCTTCCTTTCTCAATAACATTTGGCTATTGTAAAAAAAAACCGTGCAAAGCACAACATCTTACACATGAAACGAACATGATACGTACAACGACCAAAATAATATCACCAAAATATTTCAAACAGAACAAAAGTTGTATCACTTTTAGTGAGTCCACCCACTGTTTATGACGATTCGAAAACATAACGCAACAAAAAGTACCAGCCTAATCAACCAACCTAATCAACCAGCCAATCAATTGCAATCAGCCTAATCAGCCAGCCTAATCAGCCAGCCTAATCAGCCAGCCTAATCGACCAGCCTAATCAGCCAGCCTAATCGTCCATCTGTCGCCACTGTTTCCAGAGAAATCCTTGTTGGTCTGCTGTTGATTCTGTTCGCTGACTTCTTCTTTTTCTGTCCGTGCAAATCCGTCAGGGAAATCATTGGACCGTCGGAAGCCGTTAGTCTGACTCGGGGGACTTTCCAACAATTCCAGCGATGCACACAGACTTTCTTCCGCGCCATCTAGCGATTGCTGAAGCGCTGAATGCCAACGACGTTCCGGCGCTTCTCAGTCTTTCTGCGCCACGTGGTTTGAATAGTAATGACGTTGGACGTTGTGTGCGTGTGTGTGTGTGTGCGTGTGTGCGTGTGTGCGTGTGTGCGTGTGTGTGTGTATGTGCGTCTGATTCAGCTGATCTTGTCGACCGTTAACTGATTGCTAATCAAAAGAAGAGATGCTATAAATGTGTGTGCACGCACGTAGCACATATTCCAGTGTTCTATGTTTTGAATTAGTCGACCGTGAAAGACCGTGTAAACTATGGGTGGCATGGGATGATGATTATTACCTCGGTCTGATGCAAGATATGATTTCAACGACGCAGAATTCACAGAATATTGCAAAGGGAGAAAGGAAGAAAGAAAGTGACTGTGACAGTGATCGGTTTCTCCATGTTTATTGTCGCTGTGCCTCTGTCTATTATCTTTTTTAAAGTCAGTGAATGTCTTGATTTCTGGATTTTTTTATGTGCATAGCAACTGTCGTTTTATGGGTCTGCCTGTCAGCCTGCCTGTCTGTCTGCCTACATGTTTGTCTGCCTGCCTGTCTGCCTATATATGCTTGCTTACCTGCCTACCTGTCTGTACGCCTACCTGTCTGTACGCCTGTCTGTCTGCCTGCCTGTCTGCCTGCCTGTCTGTCCGTCTGTCTGCTTGTCTGGGATTTGGACTGGCACTACGAGAATTCAAGCAGTGGCATTTTCTAGTCTGTTAGTGATCAATTGAAATTCAATTCAACCTCGTAGAAGGAATTACGGTTTTGATCCCAAACATCTCAATTATCTATATAAATAAAAATGAAACTTTGCAATCCTGCGGTCACGATCACGCCAAAAGTGACGCACCAATTGTTTTGAAAATTTACCAAAACCTTCCATTCCAATAGCACAAGGTCACAACATTTCTTTCCCCGAAAAAAACCCAATCGTTTCCACAAAAAGTTAACTTTGCAATCCGTTCGCCCGCCATTTGCAAATTCAACGAAACCGCACGCTTGCAAAACACAGTGACGAAACATTAATGAGGTCGCGTCTCAAGACGTCATAAGCGATAAGCGAGTCAATAAATAATTCCATTACGAAAACGGCCTTCCAACATTCTTGGGCTCTATCCGATGTCAGTAAAGGATGGTGTGAGGGAGGAAAGGAGCGGAGTGGGAGGGAGACGGAGCGGACGGGAAGGGGGAGGGGGAGTGGAGGGGAGGGGAGATGGAAGGGGGAGGGGGAGGGTCTTTTCTGCCACAGCAACGCGTGGCTGGGTACAGCTAGTATCAAATAAAATGTTATCTCAAGTTAATTAATAGTAATAGTCTTGGTCCCATACATGGGCGTAAGTTTGGAGGAGATACTCGTGTCCCTACATTTTTGGGCCGCAGGTTACCGTATCTCACTTTTCAAACACTGATAATCAATAGTGTGCCTTTCCAGGCGACTACTCGGAAACTCTTCCGACGACGACGACGACGATGATGATGATCATGATGACGACGACGATGATGATCATGATGACGATGCTATTCGGCAATACCAATTATTATTGTCATTGTTCTGAAATCTTGAGGACTCAATGTAGACTGTCACACTAATATAATTATATATATATATATATAATGGTAGTTGCTGTGATCGTATCTTCTGGGTACGAAAGCAGTACTCTCCGGTTCAAAATTTGGGTTGAGTGCATGGATGCACAAAAGCATTGCACATGGTATTCTGAAAAGACACTCGGTTAGTAGACTGACCTATACACGCCAAAATAACAACAACATTAATTTTTTGCAATAATAACAATTGGGGCTTAATGTTCTGTTATTGTTCAGTTACGAGGGACCGAAATTAATTTCCTAATATGCGGCTGGTGCAACTAATAATGGCAGACAATCGACCACAAATCCCATGAACGACGCATTTTGTATAAAATAGGGTTAACTGCAGTGCAACTTTTCTCCTCCCAACCTCGTTGGTTGCGTCTATAAACACATGTAGCCTAGACAGTTCTAAAGACTATATATGTAGACTAGTCAGTATTGCCAACAACAAAATACACCACATGCAGATGATTGGGATGCAGCCTACGTCAGCGATTGACAATAAGAACTGAACGACAAAACAATAATTCTTCACAAATACTTAGGAGACGAACAAACAACAGCTCGTGGTCTTGTCGTGTGGCCGAGGCACGAACTAACCGAGTGGGATTGGCTATAATGACGTCAGAGTCTTACTGCTGATCGTTCTGGTTATCTTCAGTTGATGCTAATTTGCTCGAGCATCAATCAGCAAAAATTCATGGACACATCGAAATAATATTTTTCGCAGTGTGAAACGACTGTCTGCCTGCCTGAGGTATTGCTCAATTGCTTAACTCTCGTCGTCGAAACAGTCCGTACCTTCTAGGCTGAAGAGTCGACAAACTATTCATTGAGTATCAATGAACAATCAGTCAGCAGGCGCAGAGATGTCGTGAAGTGTTTTTCGACTGAAGTACACAATCCGAGCAGTGATGTCTCATGATGGCAAACACTAATGTGGCTAAGTCATTTGTGTGCGCATGTATCAGTAATTGTCTATCCGTGGGACAGGGTGGACTGTGTGGCCCAGAGCCTATGGACATCGCAAGCAGTAGTATCGTAGTCGAATACACGTGTACCTTTGCCTATGCCATATCTTACATTATTAGGCTGAAAGTTCATCTGTGCACGGTGGGCGGGCGGGCACGCATTTCCGTCCCAAGAAGGCTCCGAGACCGCTCCATTTTACAGCACGAAACAATTTTTGTTATCTTCTTATGCAAATTTGTAGATCAGTGTAGCTATTTTCAGCTCTCAATTCGCTTTAAAACCCGTATTATGGACATTTAAAGTTTTGATATGGAAGCTCACGCGAAATTTAGACGCATAATTTTTTTGGTTTCTTTTGACGACGTCATTCTGACGTCATTTCTAACCGTAGACGTGTCACGTGGTCAGTGGCGATGATAACATAGCAAACCGATTTGCAATAATATTTATTAAATGACGATGTGTAGTGTGAAATGAAGATCGGGAGGTAAGAAAAACATGGCTACAATAACGATGCGGTAGTTAGCTCCTATACAGATTTAAGAAGTGATTTCACCTTGGGGAGAGGGGCAAAAACCCTAAATTTTCCGGGCAACGCCGGGTAGCACAGCTAGTAACTTATAAGAGTGTAAATTGCTTCTAGACAGTAACTATTGAAGTGCCGTATTAAATAATAAACGTCAATCTTTTCATGAGGTCTTTTTATACTCAATGAAGATGATACGATGTCTTATAACTCGATCTATCGAGTGCCCATATCATGCTAATATCTTCTTGAAATGCCAGAACGACTCTAAAGCTTAAGTTTTAAGGCGTTATCGCATAATATTATCTTGCCAGACATGTCTGCATAATTTTAAGCTCTGCCCACGCTTGGTTTAGGATATTGTTGTGTGAGTCTGTCTGCTGTCGTCGTCAAGTACGTGACACGCGTTATGACTTACGACCGATCAAGTGGGCACTCGATAGATCGAAAACAATTAGAAACTGATCAAGATAATAATCTAAGATAATATAGGTACTACTCATTAACGAATACAATAAACACCAAATGCTATGACTCTAGCGGTCGTTAACCTAATAATACATTGATGGACACGAATGATTAAGACGAATATGACAGTTGAACAATAAACAACGTTGCAAAACACTTTAATCAATTATTCTCAAAATGTTCATTCACTATACTATAGTCTGGATGGACAATGGCGTTCACCTCTGGCCTTTGATAGCAGGACTCCATTATTTTATAGCGCATATGATGACATCGTTTTTTTAGCGACCAACCTGCGCAGACCCTGTGAACCAAGGGCTGTCCGGATTCTGTGTCTGAATCCTCATCTTCAAGGGACTAGGGGGGGGGGGGGTCGGTGACACATGGCCTTGAGCTGCGGGTCGGGGGAGCGGGGGGCGAGCCGGCCCCATTGACGTTGTTGTCGTGCTTCCTCCTTGATCCAAGCAGGTCGTTGAACTTTTTGACCACCGTGTAAACTGTCAACTCTGAAACGGGAATCATTTTGAATGGACCTTCTGTGTTTGTGGACGCCTGCAACCTGCCACTTCTACTGATCTGAACAATGCGTGCTCCTCGCTGATACTGCATGACCTTAGTCGTCGTTTGACCTTGACAGTTTGGGCAAGCGCTGGCTTGACTTTTGTGAGGTGGGCCTGCTTTATTAAGTGCTTAGATACAGTCATGCAACATGGGTAGTTGGGTACGCTATAATTATTATTAATGCGTACAAAACTTGATATGCATTTAACCAATATACTCAAATCTTGAAACTTCTAGGTCACATTTGTTTCGATCAACAAATATCAATCGAGGGTTTGTAGAAAAACCTAACCTCAGGAATCGATGATGGTGACGGTGATAACGATTATGGTAACACTGATGATGCTGATGATGATGAGAATGATGATGAATGATGATGAATGCAAGGTTTCACGAGGCGTGACGATGTTTACCTCACATGATCTCTGCCCTCCTCTTAAGATAATTATAAGTGAACTTGTCGTCATTGGCTAATAACATTTATTGTTTGTCTAATCGGATTAGGATCGACAGTGAGTCCCGTCGTCTCATTGATTCAATGCAATTCATGGTGTCTTCACTGCGTATTGATGCATTGGTCTGTTATACAATGTATATAGGGCCTACATTGCCTTTTTGATTTGATAGAGTT
>OX243816.1:21855250-21900250 GCA_945859605.1 Lumbricus rubellus | reverse complement strand
GGTGTGTAGAACTGTAGATACAATACACTTCACCTAGGCATGGGCGGAGACTTAGGGGCAGGGGACGGTCCCCCTCAATGTATGTGGTTGGGGGGGATGGTCCATGCATTTGCCCCCCCCCCCCCCAATCGTTAAGTGTTAGGAGATCACACTTCATGAAGACACTGCAAGTGACGTTACAATGTTAGAAGAAGAGATTTTCGAACAAATAACAAAATGACTTTAAAAAGTCATCAACTTTTTCGACAGAGAAAATGTTATTTTTTCTGGAGATTTCGACCGAGTGACTGAAAAAAGGTCGTCAGAAATTTTTGTCGGCAAAAGATGGAAAAATTTCATCGGCGACTCAGCTATTCGTCCCCCTCCCCAAATCTTGCGTTCTTCCTTCGGCCACTCGTTCGTCCTCCGCAAGTCTTCGCCCAAGTCTCCACCCATGTACCTAGGGTACATGCTATGTTGTTTTTGGTTTTGCACACAAAACTCAACTTGTGAATTTTGCGTTCTGTGCGTTAGTACTTGTTATCTGTAGCATACAGAGCGGTGGGTCGCAGTCTTCAAAATTTTATACTGCACCGACTCATTATCGCTGTCATTGCATATCTAAGAACTTGTTTGATATCATGAACACTGAACAACCTGTGGTCTGACAATCGCACCTACGTGCACATGTATGTGACTATGAACGGCGAGTTCCACGACGTTGTGCGAAGTGATCTGGAACTACTTAAAACGACATCAACTCGATTGGCGGAACAAGTCCATGCAGGCGAAGTTCTGCTCTCCCGTCGCAGATCCAATCAATGCAATCTGTTGCGTGCATCACTGCATCTAATTTCATAGTTCTAGGCCTACATAGACTTATGAATTTCGTTCGTGCTGGGTTCATAAGCCAGGTTATCTGGTAGGCTACTGGAATTTAGTAAGCATTTTCTTCGCGACGTTCACTAATTCCTAAAAGACCACAGGCCATTTGTCATGGACGATCACAGATATTTTTGCCGGAGAGGTAAAAAAACATAATTACTGTCATGGTTAGGCTAAATGCTTTTGGCGAGAGATGGAGAAATACAAAGACTAAACCCATGCGTATTTTTCATAGAAGTTTGTAAACGCAAATTCCTCGGTTTTCGCTTTGTGTCAATAGTAAAACAATAACTAGTGCACTAGTGCGAGGAAAATTGTTAACAATTAAAAAGTATACCCAAGTTAAAAGGTGTCTATTTGTTGGGGGAGGAACAAGTGTCCCCTCTTAACCCTATATGCAGGCGCCTATGTTTTTCGACGATTATGCCACAATTATTAAAGACCATTTTTAGTGAGCATATAGAGCCTAAACATTAGTCTGACGAAACATTTTAGGCTTCTAGTGTACACTGTAGTGTAGGCCTATAGTTATAGACTATAGAGTGACGTGGACAGCATACGCCTTCACAATGGAATATCGAATGACTGTAAAATGGTAAAATAAAAAGTTGGCAGCCCTGATGCATGTATGTTTGTCACATTATTGTGTGGGCATTTTGCTATAGTGCCCTTTCAGGATTACTACTCAGAGGCGCTCTCGACCACAGCGCTGACACTGAACCGGAGTTTCACGCCGAAGCGCATGAGCAATTGTAAGTGAAGAACTTGCTCACACGCGACGGATTAAGGTGAATTCGAACCCACAACCTTCCGGTTAAAAGATACCGAACATACCCCCCCACAACACCGCACCTCATATGTAAGAGGTTCGTACCAACTTCGAACAAGGTAAAGAAAAGATATCTTAAATTTCAGAGGCTTATTTATTACAGCATGATTCAATTTTTGTCCGGAGTTTCATGCTGTGAAATTGTGAATGCGGCAATAAATTTGCAAGTCATCTAATCCTCGCGTCACGTGATCTCTTGAGATTAATATATATATATATATATATATATATATATATATATATGATGGCGGGAGTAGCCTGACTCTAGATCAGAGACAAGTGACTAGTGATCAGTACTTTGTGAATTACGACTATTATACTGAAATGTCATTGTCATAACTCATTCGATTAAACATCCCTACTTTCTCCAATTAAGCACTTAAGTGTGAGGGTTAATCACCATGCACCGCCTTGTGCTATTGCGTGTAGCCTGAATGTTTGCGTCTGAATATTCATTTAGCGCCTTTTAGAATCGGTTCAGAGGCATCGAATGAACTCAGCGTAGGCGTTATGTTAATCAGATAAACAGAAGACCACACGCACACACTAAGCATTCAAGTACCAGGGTTCACGTACCAAGGTACAAGTTCCAACGATCAAGTACCTGGGACCGTCTCCCTCACGTTCTATTAGTTCTATTACTCACGTTCTATTAGTTCTATTACTCACGTTCTATTAGTTCTATTATTCACGTCCTGTTAGACCCTTGCAAAAGTCGCATCTAATAATGAGTCCAATCATAATAATTATCAGTCGGAGTTTACAATTGACGTTTCGATGACCTCAGTTCTTTGGACGTTGCTTCAGATCGGCCAAACATTAAACACTGAATTTGTACGTAACAGTAGGTTATGATGAAATTAAAAGATATAGTTGAAGTCAAGAATCAGACTTTGAGAGACAGACCTCCGATTTCTACACCAGAAACATG
Organism: Lumbricus rubellus; assembly: GCA_945859605.1. Lineage (NCBI taxonomy): Eukaryota > Metazoa > Annelida > Clitellata > Crassiclitellata > Lumbricidae > Lumbricus > Lumbricus rubellus. Next base: position 21,897,626 of record OX243816.1, on the reverse strand, counting down.
TAATCTTCTCCGTGGGAATAGGCTGCACCTGTGACCTCTGCTTTCCTGTACCGGTCAGTAATAATGGATTGCCATTACTTTCCGCAAACCGTTGCTTCAAAGTCCAAGATGGGGGATGGTTTCTCGCAATGGATCGTTTCTCCAGAGTTCTGTTCCACTGAAAATCCGACCTGTTTCCGGTTCATACAATCCGGTTCATACAGCTCAATAGAGTTAGTATCCGTTCATCATTCTGATGACCATGCATGCAGCTCTTTAAACAGTATAGGCTACTCTGGCTAAAATGTAAAGATTCTGATCTGTGACTTTTTCATCAGTTGAAGCGACGATGACGTCAGAGACGAATGTGTTGATTAGAGAGACATCGACAAAATCTTTCATTTGCAATTATAGTTATTATACATTGAATCTCCTCAGACTGTGTCGTTCATTATAAATATGCAATATTGTTGAAATAGTGGTAGAACATGTAGCAGCAGCAGTAGCAGCAGTGATGGCTGTTGTTACTGTGTCGTCGCAGTTGTTGTAGTCGCAGTTGTTGTAGTATAGTTGAAGAAAAAAAGTTGTAGTAATAGTAGTAGTGCTAGCGATAAGAATAATAGTAATAATGTTATTATCACCATAGCAAGAAAAAGGATAATAGTAAGCCTAACTATAATAAAATGAATAATAATTAGCCTACCATTATTACAAGGTTGTCGTTGTAATTTTTTGCTTTAATTGTCATTATTTTTGGACTTAAGGCACTTCGCTCCCCATGGTAGTAGAAATTTTAAATATATTAGCCTACTATCATCATCATCATTATTTATTTACTTTTTATATTATTTTATTGACGGATTATTAATATTAACATTATTACTATTATTATCATTATTTATTATTATTTCAACATTTAGACTATCAACAGACCACTCAAGCTAAAAATTAAACTAAAAACAGAAATACATTTTTCAGTACATGTAAGTGCTGTTTTTCTTATTATTATTATTTTTAAAATATGTTTTTATATTATTATTATTATTATTATTATTATTAATATTATTTTTAAATTTTTTTAAAATAATAATATTATTATAACACATTTATTTCTTCAAAAACTGACACAATCATGTACAGACGAGTAAATAATCGTTTCAAACATTATTATTATTATTATTATTATTATTATTATTATTATTATTATTATTATTATTATTATTATTATTATTATTATTATTATTATTATTATTATTATTATTATTATTATTATTATTATTATTATTATTATTATTATTATTATTATTATTATTATTATTATTGAGGCCCAGAAAGTGCATCTGAACTTGAGACCACGACATTGTAGCGTTGGTTGCGTGCAATAGAACTGCACTGAAAAGAGTGCTTTGCCTCAAGCAAAAAGATGAGTAAGATAAGGTGCCAGACTGATGAGTGTGTGATGACACTACTACAGTAACTAGTCTAGTCCGTTTAGTAGGTCAGTCAGTGTATGGCGTCCAGACCTCCGTCCTATCGTCATGTTCGATCGATCGTCTATCTCTGTACATGTACATGTGCATGTACATGTACATGTATAGGCCTATGTACATGTACAATACATGTAAGTGTTGGTTGCAGACTCACATTAATGTGTCGAGTCGCGGGTCACCATATATATCTATATAAATAAAAATGAAACTTTAAAATAGTGCGGTACACAATCACGCCCAAAGCTACGCACCGATTGTTTTGAAAATTTACCAAAACCTTCCATTCCAATAGCACCGTGTCTTAAGATTTTGTTTCCAGAAAAAAACGCAATCTTTTCCACAAAAAGTGAACTTTGAAAGAACTTTGCAATACGTTCGACCGCCATTTGCAAATTTAACCAAACCGCACGCTTGCAAAATTTCAGAATCGTCTTCATCCGAAACACAGTGACGAAACATGAATGAGGTCGCGTCCCGTGACGTCATAAGCGAGTCGATTAATAATTCCATTACGAAAGCGGCCTTTCCGCTGTCAGTAAGGGACGGTCTGAGGGAGGAAAGGAAGGGGAGGGGAGGGGGGAGGGAGGAGGAGGGAGGGGGATGGGTAGGGGAGGTCTTTTTTGCCACAGCAACGCGTGGCTGGGTACAGCTAGTATATATATATATATATATATATATATATATATATATATATTCGTCCGTTAACTTTCGATTCCTTCTATGGCAGATCAGGTGTCAGATAAATTATTATTATTATTTTTTATTTATTTTTATTTTTTTTTTTTTGCGCCCGAGGTATTTATGATCTCTCAGGCTTTAAAAACAATAAATACTAAAATCTGTGTTGTTCTGGAGTTAACGGTCATCGTCACCGGTCGATTGTGCAAAGGTAGAGCGAAAAGAAACAGCGTTAAAGCGTTGAATACAAACAGAAAGACGCTGAAAGAGATGTGCTGTCTCCTGCGGGTCTCCTGACACCATGGTCAACCGCCGCCCTAGTTCTGATAAGAACTCCAGGCCCTGTGCATTGATGGGACCCAAGGTCTCAAGTGCCACCGGAATGAATTCGTGTGTACTGGGGATTCCTGCATATTTTGCTGTCTTCTTGGTGGATGCCATTTCAGCTGCTGCTCCAGATGTTACGGAGGTCAGATGAATATACGAGCCAGCACACGTGTGAACACTTGTAGCATCCCATGTCATGTATTTCCCTCTTGACCACGGGATCAACGTTGCTCCATCCGGTCTTTTGCCATCAGTACGGAACAGACCTGCTGGTTCCTTGGAGCTCGGAACATCTGCTCGCTGAAGGGCCCTCCAGATGATATCGTTTAAAGCAAAATGCCTACTTGCACGCCCTCCAGAAAGTCGACAATAATTATTATTATTATTATTATTATTATTATTATTTTTTAAAATTATTATTATTATTATTATTATTATTATTATTATTATTATTATTATTATTATTATATTCCTCTAAAAACAGAGTACTACGGCCTCGTCGAGCCCAGGCATGCGATGGCGTTGAATCGCTGAACTGTTACAGATATTTTCTGGAACAGGAAGAAGGTTTCCTGAGGGTCTTCAGTAATGCGTGACAATCGTCGACCGAGTTCTGTGATGAAAGCCAGGCCTTCTTCGTCCATAGGCCCCAGCGTTTCTATCGCAACCGGAGTGAAGTTGTATTTCGTCTGCAGTTCCGAGTATTTAAGTTTCTTCCTAGCAGCGGCTATTTCAGCAGCTCCGCCCGCCATTTTAGATGTCTCAGCCAGGTAGGATGGTGCTAGCGTATCGACGATGGTCACATCCCAAATAAGTGAACGCCCACTTTTCCACGGAATGAGGGTTTGACCATCTGGTCTTTTCCCATCCATACGGGTGAGACCAGCTGGCTCTCTGATCGACGGATTATTATTATTATTATTATTATTATTATTATTATTATTATTATTATTATTATTATTATTATTATTATTATTATTATTATTATTATTATTATTATTATTATTATTTGCCCTGAGGTACTTCGTTCCCCCAGGGGCTTATAAAATATTAAAAGCAATGTGCCTGGAATGGCTATTATTATTATTATTATTATTATTTTGCCCCGAGGTAAACATGATCCCTCGGGGACTTCAACACTCTTGATAAAAACATTATTATTATTATTATTATTATTATTATTATTATTATTATTTATTTATTTTTATTTTTTTATTATTATTTCATTTGTACGTAACAGTAACTACTATTATTCTTATTGCTATTGCTACTAATCTACTGCTACTGTAACATTACTACTATAATAATAATAATAATAATAATAATTATGATTATTATTATTATTATTATTATTATTATTATTATTATTATTATTATAAAATTAACCGAAGTAGTTCAATTCACAAAGGTATACAAGACAACGAATAGTGTACATTATTATTTATTTATTTATTTATTTATTTTTTATTAAGTTTTTTGACCGATGCCTTATGCATGATAGGCTACATGATGATAATGGCAGCATAAAATACTGTTGGATTTGATTTGATTTAGATTTCAGACAAAGACTATCTTCCTTTGGATGGCATCTACTTGTTTCAATTATTGTTGAGACATTATGGCATGCATGCCACAGTGATGTCTAGCAAATCGAATCCTTTTTGGACGAATGAAAATGCCATTAGTGGATTTGGAGGCCACCAACAGGCGCCCATGCAGTCTCTCTGTCTGTCTGTTTGTCTCTCTCTGTCTCCGTGTGTGTGCGTCTCTCACTCTTTTTGTGTCTTTGTCTGTCTGTCTCTCCCACTCTCTTTCTGTCTCTCTCTGTCCCTCTCTGTCTTTGTGTCTGTCTCTGTCTCTCTTTCTTTCTCTCTCCTCCGCCCCCCTATTCTACCTTTCTAAGATCTGTCATTGAACTTTGTGTGGTGATCGGTTTTCTCCAAATGTAGGCCTACTACAGTTTCTTTTTACAGATGCTTACCGTTATAGATATCTTAATAGGTCCATAATTACTAAAACCAGCCAGCCATCCAGCTTATCCTTCAATTAATCTGACCCTATCTACCTCTGTCTATCCCTCTGTCTTTCTGTCTCTCTGACTGTCTCCCTCTGTCTATCCCTCTGTCTCTCTCTCAGTCTCTGTCTGTCTCTCTCCCTCTGTCTCTCTCTGTCTGTCTCTGTCTCTCTTTCTTTCTTTCTTTCTTTCTCTCTCTCTCTCTCTCTCTCTCTCTCTCTCTCTCTCTCTCTCTCTCTCTCTCTCCTTCCCTCCCTCTCTCCTGAAATCCGATGTGTTATGATACGCCAATCGGTTAACCATAAACAGCGCAAAAACAACAAAATAATAAACTCATCTATGTTTATTGATACAATGCGAACCGTTGGCAAGCGTCAACTGCCTATAGTTTCTGGAACGGATTGGCATATGCTTAATTGAAGAGGGACCTAAGCGCGTGCATCGGCCTGTTTATCTAGTTACACACTCCAGCACGACTCCTAACTCATATATATATACATAGTATTCATATACACACACATACATATATACATACAATACATATATATATATATATGAGTTCGTGTATAGTTATATATATATATATATAATATATATGTATGTATACATGTATATGCATTGAGTTAGTAGGCCCTATATAAGTCGGACTGCGAGGCTGCGCTGTTATCTTCGCTGCTTATAGCTTCGATTAGCCGCTTACTGACCGACTGCTGCTGGCCTGTACATGTAGCTTGTCTGATGTCAAACTTTTAGAGCACTGTGGCTTGATAGTTTGTGGAAAGTTTGAAGTGTGGCTTTAGAGGTATGGAAATATAGGCCTATTCTTATAGAAACTTTCGCGTATTTTTTATGCCTGCAGAGCTTATTCAAGAAACATTAGATTCTTGCATTTGCAATGCCCTACGCTTCCAATAGCCTATTTTTAAAATTCCCATCCCACAAATCGGCAACAAATCCAAAGTAAAATTTTTATTTATTGTCTTATGCAAATCCGTATTGAATCGTTAGTTTGTAATGTCAAAAAATGCAGCTTAGAATAAGGAAGCGTTGCTTATATGGAGTGCCCTGTTTAATCTTTTGTTCATTCGTCCACTTTTCTATTCTTATACAAAGTTCGTATGTTGTGCTTTTGTTCTGATGTGCTGATTGCAATGGTGCATTACAATTATGCTAATTAATTTCAGAACGAACAAAATCCGATCGTTCGTATGAATTATTGTACATAATGAAGTCGTCAGACGTCGTAAGAAACAATCGAAGGAGACGGCCATCATCATCATCCAGAGAGGAGCATTGGTTGTGGCTGACTGTTGTCTTCATTACGACTTGTCATCATTCAACAGGTGGGACTTTAATGTTAGGCCTTTCATGATTACGATTACGTTATAATTCATGCAATAATATTGTTTATGATTACATTATAATTTATGCAATAATAATATCGTTGCAGACAACAACAACAATAGTTACATTGGCCGAATGAATATTCTGTCGTGATTCATGCGTTCATGCTTGCTGCACTTGCAAGGTGCTACCGCATATATATATATATACATACATTTATATATTAATTATTAGGCTAATTATATTATATATATATTAACTATACATACATATGCATTGCATATATATATATGTATATACGGCCTAAGCGTAGAAACGTTCGTTATTTTTTCGAAAACGTACATCAGTACGCGCACGTTATTGTGCCGCAGGTTACGTTGGCGCACGTTGACTTCAATATAATAAATATTTATCGACTCACTCATCGGTTCAGTATCGGTCTCGATGTCAATGGAATAACTGCTGCTATAAGCGCAATTGCTTGCATGCAAAATTTCATTGAACAGCTACTGCTTCGTACTAATCTACGTCATTTATTTTGTTCAAACGACTATCGTCTGAATTGATGCACAGTTGCACACCGATAGTTGTTTCATAAACATTATAATTATTTCGTTCATTCTGCTACAGGGTAACTGCAATTACATTTTAACGTACGCGTACGGTAAGCGTAGTTTTTGAGCTGACGTACGTGTAGCTTGCGTGTAGGCCTACGCTTACGTTATTCCGTAGGCAACGTTTGGTCGCTTGATTCTCTGCGTAGTTGGTTTGTTTGTCGTTTGTCCATTCGTACATTCAGTTTGTCGTTTGTCCCATTCGTACATTCAGTTTGTCGTTTGTCCCATTCGTACATTCAGTTTGTCGTTTGTCCCATTCGTACATTCAGTTTGTCGTTTGTCCCATTCGTACATTCAGTTTGTCGTTTGTCCCATTCGTGCATTCAGTTTGTCATTTAGTGTTTCCAATCATGCAATTATGAATTCAATCGTTCAAACATGTAGCCATTCAATTAGGCCTAATTAATTAATTAATTATTCAATGAAGCCGTCTGTAACTAAATCACGCATCGAGTCATTCCGTAGATTAAGTTAATTCAGTTAATCAAACTGTTCTAATTAAGTTGTATAATTGAAATCTGTTTGTTCCGTTAATAGGCCTGGTTAAGATTTGTGATTTGTGTTCTTGTGAATTGTTTCAGTTGCAATAACTGTAGCCCTACATTGTAACCGGTTGCGGTCTGTCAACCGGATTGTTTCAATAAAGAAAATTATTACAATTATACTCAGACTGTTAAGCAGACGACTCTGGCCGAGACTAAATAATTACATCCGACGCATATTTATTCTGTTGATCTGTTTATCATAATTATTATTATTGTCTATTGATTAACTGACGACCATTGATGTATTGATCGTTGATTTGTATGACTATGATATGTGTGAACGGTTGTAGATGGCGTGTGCACGATTCCCGATCACTTCCGAGGCGACTACTATTCAATCGATCATGGAGTCGAACTGCGAACACTCGTCAACGATGAGATGATGTCGAATGAAATGATGCAGACGGCATACTGCGAGAAGTTCGAATATCTTAACGGAACGGAAGATGCTCAAGGACATTTCGACATGAAGCTCGTCCTTCATAACCAGTAAGCGCAACTGGCAACAGTTTTTGTCATCTATAGCGTACAAGACATACATGAAGAAATCGTTGCAGATGAGGATTAGGCTACTAAAATACATCACTAGCCTACGGAAGAGTAGGCTAAGTTAAGTTTAATATAAGACGAATAGCCTATAATAATTTGCTTAATTATTGTTAATTGCAAAGAAGGAAAAAAATGTTTTGAAGTTTTATAATTATTTATTTTGGTAAAAGTCGCCGTCGAAATTTTCCATCTTTTCAAATTTCTGATGACCTTTTTTAGTTATTCGGCCGAAATCTCCAGGAAAAACCCATTTTTCCTGTCAAAAAGTTGATGACCCTTTAAAGTAATTTGTTCTAAATTCTCTTCTAACAACATTGTGACGTCGTCGCCAGTGTGCAGTGTGTTCATGAAGTGTCCATGTCCTGCTGACACTTAACGATTGGGGGGGGGGAGACAAATGCATGGACCTCCCCACCACATTCATTGAAGGGACCGTCCCTCAGGCTCCCCTAAGTCTCAGCCCATAAAAATGGCGACAATTTATGTTTGCGGGAACCATAACTTGCTCCTCGTGTTACGACAGACAAACACAGCTCTGTGGATAGTCTCATATAAAAAAACAAGGCCCAACGTTAGATGTTTCATGAAAGTACTCATCGGTTGGACATATTTTTCATTTGACTCTAGATGCAACTGCAATGAATAACGCAATTGTGTGCTGATGCAAATCTCTTTTAAAGCTATTTCCAAACGACGAAGCCTGCAATAATCATATTGACGAGCTGCTGTTATTTTTTTCTAGAGACGCTGACTGCTTTCAATGTCTGCATATGCAACATCGCACAATCAACGTCATTCAATATCGACAAAGTAAGATGGCAGCTGATTATTATAATCATTTTCCAGTGATATTAGATTCTTTGTTGCAATTTACTCTATGCAATAGTATTTCATGTTTAGCTTAAATAGTCACACTTTCAATCATGTCTTCACGATTAACGAAGGCCTGTCCATAATCCATTCAATCATTATCAAAGTTCTATGAAAGCATGCGTCCAATATTTATGTAGGCTAATGTTTGTGGCCTCTGTTAGTGGACCTAAGCTTAATTAAGTCACATTCGTGAATCCTGATTCCTCAAATAGCTCATTCGTCATTGTAGGCCTATCTATTAAGACCTAGGCCTATAGTCACTGTTGTCGTTTATTAAATCGTTAACTGTAACTCTGCAATTTAGGCATATGCAAGAGAATATATTATTATTATTATTATTGTTATCATCATCATCATCATCATCATCATTATTATTATTATAATTATTATTATTATTATTATTATTATTATTGTTATTATTATCTTTATTATTATGCAAATTTTTTACAAGGAACAGCAATTATTAATTATAATTAGGCTACTACCGATATCATTAGGCTGCCAATTGTTATTAATTGCAATTATTATCACTATTATTATTGACACCGTGATTATTGTCAGCCTATATTATTATTATTATTATTATTATTGTTATTGTTATTATTATTATTATTATTATTATTATTATTATTGTCATTGTTACAATAATGATTATGTTTTCCCTTGGTGCATATGATGATCTTTCGGGATTTAAAATGGTTGTGGAGAATAGTACCGTAACTGTCTGGCATGACTAAGACTCGTTAAGTAGGCCTACTAACAGACATGCAGCGAATGCTGTGAACGGCCATTGCATTAAATCGTTTACTCACAACTGAGAGAGAGACGCTGAAAACACGAAATGCTTCACTCGTGTTCTCAAATAAATATAATTATGCGCTATAGAAAGCACAGAAGCACCGTGACAAGAGCAAGTCCAGAGTTGTTGTTGTTTATAATACGATGAAATTTCCTGTAAACTGTCGATTTAGACGATTTAAAGCAAATTGATTGGAAAATTTTTCCGGCAATCGTCGTATCAGTTGCGTAACTCAATAGCCTTTCAAGGGATCACTTAAAAGCGCTTTAGGCCACGTTTTTGAGACGATTATCATAATTGGGTCGGTTCATGACACGAGGTCATAGTTCGGCGCGTATTCTCGCATCAATTTTCCAGCCACTCAAGTCTTGATCACATCTGTTCAATAATTATTTACACTGACAACTGAATTGATCCACATCGAAAATTCCCTTTGCAATGAGTCTAATTATCGGCCAAAATAAGTAATCTGACCGACTCTCTGCCTTCCACGCATAAAAGTCAAAAATTAAACACAACATCGCCGCTGGTAGCAGACAAACAGGCAGACAGATAGACAGTCAGACGATGAGATAGGCAGACAGACTGACAGGTACACGGACGGTCATAGAGAAACGGACAGAGACACACGCACATATACGGGTAGCCAGGCAGACGGACAGGCAGAAAGACAAAAAAATACACACGCAGCATGAATTGAATGCAATAAACGATCAATTAAATCGATATTGATCACATTGATGACACCGATCACATTGATCACATCAGGGCTGTTTTTAAGGAATTTTTAGAACTGCACAACTCCTTCCTTTCCTTTCCATCCTCCATGGTAAATTACTTCCAATCGGAGGACAATGACCATTTTTTGCTAGTTTTAGCTGTTCATAAGTGCTTCTACAACTGCACAAATCCATTTAGAACTGCACATTTTGTGTACAACTGCACGTTAAAAAAGCCCTGGATCACATTGGTCAGTGATAACATTGATCACATATTGATCACATTGATCGCTAAGATCGAGTATTCGTTTGAGGAAATAATAATATTATTATGATTTATTGTCTTCTGATTTCTCTGTGTTGCAGCATCTTGCGTCAGTCGGAATCTGATTGGAAGCGACGTTCAAGCTCTCTGCTCTCAGATCCTGCCACACACCGATGTCATCACCATGTTCCGTGAGTATTTGTCCCAATAAATTATCATCTGCTGATGCTCATTTAGCCTACATCTGAACCTGGGAGAGTGGGAAGCGAGGAAGGGAGTGAGGGAGGGAGGGAGTGAGGGAGGGAGGGAGGAAGGGAGTGAGTGAGTGAGGGTCCATGCGTATGAATCGCGGTCGGTCTGTTGTATTGGTCGCGAGGCATCGATTACATGTATGGGAGTCGAATTAAAGGAGAAAACCGATTGGCTGTGAAATATGATTTCTCCGTTTCATTCGCTCTAATTGCATCTCTTATGTCTGATCACACCGCTACTAGTTGACCAGACTTTGTCTTTCTGTCTGGCTATACGTCTCCTTCTCTCTCCGCTTCCTCTGACTGTCTGTCTGTCTGTTTTTCTATATCTCTCTATATATCACTAGGCCTATATGTCCGCGTCTGCATGCTAATCTGTTTGTGTTAAAAAGTAGGCCTATTTGTCTGGTAAATTTATTCATTATGACTCTCTGTATGTATGTATGTATATAAATGTGTGTATGTATGTATGTATGTATGTATGTATGTATGTATGTATGTATGTATGTATGTATGTATGTATGTATGTATGTATGTATGTATGTATGTATGTATGTATGTATGTATGTATGTATGTATGTATGTATGTATGTATGTATGTATGTATGTATGTATGTATTCATGTATGAATGTATGTATGTATGTATGTGCGTATGTATGTAGGTATGTATGTATGTACTCAATGCATGTACATTGTATATATGTATGTATATATGAATGTATGTATGTATGAATGTATTTATGTATGCATGTAACTATGTATGTATGCATGTATGTATGTATATATGTACGTATGTGTATGTATGCATGTTTGTATGTATGTATTTATGTATGCATGTTTGCATATCCGTTTGTCTGTATGCCTGCTTGTATGTCTGTGATTATGAATGTATACAATTGCGTAGCCTTTAATGAGCCCTATAAGTCCTGCTATCTGCCATTAGTAGTTTGTATGTAGGCATAATAATTATATAATAATTATATGCATGAGTGTATGCACGTATTTCATTTTTCAGCCTGTATGTATACGTTTCTATGACTGTTTGTCTGTCTGTCTTTCAAGAGATCGTTATGCAGGCTTTACAGTTGTCTGTTTGTCTGTCTGTCTGTCTGTCTGCCTGTCTGTCTGTCTGTCTGTCTGTCTGTCTGACTGTCTGTCTGTCTGTCTGACTGTCTGTCTATGGCTCTTGTTAGTTTGTGTGTGTGACTGACTTCTGTTTGGTCCGTCTTCTCTTAAACCTGCCTGTTTCACTGGTTGACCTGCTTGTCTGAATTAATTGAAATTCAGAAGAAGTGCAAACCACTCGACGATGATTTAGAATGTTATGATCGTCATCATTGCAATTGTACAACAATAATCATTGTCATCATCGTCGTTTAATAATCGTTCTGTTGTTAATTGCGGACGGCGATCACAATTGTAGAAATCAACTCTGACGTCAGGGTCACACAGCTGGTTAGAACCGAATTACTTATTTACCACAGGACCTGTAATAATATATGATCATTTATTTATTTATCTGATGATCCATACAGCATAATACACGTGCTCAAAGTCGGCAAATCTTATTCCGGTTTTGAATTTGGTTATTACTATTGTATCTCAAGTGCTTTATGAACAGTCTCACTGGTTCTTCATTTAGTATATATAATTTTATAGAGGTCAAGAAGGTCGGATACGTTTTAATAATTATTTCATCTGTTGTTGAAAGTACCGGTAACTGGAGACACAGAAACAGGCCTACTAATTGGGACACAGACCAAGTGCCCTGCAAACTGCATTCCTCGTACATAGCATTAGGTCCTCCGTTGTTCTAACGAATATGTCTAACGCCAATAGTGGATCTGGAGGAGGAAGGTATATACATGTAGGCTTACGCTTGTCATGGTCCCTCCACGCGAGTGTAAGCCAATGCAGTTCTACCTAAGACCATGGCCTCTTCAAATACAACCTATGGCACGCGTACAGAGGACTGCTTCTGAACACTCAATAATAATTAAAGCCGTTTCTGAACTGTCATGGTACATACATGCAGACATAGATAAATTCGTGCGTGCATTGGTCTACACTCAATACGACGCTTATGCACCTCTCAGCAAACTGTCCAATCATCCACAGGCGTCGATTCATAATAATATGTGACACTCGGGATATCGTCTTTCCATATAAATAATGGAGATATCCATGGTTATTTTTCAATATTAGATTTAAAGATTTTTTGTCGTTTTAACATGAATAGCAAACCAATAGGCTAATAGCGCGTCTGTGTTATAGTTGGATATGCCTACTTAGGCCTATATATTCGAAGCGTTGAAGAACTGTTAAAAACTTGGAGTCGTAAAATTATCGCAATGGTTAGGATGTGTGCAGGGTGAGAATTGCCGGGGGGTTGAGGGGTTTCAACCCCCAGTCTTTCTTAGAGCCCCATGTTAAAGTCTGTTTTCCACACCCCAATTCCAAGTGGATAATGGTCCAACTCCCCCAGTTATTTTTCCACAATTCTTACACTGGATGTGTGCAGGTATTAAAACGACGTCAATTATACAATCAGAATTGTTCACTATCAAACCCCCGTTAAGTTATATACGCATTGTTAGATGCCACAACAATTGCCGCTCCCCTTTTTTCAGAACGTATTGCCGCCACTTCAGTCTATCATGATTGTCGTAATTGAGGGTTTAATTTTTTCCAACTTATAGTAGCGTTGCGCCAGATGGGGCATTGGATATATACACACTGACATGGAGATCAGCGGACTCGAGTTCAATTCCCAAAGCCCCCATATGATAGACATAAGACGTGCTTTATAGGCTGCTATTAGCGTCCTTGTATTGCAGGTCATCTGTTCTGTTAGTAGTTAAGATTTGTGATTTGTGTTCTTGTGAACTGCTTCAATTGCATAACTGCACACTGTAACCGGTTGTGCATGTGGTCTGTCAACCGGTTTCTTCAATAAAGGAAAAATAATTATTAGAAAACGCCTCAGTCAGGTGCGTCACACGCGCCTGTGTTATTCAGTATAGCCTACGACGAAACACGTTACACGGTCACACGATGCACTTAGAGATCAATTAAATTTCTTCGATTGGATAATAGAAATAAAATTTCTTCGAATTGGATATTACAATAATACAATAACAGCAATTAATAGGTTAGAGTGGTGTCAGTTGTTAGCACGCACGAATTTATCTATGTCTGCATGTTTGTATGTAATAATAATTGCAATAAAATAATAATAATAATAATAATAATAATAATAATAATTATAATAATAATATTAATAATAATAATAACCGATGTGAATCAATCTTTTTAAACGTCTGTCCATCTGTATTCAACGACATAACCTGGTCGCTTTCAAGGGTATATGACTACATTAACCTCACACCCTGAAGACGAGGAATGTCCCAAAAACAGTCCCATAATACATTTATTCCAGATATAGCAATAATTTTGAAGTCTCTGGAGAAAAGAAGAAATAAGCACATCCGAGAAAATGTTTTATGACAATCTTTGTTCAATTTCAAACTGGCATACCGCTGTATGATTCCAATTCATAGTGCATATGAACGGGTGATCACAGGTAGTGCACTAATTGCAGGAGTAGAATTATTTAACTGTTTTGCAGCCATGTTAGACTCCCATAACGTCCTACGCCATATCTTACCAACGCCATCTGTCGAATAGAAGGCAGAGTCGACCTTTTAGAGGAGAGGGTATATATTATTGGGAAGCGTTCGTGCTTCCGTTTTCTCTTCCTGCCGACCATTGTGCCCTAAACTGCCGCTCCAATGTGTAGGCCTATACATATGTATGTTTGTATGCAGGTTTGTGAATGTATGTATGTATGTATGTATGTATGTATGTATGTATGTATGTATGTATGTATGTATGTATGTATGTATGTATGTATGTATGTGTGTATGTGTATGTATGTACTATGTATATATGTAGGTGTGCATGCATGTATGTATGTATGTATGTATGTATGTATGTATGTATGTATGTATGTATGTATGTATGTATGTATGTATGTATGTGCATGCATGTACATGTATGTGTGCATGCATGCCTGTATGTATGGTAGGCTATCCGACGAGTATGCGTGCATAAATGCATACATGTATACTATACATGCGCAATTGCGCATGTATGTATTTATGCGTGCATGTATGTACATGATTTTTATGTACCACGGTACTTCTCAAAGCTTTTGTTGCTTAAACCGTTTCTGTTCGGTACCTGATCGAACGCTTATGCCTGCATTAAATACTTAGGCCTACTTGAGGTTCGACAAAGTAGGCCCAATCCAGCCTAAATAAGCCTAAATCAGGCTTAAATCAGCCTGCCATGAATCCATCATAGTTTTCAACCTACTGTTTGCAAAACTGAATCTGTTTGGTTGAGGATAATTATTCTTATGTCTTCAGATCGCAAATAGCTGCAATCAATTGAACTTATCCGTTTGATTGATTTATTCAACAGCTTCATTGAAGTCAATTCAACACAAGAGCTCTTCAATTAAGCAATCCATAAAACTGTCCTTTCTGATGAAATTCTTCTGATAAGTGGATCTCTTGATCAGTCTTAGACCTCCTGTACCTTCCGGTCTGTCTGCGAATTCAAACAACAGTCTTCGTGATGTAATGCAGTTAGATCCGGAAAAAATTCTATAGCGCCCTTATCCGATCGTCGTGTATTACTATAGCATCAATCGATTATTTTATCCTTTAGCAACGCCGCCTTTGAAAAGCATTGACATCAATAAAACAGTTCTGAATGAGATCCGTCAGATCAACGGAGATTGATAAGGACAGGCTGCGGAAGATTAGCAATGCAAAAAATATTGGACTTCAGCCCTGACCAAACACACAGCCAGTAGAGCGTGTTGAAACAATTATTAAATAGTCAATTTAGAGTCTTAGACCATCATTGTCTGCAGCAAATAAAGAATCCGTCATGATCCAGAATATGCTATATAGATCTAAGTATATAGGCTACGGTCCTATCTCGTAGGAGAATAAGACTTGAAGCATTCACGGAGCAAACTGAAATTTTAAGTTTTCGTAAAAACCCTAATAATATTAAGCAAATTTTGATATAATTATCAAGTAATTGAAAAACACTAGGTAAATTTTGTATGAAATGACAAGTTATTAAATGGGGAAACTGACGAGAGTAGGCTAACAGACGAGAATGGACAGCTGAAAGAAATGACGAATAACGCGTCGTCGTAATTTTATAGCTGATAGACATGTGCAGCAAACGGTGTGCAGCGTGTAGGGTGAAGGCAAAAGAATCATAAAATTATGTAAAGTTCCAGGGTAACCACAAACAAACGAGTTGACTGTTTAGGTTGATTCGTTGATACAGATAATGTAGCGTATAATCAGGTCAGATCCGATCCAATCCATACCAATCCCACCGAATCCAATGTAATCTAATCTAATCCATTTTTAGATAATTAAGCTTATCTAAAATACGCAGCTCATTTTACTATATTCGATGATCATTTATTTATTTTCAATGACAGGCATTGCTTTAAAGACGGTCAACTGTCATGACACCTTCGAGGGTACCTTTCAATTCTCGTACGAGATCGACTACGGCGGTGGGGGTATCTGCGACAGTTCGAACAGCATCATCAGTGCCTGCCAGGAACCAGGATCCGTCTACACAGACAATCAGGTCTTCCGGATGAAATTCGCCACCTGTGACGAAGTGCAGTCATCCGTTAACATGGGTATCAGACTGAGTTGACATTTTATTTAGCTATATATAATTAAATAATAATATCATACTCTTTCTTCTAACCGTTTTAAGTTCCTTTCCTCTACCTCTACGGTAGGCCTACATTTTGCTAACCTGAGACACAAATCTATAAAATGAAATCCTCGTCAGCAGATCCTCTCGTTAGCAAAGACTTTCTTCCTGTCGATGAAAACTTGGTCAATCATCGTTTCAAACCATGCAGCCGTTTGCAAATCCAAATGCTTCAGGTTGACCTGGAGTAGGCTATTGAATCGTGACCTGCACAGCATTAGTTACTTATTCTCACCGACAATAGCCGTAAAACGTGGGTCCTTCTCGTTAGTGATATAATTTATAGCCTATAAGCTGTTCATACTATAATTCTATTTGCAGGTAGACTAGCATTCAAAGCTCATTATAAAAAATTAAGATGATGATGATGATGATGATGATGATGATGATGATGATGATGATGATGATGATGATGATGATGATGATGATGATGATGATGATGACGACGACGACGACGATCGTCATTAGCTGATGATGATTTACTTGCATCACAATGATCTTAAAACTGTCATCATGACGTGTGCTTTGCGTTCGTTCGATGGTGTTGTTCTGACGACATCGTTCTACAATGAAATAATAATAATCTGTGATGGTTTTGTTGTTTATCTGCGCAGATATTCGCTTCCAGTGCATGGGAAGTTGGATGGATGAGAATCAGAATATCTACTCAGCAATGGCTGACATCGGTCGAGACCAATACAGGGAACGATTCAGATGCATGGTATAATATACACGTCAACATAATATTTTATTCACTCGTTTCGTCTGTCTTTGTCTCTACCTCTGTGTGTTTGGCTGTGTCACTGTGTGTATGTAGGATTGTAGGTGTGCGTGTGTGTATGTGTGCGTGTGTGTGTGTGCGTAGTGGCATCTGTTTTACTGTTTCTTTCTCTTTTCTCAGTCCGGCTTTATGCGTATTATACCGCATCTATATTTGTTCGTATGTCATTTTTGTCCTAAGCATTTGCTTTCTGTGCATCTATTTGTCTTTTAATCTGCTCGCATGTCTTTACGTGTCTCTGCATGTAGGGCCTATGCAATGTATGCATGCAGGCATAATATGCTATCTAGTTATGCAGCAGCATAGGCCTATAAGCTATGCAACACTGCGACTTAATAAGAGATGTAGATCCTATCTATGGTCTGGCTATGCATGAAGGTTCGTATCTGAACGTTATTTAGCGCATTTTTTCATCACAAAGGCATTGAATAGCGACTTCTTGTTCTAAGAAACGTGAGGAAGCGGTTTCTTTGAAAAAATTCATACAGGTTTTCTGCTATCACTGAAACTTGATGTAATAAGTAGGTGCATGGATATAGGCCTAATATAGGTATAGGCCTATAGGCCGAATTAGAACCGTAGATTTTGATTTCCGTTTCCGTAAAAGATTAGCAATATTATCATTTTGTCTTTAAATCTTAGCTGACTCGTCGCGACCAAGAATTGGACAACTCTCTTCGCTTCTCTTTATCCCGTTGGGCTTCCTGTTCGAGTCTCAAAAGTCCTTACGAAGGACCAATTCGACTTCTGCTCAAACCAGGTATTAACCTGCCAATCCATTTGCTCGTCTGCTTCGTCGTTTGAAACTTATTCAACGTGTATAAATTTATTTCCGACTATTTTCGAAGTGCATCCATAATTAATTTACAATGATCCTCTGCTGTCAACGTATACTTCGCTTTAAATGTTTTATGAAATCCAAGCGCCCATGCCATCGATCTTATAAGGGGCGCTTTACTCATTTCGATAACAATGGACTGCAAGTTAATTTAAAGGCGGTAATAAACAATGCGTTTTTGTTGCACAGTATTGTCAGGGTTGCAACTGGTATCTCCTACTTGCTTCCTTCCAAGAAACTACAGCGGACGGTGGTACAAAGGAGGAGAATATGACACGTACATAGACATCAACAGTACCCACCTGTACTTCACCACCGGGTACTCACAGTACACATACAGAGAAACGATCTTCACGTGCATCATGAACAGAGACCAGAGATACATGGTCAGCGTCGTCAACGTCGGCAAATGGTCAGTACACATATATACACATACATACATACATACATACATATATACATACACACATACACATACATACATACATATATACATACATGCATACATACACACACATACGCTTACATACATACAAACATACACACACATACATACATACATACACGCACACACACATACATACATACATACATACATACATACATACATACATACATACATACATACATACATACATACATACATACATACATACATACATACATACATACATACATACATACATACATACATACATACATACATACATACATACATACATACATACATTAGGGTGTCCCACCAAAACTTTTTCTTGAAATTCTTAGGTCTCACCAGTCACAAAGTTTCCTATGGAGATGATAATATTTGTGTAATTTTTTGAAATTTTTAAAATAATGTTTAGGGGTCCCCCTAGGAGCCCCAAATTTTAAGTATAGGGTACAATGATATTCGTGTGCAAATATTTCAATATATGATGTAACGTCATTCAAACCACATATATTTTAGTGCTTTTGCACAAAATATGATTTATACTACAATGTAATTGTTCAAACATTTTATGCTGTATTGTTCTCAGACTGGTTTTTGCATTACTTTACTGAAATTTGACAAAATTGATATAATTATGCACTGACTAGTCTGACTTCCATATATTATTAGAGTTTGGAATATTATCTAACCATTATTGACTACCCTGATAACCCAACCAGTTATTAAGAAGATAGTTCACTTTGAGATGGCACATTGGTACACAGTGCCACAGTACCAAATGTGAAATAGTCACACGTTTGGTCCATTCAGTAGTTCACTACATGTGAAGAAGTGACTCAAGTGAGTCATGGTTGGAATTTGGGAAGTCCTTTCGGTGTTTTTCAACAACTTGCAATAAGAACTGTTTTTCATTTGCTGTCTGTATAATTATGCGATTTCCCAGATGGTCAAGTAGCAGCAGGACTCTCTAGAAGCTGTTGTCAATGCTGGTAGTCTGGAAATAGCTTTGAGAGCTCTGGTAAAGTTTGTAAGAAATTTGATCAAGCGAGATCCGAGTTCGGGGTTATGTGGAGTATGAGATTTGCTTTCTTTAGAGGTGCTAAGAGATCGGAAAACAATGCAAGAGTTGCATGCTCTGAACTGTAGAAGTACCAAGAATGGCATTGCATTGCTTTAAGTGCAGCAATACTGAGACCAGAGTAATCGTATATTTATCGATAATCTGAATAACAGGATGTTAAATGAAGCAATAGCTTCGGGTCGTTATATTAATACTCAATAAAAATGTAATTACTGTTATATGGAAACGAGACTGTCATCTGTTTAACAGATAATGATTCGCATGTATTAAAACGTTTTAACCATTTTTGTGGTATCAGTGTAAGCCTGCATCCAATCCTGGCGTACTGTCCGATCTGCAGCTGATGCTTCATTTAATTACATCCTGTTAGTCAGATTATCGATAAATATACGATTATCCTGGTCTCAGTATTGCTGCACTTAAAGCAATGCAATGCCATTCTTGGTACTTCTACAGTTCAGAGCATGCAACCCTTGCATTGTTTTCCGATCTCTTAGCACCTCTAAAGAAAGCAAATCTCATACTCCACATGACCCCGAACTCGGATCTCGCTTGGTCAAGTTTTTCCAAAACTTTACCAGAGCTCTCAAAGCTATTTCCAGACTACCAGCATTGACAACAGCTTCTAGAGAGTCCTGCTGCTACTTGACCATCTGGGAAATCGCATAATTATACAGACATTTAATACTGCAACAAATGAAAAACAGTTCTTATTGCAAGCTGTTGAAAAACACCGAAAGGACTTCCCAAATTCCAACCATGACTCACTTGAGTCACTTCTTCACATGTAGTGAACTACTGAATGGACCAAACGTGTGACTATTTCACATTTGGTACTGTGGTACTGTGTACCAATGTGCCATCTCAAAGTAAACTATGATCTTAATAACTGGTTGGATTATCATAGTAGTCAATAATGGTTAGATAATATTCCAAACTCTAATAATAGGCCTATATGAAAGTCAGTGCATATATCAATTTTGTCAAATTTCAGTAAAGTAACTGCAAAAACCAGTCTGAGAACAATACAGCATAAAAATTTTTGAGCAATTACAATGTAGGACAAATCATATTTTGTGCAAAAGCACTAAAATATATGTGGTTTGAATGACGTTACCTCATATATTGAAATATTTGCACACGAATATCATTGTACCCTATACTTAAAATTTGGGGCTCCTAGGGGGACCCCTAAAAATTATTTTAAAAATTCAAAAAATTACACAAATATTATCATCTCCATAGGAAACTTTGTGACTGGCGAGACCTAAGAATTTCATGAAAAATGTTTTTGTGGGACACCCTAACATACATACATACATACATACATACA
Organism: Lumbricus rubellus; assembly: GCA_945859605.1. Lineage (NCBI taxonomy): Eukaryota > Metazoa > Annelida > Clitellata > Crassiclitellata > Lumbricidae > Lumbricus > Lumbricus rubellus. Next base: position 21,876,886 of record OX243816.1, on the reverse strand, counting down.
TACATACATACATACATACATACATACATACATACATACATACATACATACATACATACATACATACATACATACATACATACATACATACATACATACATACATACATACATACATACATACATACATACATACATACATACATACATACATACATACATACATACATACATACATACATACATACATACATACATACATACATACATACATACATACATACATACATACATACATACATACATACATACATACATACATACATACATACATACATACATACATACATACATACATACATACATACATACATACATACATACATACATACATACACACACACACACACACACACATACATACATACATACATACATACATACATACATACATACATATATACACACATACATACACACACATACACATATGTCATGTCCTCAGTGAAGACTTTGCGATTTTAGGTTTTTTATATAGCACTAGATTTAAGATTTCTATTGTTGTCATTGTTTTCGCCAAAATTATTATTATTATTATTGTTATTATTGTTATTATTTTTATTATTTTATTTATTTTTATATATTTTTTGCCCCGAGGTATTTAGGATCCCTCAGGGACTTATTGCTAACTATTTATTATTATCATCATCATCAGCAGCAGCAGCAGCAGCAACAACAACAGCAGCCTCATTGATCATCATAATCTTCATAATCATGATCACACTTATCATCCTCATCATGGTCATGAGTTTCATATCCAACACAGGTAGACTATCTTACTGGGCATGTATCTTATTGCTTATCACAACAATGCTCATATTGTTTTGGCTACATGTGTTGTTGCTGTTGTTGTCGTTGTGTAGTGAAATGGACTACATGTGTTTTGACTTTGTTCCGAGACATCACAGCATCATTCGCTGGAGACTGAGTAAGTTTTTCTTTCCATCATCTTCTCTTGATCATGCATTCAAATGAGGTTTACGTTGTTAGAATTGTTATATAATGTTTTAAGGTGGTCAATGATTAACGCTTTGATTACCATCTCGTGTTCTAATAGTGACCTGGAAACAGGGCCGGATTAAGAAATGTGGGGCCCTGTTCAGAAAATTGTTTGTGGAGATCTTCTGCCAAAAATCTGATGACTTTTTGAAGTCTCGTTTGGGGTCGATCGATATTTCTTTAGAATATACAGATTTTTTTCTCAATTTTTTTTCTCTCGCATGAGTGGGGCCTCTAATGTGTGGGGCCCCTGTTCGGCCGAACATGTTAAACATACCTTATTCCGGCCCTGCCTGGAAACCCATGGAATTCGTCCTTTAATGGTTAAGTCGACGACTTCTTTAAAGAGTGAATTGATTTCTTTCCTTGCAGAGTGTTATGGTGATTTAATTAGATCTATTATGGTGATTTAATTAGATCTATTATGGTGATTTAATTATTATGGTGATTTAACGCTGCACATTATCTTACGTTACATGGAAATGGATTGAATTACATTACGTTACATTGCATTACACTGCGTTACATTATATAAATGGCGGTTGGTGTATGTTTACAGGTCGTTCTATTCCGACGAATATCTATCCATCGTCGGATCCTCATCACATGGAAAGAGCATTCCGTGACGTCTGTGCTTGGAGCAGGTTCACCTACGACAGCTCCAATCCAGACTGGATGTACAGCTACTTCATCAGTAGGTGGCATCTCTCTAGAGTCTAGACTCTTATTATTTACTTAGGCCTACTCATCACAGGAACTGTTGTAGGGCAAATTGGAGCAAGACGATTGGGAGCGGACAGTTATATAAAATTTGGTTTGATAAAAGTAATTTCTTCTTAATTGAAATAGAAGTCTGGAGACGTTCACTGCAGGGTTTGGATGATCAGAAAACGACTTTTAGTGCGGCTTAACGACTTTGGTGCGGTTTCAAATTCTATTAAAATTTTCAATTGACACGGTCTTCTATTCGCGCCGAATAATTTATTGTCCGCTCCGAATTGTATGACCACCAGAGAATCGAATTAAATATAATTTTTTTCTTTTATCTAAGGTTTGTTGTAGGTATTAATGATACTCCAATATTTTGCTCATCATTCTTGTGGAATTTGCAGTAACAGGCGCAGAAGTGCTGCCATGCTGTAGGCCTATATCTAATATTAGTTGGTATGTATACGTTGCTATAGTGATGCCTCCGACTCCCTACCCGTGTCCGATTGGCGGTCGATATTCGTTCACACAGACTGGACTGGAGGAGGAGAAGTACTACACGCGAGTGCGAGGTATAACGGAAAGACCTCGACACAACATCGACTGTCAGGAGTACACGTCTGAGATTCGATCGTGTCCAGATAATCCGACGAAGATGAAGATCGATGTTGAGTACTGTGCCACGCTCGACCACACAGGAAAACCAATCGGAGAATACGGTGAGTAGGGGTCATACTGCAATTGCTAATCAGAGCGAAGGTAGAACACACATGATAGGCCTGCATGTGAGAGACACGATGTCTATCCGTGCTTTGTATGTAGTCTATAACGGAAACGGGTAAAACTCTGTAGCCTTCCATTTTTAATTATCCGGAACAAGTTGATTGCTCATCACTTTTACCATTGCGACGAAACAACAGAATTTTTGGTAGAAAACATCGGCTATGCTAAGCAAACCGTTGTCACAAATTGTAGCATCACTTTAAGAGGAGCTAACTATTGAAGCTCTCTGTATACACTAGCTCAATGTGCTTGATACATGCACATGTGCAGATCTTTGGGATTCGATTAAGACGCAAACACCTTGCTCTATGAACATTTCATTAAGTTCCGCCACAGTACATCATGAGATTCGACTTATGCTTTAGTCTTTACTTTTTCAAAGCTATAGAAGTATACTTCCGCAACTATAGCCTATACACATTAACACGTGTTCGCGATCTTCTGTAGAATTTTGCAGAAACAAAAACCTTCAATGTAGGCTAATCATTGTAGAAACCCCACAGTGACAGAAGCATCCACCACCCACCTTAGCGATCGCGTGGATTCTGCTCTGGTTATGTTTGCGTCTGAGCATACTGTACTGTACGCAGCTGGTGTCAAAAATCGTATCAACAGCATTAAAGAATATAATTGAGAAGCATACAATTAGAAATAATAACGAATGTGTGTTTCGTTGATGTTGTTCAGAGATTGCTGATCGGGAAATGATCTGCGCTGGCTACTGGCAAGAAGACATGAAGTCTTATCTCATCACATATGATGATGAAGACCCAATGTCCGGCGTCAGATGCTGGGTAGGCCTACATCTTTCAATTCCCAATGCATTTGTCTTTATCAGTCTTAATTGCTTAACCTGACTCGTGGTCGCATAATTTCAACAGTTTCTTAACTGGCATATCGATTCACTATTATCGTTGCGCGACTCAAAGAATTATTGAGCGCCTTTTTTATCTACTGGATGTTGTTCAGATCAAGACTTTAGAATAGATTAGAACATTAGAACATGTCTAAGGATGGAACTTGGAATCGACAATTAAGTTGCCTCGCTGACGAGACTGCGGATTTTTAGTTATGACGAGTAATGATTCAAATAATAAGCATTAATATATGATGTGCCGGGTGACGAATGAGAGTGTTGATTAAAATCAACGAATTACTTAACTGCGAAATTGATTAGTAAATGAATATTCATGCATAGCATATTAGTAGATGAATATTCATGCATAGCATGTCATCGGATATCAACTTTGAATGGAACTTTCGTGGATGAGCAAAATGCTTTCGGATGCATAGCAAAGGTTAAGGTGATGAACGTCACGTGATCTCTATTATGTCTGCTGCAGGTGTACGAGAGAAGCGATTGGCGCACGATTTCAATGGCTCGGTCGTCGTCTCCTCTCTGCTCTTCCTTTCAGACGGCATGGTCGACCAGCTGGGAAGATCTGATCAGCGTACAGCTACAGCTGACGGAAAGCGAACGACTCTGTTAGTATCTCAACGCACTTACACTACGCCTACACCTATACACATCCACACCTACACTACACACCTACACACACACACACATACACACACACACACCTACACACCCACACACATCAACTGCTCACAGTCATCGTCCGTCATAGATTATCAGATCATAGTTTTCATCGTGATACATTTTACTTTCTATAGCATAGCATCCGCCTGTTTACTTGTCTTGTCTTTGCTTATCTGTTTGTTCTACATGTCTGTGTGTCTGTTTGTGTGGCTATAATGTGTGCTTGAAGATGTGTTTCACTTGTCTTTCAGGGGACTCCTGTCCTCAAAGGTACGACACTGGAACGAATCCGTGGGAGCAACTGTCGAAGGTCTACGTCCTCGATCGAGCATCGCAAACCGATTCATCGTCTCTTCTAGTCATCATCTTCACCGCTTCTTCGTTCATCCGTTTGCTAAGCTGCTAGGAAATTAATTATTTAGAACTGATGATGAGACAGTGTGTTAACTCCTTGTCTCGTGGTATATTATTCGAATCTCAAGGATGAGCACGAAAAACGACGAAGACAAAACTCTGGATCTCGAGTCAAAGATCCGGAGAATATTGTTCGATGCTGCAGGACGGCAACGAGAGAGAAAAAAGCAAATTAAATTATGAAGAACAGATAATGCTATAGCTGCCAAGCAGCATGTGATGATGTGAGATGAGGTTAAGGCATGCAAGATGGAGATACAGAGACAAAGAAAGAGGCAAAATGCAAAGCAAGATAGAAGTAATGTGATAGATGTGGTTCACCTTGTAGCCTCAATCGCCACAGTGGTTGCCACAATAGTTGTCACATTTGTGCAATTCTGGCTCCCTTTGTGCCAATTAACCTCGAGAATAGCAGTAGGTCTATAGTAGTGGCCAAAGTAGTAGAGTTGTCATGGTAGCAGTAGTGGCTATATTAGACGTTGCCACTGTTCATGACTGTAAGAACCGCTGTTAATGACTGCAAGAACCGCTGCTAATGACTGTAAGAACTGCTGTTAATGACTGTAAGAACCACTGTTAGTGACTGTATAGAACAGCTGTTAATGACTGTAAGAACCACTGTTAATGACTGTAAGAACCGCTGTTAATGACTGTAAGAACCGCTGTTAATGACTGTAAGAACCGCTGTTAATGTCTGTAAGAACCGCTGTTAATGACTGTAATAACCGCTGTTAACGACTCTATGAACGCTGTTCATGACTGTAAGAACCGCTGTTAATGACTGTAAGAACTGCTGTTAATGACTGTAAGAACCGCTGTTAATGACTGTAAGAACCGCTGTTAATGACTGTAAGAACCGCTGTTAATGACTCTATGAACGCTGTTAATGACTGTAAGAACCACTGTTAATGACTGTAAGAACCGCTGTTAATGACTGTAAGAACCGCTGTTAATGTCTGTAAGAACCGCTGTTAATGACTGTAAGAACCGCTGTTAATGACTGTAAGAACCGCTGTTAATGACTCTATGAACGCTGTTAATGACTGTAAGAACCACTGTTAATGACTGTAAGAACCGCTGTTAATGACTCTATGAACGCTGTTAATGACTGTAAGAACCGCTGTTAATGACTGTAAGAACCGCTGTTAATGTCTGCAAGAACCGCTGTTAACGACTCTATGAACGCTGTTCATGACTGTAAGAACCGCTGTTAATGACTGTAAGAACCGCTGTTAATGACTGTAAGAACCGCTGTTAATGACTGTAAGAACCGCTGTTAATGACTGTAAGAACCGCTGTTAATGACTGTAAGAACCGATGTTAATGACATCGTTTTGCTGGAGAGGATTAGGCTAGACCTAACTGAACAAATGTGGAAGGATTATATAGGTGGTATTTTATGCACCTACAATGTATTGACTACAAATCATTTCCGGTTATAAAAAAACAATACGATAGTACAAAAATGCTTTGAATGTCTATTTTATTTATTTTAAAACGTATTTCTTGTCAATCTTTACGTCGAGACTATCTTAGATCTATCAACCTTTTCTACTTTACAATTAGAGAGAACAGACACAAAAATCGATAAGAATCAAATTCTGAAAACCTGACACATACATGTAGTCTATGGAGATCTTCTATAGCGACTCACTCGAATTGGCCACCGCTTGACTGTGCTCTAGATCTCACAAACCATTGCTTGCGTTTGTTTTTACCTCTACGTCGGTTTCGGACTGATAAACGTGATCAGAGACGTATAAAGGCTAAGCAAAGCAAAGTGTAGAGTATTCCGTTTGCTTTTCAAATAGTAACCTTATTGGAAAACAGTCTTTCAACTGTGTTCAACCTCGACCATCTTCTTTTTGCCGGACACCGAGAGCTTACATGGACATACATGTGTTGTTGTAGCAATAAAAAATCACGTCATCCAATCTAAAGTCCCCAATCCCAGGGTAGAAGTGTTAAGGCGGTCGAGGTGGCTGACGACATTCATGAAAATATGTCAAAAGGAGTAAAACATGAAGGTAACCTCAGAAGCTCGCTGTAATACACAGCCACATTTCGAAGGCACTTCATTGAGAATCGGTGACAATGGCATAATTATAATTATAGATTGCTCTACAGACCGAAGCTGCTAGCTGAGACTGAGAAGTGTTAAACCACCACAGACAGAATTCACGAGAAGCTATACAACCGCTATACATGTACATCAATCTTAAATGACCTAATCAGGCGAGCCATTTTCCCGTTCTCTTAAAGCCATGTATGAACTCACGAGTTCTGAAGGAAAGTTTCTATACGACAAGACTCTGATGACCTATAAGCTTATAGCAGGAACGCAAGACTCTCGCCTATTATTGTGTAGTCTAAAGACGTTTTCCACGCCCACGGGATTTCACTTTTTGCAGATAAAAGTCTAACAATAATAACATTATTACTAAAATTCAAATACAATCAATCAAAGGTCTGAAGTCGTCAGGACTCTACATCAGCTGGCTGTTTTTGATCAGCTGCAGGCTGTTTGGATCAGTTTAACTCTTCAAACAAAATTGAAAACGTGTGCTAGTTGATCGTAGTTGATTATTATCATCACCATGAAACTTTAGAAATTGATTAGCTTATAACAATTACCAGAGTTATTCAACAAGTTTACTTTGTATTATTGGGAACCTTGACTACTGCTACTGACGCTTTCTATAGCCTATAGATCTATAATAAGTCTCAAATTCGTAATAAAACAAAGCTAACACAGAACGCAAACATGACTGTAGGTGACGATGATGACGATGACGACAACAACAACGATGATGGTGATGATAACGATGACATTGAAGATGACTTTGAATGCGACAGTGATGATGACGATGACGATGACGATGACGTGATCATCTGTGACAATAATTCCTAACACAGTCTTCCTATAACTAAAGAACCAATGGACCATTATTAATTATTTATGCAGTTATAAAAAAGATGGTCGGCGTCGTTGTCTCTATTCGGTCATCTGTGGCTTTTCGGTGTAATAATAAAATCTCGATGAGTTGAGTTCGATGTTGCATCGTTGTTCGTTGTCTGGTTGTTGCTTCTCAATCGTGTTCTGCAGGCAACACCGGATCCTGGTGACGGCTGAATGACGAAGCAAGTTGCCTGCTGCCTCTGCAGTGTAGCGCCCAGGATTCGAACCTGTACAAGTCAATGACTGCAGCGTGCAACAAATTGACATCATTGGTGATGACGATGATGAATTATGTGGCTGCATATTGGTAAAGATGGTATAACAATGATAGTGGCTACCACGACGACGATGATAATAAAGCTGGTGGTGATGGTGGTGATGATGAAAATGTCAGTGGTGATGATGATGACCAGAATGATGCTGATGGTGATGATGATAATAATGGTGATGGTAGTGGTGATGTCTTTCCCAGTTTTGGCTTCTATTGTTCTCCGACGAGTCAGCATAAGTCTATCTAAGATTATTATTATTAGCAGTAATATCCTTATCATAATCATCACTGTCACTATCATCATTATCGTTATCATTAATACTATTATTATTACTGAATAATAGTAATAGTGGTGACAACATACATGTATGTCATGGTGATTGTGGTGTTGCTATTATATTTTATAGTAGCATGTATGTGGCAGTAGTAGCAGCAGCAGTAGCAATAGCAGTGGCAGTAGTAGCAGTAGCAGCGGCAGTAATAGTAGCAGCAGTAGTAGTAGTAGCAGCAGTAGCAGTAGCAGCAGTAGCAGTAGTAGGCCCTATAATGGTAATGTATAAATTCTGACCTCGTCCTGGACGGAGGTGAGGACGAGAGCGATGTTAACGAGTGCCTTCTGATTCTCTGAGATGACTTGAAGGACGTGTTCCGTGTCCTGCCGCAGTCTTTCCTCCTCCGTTGCATAGTTGTGCAACCGTTGCACTCGTACGTCGAGCACTTTGAGCGACCGCTGCACGATGTCGAGCTGTGGGAGAGAGATGAGCTGGATCTGGTGCGGCAGAGCTTGACCGGAAGTGGCCGGGGACCTTGAAGCCCTCTGTCGGCGGCCACTTCCCATCGGTCGAATGGCGATGTGCTTTCGACGGGGTGTCTTCACCGAACGTTCAGCGATGTCAGATGGAACAGGACAGACGTCAGCAGCTGATGAAGCAGGATGTTCTTCATCGTCTCCGCCACACACGCTCCTCTCATCGATGTTGTCTGCAGTGCACACGGGAATAATAATCGAACAGGTTATTTATTTAGTTCTCGTGTTTGTTATAGCGCCCCTTCCAGCTCTCCGCTCAGAGGCGCTCCCGATTATAGCGCGGACACTGCATCCGATGAGTTTCGCGCCGAAGCGCACAAGTAATTGCAAGTGAAGATCCTGCTCAGGGTTCCTCCGGGGCGGCTTGAGGTTGATTCGACCCTGCAAACCTCCGGCTGTAAGGTAACTAACACACCCACTACACCACCGTGCCCCACAGGTGAGACAGGTAAAGACAAGATGGTTAGGTGTTCATTGTTTCAACAGAAAGAAATGTCTGAACTAAGAAAGTGAACGGAAGACAAACTTCTGACAAAGATATAATAAGTGGCCTACAATTAATTATATGACTTTACACAGTTCTTTTGACGATACGCAACAATAATTATAAGCTTAGACATGATTGTTAGAATAGAACTCGTTTCGAGAACACGATAAATTAAATGTGAAAGCAACGCAGATGTTAAAAAAATGTCTCAAGAGAAACTAATTAGTTAGTTGAATTGTACCGTAATAATTATGCCTATGTCTTCGCATTTTCCATTGTGCGTAGGCGCCATATGGGCTACCCATGAAAATTTAGGTGCTTTAGAATTTATTTTAATTAAGCCGTCTCTACAGTGATTTTTTGTACCTTACTCCCAATGGTATTACAGTGCTAGCAAACCCCTAGCAGACCCTCGCTGTTATAATTATTTACTTTCTTTTTAAAATTGTACATTTTACACAAGTTGTGAGTTTGAAACTCATAGCTGAATCACCATTGCCATTTCCCACAACGTTAACTTAGGCATATGTCATTACCAAACTTTACCATTGTCTTAATAAGTTAGTTGGACGCTGTTACTGTAAATATCTACAACGTTACCACCAATTAATCAACAATATAAAACGAACAACTGTAGTCGACCTGTTTGCATCTGTGAATTCGATTGATGTCCATAGAGATCAGCCGTCGTTAAGTAGTTTTCGGATCCTGTGCTGGCAGCAGCAACTGCTTCCTTACCTGACACAAAAGAACATCATGCATCCTCAGGTTTATTATTAAGTATTTAAGTACATGTATAAGCATCACTCTGATAGTTATAGTCGCTGGCATTCGCCATTATTGGCATCGTGAATTCATTAAGTGCATTTATATAACGCCCATCAAAGATACGAAAAGAGCTCTGTGTATAATACAGCGGTCAATAATTATTGTATCACTACGAGACAGGGCCGGATTAAGGCATGTTCAACATGTTCGGCCGAACAGGGGCCCCCACACTTTAGGGGGCCCCACAAATGTGTGAAAAAATTTTGAGCAAATTTCGACCAAATGACTATTTTTCCGAAAATTTCGCCAGATGACTAAAAAAAAGCGAGAAATGACACGCAATTTATTATCGCAAGTAATAAAATAAAGCCAAGTCATCAAACATGATTTTTGGTCCAAGAGTTTGAAAAGACAACAGGCATGTCAAATCACCGTTTCGGCTACTTAAGTGCTTCTCTATCAATGTCTTGATCTCACTCTCGGTCTTGATATACCCCTCCCACTTTGCCGTGGTCTTGTCTTGGTCTTGGAGTCTCAAGTCTTGCACACAAGTCTTGCACACAAGTCTTGCACACAAGTCTGACACATAGGCTACACACGCACATGATAATTTCTGTCCCGTTTGTCATTCCTAACGTTTGGATGGCATGATACACGCATACACGTATTACCTACCGTCTTCCTTCATTCTCTCCAACTTGAATAGATATCTTCGAACAAGTCTCTGTAGGATGTCTGCATATGACGTCTGTGGTGTCTCAATCTCCATCACCTGACAAACTCTCTCTCGTCGACTCTACCATCAAACAAATAAACATATATCGATCATAATAGCCTAAAATTACTGTTGTTTGAATGTTTTGCATTGTTTTGCATGCATAACAATGATTTTACGGATGCCTAAATCTAGTCATGCATAATTTATTATAGTATAGCATTGTATGGGTATGGTAGAGCATTGCAGAGCAGTGTAGGCTACCACTATTGTACATTAGAAGCATGTTTTACATTACACAACTCGATAAAAAGAAGGACACTCATTTACTTCGGTCATTTGATAAGGAAACAGGGGGGCTGTATGGAGAAGGAAATAATACAGGGTACGATACCGGGAGCAAGGGCAAGGGGAGGACCGAGGATGGGATGGATCGCGTATGTCATCAGTGGATGGAACTACCATTCGAGCGGATATTGAAGGAGACGTAGGACAGGAGAAGGTGGCGAAGGCGTGTCCATGAAGCGACCAACCCTCGAATCGAGGAAGGTTAAAGACATTACATTACATTACATACAGCTACAGATGAACAATTATGATCAGTTATACATGTACCTCGATGAAGGTCCGTCGTCTTTCGATGTCGTACGTGTATCTTCCGGTCTGTTTCTTGAGGCAGACGGATCGCATCTGAGCGATGAGATACTTGACAGACTTCGGTGTTGGAATCATGTTGTATGGCGCAGGAAGTGTGCTGCCTTCGTCAATGTAGTTCATCCACAACTTCGTTCGCGCAAACTTCCACTCCACATCGCAGTCGCCCTATACATACATACAACATGCAACATACATACACACATACATACATACATACATACATACATACATACATACATACATACATACATACATACATACATACAACATGCAACATACATACATACATACATACATACATACATACATACATACATACAACATACATACATACATACATACATACATACATACATACATACATACATACATACATACATACATACATACATACATACATACATACATACATACATACATACATACATACATACATACATACATACATACATACATACATACATACATACATACATACATACATACATACATACATACATACATACATACATACATACATACATACATACATACATACATACATACATACATACATACATACATACATACATACATACATGTATTGTACATCGTTTCCATTCAGAGGTTAAGAAATTTAGTTTATAAGCCAGGTCAATTTCAGGAACAGTCACAGATGCAGAAAAAAGAGCGATCGTGTTAAAAATTATTATAATTAGGCCTATTATTTTTAGACTCTTATTACTAGTATTGCTATTATTATTATTGATTTAAATGGATTGATTGATTGATTGATTATGAATTCTGAATTATCATTATTGTTATTATTAGTAGGCCTATGCCATTATTACTACTAAAATTATCATTAATTCATCATTATTATTGCTATTATTATAAACCGACAAACTCATTTAGGCTACACACCAAATAAACTGATCATTTGTAACATTATATGTAATGTGTAAAGCTGTCATTCAGTCCTGGGCCAGTCTGTGTCTTAATCGTTCGAATTCATGAATGATGTCCAAAACAAACAACGAAGTTTCCCATTTGATATATAAAATTTAAATAGCGACTAGAATTAATTGATGCGAACCTGAATGGCTTCGAATGAGTGGCTCATCATTGCGATGAGCATATTCGTGAGCACGATGATGATAGCGACGTGATAGAGAGCAAAGAGGAGCATCCCAACCCCCTCCACAACTGACGCAGCGTGCATGCTTCCGAGCGGAAAATTGTTGGCATAGATCGTCTCTGCATCTTTGTTCGGGTATTTGATCTCAACACTGTCGACCATGACCAGCCCGAACATCGCCCAAAACAAACTGTACAGCGTCCGAGGCAAACTACGCAACATGCAACAGAATAATGACCATTAATTAATTATTAATGTTGAGTGGCACTGGTATTAATAACTGAAAGTCTTCTGGGAACAACAGAGTAATGTCTTAAATGGTTCCATAACGTTTGACAAAGGCATTATTATTTGGAGGAGTTGAACTAGGTATACTATAGTTAGACAATGAACAAGCACCATCACCACCATGCAGCACCGCGCCATCACCAACGCGTCCATCACCACTGCGTCTTCACCTCCATCACCATCAGCAGCAGCAGCCTCATCGTCGTCATCATCATCATCATCGGAATCATCATCATCGCTACTGAGGCACATGCAATTTGTAGGCTATTGTAAATAGGCCTACCCTTGAAATGCTTCGGAAGTGTGTAGGAATTTCTCGCTGCCATCCTTAGTCGTAACGGAGTAAGTCTGTGATCCATAATACCAGTAGAGGTTGTGCAAGCCAACCATGAAGGCAAATAGAACCTATAATAAGAACACACGATACATTTAACGGTATAAAAGGTAACGGTGATCCAACAAAGAAACTGTTCAGATATAATAATAATAATAATTATGCAATCCACAGTTAACTAATAATAAGACTTCCTCCTAAGGCGTCGTTTGCTATTGCTCAAGATGCTTAATAATTGGCCATCTATGGAGTTTTTGATTCGTGTCACTGACTGAAAAACCGTTTTAATCGTTGAATACGGCGTCTTCAATCCCTCTGATGGACTCGCGCAGATGCCGTCGGACCAGCATGAACAGCCTGAGAGAAGAGGAATGAAAGAGAAGGCATTCTCGCGGATATACACTGTGTCCACGATAAAGTAGAACCCACAATAAAGTGTCATAACTCGGTCAAAACAGTTAGGATTTGTTTGAAATTTTAAACACAGCAACCATTACCATATTTACACGAGATCCTAAAGCCGATTAGAAATATTCGTGAGTTTGTCAAATTTATGAGCGTTTCAGATGCAGCACCAAAAAATGCAACTTTCCAACATGGAAAAGCTGAAAGGAAGCAAAATTCAGCTATCAATGGCGCTCAAAATGTAATTTTTGTTCACGAACACACGACCGTAGACGCAGACGCTACTGTTTGATTGTCTGTTCGATGATCACCTGGTCAAATAGCTGCCACTCTTCAATCAGACGCGCTCTACGGTTATCGATGTCATGAATACGGGAACGAAAAACGCGCTACTCCGGTACATGCACCCGGATCGAGGTCTAGACTGATAGGCGGCCACAGCTGCGGATATGAAGCCGAGTGTCTTCCGGGACAGCTACTACACTACTACGTCTATGGTCGTGTGTTCGTGAACAAAAATTACATTTTGAGCGCCATTAATAGCTGAATTTTGCTTCCTTTCAGCTTTTCCATGTTGGAAAGTTGCAGTTTTCGGTGCTGCATCTCAAACGCTCATAAATTTGGAAAATTCACGAATATTTCAAATCGGCTTTAGGATCTCATGTAAATATGGTCACTGTTGTTGTGGTTAAAATTTCAGACAAATCCTAACTGTTTTGACCGAGTTATGATACTTTATAATTGTGGGTTCTACTTTATCGTGGACACAGTGTACATGTAGCATATAGCGGGGAGATGGAATCCCACTTCCGCACGATCGACTGTTTTCAATTTATCTCGAAAATAACATGAACCATAACTGAGTAAATGAAGAATAGGCCTATTCTTCAACTTTATAATTTATATCACCCGACTTCATGTTGACATGATTACCAATTAGGTAAACTATTCCATACTCTGCCACCTCTCCTTCACCTCACATTGCATTGCTTTTGATTCTAGGGGGTTTGACCACCGGACGATTGACCACCGGACGGTTGACCACCGGACGATTGACCACTGCGGACGTTTGACCATCGACCGATTGACCACCGGACGATTGACCACCGGACGATTGACCATCGCTTGATTTTTATAAAACTTTACGACACAGGCTCAATGTACCACATACTCTATTTAATATGTAGCCTAATCGAATAATAATAATACGAAGTGAAATGCGAAAATATACTCAAGCGACTGTAAAGCGTTATTAAAAATATGTTACATCACAGTTAACTATGATATTAGATAAAAATTTATGTGCAACTGCACACTCATAATTAAAAACATCTGTTTGTCCATAAGATGAAGCGACGAAGCCTAGGCCTACATGTATGCAGGTCTACGTACAAGAATTAAAAGAAGCCGACGATGTTTATCTTTACTAGCGGTAAATACTACATTTTCTTTCATCATTAGTTAATAAATTTAAGTCACCACTAGACCGATGGTCAATCGTCCGGTGGTCAATCGTCCGGTGGTCAACCGGTCGATGGTCAAACGTCCGCAGTGGTCAATCGTCCGGTGGTCAACCGTCCGGTGGTCAACCGTCCGGTGGTCAATAGTCCGCGCACCTTGCTTTTACCATGCTGTGCAGTAAATTGACTCTAAGTTTGTTTGCCCTGTTACCGTCATGAACTACTCAATGCAGTACCTTTGTCTTGTCTTACCTTTGCATCGCTTAACGCTTAACCCTGTCCACATTGAGCTTACCGTGCCCTAACTAAATCCTAACTTTAAATTGTCTTAACTTTTCTCTTGTGTTATCTTTACCTGTTCATATATTAAATTGTTTGCTTTAGCAAAGCCTTAAATCCAAGCGTTGTTTGTGTGCGTATAAATGTATAAAATATCCTTTATTTTTTATGATGTTCAGTCTTACTTTACATTACATTCTCCACTTACAAGCGTGAAGAGAACAAGGAATCGGGTGATGTCTCCAATCATTCGTCCAAGCGAGACCTGCAGTGGACCGAGTACTTCGAAGGCTGGCATCAGATACGTCGTACGTGCGATGCTGAGGACGTTCGCAACAGCAAACAGAACATCGGATACGATCTCTGGATCATCTGGACGCCAAGCAAACCGCGCTGCAATCAAACGCATCTTCGGTTACTGCAAGTTGCGCTATATAAGACTATCTCAACATCATCAACATCAAAATCAACATCAAATGACAACACTTCATATATAAGACTATAGGACTATATATATATATAGGACTATATATAGGACTATATAGGACTATAGCCTATATACTGTATATATATACTGTGTATATATATATATACATGTGTGTGTGTGCTGTAAATGATGTTATAAGAGAACTGGAAACCTTTGATGTCAATACGTTAGTGTGCGCATGCGTGGCTGTGTCTGCACGAGTCAGTGTATAAAATGGTGCGTTTATCAGACCATGTGTGTGTACATGTATGTGTGTGCACTTACGTAGGCCACATTTGTCCATGAAATTTAAGAATGGCGGAAATAAATAGACTTCGCTAATCGCTACACATTATACATGTAGGCTTTCAAGAAAAAATATACGAATAAAGAAAATGGATAGGCCACTTTTGCTTAACTTAGCTCAATAAATCGTTATAACGACATGATTACATGATTAATGATTACTCGCAGGATTTCATGAAATAAAAGTGCACAAAGGATTGTTAAAATTGGCCTACAAGCTTGTTTCAAATAACTAGATGGATAATTAATCAGTTTGGCTTACATGCTTTCATAAAGTAGCTCTGTGTCTTATGAATGACGTCGTCGAATATCTCCGTCTCAATGCGCGCATACAGACTGTAGTTGCGCGTGATGAGTGCGTTGCGTGCACTTGTTGTTCCGTTGTAGAAAAGATCGGCTTGCTTGATCCAGTGATCGACGGTGAAGCGCAGAACGTATGATGACAAGTACAACGACAAAATGATGAAGTCCATCCAGTTGTAGTTGTCCAGTAGATAGACGCGAACTCCAATGTGATACATTTGTTTACATTCCATCCACAGCAGACCTAAGATCCTCAACAGCAGCACAATGTACCATATGCAATGCAAGTTCATGTGATACAATGCAAGTTTATGTGATACAATGCAAGTGCATGTGATGCAACGAACTGCAATGTAACCATAACGGTTTCACAGTTGTACGCACAAGTCTCATGCTATATGCATGCGTCTGTTAAGAGAGTGTTAGCCTATTTGTTAGAAGTCCCGTGACTCTATGGTTCGAACTTCTAAATACTCTAAGGGGAAAATGGATTCTCGCTAAATAAGTCAAAAAGACAATTTCGTAAAATGTAAAAGATATAATGAAACAAAAACATACACGATAAAATACAAGAATTGGAGAGAAGATTTTTTTTGTAAGGCGCCCTTGTAACGGCATGGCTGTGTTACTGCGCCATATAAATCGTCGTTATTATTATTATTATTATTAGTGTGCGATTTTCAGCACCCGCTATCTGTTTATGCCGAATTCAGGTTTCGATAACAACCAAAACAATGTCATCATCGTCTGCATGCATGCTAAATAAATAAAACACCGAAACCAATTCTCGCTCTGTTCATCCAGCATCCATGCAGACCATTCTATTACATCATCAGTATATATATACAGTGGCGCTCTATACCACGGCAACCACATAATTATTTTAGACACGCATGATACATGTACATAGCCTAATGCTCGAATAGCCTTGCTTATACTCTGTAATTATACTTATATACTGCTCACATACTGCTTACAGCCTTACACGCATGAATTCAATTCAATTCAAGGTAAGGTCTATAAAACATGGTCTCTTGAATGAATGCTTATGAAATGCAACCGTCGCATTAATTACCGAGTATCCAGAACATGAGGCAGATCTGAACATTGGTGATGAGAGTGTTCGCAGGTCGAAAGGATTCTTTCAACAACAATTCCAGTGTTTCCGTGCACTGCAGTTCCTCCTCAGATCCACTTCCTCCTCTCATCACACCACCAACGACCACCTCCAGTCCACCGCTGGATCCATCTGGACCACCACCGCACACCGGATCAAGGACGTCCCTGACCGATGTTCCATTCGTGATGGAGTACGTCTTGCCCTCGAGACGGAAGGTTGCTGCGGCAAGCAGGATGAGGAAGCAGGCGTGCGACAGCGTGTGGGTGATGAATTTGGATGCAGGACAACGCAGGGCGTGACCCACCTGCAGCAGCGCAACAGAGAGTCAGATGTAACCTGCAGTATTCTGGTGATATAGGCCTACACATGTGTAATTGTGTATGCGTGAGTGAAGAGAGAAAGGTCTATAATACCATGGTCTGAAGCAATGTGATTTGGCTTACCTTGGTGTCTGGTGATATGACGTGGCTTACCTTTGTGTCTGGTGATATGACGTGGCTTACCTTGGTGTCTGGTGATATGACGTGGCTTACCTTGGTGTCTGGTGATATGACGTGGCTTACCTTTTTGTCTGGTGATATGACGTGGCTTACCTTGGTGTCTGGTGATATGACGTGGCTTACCTTGGTGTCTGGTGATATGACGTGGCTTACCTTTGTGTCTGGTGATATGACGTGGCTTACCTTGGTGTCTGGTGATATGACGTGGCTTACTTTTGTGTCTGGTGATATGACGTGGCTTACCTTTGTGTCTGGTGATATGATGTATGTGAAGCAGATGATGGGTACGAGAGGCACGCAGACGATCCACATGATTAACTTCTTCCACAAAGTCATCGACTGCATGAAACCCATCTCAGGACCATACCAGATGTTCGTCAGGTGCTGCTGGCAATTCGGATGCGCCACAAACTGTCAATCACATAGAAATAGAAGCTTCTATGATAAGTCAATCTATGTTGATTTGCATTCCAGTCTACTTTTATCTCACATGACCCTCCGCTCACTTTCTAAAACTCCTTCTCAGACATTCTTCTCTCATTTTAAGACAGTTTTATTGGCCACGCTGGGATTAGGAACGCTTCTGAGTACAGTTCCCTCGAAGTGGCGCTATACAAATTCTCAGAATGAATGAATGAATGGATATAAACGTCGCTTGATTCAATCATAATTAATCTCATTCTCATCTATATGCTTAGGCAATTTACTGCAAGTCGCAAATATCCTGGGATCTTTTCTTTTTAGAACTTATTAAGCGGATTATGTTAGCTGAAACGGATCTGACTAATCTAATCATTTCTAATCGAGCCATTGTCTAAATACAGGTGAAAATGCATTGTCCTAGGAATATCGGAATATGAAGCTAATGAGTGCTGGCAATTTTTAAGCAGTAGCAGACAATTATTGTTAATCAGACCAAACGTCAGACATGAAAGCCACATGTGTAGCACCAGACACGTATTTCAATAACACCGGGAATCATATTTGACTCACACCATCAATAACGAAAAATGACACAATTTTAATATCATCCACGTATACATCAAACTATCCAGCGTCTTCAGATTTTCTCAGATGCATTATTTGCTATCCTTAGATGCTATTCATGCCAGTGTGTGTGCTCCAGTGATGTTGTATGCTTAGATGATGCACGTCATTTGCTTTGATGTAATTATCAACATTTGCATCGAATGAGAAAAATCGTTTCTTGTGTCCAATGCACGAAATGATGTCCGTTCATCTGGTGATCTTAGTGAACCAGAGCAGACCCCATGCCACACGTGTATAATTGATTGTGGAAGTGTGTGTGTGATCAGCTGCGTGAATGTCTCTGTCTACGTATCTAAATTTGTCTCTGCCTCTGTCTCTGACTTTATCTCTGCCTTTGCCTCTGCCACTGTACCTGTCTCTGCCGCTTCCTCTGTCTCTGCCTCTTCTTGTTCTGCCTCTGCCTCTGCCTCTTCCTCTGCCTCTTATTTTTTCTCTGCCTCTGCCTCTTCCTCTGTCTCTGTCTCCGCCTCAGTCCCTGCCTCTATCTCTAGCTCTGCCTCTTCCTCTTCCTATTTCTCTGCCTCTTCCTATTTCTCTGGCTCTTCCTCTACCTACATGTATACCTCTGCCTCTTCCTCTGCCTCATGTGGGCAGATCTATTGCGGCGCCTTATTAAGTCATCTGACCTCCTGACTGGCTATCGATCTTCGATGTCAAGACGTGACAGAGAAAAGAGCCGAGAGATAGACATAAAGACATATGCTATATGCATACCGTACATGTATACATACATACATACATAGACATACACTTGATAAGTTTATACACAGTCATGTGTACATTGTATTGAGAGATGCATGGAAGAGTAAATGGCGCAGCCAGACATTGGGAAAACCAGAGGAAGCAGGCAGAAGCATACATAGAGACAGACAGAGTGATACTGAGTATACATGCATACCGAGAGACAGATGGATCTGTCTGTATTGACCTTCAGTCTAAATGTTAAGACACCAGACAAACAAAGACAGACAGACAGACCATGCATGGCTGGTACTGCTGGTATCTTAGAAATCTAGACAAACTCCGGCACAAACAGACAAACAGACAAATAGACAAATAAAAGTACCAATATGCAAACACGTAGATGGACAAATGGATTATGGACAGACAACGATAGGACAGCCAAACATACAGATGGTCAAAAGAAGAAGTAAATTGATAAAATTAATTTACAGATATTTAAACAATAAGCCGGTCTACAATCCGACAAATGAGCATAATGAATTGTAGAGGTAAATAGCAGGCAGACAAACGGACAGACAGACAGACAGACAGACAGACAGACAGACAGACAGACAGATAGATAGATAGATAGATAGATAGATAGATAGATAGATAGATAGATAGATAGATAGATAGATAGATAGATAGATAGATAGATAGAGGTTGCATGTAGGTGTTAAGTACCTTTTTCTCTTCGTACTCGAGCGCCATCCGTAGCCTGGCCAACGGATCACGTAGTCCACCGTCCTCATCGGCCTGACCAAGGACGGCCTCCACTTCCTGTGTCCCTCGACAGAGATCCATCAGTTCACATGCGAACGTCATACATTGCTCAACTAGACTGAGGTACTCGTTCTGTATACAAGACACAAAATAACACAACAACCCATCATTATACATACAATGTAGGTACAGCACTTCAGTTTAATTCACATCTCCCAGTTATACGGATATAGATATAGAGACTTTTAGAAAGTCAGTATAGACTAATTAAAGTATTCTGATAGCCGATATATTGTGTGTTTCTATGGTTTTGAAACTATATATACATATACATAATTACATATATATATATAATATTACCTATATATAATTATGTGGTTGTATTTAAGGTCAAGTTGGTGCAGGTGAGGTCAGGTTAATTAATTCATGCAAGGTTTGTATTAACGTCGACAATAAATAAAGATCCTTTTCTTAAGAATTATCTATTTTTAAATGTTGTGCTTTTAGTTTTGACGTGTTTTCTCATGTTTTTTCAGTTTTCTCTGTCCTGTGCCCGACACATCGGGCACAGCCGCACAGGACAGAGAATTATGGAGAAGAGTAGTCAAGTGCGCAGTGGACACCGACGGGCTATCAGCCTATGGACAAAGAAGAAGAAGAAGAAGCTTTAACGTTAGTTGATTGGACGCAAACGAAACTCAAAAGCCATTTTTGATTGACCTGTATGTATATATATATATATACATATGTATAGACGGGTCTAAACTGATTCTCATCCACGACATTTCAACGTCCATAGACTTCTACAAAATAGACCAACATCTGCAAACGAGAAGTTTCTCATTTGTCAAAGCAATGCATGGCATCATCGACCATCCATGCATATCTGAAAATTTATGAAGCGCATTTTATGAACCCCTCAAAAGGGGCGATAGGTGCTCAGCGTCCGATTTTTGACGAATGCCTCGCACTGTACAAACTGCCACAGACCTGCAGTGACCTGAAAGATAACCATTCGTCTGCTGCTGCTGCTGCTGCTGCTGCTGCCTTGCATCTCTGAAACGGTTAAAATTTATAGGATAAACGAATATTCGGAACTTTATTCCGCTACGTCACTTCTCATTCTCTAGTTTTTATGTCAGATTTATTGCGACTGGCTGTTTTCCTATCATCATTTACTTAGGCCTACTTAGATGACCTTCCTTCTTTTATAGATCTAGGCCTACACTGGACCAGAATTGCATTCTTTAACCCCCTTGCACAAGTTTTTTAACGATAAAACGAAGTTTCGTAATTTTTTCATCTTGTTTACAAAATAAATGCATTCAATTAGTCACATTTACGAAGGCAGATTGACGAATAATTATGTTTGCAAAATAAAAAAAGCCTTTGCCGATTCAGAACATGACTTTTAGCATCAGAAATGGTATTTAAGCTGCATGGGCGACATCTAT